>OY763893.1:3126751-4326751 GCA_963667165.1 Barbarea vulgaris
TTTTGGTTTTAGTTCCTGTATATTTTGCTGTTCTGAGAGAGAGTTATAATTTAGCAGCCTTGTTGTTGCTTGTCTGATTGAGAAATGGATTTGAATTGTGATATTGGCTGCGAAATCATTAGTTCGTTTTTATGTAAACTGGAAGATTTTTTTTTTTTTTTTTGGATAAAGACGAAAGAATGATCTTTAGTTTCTTTCTGACTTCTGCGTTTTAAAATTTGGGATTTTTTGGATTGTGAACTTCTCCTTGAATCCCAAACGAGCAGCAAAGTTAGGTTGGACACCATTTGACTCATGGAAACACAGTTTATTTGGGGAATAGCTTTGCTTACTTTAGATATTTGTTTGTACTTGGGCGCGAGCTTCCCAAGGGCGGGGCCATTAGTTAACTTTTTCTCAAGTTTTGTTTTGTTTTCATTTCATGTTTTATCTTTGGTTCAATAGCATTTCCATCTGTAACACTAAATCAGGCACTGCATTGTCTCTTTTGTTTATTTATTTATTTAGACGAAGAAGATCAGGCTATCATCACAGCACATGCAATCCATGGAAACAAATGGGCTGCAATCGCGAAGCTCCTCCCGGGAAGAACAGATAATGCTATCAAGAACCACTGGAACTCCACTCTAAGACGTCGAGGTATGGACTTGGAAACGGCGAATAATATTGCAACTGGAAGCTTAGTCGCGGAAGATTCTGGATTTGACAGAACGATGACGACAGCCTCATCAGAAGAAACTTTATCTTCAGGCGGTGGTGGCCATGTAACTACCCCACTTTTATCATCAGAAGGAAAAGAAGATACCTCCATGGAAATATCTGAAGAACAATGCGTAGACAAAACAAACGGAGAAGGCATTTTTAGGCAAGAAGGTAATGATCATCCAACGCTTTTCCGCCCTGTAGCTCGGCTCAGTTCTTTTAATGCTCACAGTCACATGGAAGGATCATCCTCTCCACGTGTACATGACCAAAATCAATTCCAATCATCGAAAAAGGACACAGCAACGCTAAGATTGCTTGAAGCAGCTTATAGCGAACGGTTTTGTGCCTCAGCAATGTGGACGTGGTTGTTGCAGCAACAATCCCGTTGGGATTATTCAGCAAGACTCATTGTTGGGCCCAGAGTTTGTGGATTACTTAGACCCACCAACGTTTCCGAGTTACGAACTAGCTGCTATAGCAACGGATATAAGCAGCCTCGCTTGGCTGAGAAGCGGTTTAGAGAGCAGCAGTGTGAGGGCGATGGAAGAAGCAGCTGGTCGTCTAAGGCCTCAAGGATCAAGGGGACATCGAGATCATTATCTTGTATCTGAACAGGGGAAGAACATAACAAATGTCCTGTCCACCTAAAAATGGCAGAACAAAAACAGAGTCTGTGAGATTTATTTACTCTTTTTTATTTTTTTGGTTCTTTTTTTTTCAATCTCGGAGAGCTTGAGTTTTAATTGTAATCGAAGTTGTGATGTAATTGAGTAGACATAGTTTTTATAGTTCTGAGATCGAGTATAGAGACCACATTGTCTTCAAATTCCTTGTGACTTGTATTTTGTCTGCGTTCACTTTGTAAATTGCCTTCACAGCAAACCGACATTGATGATATATCACAACGTTACCAATTAGTGTGAATGTAGTAAAAATTCCACAATCCAGTTAAGATTAAGGGAAAACTGCAAGAAAATCCGGTTTTAGCACACAAAAATCTGATGGTACACCAAGATTCTCTCAAACGAAGTCAAAGAAGCAAACATGTATATGTGCTGTGTGTGTATTCACATTTCTAAATAATGCAGAGAAGAAGCTGTACAGATCTGGCAATTTTTCTTTGCTGTTGCTGTAACTCTAAAAAGCTTCGAGAGAAGAGCCATGTCTAAGAGCTTCTTTAGCTTCAGCCTCCATCCCAAGCTTAAAGAGACAAGCCGCTTGTAAGTAGAGAGCGATTGAACACTCTGGCGATGTGACCTGAGCTTGCATCGCATCACTTAGAGCCTCACGGAACATATCGCTCATTAGGTAACATAGACACCGTCTGTTTAACACTGTTGGTGATACCACTGGTGCACCGTTCATGAACTATTCATAACAACAAAAATTCATATTTTCATAAATAATAATGCATCTTTTGCGGGTAAAAGAATAAGGTTTCTTGATGATCCAAAATGATACCTCTGTGTAGAATTCGATGGCGGTTTCAAAATCCTTAGCACGAAATGCGGCATCTCCATGCTTCTTGTAATCCATATTCTCTTGCATTTGGCCCGTCCACATTTGGAATGAGAACTGCAATATATGTTTTTGTCTCCCATAGTGAGTGAGTTATTGAGATGTATCAAAGAGATCATGTTTCTCACAATCATATATACCTCATTTGTGACCACCACATCGTCTTCTCCATACCCGAGTTTCTCGAGTAGTTCGTGTATGACACTTAGATCCATTCTCGAACATGCTTCTCCAAAAGGGCTCAAGCGCAATGGCTGCTTTGTTTCAGGTTTTGTGAATGATGGAGTCTGTCATTATTGAGTTCCATGAGTAAGAAATTCTGCAAAACCAAAAACCTTGAAAGAATTGATGTGGTCATGACTTACAGGGATGTCTTCTCCTTTGACGTTGGGCCATAACTCAGCTCGTTTCTCAAGTCTTGAAAGAGCCGACATAAGAAACTTTATGCTTGGCCTGTCGTCTGGTTCAGACCGTAAACAGCGGGAAGCTAGGTGGATTAGTTCTGTTCTATCCTCATCAGAGAATTGACCATCCAGAGCTGAATCCATTAGCACCAAATAGTTTTTGCCACGGAACAGATCAAGTGCCTGTAAATAACATTGGCAGACACGCTAAAACCACTGAAACTGCAAAACATACATTATGTATAGTAACAGTCATGCCCCAAAATGCAACTAATCACAGTCTACTTAACACATAACCAATTCACTTCTAAAGATTGACATTTGAAACCTTGAGGACCAACAGACAGTTTGCTTTGTGAGAAGAAAATTACATGGTTCGGTGGAATATGTCTGCCGCTCATAAGATCCAATAACAAGGTCCCAAAGCTAAATATGACACTCTCCGGTATCACAGTGCCTAACAAAGATACATATCAATTATGAGTATTTCTGCTGAAGAAATTTTCTCTTGAGAAGAGTGACTGGATGATAATCAAAGTAATCAATATGAAGCACATACCTAGACGTAAATATTCAGGTGGAGCAAATGCCAAGTTGGTGCTATAGCTCTTCCCCTCTCGGCTACACTTCATGAGACCGAAACAAGACAGCCTGGGATTCCCAACCTGTTCGAACATTTATGCTACATAACTTATGCTAATGATTACGGTTATCAAACCGCGAATGAAGGATCTTTTAGAAGAGAAATGTTTTAACCTTATCAAACAATATTCTGTAGGTGTTAAGATCATGGTACAAATCTATTCCCCTATCATTACAGTACTCCAAGGCTGTAGCAGTATGTAACGCAACCCTCAACCTCATTTCCCATTTCATTGGTCGTTTCTCCCCTGAAAACCATTTTTACAGTCAAACAACTTAGACACAATAATGAAACCTCTATAGTATTGTTAATGCCAAAAGAGATCAGAGGCACATGAGAGTTTATCAAGAAGTTAAAAAGTTGAGTCTTACAATGGAAGAGGTGCTTTGCAAGTGTTCCATTGGGCATGTACTCAGCAACGAGAAGCCTCTCATGACCTTCTGAGCAACAGCCAATCAAATTGGCCATATGCTCACTCCGACAACTCCCCACAGCTCCTGCTTCTTCCTGAAAAAAACAATATGCCATTTTCAAGAAATTTGCCTATGCAACAGATGAAGCTCAGAACCTAATTTGAATCTTTAATAAGTAAAAAAAAAAAAAAAAAAAATGAAATTGCTTGTGCAACAACAGATCAGAATCTGGAACATTGCCACATTCAAGACTCGGAAATATTAACCAATCATGTCAAATACTATAAACAATTCTAACCTTAAGATCACCAGTCAAATCTAATTTCAATTCCAAGAATCTAAATGAAAACGAATCAGTAAATATCTAAAAAGTAGAAGACGAACAACGAATTCGGAAGAATCAGGCCATGAAAGCCTCTGGAACCGCTTGACGGCGATCGATCTGCCGTCGTTGAGCCTCCCTTTGTAGACGATGTTAGGAACCCTCTCGTTGTGCTCCGACACGATGTTTCCGGCGGAGAATCCCTCAGTAGCGACTCTCAAGTCTTCCAAGCTGAATTCCCGGAAACTCGGACAAGTACTTCCCTCATCGTCTTTGTTATTATCTGCAGCGAAACTATTATAGGTTAGTTCTCGATCATCGTCTTCTTCAGAATTTGACGCAGAAGAGGAGTAGCAGGAGAATTCATCGGAGTTTTACCTAGATCGTCGATGACGGTGGATGTAATTGACGGAGAAGGCGATCGGCGCCAAGGCTTGAAACAAATGCAGCCCATCGCCGGTAATTGAGAAAGACGGCGACAATAGTTTCTCCGGTGGAGAATTTTTTTCAAGTGCTTTGGTTAAACTCCCGCCCCCGGGCAAATATAATTATATAATTTTTAAAGAAACAAACTCATTTTTTTTTGTAACGAATATTTATATATTATGGTTATATAGTTGATGAACAATATATAAATTTTTTTGTTTGAAAAAATCAACGGAGATTTATCTTATTTAAAATACTAAAAATGTCAACATGATCTTGTAATAATAATATAAAGATTTATGTTTGCTTGTTCCAATTGATTTCCTCAATTTTATTTGAATAGCTGTTGAGCATGAAACATTGCTCTGTTACAGATTTTTATTAAAGAAAAAAAAAAAGAAATCACAAGATTTATTGAGTTTCCTCTTCATTTTAACCTAATTGTAGAGTCTATTTTCAATGGCTGTTCATCTTACATACATTTCATTTTAGTTTTCTAAATTAAAACATAAAAATTCTCATTAAAAATCTTTTAGTTGTTAACACGGCTTTTCGAGATTAGATGTAATATCCGTCCCACTTATCTTAATTTATAATTCATCCCTATTTTAAAAAACATTCGATTAATATCACGTTTTCAAATCGTTTTCGTATATTTTACTCATTAGTGGCTTAAAAAACCCCTCTAGAAACTCTCCTAAGTCCTAATGTTATAATGGGACGCTCGTTTATTAAGAAAATAAAGAAATAGCTTAAAAGAATATGATGTATATAAAAAAAGAAGAAGAATACATCATCATCAATTAATCATCGATAAACCATAATGTGCGTTATCTACGCTCTTCTCATGTGATTAGTTTGTTATGTTAAGGTTGATTTAGGAAAATCATTGGGCCGAAGGTATAAGTATAGGCCTAATATAAGTTAAATTACTAAAGGTTTCTGATAGTTATGGGCCATAATATAAGGCCCACTAATTTTATCCTAAGAGTCTGAAATCTCTTAAGCTTTTCATTCTGGTTGATTGATCGAAACCTTATTCGAGAAACTATTCGGGGTTTAGTCCCAAAAATCTCTTTGAATTTTCCGATTCTTCTTTCTTCCATGGCGCTTCATGGGTCTGGATTTAGATGCAAAGTAAGCTATAAATTCTCCCATCTGATTTTGATCCCTAATTCAATCTATGCTTATTATATTTGTATATATTTCGTATATAATCTTGGGATTTAGTCGATTTTCAAGAAGAAGACATTACAATTGGATGATTTATGTTCATGTGCAAAGTTATTGGTAACAACGCATAACTGCGTAATTGCATATTTGCATAATAAAAATTTGCAGATTCAAAAGCTGTAGAATAAAAATTTGCATAATCAAAATTTTGTGTGATTGAATATCAGGCAAATTTTTGTGATTGGTAAAATACTTGCATAATTGCATTAG
Source organism: Barbarea vulgaris (assembly GCA_963667165.1). NCBI lineage: Eukaryota > Viridiplantae > Streptophyta > Magnoliopsida > Brassicales > Brassicaceae > Barbarea > Barbarea vulgaris. Next base: position 3,132,626 of record OY763893.1, read on the forward strand.
AAAACGCAATTAGGCGATTATGCATGTTACCAATCAGAGCCTAATCTTGTCTGATGTGAGGAATCATATGAACTAGGTCTTTTAATAAGATTAATCCCTTTATTGGTTTATCTAAATCTCTTGACTCTTGTTGTGTTGATCTAGCTTCGAATATTTTGCTCCCTGATAGGTTTCAAGCACAGTAGAGATCACTTCTCTGTTTGGTAGTTCGACGAGGCTGCTTCACTTTCCTAAATCTTATCCGATTCATTGCAACATGGTTTCAGCTAGTAATACATTTGGGTCAGCTCATCTCAAGCTCCAAACCAAAGAACCGTGTGAGTTTTACTCTTCCAAGCTGTGCTCTGAGTGCTCGGTCTACTTGATTTTAGTTCGAGCATTTTTATCTAGTTTAGATAAGACCCATTTCTCTAGTCTTGGTTCTTTTTAATGTTACCGTTATATTTTGACGCAGGCTCTCGTCTAAGGCCCTGTCGAGTCAAACGCGAAGACAATAACCAAACTGCGGATGTCGAAAGCATATCAGTGGATGAGAACACGTTGAAGCAAGATCTTGAGACTGCGATCCAGGAAGAAAACTATGTGGAGGCAGCTAGGATCCGGGATAAACTAAAAGACCTTCAAGAAGACAACAAAGCCTCTGTTTTATCCGCCAATGCTCGGTTCTACCAATCTTTCAGAAACGGGGATTTAGCTGCGATGCAATCGCTTTGGTCGAAATCCGGAAACCCGTGCTGTGTCCATCCAGGGGCCAAAGGCATTACCGGGTATGATTACGTGATGGAAAGCTGGGAACTTGTGTGGATGAACTATGATTTTCCATTACAGATTGAGCTGAAAGATGTTGAGGTTCATGTCCGAGGCGAAGTAGGTTACGTAACGTGTATGGAGTTTGTGAAGACCAAAGGCAGTAGTAGTTGGGGAGCCCAGTTTGTGTCTAATGTGTTTGAACGGATCAATGGGCAATGGTTTATATGCATTCACCATGCTTCTCCTGTTGATATTTGATCAAAGAATCAAAGAAAGGATACACAATGTCAAAGCGTTTTCCTTTTTTTTTTAATGTGCGTTTGGAGGTTGCGGTGGGATATATTGGTGGTTGCTTAAGGGTGTGATAAAGGACTGTGGGACTGAAAACGCCACGCAATCAAGTAGAGGCATAAGTCTGACGTTTGATGTTGCGTTTGTACTAGAACTATGAAATCATTTGTTTTGTGTTATGTTCATGGTCGCAGTGCAAAGGTGGGAAAATCGGAATGGCACTAAGTTCGGCTTAGTTCGAACCACATGACTTTGATAATGCACAAGACGGTGGTCCATTGAGCGAGCACTTACTTTATGCTTGGGGTGGTGATACTTGTGTTTTAGCTCAGCAAGCAATTTTTTTTTTCTTATTTAAAGGCTAGTCTCAATCACATTGCCTAATCTATTTCCATGTTTAAAGGTAAATCTAGTTTTCCATTCTAAAGTTTCACAACATTTTGAAATACTTCGTTTAAGGCTTAAGCTATATAATAGTATGCAATTTCTCCTCACATTTTGAATGTCAAAAGTATATAACTTCACATAGCGACTTCTACAAAGGGATCATTTCATTATTACCAGAGCCGTCTGGATCTTGCAAATCATATAGACATTGAAAAATGAAAATACTCATTTATTATAAGTAAGACCTCGTGAATCTTGGTCAATCACTCACAAACTAAAACATAGGAAAAAACACATTGAAACAGAAAACCAAATCCTTAAATTATAGCTCAAAGCTCATCCTTCTTGATAATTGCGGAAGGACGAACACCTTGACTGAGGAATTCTTTGTAATACTTGCCTGATTCTTTCTCGTAACGAGTGAGGTTATTTTTGAAATCAATGTAGTAAAGTCCGAATCTGTTCTTGTAACCATCTTGCCACTCGAAGTTATCCAACAACGACCATACGAAGTATCCTGTAACATTAACTTTGTCGATGCTGCAGACATTACACAAGTGTTTTTATTAGATTCTTTAATACAATCGCTACTCTATCATATATCATATAGTATAAAAGAAATAAGACTTACCAAACAGCTTCTTGCATACTCAAAAGATGCCTCTGAAGGTAATATTTCCTATTATGGTCAGCGGTACCAACGGCAACAGAATCTGAGGCCCCAAGTTCTTCTCCATATCCTAAAGAATTATAACATCAAGATCAATATATTTAGCATCTATTCCAAAATATCAATATATATAGATAACAACAATGATGATAATAGAATCTCTAGTTACCGTTTTCCATGATCATAATTTCTGGGTTTGCGTATTTATCCTTGATGTACTTCAAAAGACTTCTAAACCCTTTCGAGTAAACGTTCAATGCAGCGGTCAAAGGCTGGAATACAACAAAGGTGAATATGTTACGTCATATACAAAAATGTAAATAATTTCAGATTGCTATTAGCCTAGTTAGATGCATACCTTGCTACCAATGGTGTAATTTTGAGCATTCTTGGCTGAAAAGAAGAGAGATTTTGATTAATTAGTACGAAATGCAAATTCATTTTCCCATTTGATTGCTTGGCTTTCTTGGTTCTGTCAAAAGTAAGGGAAAAATAAACTTACTCTCCCAGGAAATAAGAGAATCTTGCATCCATCTTGGTTTAGAGTAGTCTGGCTTCTCCAAATGGTTTGAAAACAACGAAGTATAGTAGTTGAGTCCTACGAAATCGGCTGAGTTTTTCAGTTTTGCTTTCTGCTCGGTTGTAAATTTAGGTAATCTATGTCCAACAATATCTTTCATGATCTGTGGATAGTCTCCAAATGTAGTTGTGTCTAGATGCCTACAAAAATCATGAATCAAAATATATTATATAAAATTACAAGATAGTTAATTAGTACTTAATGTTAGGGATATATATATATGAACTACTTAGTACTTACCATCCCAAAATAAAGTCAAGTGCACGGTCAATGGATGCACCGTCTTGAGAATCAGCAAGGTCATGTGGCTCGAACCAAGCCGGACTATGTGCGATTCCGATCTTCCCACCTTTACACTGTGGCCATAAAGATTAACATATATTTTAAGATCCGAAAGAAGATAATAAATGATGATGATGGTATATATGAATGTTGTATATACCTTTTCGCATTTGCGGAAAGTATCAACGGCTTCAGCGTGAGAGAGAAGGAGATTGTGAGTGACGAGGTAAGCCTCGAAACCAGATCGTCCGTCTTGGCATTTAGGATTGACGTAAGAAGAGCAACGTCCAGGTGCCTTTTTGCCTACGTCATAACCAGCGTGTGAGAAAACCCATGGCTCGTTAAATGTGATCCAATTCTTCACTTTTCCTCCGTATTCTTGGAATACAAACTCGGCATACTCTTGGAAATCCTTCCTGCATTATTGCCAAAAAAAGAATTATATATAATATTGATCATATCACTTTTTCCTTCTTTCATTTTTCTTTTTAAATCACCTTGCACAATAATTGCTACTATATGATAGTAATATATAAACTAGAACACTTACACAATCCTTTCGCTTAAAAAGCCACCGTACTCGTCTTCTAAATCTTGAGGAGTGTCCCAGTGGAAAACAGTAACAAATGGAACTATACCTGATTACAATAAAAATAAATGTTTTAGATAAAATAATAATGTATAACTTTTGTTTGTTAGTTAAGTTATATAGTATATGCTTTATAATATATATTACCATTTTTCAGGAGCTCGTCGATGAGGTCGTGGTAGAATTGTACACCAGATTTACTTATTCCTTTCTCCTTTCTCCCATCTGATAAAAAAATTTGTTTTGTTTCATTAATACATCAGCCATCATATATATACATTTATAATAATACACCAAATTCAGTAGACACTAAATCAAATCGATCGATCCTAAGCACATATACTCACGGGGAAAGATTCTTGGCCATGCGATAGACATTCTGAAGGCGTCTGTGTTTAGATTCTTCATTAGTTGAATATCTTCCTGCAAACATTTTCAGATGATAAAGATTTCAATATCTAGTATAAATTAGTGTACTATTAAAAAAAAACAATTAGGATAGCTACTGTATATATATGTGATCAATAATTTCTTCGGCCTATATTTAATAAATACCTTATAACGATGGAAGAAATCAACAGCCACATCGCCGTTATCACCATTGCATCTATCTGTAATTAAAAATTATAAATAAATAAATAAATGATTAAATAAAACTAAAACTCTAACTATAATATACTTAAGAGAGTAACATAAATGTAGAGAGACACACCTGGGTATCTCCTACAGTAGATATCCCATAAGGCCGGTCCACGACAAGTTTCGTTCACAGCACCTTCAACCTAATGGTAATAACGATCAATAGTGGATTTAGGAAATGATATATAAAAAAATAGGCTAATTAATTTGCTATATAACATATATAAAAAGGGATAACAAGTCACTATCATGGTACAATTTCCATTATATAATTAGAGAATTAATAGTGTATTTGGTAATAGAAAACAAAAGAAAAATCAAAATATTCTTGTTTTGGGAACATTATTCGATTTTGTAATTTAGATGTTATGTTCTATATATACTTATGTACAAAAAACCGTCTTACAAAATATAGTATTCTCTACTGTACAATTTATATTGGCTTATCTTGTCTTTTTCTTTTTCCTTCAAATATTGGTTTGTCTTATAATATTCTATTAAATGCGATTCTGAAAGTGATAAATATGGATTCAACTATACCATCTATAAGAATCTTACTATCTAAATATTAACATATTATTTTTTATGTGATTTTATATATGCCAATTAAGGAGTGATCATAAAAACTTATATATATTGTACCTGAAAAGCAGCAGTAGCTGTGCCAAATAAAAATCCTTCAGGGAAACTTCCTCTGCTCAATTTGGTCGACGGCGGGCAAACAGGTCCATCGGCATTTGCTTGATAGCTGGCGATGGTAACGAGCAAAAGCAACCCTATGAGTGGAAACTTTTGCAAATCCATTTTTGTTTTCAAGTTTTTGGTTTTCTTCAAGAGAAGAAGTTTAGGATGATTCTTTTACATCTCAAAGTCGTTCTTTAAATAGCGATTCTCGTTCACTTATTGAACTCTCATTTTATGATTTTTAAATATGCCACTCCGGCCTCGTTAATCATTTTTTTTTAAATAAAAAAATGACTACTCTCTAGATCAAGATCGTGTTTTCAGTCATATCTTCACTACCAGATGCACATTGACGTTAGCCCATTATTGTCTTTTTGTTTATTCATTTCAGTAAAGTGGTATCGTTTGGAAAATTATTTTTTTATATATAGGATGATTCATTGCAGGGTCTATTTCGTCGATCGTGTATATATTTTTTCAAACTTTTGAACATATAATATTCCGCGTGTTCAACGAGCAATAACTATCTCCAAACAAAGAAGCTTCCATCTAATGTAATTAAATTCTCTATATGGCCCTTAAGACCATTTAATAATATTTATCCTACGTAAAATATGGACGCACTTGCTTGTAATTAATGATGGCCAATTTTATATACTACGATCGCAGACGGCGACTTGTTTTCATATTTTGAAAGCATATAAAATTTCTCGTGTTTAACGAGTAACAATACTAGTATGTAATTAACCTCGAATAAATCGTGTTATAAATCCAAAAAAACAAAGGTTTCATCTTTATGTAAATATGATTATTACTAAATGTTCCTCGTGTTAAATATGTTACTATTAGTTTTAAGTACATAAATAATTTAAGATTATATAGATTCAATTCAATGTTGAAGTAACTCGTTTGAATTGTTCTAATATTTTAGATTTCTATGTGTTTTATTTGTTTTGTTTTAGATGTATCTTAGGGAGTGTATTTGGGTTCATTTCATGTTTTCCCAGATTATGTATTTGAGAAATAGACGGTTTGGATGCAAATAAGCTAGTGGATATGAAAAATCATAAATATGACCCATTTGAGAGGACTTCCAATATTGGATCAAACTCAAAAATGGACATCAAACAGGGAAAATAAGTTGGCTTACATTAATTTTAAAATTGTATTAGAGGTTGATCGGACGAAACAAGAATAAAAAATACACTAGTTTAAACGAATATACAGATCACTATGACGAGTTGCGAACGTAGATGCAAATTATATTCCGAGAGGAAAGTATCGATCGGTCATCCTAATGGATTAGTCATTGGTGGGTCTCCTTCTCAGATAAGAGATATATAGAGCCTTTCCTATGAGATATATCAATGTTTACTAAAACTTTTAACTTGCGAATAAAGACATTAGTACTTTTAAAATATTAGCTAAAATGATTAGTACATTGAAAGAGGATAAACTGATATATGCTGAAGCATTGTGATGAATGACATACCTTTTTTTTTTTTTTTTTGTTAAAGATGAATGATATACCTTTATTATCATTATATTTTTTTTTATTCGTTTAAAGGCGCTAATATATTGACTTAAAAAAAAAAGACTGTACAGGGAATGATGATGTTTGGGTTTAAGATTTTAAGAGCTTACAAAACAGAGTAAAAGAAACAGAGCATCACGGAAGAGGCTGTTACATCTTTAATCTCTATCATATATCCCAATGATTCATTGCTTGTTTGTTATTGTTAATTTTTTTAATTATCTAACTGACTTAGTTTCTTTATTTGGATTCAGTTTTTTTTCAACTGAAAATTTGCGTGATTCTAGTTTCTTAGACGACGTCAAATCATAATTCCTAGTCTATTTGTATGTACATAGTCCATTCATTCCGAAAAGTAGACATTTAATCTACATCATTTTTTTTTAAATACTACTTTAGTAAATTATGATTTTTGTTATCTTTTAGGTTATAAAATGCAATTTTTCTACATGCTTTTGAAGGTGGAAATATTTAACTCCTCAAAATGGATAATATTATCATAATTAAAGCCTTCTTGATCTTGTTAAATCAGGTAGAGATTGAGAAATAAAAATACTCATTTATTATGCCCAAGACCTCATGAATCTTGGTCAATCACTCACAAACTAAAACATGGGAAAACACATTGAAACAGAAAACCAAATCCTTAAATTATAGCTCAAAGCTCATCCTTCTTGATAATTGCGGATGGACGAACACCTTGACTGAGGAATTCTTTGTAATACTTGCCTGATTCTTTCTCGTAACGAGTGAGGTTATTTTTGAAATCAATGTAGTAAAGTCCGAATCTGTTCTTGTAACCATCTTGCCACTCGAAGTTATCCAACAACGACCATACGAAGTATCCTGTAACATTAACTTTGTCGATGCTGCAGACATTACACAAGTGTTTTTATTAGATTCTTTAATACAATCGCTACTCTATCATATATCATATAGTATAAAAGAAATAAGACTTACCAAACAGCTTCTTGCATACTCAAAAGATGCCTCTGAAGGTAATATTTCCTATTATGGTCAGCGGTACCAACGGCAACAGAATCTGAGGCCCCAAGTTCTTCTCCATATCCTAAAGAATTATAACATCAAGATCAATATATTTAGCATCTATTCCAAAATATCAATATATATAGATAACAACAATGATGATAATAGAATCTCTAGTTACCGTTTTCCATGATCATAATTTCTGGGTTTGCGTATTTATCCTTGATGTACTTCAAAAGACTTCTAAACCCTTTCGAGTAAACGTTCAATGCAGCGGTCAAAGGCTGGAATACAACAAAGGTGAATATGTTACGTCATATACAAAAATGTAAATAATTTCAGATTGCTATTAGCCTAGTTAGATGCATACCTTGCTACCAATGGTGTAATTTTGAGCATTCTTGGCTGAAAAGAAGAGAGATTTTGATTAATTAGTACGAAATGCAAATTCATTTTCCCATTTGATTGCTTGGCTTTCTTGGTTCTGTCAAAAGTAAGGGAAAAATAAACTTACTCTCCCAGGAAATAAGAGAATCTTGCATCCATCTTGGTTTAGAGTAGTCTGGCTTCTCCAAATGGTTTGAAAACAACGAAGTATAGTAGTTGAGTCCTACGAAATCGGCTGAGTTTTTCAGTTTTGCTTTCTGCTCGGTTGTAAATTTAGGTAATCTATGTCCAACAATATCTTTCATGATCTGTGGATAGTCTCCAAATGTAGTTGTGTCTAGATGCCTACAAAAATCATGAATCAAAATATATTATATAAAATTACAAGATAGTTAATTAGTACTTAATGTTAGGGATATATATATATGAACTACTTAGTACTTACCATCCCAAAATAAAGTCAAGTGCACGGTCAATGGATGCACCGTCTTGAGAATCAGCAAGGTCATGTGGCTCGAACCAAGCCGGACTATGTGCGATTCCGATCTTCCCACCTTTACACTGTGGCCATAAAGATTAACATATATTTTAAGATCCGAAAGAAGATAATAAATGATGATGATGGTATATATGAATGTTGTATATACCTTTTCGCATTTGCGGAAAGTATCAACGGCTTCAGCGTGAGAGAGAAGGAGATTGTGAGTGACGAGGTAAGCCTCGAAACCAGATCGTCCGTCTTGGCATTTAGGATTGACGTAAGAAGAGCAACGTCCAGGTGCCTTTTTGCCTACGTCATAACCAGCGTGTGAGAAAACCCATGGCTCGTTAAATGTGATCCAATTCTTCACTTTTCCTCCGTATTCTTGGAATACAAACTCGGCATACTCTTGGAAATCCTTCCTGCATTATTGCCAAAAAAAGAATTATATATAATATTGATCATATCACTTTTTCCTTCTTTCATTTTTCTTTTTAAATCACCTTGCACAATAATTGCTACTATATGATAGTAATATATAAACTAGAACACTTACACAATCCTTTCGCTTAAAAAGCCACCGTACTCGTCTTCTAAATCTTGAGGAGTGTCCCAGTGAAATACAGTAACAAATGGAACTATACCTGATTACAATAAAAATAAATGTTTTAGATAAAATAATAATGTATAACTTTTGTTTGTTAGTTAAGTTATATATATGCTTTATAATATATATAACCATTTTTCAGGAGCTCGTCAATGAGGTCGTGGTAGAATTGCACACCAGATTTACTTATTCCTTTCTCCTTTCGCCCATCTGATAAAAAAGATTGTTTTGTTTCATTAATATATCATATATTTTTTAAATACACCAAATTCAATAGACACTAAATCAAAGTTATGGTTAGATAGATAGATATATGCATATATATATATATATATATATATATGTATCGATCAATTTTTAGCACATATACTCACGAGGAAAGATTCTTGGCCATGCGATAGACATTCTGAAGGCGTCTGTGTTTAGATTCTTCATTAGTTGAATATCTTCCTACAAACATTTTTCAGATGATAATTTTTTTTCAATATCTAGTAATAAATTAGTGTACTATTAAAAAGAACAATTAGGATAGCTACTCTATATATATGTGATCAATAATTTATTCAGCATATATTTAATAAATACCTTATAACGATGGAAAAAATCAACAGCTACATCGCCGTTATCGCCATTGCATCTATCTGTAATTAAAAATTAAAAATTAAAAATAAATAAATGATTAAATAAACCATAACTCTAACTATAATATAGTAGTACTTAGTGATAATAGTAACGTAAATGTAGAGTCACTCACCTGGGTATTTCCTACAGTAGATATCCCATAAGGCCGGTCCACGACAAGTTTCATTAACAGCACCTTCAACCTAATGGCAACGAAAATACTGGGTTTAGGAAATGATCTATAAAAGCATATATATATAAGGGATATGATGAAGTAATTATAATGATTGAAATTTCATTATATAATTAAAGAATATTGTATTTTTGTATTATAAAACAAAAGAAAAAAGTCAGAATACTCGTATTTTGGTCACATTATTCTACTTTGTACTATAGCTTTTATATTCTACATATATTTATCTACAAAACATGTCTTGCAAAATATAGACTGTACAATGAATATTGGTTTATACTATTATATTCTATTAAATGCGATTTTGAAAATGATAAATAGGGATTCAGCTATACCGGCTATAAGAAAATTACTATGTAAATGGTGACTTATTTTTTATGTACAATATAATTATATGTGTGTTCCTAGAAACTTATATTGTACCTGAAAAGCGGCAGTAGCTGTGCCGAATAGAAAACCTTCAGGGAAACTTGCTCTGCTTAATTTGGTTGACGGCGGGCAAACAGGTCCATCGGCATTTGCTTGATAGCTGACGATGGTAAGTAGCAAAAGCAACCCTACGAGTGGAAACGACTTTTGCAAAGCCATTTTTGTTTTCAAGTTTTTGGTTTTCTTCAAGAGAAGACGTTTAGGATGATTCTTTCACATCTCAAAGGCGTTCTTTATATAGCGATTCTCGTTCAATAATTGATCTCTTATTTTTTGTGTTTTAATATTCCAACCAGGCCTCGTTAATTATTTTAAAATTTTCTACTTTACAGATCAAGATCGTGTTTTCGATCATATCTTGACTACCACATGCATGGATATATTGACGTTAGCCTATTACTGTCATTTATTTATTTAACTAATATATAGTTCTTTAAGTAGGATGATTCATTGCATGATCTCTACATCGTTGTGTTATTATTTTATTTATCAGAATTTTAAACATATAATATACCGCGTGTCCAACGAGTTCTACATATTAAAATGTGACTATGAATAAGTCCTTAATTATGTAACTCCAAAAAATTGAAGCTTTCATATATTGTAATTATATGATTATAATAATCCCCCTTAAGACCATTTAATATTTAGCTAGCTCACATGGAAGATGGTAACACCTGCCATAGAAGGCCAATTCTTTTTATTTTCCAACAATAAACCGTGGTTTTATTTTAGTATTTCTTTTTGTCAAAAACCGTGGGGTTTTATTTAGTCAACGAACGGTGGCTTTATTTGTTTCAAATTTGAAAGCATATAATATTTCTCGTGTTTAACGAGCAAATATTAAAATGCAACGATATTGTTCATGCCATGTATTGTCCTACATAAATAAATTTACTAAAAATAATAGCTTATTGAAAAGAAAAGAAAAGAAAAAATATATTTATATATATATATATATATAAAATGTATCTAATATGTTTTCAAATATAACCAATTGCTGTTGGTAGGCGGTTAAAGAGTTTATCATGTTAGTTGAGAGACCATGGTTTGAATCATCTCACTAAAATTCGAATCATGGTTACATGCAGCTCCAGAGATGATTTCAGTTTCGACTTTTAGAATCTCCGATTATAAAAAAAAAAAGTATTAATAATATAAAATGTAATATTAGTATTCTGGCTTCAGCCTAAACTTCTCCGATTATATACAAAAAAGTTAACAATATAAAAATGTAATCATTTTGTAGCTCCAAAAAAAATGAAGATTCTAGCTGATGTAATATGACTTTTACTAATGCTCCATTTGTTACATATATACGTAAATTACTTAAGAATACCACTTCCGCAAAAAGTGCAAAAGTAGCTTGGGACTCAGTTTGTTTTCCAAAGAAATGAGGAGGTCTAGGTTTAAGAAGGTTGGCTGATTGGAAGAAAACCTTTATGGTGTGGGAAACAGCTCCAGATAGATTTCCAACGCGTGACAGGATCAGAATTGCTTGGGATTCGATCAATGTTCCGGTTAGATGTTTGCTTAACGATCGATCTTGAAGAGGAGAACCGGAACCATTTGTTCTTCAACGATACCTACAGGATCGCATATTTGGAACTTCTTGCTGGTTTGTCCCTTTCTCTCATTTATTCGAGGCTCTAGCTACTAGCTTGGTTCTCTTCTCCAGATATCCCGTGATATATATTGTGAAAATCCTTTTCCAATTAGTCCCCAATGCGGTTAGGAGGCAGCGGAACTCACGGCTCCACCGTGATGAGTCATAGTCTTTAAGTGTCCTCGTCCGAGACAATGCGCAACTACTAAGAAATTGTCTTGGTTCTCTATGACCAATGCCTCATCTTCTCATCATAATGACTCTAGATCTCCTCTCATGACTTGGATCAATACCTTCCAAATTACACAACACCAACTTCTTACTCTCCTTTCTACACGATGAAAACTAGTTGTTTACTCTTGCTTGGCTTTATTTTCTCCATCGCTCACTTTTCAAGTTACATGTGTACTTCTTCCTCCAATTTTTGTAATTAGATCCTGTGGTCCTCTGTAAACAATTTTCCTTTTTTTTTTAGGAATTTTAGTTCTGTTAAAACCAAAAAGGAAAAAAAAAAAAAAAAAAAAAAAAAAAAAAAAAATCTGGTATCAAGCCGGTCAAGCGGGTATAGTGAGTGTCGGTTTTAAACGTACCATGCCTAAACGGGACGAGCCTAAACTGCGGCGGGGGTTTGAAAATACCAACAACCCTAGGTGAATGAGGGGTTACCTAAACTGCGGCGGGGTTTGAAAATACCAACAACCCTAGATATCCCACTAATGCATCGGATTAATATCCCATCGCTAACTAAATATATGTTGGGTTACCATTCACGAGACTAAAATGCAGCGATACATTCAACAAAAAATGTATAAAAATATTTCCATGAGAAATTCGAATCCGTCATCATTTTTTTGTTTGGTCATCAATAGAAATTAAGAAAAGATAAATATTAGTTAGCTAGTCCAAATCATACGACCTATTGTTATTAACAAATTATGTGTGTGACAAGCTGACCTATCAGTAAGATTTGGATTGGTTGCAATAAGGTATTGATATAATATAAGTAAAGGGCGAAATTAATTAACATATCATCTTAATTGGTGGAAAATAAAGGAACCTAGAGTAATTATCTTTTTAGCTAAACTTCTTACTCAATATAAAATATTACGTACCAATCATATTTTTAAATTTTAATTTACAACTTTTAGAAATTATCTACTTTAAACAAAATAAACATTGCGTGTAAAAGCAATTGATGCGGCATTAAATAATGTATTAGCCGGTTATTGTAAGTAGTTTGATACCTTGTTAGCTGGTTCAAGAATTAATATGGAACCAACAAAGCATGTGTCCAGCAAGGGCTATTTTTTTTTTTTTTTTTTTTTTTTTTTAGCGAAACCGATTTTATTTTCTTGATTCTCCGAAAACGACATCATTTGGAGCCATACATTTGGAGCAAGGGCTATTTTTTGTAATGCTATACGATTTTGACCAGCCTATAGTTCCATTTAAGTTGAAGTTTAAAACATTTTAAGTTTTGAACGTCTCAAGCTATAGGGCACTTTGGGGAGATCAGAGTAACTCTTTATTATAACCAAGAACTCATGGATCTCGATCGTTAAATTTCAAACCAAACTCAGAAGCAACATTATTGAAGTAGATAATGCCACATTTTAGAAACATTGTTAGACTCAACGCTCGTCCTTCCTGACATTTAAGTGAAGTTTGATTGTCATAATTACAGAATATCAATTTTTTGAAAGCAATACATTTTACCATTTTTCACAAACCAAAATTACAGAATATCAATTTGGCAGCCGGTTAAGGTTTTAAGGATATTACAAATAAATATTTTTTTGTTAACAATTTTTTATTTAAAGAATATTTTATAAATAATTTAGTTAAAGAGTTTTAAATTGACTAATAGATATTTAGAAATCTTTTTATGAAAAATCCAGTTGAAAGTTTTAAAATTAATTGGCCGGTATGTGAAAAAATTTCACTAAATTTTTTTTTATGGTATAAGAGTATTAGTATAGTTGCACAAAAAAGATTAAAAAAAAAAAAAAAGTATTAGTATAAGCACAAGACGGTTTTAATTTTTTACACAACAAAAAGAATATCTAAGCCGTTCCGTGTTTATACTAATACTCTTATACCATAAAGAATTTTAGTGATTGTTTTCACACATAGACCGATTAATTTTAAAATTATAACTGAATCTTTCAAACAATTTTTTCTTTGTTAGTGTGGTCTACTCTTTTTTTCTCGTTAGATTCTCTACTCACTTGTTTGGATATATGTGAGTGGGGTCTCTTCCGTTCCTTAATTTCTAAAGACATTTTTTTTTCTAAATTCCACGCGATCCACGTTGGTAGTTTTATATTACTACTAATAAGGTTACAACAACTTACCACTAATATAAAACATGATCGTGTCGGGAACCATGCCTAATAAGGTTGCAATAACTTACCACCTGTAGAACCTCCACGGCGACTTTGAAAACAGAACGTAAACGTACAGTATGGGGTATTATTAAAAAAAATCTCTCCAAATTATAGAATTTTATAATTCTACAGGGCCTCGAGGGATAATATATAGCTACGCTAATTATTTTTTATTTATTTATTTTTCCTTACTTTTATATTGAAAATTTCGCGATGGATTTTCAATTTATTTCTTTGGCTGATCGATCATTTTTTTTTCTGGCAGCTAATCTATTCTTATTAAAACTCTCATAAACGTATACAACTACAAGAAAAACAAGAAAAGGCAAAATGATCTAATTAACTCTTTTTTTTAGATCTAATTAACTTTGCAATTCACTATTGTAAACGACCATCTATCCGAAGCTTCCTATTAATTGTTGTCATTATTGACATGTATTGAAATTTTTATTTTGTGTTAAAAGTGAAGCAATTTGGTTCTTCGATAAGAAATACTATTGAAATATTTTATCTGCTCTTATACTAAATTCCGTTCAGATTGTAGTTCTAATCGATTGAGTATTACAATAAGATAATGAAAATTGTAAATGAGATGGTGCATGGTAGTGTATTAATGACTCCTATTATTATAGTCCACTACATATACAAATACGGAGTATATTTTATAGTTTTAATTAATTAGTATTTCGGACAAAAAAATTAATATAAATACTCCAAGTGTAGTGGCACTGAACTGGCAAGTGGCAAGTAGGCATAAATCCTTTTTTATTTAAGTTTACTAGGTACAGATCCGATTTAATCGCCAGTAATTAATGAATACTGCCTTATATATCAACCACTCCCACTCGTCATTTTTCATCACAGTTTCAATGTGAGAATGATTATTAATAGCGTAATTATTTCCACTTGTGTTAGATAAAGTAGTCCAATCAACTTGATTTGTTACCACTTTTGATTCAGTCTTAGGCAATTGCAGCCCGGGTGGAGACGTTGGTTAAGAGGCAAAATTATTTTAGGTTATAGTATGCGATTATATTACAGAGTGTAAGACTAAAGTACTAAGGAGTTATGTACCGGAGTTGATTTCAGCCACTACCGAAATTGTCAATTTATTTGTTGGGGCATTTAATTTAATGAACCTAGAAAGTAGTGCAAATTTTATTGTTGCTTGGATCGGTGCGGGATTTATTAATTCAGTAATAAATGAGAAAATTATCAGTATTTTTAGCCAATATTAAGAGGGTCTTGTAATGTTTAAGTGGATGTAACACCTCCAAATTGGGACTTGAAAAGAGCCACGAGCTTCTCCTTAGGTGGCAAGACTTGCTTAATAAAATGATTCCCGACGAAATCTTCCGACCAACGTTGAAGTATTGGAAACTTCTCTGCGGTCATGATTGTGACGCCCGAAACTTCTTGGACGATCCCAAGCCAATATCCAATGAAATCAGCGGCTATATCGACAAACCCAATCGTGTCTCCTCCGAAAAAAGGTTTATCTCCAAGCTCTTTTTCTAAACATTTCAAACCCTCATTGGCCTCTTTCATTGCCTTTTCTCTTTCGGTTTCCGGTCCCCAACAACCCTTCCACAATGCTACCATTACCTAAAACCCAGAGACCATTACAAGTTATACAGTCTAGTAATATTCTAATATACACAACGTTCTTTAAAACCTGCATCTTTTTTTGGCAGAAGTTTTTCTATCTAAAGTGCATGAGAATGAAAATACGAAGCACTTTATGGCCCAGATTATTTTTTTATCAGGCCCATATTGTTTTCTACGAAGCCCATAAAGCATAATTTTGAACACAAAATGAACCAGCCCGTTTCATCTACAAAGCCCAAAAACATGCATATTAATTCTTGAATTTTTTTTATTTTCCAACCCATCTTGATTCTTGATATTATCTGTGAATACTTTGATATTCATTAAAGAGTGAATGATTTCAGTATATAAATCTGAAACCTTCTAGTTTGTAGGTTTAAGATCAGCATAAATGTACCTTTTCATCCACATACTTAGCCCAAAACCGGGCCATGGCACGTTCATAAGGATCTTGAGGCAAGATCGCGTGACTAGTTGTCTTCCACGTATCTTCGATGTATTCGACAATCACCAGAGATTCAGCTATCGATCTGCCACCATGGACAAGGACGGGGACTTTCTTGTGGATAGGGTTGTACTTGAGAAGCATAGGGCTCTTGTTACCATAAACATCTTCTTCAATGTAATCATAAGGTATACCCTTAAGTTTAAGGACCATTTCTACTCTTTTGCTAAAAGGACTTCCCCACAACCCCAAAACCTTTACCTGTTCTTCTTGGTTCATCTGTCCAGTTATGAGAAAAATTACCAGCTGCTTGGGTTTTCTCCTTTGTGTGTGCGTGTTTGATTGAACAATGGTGCTGAGCAGCTATTTATAGTCACTTTGGGTTTGGTTAAATGCATGTATTAAGAATCTTTGGTCATGAGAAAAGTAATACTAATAATGTTTTGTTTGAATAAAATTTTATTAGTTGGTCAAGTCTTTTGACTTTCATGGAGGGTAGTGGTTGAGCATGTATGTGTTGTCAAAGCTTACGTACATAGATATAATGTATTGATGTGACAATATGAAAAAAAAAAATTCAGTTTCATAAGAATTTAATTGGGAATTCGACCATATAAATCCCAAACTTTGCAGGAATTGCCAAAATAAACACAAACTTTGGTCTGGCCAAATAAACACTAAACTTTATTTGACTTTTAAGATTTATTCAATAAATCATCGTTGACTTGCCAATAAAGCACACCGTTATCTTTTTAAGAGAAAAATTAAACGTCGGTTACTATTTGCTATTAAGTCATACGACGTCGTTTTGAAATTCTAATTCAAAAGAAAAAATTGTGCCCCCTACCAGATTCGAACTCATTACCTCTGAGATTGTTAAGGTGGTTTGTGCCATTGTGCTAGTTAAACTATCTTGCAAATACTTACATCGTAATGTCTTATATTCTTTCGAACATTTTAATTATTTCGTTGATAATTCAGCAACAACTTCATCAATTAATTAATTATCAGCAATTAATTATACTAATAACATAAAATATTATAAGTATTTCAAATATAATATAATACCATAAAATTTTTTTCAAATATAATATAATACCATGAATTATATTTTGGTTAATTTTTTATTTTTTAAATTTATAATACCATAAAAATTTACAAAAAAAAATTTTAAAAACCAAAATTTATTTTTCTTATAGAATATTATCATATTAAAATCTTAAATGCTTTATAAAAATATATTTTATATATAAAAACCTTAGTTATTCTATAATATATTTAGAAATAATTTTTTTAAATTTTAATTATATTAATACAATTTTGTGATTATATTAATAATTTTTTAAAATTTTAATTATATTAATACAATTTTGTGATTATCTAAATATATTATAGAATAACTAAGGTTTTTCTATATAAAATATATTTTTATAAAGCATTTTAAGATTTTAATATGATAATATTCTATAAGAAAAATAAATTTTGGTTTTTAAAATTTTTTTTTGTAAATTTTTATGGTATTATAAATTTAAAAAATAAAAAATTAACCAAAATATAATTCATGGTATTATATTATATTTGAAATTTTTTTTATGGTATTATATTATATTTGAAATACTTATAATATTTTATGTTATTAGTATAATTAATTGCTGATAATTAATTAATTGATGAAGTTGTTGCTGAATTATCAACGAAATAATTAAAATGTTCGAAAGAATATAAGACATTACGAGGTAAGTATTTGCAAGAAAGTTTAACTAGCACAATGGCACAAACCACCTTAACAATCCCAGAGGTAACGAGTTCGAATCCGGTAGGGGGCACAAATTTTTCTTTTGAATTAGAATTTCAAAACGACGTCGTATGACTTAACAGCAAATAGTAACCGACGTTTAATTTTTCTGTTAAAAAGATAACGGTGTGCTTTATTGGCAAGTCAACGATGAGTTATTGAATAAATCTTAAAAGTCAAATAAAATTTAGTGTTTATTTGGCCAGACCTAAAATTTGTGTTTGTTTTGGTAATTCTTGCAAAGTTTGGGATTTATATGGCCGAATTCCCAATAAAATTTAGTGTTTATTTGGCCAGACCTAAAATTTGTGTTTGTTTTGGTAATTCTTGCAAAGTTTGGGATTTATATCGCCGAATTCCCGAATTTAATTCTATAGTACCAACAGCATTTGCAAAATGATAGCTTTCGCTCCTAATTACATAATCGTTTTCGTAATTGAAATGAAAAAGACTTCGTATACTACTAATATATAAGTATACGAAAGGAAAACACAACCATATATACACAGTTTTATGTAACCTTTACATCGGTGATAACGTCATCTTTGACGGTTTCAATGCTTTCATGTTAAGTTTTGTTTTGGAATCTTTACATTTATGATTAGTGCTTAGTGATTACGTAAGCAATTACGTCCACATATGTGGAAGACTCGGGCCTCTCTTTCACGGTGATAACGTCATCTTTTGACTGATGCAGTGATTTCATGTTAAGGTTTGTTTTGAATTTTGAGTTCTTTACAATTCAATGCTTTCACGTTAAGTTTTGTTTTGAATTCTTTAGTTCTTAGTTACGTCCACAAATTTGGAAGACACGGGCCTCTCTAACCGGAACTTTTAAAATAGCCCAGCACCTTTAGGCCCAATAGTGATGGATAGTGAACAACTTTAAATTAGAAATTCCTGTGAAAGGCCCAAAACCTCAAACTCAAATAGGATAACTCAATTTGATTAAGCTGATATAAAACCGAATTAAACCGAAACAAATTAAGCTATTACCGAAGTTGGTCACTGTTTTAGTTAAACTTAAACAACATTTTTTGTTTTTTGTTTTCCCATACAAAGACAAAAACTTTGGAACTTCGTGCTATTGTTCTGCGTATAGACGAGGATAAAGATTTCAGAAAGTATTGATCGTGCTATTGGATTAGCAAAGATAAATCTTGAATTAACTTGGAAAAAAAAAACATAGAGAGAGGCGAGTATGAGGAAAATGAAGCTCAATTTATATAACTACTTACGAGGAAGGAAAAAAATAAATAAATTTTACATTACTAAACTTTTGAATAATGAAAAATTTACAAACAATTACAAAACAAGTAAAAACCACACAAAAAAAAAGAAGAAAAAAAAAAAAAGTTAAACTAAAACCTTAGGAGTCTCGGTCTCCCTCTCATCATAATGAGGTTTGTGTTTCCTCGTGGCCCTTATGTAGCAAAACACCGCCACAAGAAAAGTAGTCGCTAAGCCGCCGAGAATAACGCCACCGCCGGCTACAGATCTGTCCACCGTAGAATGGTGGTGGCCTCGCCGTACAGTATCTTCCAAATTTGATTCTTCCGGTGCTTCTACCCACGCTCTTGGCCTGTCATGCCCGCCGAGTTTCCTAGCTTCCGGAGACTCAGCTTCCATTGATGCTGCCGCGTTAGCCAAGGCGTACATTAGTAAGCAGCACAGAACTAGAAGTTTCGCAACCATTTTAAGGTTTGGTTGATTAATATCTCTGTGTGTTCTTTTCTTCCTTGGTTTACTTGGAGATGATTTGTGTTAATGGAGTCATTTATAGGTCGATGTTTTTTTCTTAGGGAGACTAGACAGATCGTGTGGTTGCCATATGGAAATTTCCGAGTGTTTGGTTCCCGGGAAAATCGGGTAGATACACTTCGAATTTCGCCATGAAAGAATATTTTAGTGTAAGTTTTTTAATAAGGAAATAATTATTTTTGTGTTCTTCAATGGAGCTGTCGGGTTGGCCTGAGGAATCATATGGCTGTACACGTGAACTGAAATAAAAAAAAATATTACGTACAAAAATTAACAATTCATTCAAAAAAGTCTACATCGTATGAATGTATCATGTATGTACTTAATATACGCATACTCAACCTTCAAAAGAATCCAGTAATTTTGCGAAAACAATTTTACTAATATAAACATACATAGACATTGGATTTAATATCATGTAGTTAATAGCTGTAGTCTGTAGATGTCTCATTCAGTAGTTAATGTCATGTAGTTGACATATATCACAGTATATTATATAAACAAAACATAGACATTGGATTTAATATCATGTAGTTAATTGAGCTTAATTAACTTCTTCTTCTTTTTGTCAATCAATTGAGCTTAACTAAAAACATTTTAAAAGGGTATTAAGTTCTGAGGGAAAATTATATGTTCTCCACAGCAAATTTATATCCAATCAAATATTATTATGGTATATGTAATCTATGTAACTTATCTATGCCATTTTTTTTTTTTCTGTTTTCCTATATAACTACTTTTAATGCATGTATATCTACTTTTCATACATAAAATGTCAAAGAAACGTTTATATATACAAAATAAATTATATTGGACTAAATTTACTTCTATCTTTTAGGATAAAACGAAAATGATTTTAAAACTGACATGAATGAATAACCGATTGAACAGTAAATATACTATCTCTATTTCCTAAAATATTTCGACGCATGTAAACATCGCTTTTCGCCGAGAGGTTCTCGGCTAAACTGAACATTTATATTTTAGAAGTTGAAAGTTGAAACAAACAAATTTAGTGGTTTCTGAGGAGATAAATTTAAATTGGTTTTAATAAGTATGAAAACATATTAGATCACTAGCTACGAATTAACTAAATCTACTAAATTTTCTATATATATAAAAAAGTAAATCAAAGACACCAAGATCTATGATGTGTTTATATGTAAAGTTTGTCTGAGATGTGTTTTGATTAAACTAGGAACCGAAGCTTCTCTGTCTCTAGGCAACGATGAAAGTGGTCGGGAGCTAGTTTCCTCCTTGTTTTGTATACTATTATTATAGGTTTCGTGATTTTGGTGTTAAAACAGAAATGGTACATATTAATGTTCATAGATATGTTATTATTTATTAGTCATAACATGTGTATGGATTGGATGTAAATATATTTAGATGGGAATATGCTGGATTATAGTTAAAATTGAGAAAATTTAATCCATATTTGTGGTTTACAGACTTTACTAATTAGCCATGCCAATTCCAAGTCATGGGCTAGGTAGATTAATTTTAACACTTAAGTTTTGAATAAAGAGAAGATATATATTATATGTGCATGGGATGGTCATGGTATTATTCAGTCGTTCATGTGAAAGAATATATATATTCATATATGTGCGATTCGAGTTAATGGGCCCCAAAATTTATCTTCCACTGAGAATTAAAAAAAAAAACAAATTTTAGTTTAACAGAATACAATGTAAATTTTCTTATTTCTCGTTCAATAAATAGTCATTCTCTATCATTAAATTTAATTGGAAAACGGTTCCAGACATAATAGTGAAAAAGCTTCTGCCTCTAATTCTATCAAAGATTACATATACTTAGCATATGAATTTCAAAAAGTCAATAATTCAAACATCCGTTTGTTAAATTAATCTCAAATATAGAAACCATATAGTTTTTGTCAAAATAAAATATTCGGAAGATAAATTTGAGCCTAGTTATGTATTAAACACGTGGTTTCGTTTGGGTTGATTCAAGTATCGCACAAGTGTAGAAGGGTAGCCTTTTAACGAGCCCGTGAGAGCAAAACAAGTAAATGTTGCTTTTGTATTTGCTTCATATGACTTTGCCTTTTCCTTTCGTTCGACAAAGACCAACATCTCTCCTCATGTCGTTAGAGAAAATTAAAAAAAAAAAAAAAACAAAAAAATCATTAGTTATAGAATTTATTCTCAGGGGCCGATCTAAAAATAGAAATGAATTTTATGGGGATATCATTAAAATTCTTTAAAGAAATAAAGATAAAATTGTATCTTACAAAGGAGGCATAACTGAAAATATGAAGATTTTTTACATGAAAATTTCAAAATTTACCCGGGGCAAGTGCCCCCACATACGACACGTGACTATTCTCATAACCCTTCTCATGATTAGCCCACTATCGTTCTTTGGATGCCGACAGGTAACTTCGTTCTATTTTACGAAAATATAACGAGTATAGACAGGGTTTAAGATGAAATAAAATCTAAAAAAGAAAAAAAGTTAAAAAAGAAAACAATCCAAAAAATATGGAAAATGATTTACATATGAACGTTTAACATGTTCATTACTTGTACTACAAAATAATTGGCTTCTTAGGGTGATTAATATGTGCACAACTTTGTTCTCGCTATCGAACGTTTGATTCTCAAATGAGAGATAAAGTTACTTGGAAGAATTATAAATTTATTCAAGAACAACTAATTAACCCTAGCTAATATATAAAATACTGATTTATAATTTTATAAATGATTGAAACCCATATGATTTAATATTATAATTTAATAAAAACAAGAAACTTAATATGTCAAGACTAAGAAAAGTTGAAACCCATGAATTTTCAAATTTATATTAATTTATTTGTTTAATACCCGAACCCAAATTTTAAAAATCTAACCTAATTAAAAACATGAAATTAATCAAATATATGTCAAAACTAAGAAAAGCTGAATGTAACAACTGTAACTTTTCAAACAAAAAAATAATTTTTTTTTTCCTAATAAGTTAAGCATGTTTTCCCTCTGTATGTACTAATTAATGAACAAAATAAATCAATAATGGTTAAAAGAATAAATAACGATCCGAGGGAAGATCTCATTGGTATACAAGACACAATAAGAACAATCAAGAAAAGGCAGTCAAAAGAAGTCGAATATCATTGTCTATTAAAAAGCATAATCCTAAGTTCCCATCATTGGCTCGTAGAGAACAAATAATCTTTCCCTAATGATATGATGTCTCACACTCACTACTTTTACTTTTCACGCTTTATATGCCTAGCTAGTGCTTACGCAGAAAACACTCTGCGAATGAAGTGGTTATAATTTGTGGTTTCGTTATATTCATTACCACAAGAACATATGGAGTGGTTCTCACCACTCATATATATTCTGACATGTGTCAAATGAGCTAGTATCTCATCAAGTTTTCAGAATCTCTCATTTTATTTTTAATTTTTTTAATTTTTTTTATAATTTTTTGGGAATGAAAGACTCTCACAAGACATGTTATAAAACCGACTTGCAATTACAATAAATACATAATAGTTTCAAGTCTATAGCTTAGTATGGGTTGAGATCCATGAAATTCACACTTTTACGGCACTAAATTGACTATATTTTTTGAAGAGTTCTGCTAGGAATTTCATGTCTAAATAAGAGGAAACCTAGCTAACACAATATATAACTGTTGTGAATTCGGAAAAATAGACAAAATTTATGAAAACGAAAAGGACTAATCGGATATTTTTAAGACGAATATTCTTTGTCTCTACAATTGTTTTATTAATCTCATGAATAACTTTGTAAACCCTTAACTTCTTGTATAGCTCTAAAAAAATCGATATAATAAGAAACATAAAATCTTTAACTGTATCGCATCGTACGTACCTTAAACTAATCTCCACCATTTTGTTTGTGACAGTCTTCTGCGCATTCAGATATAGTCCCTTAAACTTCCATTTCGATTAACGTTGCAAATGCATGCGCCTCAAAGATAAATTTGTGTTTTGATCTAAGAAATTTACGCAGAAATTAGATATAATATTTTTTAAGAACACGATAAAGTTAGTACAACAAATTCTACATCGCATCGATCCTACGCATAGATATAGCTCTAAAGATTATCATTAACTAAATCTAAAGACATACAATCATCTATATGAAAAAAGCAATATATATGGACATCCGAATGCACAAAAGCACGAACAACAAGATTTTGTTTTCCGTTAGAGCATATGTTCTCATAGCATTAAACCATTCGATTTTATCAACCAAAAAAAAAAAAAAAGCATTAAACCATTCGAATAAGCATCTTCTCACTACTAATTAGCACCAGGAGGCTTATATATTCTCTCATTTTCCTAGTAACTTCTCACCAATTTAGAGAAGAAGAATAAGAAGAACGACAACGAAACATAATTTACAGCATAAACTATCCCCTCAAGCAAGGACTTGCAAGATAGAAGAAAGTGAAAAAAGTCAAGGATATGGATTTAATTTACAGATGATGAGTATTGGTGAGGACCGGGTAATCTGCATCCTGAGGTTTAAAGCATAAGTTACGCAGAACACATGCATATTCATATGCATATGTTTGTATATGTGTTTAATTATAGCTTTTAGTCCTCGGGATGCGGATTACCTCTTCCTGACTTACAATACGTACAGAGACACGATTACTCATGAAGAGGTTAGTTTTTTTTTTTTAAATGTCGACATCATTACTAGATATTTAACACGAATATTGTTCACATACACAAGATGTATATCCATATATACTCGTAGTATTAGTATCTAGAGAATGCGTACGTATGTGCACATGCATCTATATATTTATATATTTGTTTTAAGGTTGATTTTGTACCATGAAATTTGAACATGTACAAGAGTTTTGTTTGGCCCTTAACAACTAACCTACATATAATATACTACTACAATCTTTTTGTCTGACTGACAAAAAAAAAAAAAAAAAAAAAAAAAAAACCTTTTTGTCTAATCACAATTTATAGTAAAACCTCTATAAATTAATAACATTCTGACTTAGTATTTTATTTGTTTATGGAGTTATTAATATATGTATGTAATAATTGGGTTAACATATATCAACCTATGAGCTGGTTTTTTGTTACTTTATTTTTTTCCATAATTTTTTTATTAGTTTATTGAAATATTAATTTATCAGATATTATTTTTACTTATGTATCACTACCATTTTTTTTTCCTTAAGCCAAGATTTTTAATCATGCCATATTAGAGTGGAATTATAGTTAACAACCATCGAATTAATTAATTTTAAAAGTTTATTGATCTATTAAATTTGAAAAAGAGTTTTGTATATTTAAAAGTTTAGTTATAAAAATGTTACGACAATACAATTGATACACACTGTATTTTTAACTTTGTGTTAGATGAATAGAATTGTAAAAAGATTATATCCCAATAACCTTAGATTTAGTAGAAATATATAAGGGAAATCAACAATAACTTACGTTTTTAATAACAAATTTTTTTGAATAGAATTTAAAATTTTCAAATCAATGACACAAAATTTTATTAAAATATAAAATTCGTAAACATAAAACAGTGAAATCTAAAATTTTCAAAAGTATTTTTTGATCATTTTAATTTTTCATTACACCTACCAATATCAAATCCTAAAAAAAATACATATGCCAATAACCCTCTAAAGTTTCACAGAAATTACTTCTACTTATTGGTCCACTGAGTCGGTTATATGTAATTACAAGACTCTTTTTCTACAATTTTACTCATGGAAAACTTAGAATATAATACAAGTTGAGCTATGTAATTAATAATTAGCACATTTTATACTAGTTGAAACAATTAGGTAACTTGTGTGATTATTTCATACTAATTAAAGGGTTTTTTTGTCAACATATTAGTTAAATTTTTCTAATTTATAAACTTTCAAGTTAATGACTCATTTCTTTGGACAGCTACTCGGTTAATGGCAACTGTTAATTAATTACAATTAACTGTAGTTTTGTCTGATTAATTACTCTATAACACGACTCTTATGTATCTTTGAATCAGTCAGATATAATTATTATATTTAATTATACGTTAACAGTTAACTGTAACTAATATTTCTTTTTGTCTAATCTCTATACAAATAATGAACAAAAAGAATCACGACATAGTTTTACTTTTATCTGTTGCTCAAGGGTCGCTAATTGCCTCTGACAAATATGTTTGGACTTGTGATTTGGCATTTTGGTTCTACTATTTAATTAAATTAAATGTGTTTATTCAATTTCGGTTAGGTGACTCATTACAGGAAACATAGATTTTAGGTTATATTATAGTAAATATATATATATATATATATATATATATATATATGCTGTATACAATGACGCAAATTCATAACTAAGTACTCTGGATCTTGCTTTAGAAACGAGTCAGTCAATTATAGATGTCCAATACTGGAATAATTGTTGATAATTTCAGGAAAAGCACATGTTAAAATAATGCTAGTAACAAAAACAAAGCTAGTGATGTGTATCAAACTACTAATTGTGCAAAGACAAAAAGAAAACGCCAAAATGCTTGGTTGGACCCTTTTTGTC
This sequence comes from Barbarea vulgaris, assembly GCA_963667165.1. NCBI lineage: Eukaryota > Viridiplantae > Streptophyta > Magnoliopsida > Brassicales > Brassicaceae > Barbarea > Barbarea vulgaris. The sequence goes on from OY763893.1 coordinate 3,158,907, forward strand.
AACTGCGTAATCTATTATTTTGTCTATATAATAAAACTAAAAAATTCCTAATTAAAAATTAGTTGAGGGTAAAAATAATAACTATAAACTTTTAAAAACTAAATTGCAATGATCAAATACATTTAAGCGTTCACGTTTTTGTGAATAACTGGTTATCAAAAACAAAATGTATATTCCGAGTATGCGCTGTATAATTTGGTGACCACATACAACTAATTACATCGGTCTTAAAAGAAGTACAAATAGTTAAACATACACATTAACAGTCATATTTTCATGAATCATGTTGAATAAAGTTAATATAGTATGACCATAATTTGGATTGTTTTATCGAGATAGAAGATGAATTCCTAGACAGAATACACGTATAATGAATTATTATAATGTAGTTACCATTCAGTGAAAAAAATTGTAGTCACCAATATATAAGAATACACGTATAATGTAAAACTAAACATTAAGGACTAATTCTGGAAACTAGTTTGAGTTATGATATGAATAATCCGGCTAAAAGGATGGTCTTTTACAACAATTCCACAGTTACACAAAATAAATAAAACCAAATATCAAAACCATCATTTGTAGAAACCGAAGTATTTTAGTCATAAAATGCAAAAACAAAATATTATGTTTGATCATTTTATTAGTGAAGTGTTAGTTGCGATGATGTTTTTAGATTTTTTATTTTGTTTTGATCCCATTATTTATTTGTGGAAATAATTTTAAATTATGAAAGACTAAATTATTCATGTAATGACATAGAAACAGTTGTTTTTTACTTTTCTTGTTTTGTCTTGGAATGGTAGATTTTGATTATAAATATAGAGTGTTGATTAATTAATTATTTTCCCAAATAAACAAATAAAGAAGCTCGAGTTGACCATTTCATTTCTTGATGGAAAACACTCTCTTCTCTTCTATTCTTCCTTCTCTTTATGCTAAAAATTTTCACAATCTTTGATCATCTTTCTCTTTATTCTGCGGAACAAATCCAAATATTCTATGGAAAACATCAAAAACCCTAAAACCCCGGATGATTGTTCCGATGGCATATCGAAAAACATTCATCAACGCGTTGATGATTCCCTGAACCAGTCAAGATCTTACATATGCAGTTTCTGCATACGGGGCTTCTCGAATGCTCAAGCACTAGGAGGGCATATGAACATCCACAGAAGAGACAGAGCTAAACTCAGACAAAAGCTTATGGAAGATAATAAGGATGATGTTGTCGCCGAGAGTGATTCATTAGAAGTTGTCTCTCTAGACCTTAATGAACAACAACAACAACAACAACAACAACAACAACGACAAGCTTTGACATGTGATGATCAAGATCAAGATGTGGAAAAAGATATAAGTCCTAATCAGAAATTAGGGTTTTGTGTTCAAGAAGGCAATACTGATGATCATGAAAAGGTTACCGAGGTTAGCATAGATGGTTCGAGTTCGAGTCGTCATCGTGAGATTGAAGGACTGGATCTCGAGCTTCGGTTAGGACAGAGGGCCGTGGAGAAGAAGACAACGTAATCTCTGAACAATCATCAATCATCTATTGATTGCATTGTATGCATCAAAAGGGAAAAAAAAAACCCCTTGAAACATCAAACTCTCGAATCCGTCTATTACAAATGGATTCGTGGCTCAGATTGTATCGAAGGTATGCATATGTATCTATTATTGCTACCATTATCATTGTTGTGTTGATATTTGTTTCCTTGCTTGGGTTGATTTTACCATCAGCTTTTGTGACATACACGTCCAAACAAAACATAATAAATATATATACTTTGGTGTTTGCTTTATGGTTGTTAATGGACAATGAATAAGTTAAACTTAATTCAAAATTATTGATCTTGTCACCAATGGTAGAGATTATTCATTTTATGCACTGAGAATCGTTGCAACAATTGACGTTAGTGATAGTACTAGTCCGCAGGTTTTCTTTAAATCTTTTGCGGATAACTCATTGACCGTTATATCGAGATCACTGGTCCTGATCATTTAAACATATATGATCAAATAGTTATATCGTATATAATTTACCAAAAAATTAAATAGTTATATCGTATAACATTCACTAGCAAACTTATGAACGATAAGGTTGGTCGCTATACTTATTATTATATATCTTTTTTGGGTTAATGTTAAGCGTCGATATACTTTTTCATGAGGTTTTGTTTTTCTAATTCCCGAAACGAATTTGAATCGTATTCTAACAGTATAGATTTTATGTACTAAAGTTATCTTCAGTTTATGATAATAGATATGAGTCAAACTATAAGTTAGTAAAGTCGTTTGAACCTCTAAGATTCCATAATCGTCAGGCCGTAATATTGATACATTCCGCTCATCGCTTCATGATAAATATAAACCATGTTAAGATTTTACATCCAACTTTAAAAAGTAATTAAAAGGCACTAAAATATACACATGATTTATAGTGTAAGAATTATGTTTGTGTTTCTGCTGTTACTAAGTTTACTAGGATCAAAGTTTGGGGAATTTACAAAAAAAAATTCCCTCTTTTCACTCCACATCATAGGAAACTGACGTTCAAACAAACAAATATTTGTATAACTTTTTTGGGTTTTTACAACGTATCCATAATATTATTCTCCACAACTTACAATACGTCCACTTATCGCTATCTTAATTTTTATAAGAATTTGGCTCAACCAGCCATTTGCGACGGTTGCATACGGGAAAAGTACGTTGATGACGGTGAAAAAAGGATGATAAGGAGACATAACCGTGATTGAGCAAGAGAACGTCGAGCTAGCTACACTTGGTTATGGTGACGCCAGCAATGACGAACACGTCCTAATTTACGTTCCGGTTTGGTTCGAGAACCTGTTTGATTACCGGATTTGGAGCTAGACTAACATTGGTTCTTTGAGACAACCATGGAGATATTGATAATTCCAAAAGATAATATATGGATTCGATAATGCTAAAAATCGATATAACCAACGAAACAACTTTAACCGGACGGTTTGGATTAATTTAAAATCGAATTGGGTTGGTTAATTGATATTAACATTGACCCAAGTGACAACGAAGACCAGCACACGATCCTAAAATCCTCTGCATCATTTCCATCGCTGGTCTTCCATTATTGAAGAATCTATTTGCCTTTTTCTTCTTCCTTCATATACAAACCCAAAATAGATTTCAACGAACGCCTCTTTCTCGACTTGTTCTTTGCCTGAGCTCCTAGTGTGGTGGTGGTAGTTGGCGGAGATATGGCTCCTAACGATCCTAAAAAAGCCGGTGGCGGAAGTGGTTTCTTCGCTTCTCTTGCTTCTTCGATCTCCAATTTGGGATCTGCTATGACCAAATCAGTTAATGGGTGAGGTTTTTGATATCTCTTTTTTTTCTTAAACCCGGATCTGCCACTCAGCTAGATTCGTTATTTGGATTTGAAAAAATAAACTGGAAACTTTTGGTTTCCTTTTTTTTTTTTTGCTTCTGGAATCCTTTTAATTCAACTTGTTTTGATTCAGTGTCTCCAATGTTCAGATCTTTTTACTAACGTAGATTTTGATTTCTGCCAAGTCTGCTCCTTTGTAATTGATTATTAGACGAGAGCTTAATTCATACATGGAGAGTTTCGATCCACTTCTAATATTGGCTTTGCTTAAAGTTTAGCTCTTTTTTAACGATTCGTTGTGTTTTAATTTGTTTCTCAGTTTGGTTGGCTATGAGGGACTTGAAGTTATCAATCCAGAAGGAAGTACAGAAGATGCAGAGGAGGAAGCAAGCAGAGGAAGATGGAAGCAAGAGGTATAGATACTTCTGCAGTTCTGCCTATTGTTGTTTTCATGACTATTGATCTAATCATCTCACAAACATAAGCAATTCTCAGGATCGTGATGGCTATTGGAAGATGATGCAGAAGTACATAGGATCTGATGTCACATCAATGGTGACCCTTCCTGTGATTATTTTTGAACCAATGACAATGCTCCAGAAAATGGCAGAGGTTTGTGCTTATGATGTCTAATGTTTTGTTCCTGTCTGATATAGTTTTGTAATCCGATGATGCCAACAATATGTGCTCTGTTTCTGATAGTTGATGGAATATTCGCATCTGCTAGACATGGCAGACAAAACAGAGGACCCATACATGCGCATGGTGTATTCGTGTAAGCACATCTACTTGATTTCTGCTATGATCGATATCTATCTATTCATGTAGTTTTTGTCATGTGTGGCTAAATTGTAAGAACTGATCATTAACAGCGGCATGGGCTATATCTGTGTATTATGCCTTCCAACGAACCTGGAAACCATTCAATCCAATCCTCGGTGAGACTTATGAGATGGCCAATTACAATGGTGTTAACTTCATTTCTGAACAGGTCAGTGACACATTTCTTTTAAAACTCAATTAGTTGTCGACGTTCTTTAGCTCCCAACTTCTCCCATATTATTGATACCAATGGTTTTGTTTTCAGGTCAGCCATCACCCACCAATGAGTGCTGGTCATGCTGAGAATGAGCATTTCACATATGATTGTACTTCAAAACTGAAAACAAAATTTCTCGGCAATTCGATTGACGTTTACCCAGTAGGAAGGTAACTCCATGAAATAAATAGATCAGAGCCTGCAACTATATATACTGAATTCAGACTCTTCATTTGTACACTATATGCTGAACCTTAAATGCCATGAATCTATGGTGCAGGACACGGGTGACACTTAAAAGAGATGGAGTTGTTCTTGACTTGGTACCTCCTCTGACCAAAGTTCACAATCTAATCTTTGGACGAACTTGGGTCGATTCGCCTGGGGAAATGATCATGACAAACATGACCACCGGTGACAAAGTCGTGCTTTACTTTCAACCATGTGGTTGGTTCGGGTCAGTTCCCTTCAATGCAACCTCATCTTCCTGGTTTTTTTTTGTTTCTATTCAAAGCTGAAGAAATGTGCATTCATGGTGTCAACAGATCTGGTCGATATGAAGTGGATGGATATGTCTATAACGCCTCTGAAGAGCCCAAGATACTCATGACTGGTAAGTGGAACGAGTCTATGAGTTATCAGCCGTGTGATGGTGAAGGTGAACCTCTCCCGGGCACCGAACTAAAGGAGGTTCGCCAAGTCTCTCTCTGTGAATCTGTCATTGACTCAAGTCTCTTTCCAAAAGTCTCAGTTTGATGAGACATTCTAATGCTGTCTTTTGTTCATAGGTCTGGAAACTCGCTGATACTCCAAAGGATGACAAATACCAATACACACACTTTGCTCACAAAATCAATAGCTTCGACACTGCCCCAAAAAAGCTGTTGCCATCTGATTCACGGTTACGCCCTGATAGATACGCACTCGAGATGGGCGACATGTCCAAATCCGGCTATGAGAAGAGCAGGTATGGTGACAAAAAACTTGACCTTTAGGATCTGAAATTGCAGTAAAGCTAATAATAAATTGGGATTGTTCTAATTCTTCTCCCTCATCTTTGCTATAAAGTATGGAAGAGAGACAGAGAGCTGAAAAAAGAACCCGCGAAGAGAAAGGCCAAAGCTTTACACCAAAATGGTTTGATATAACAGAAGAAGTCACTCCTACACCATGGGGAGATCTCGAAGTATACCAATTCAACGGAAAGTACTCAGAACATCGCGCAGCCGCTGATAACTCTGAAGATAACACCGACCCAAAGTCAATCCAGTTCAACCCATGGCAATTCCAAGATCTGTCTACTTAAAAATGTATCGCTCCAAAAGACAAAAAGATCAAATCTTTTTAGAAACAACAAATGTTGTAATTCTTATTCTCTCATAGTTACAACAGACTTTTTTCTCTACATCTGCTAGCTTTCCCTTTGCTTTTTCTAGTAATTAGTTTACAACTTCCATTGTTTTTTTTTAATTTATTCAAAAAATCTGTTTGCGATCCTCATCTTCATAGTTATCTTCTTCTTCTTCTTCTTCTCCGTGTTGGGGCTTGATCTCACTCTCACCAAACCATCTTGGAGGATCGAATCCAGATCCACCAAGAGGATTACATCGGCATAGACGCCAAGTGGTGAGAACAGTGCCTTTGAAAACTCCATATTTCTTGTAAGCTTCCATGGAGTATTCACTGCAAGTGGGAATGTAACGGCAGCTTCTAGGTAACACCGGCGATATCTCCCCTGTTTTCACCGGAAACGCTAATTAACACTCGCACCAATACAAAATCGGATGAGGAATTGCAAAAGTGGTTTTTTTTTTTTTTTCTTTTTGTTTACTCTTACTCTTGTAGAATCTGAGCATTGCTAAAGCTGCTTTGACTCCCACACTCTCTCGGTCTTCCCCATCTGATCTCAACCAAACCAATTAGTTACAGAAGAGACCCAAAAACAAAAACCAAAAAAACCAATTTTTGGATATACCTTGAGGAGATTCAGGGTCTGGATTCGATGGCTTCGATTTCGCAGATAAGCAACGGAGCTGCTGCTTGGTTTTCCAAGTAAGATGATAAAAGTTCAAATTGGAATTGTGGTGAAGTTTAAGAGAATTATGGTTTTCAGAGCTCAAGATGGTTGCATAAGGACGCTGGATAGAGAAGACGACCGCCATTATAATTCAAAACTCAAACAAAAGCTTCAAAGCATAAAACTCTCCGACTCTCCCCCATCTTCCATATGAAATGGAACTAAACGACGGCGTTTAGCACATTGCCCAAATGGCTTAAAGGTCTCAGGAAAAGCTCGAGGACTTGTGTGGAACTTAACGACGACGTTTTTGTACAGTTTATTATTTTTTGCTCACAAGTCTAAAGAAAATGAATTGGATACTGTCGTAATCCATTTTGTGGTGGAAAAAGATGACACGTTGCAGAATTTTGTAAGAACGAAATGAATCTAAATACGTGAGCACATCCCCAAAATAAAAGACTAATCCTTTCATCTTTCTCTTTGCCAACAAAATAAAAGAAAATGGCGAGCTCACTTCTCAGCTCGACGACATTGTCATCTTCTTTCTTACATGTTCCTCTGAAGTTGTCGGTTCATAGCCATTTCCCGTCCTCAAGAACTCTCTGGTTTTCCCGGAAACAATCGTCTCTCCGTGTTCTTGCCGCTAAACTCCCTCAAGGGGTAAATATTATAGTCTTCTTAAGCACTCTTTCACAGGATCATATCTAAAGTTGAATTTTCTTTCCTCACAATTCTCTTTCTGTGTAAAATTTTGTTGGGAAGATGATAGTGCCAAAAAAGGAACCTGAATTCAAACCAGCGTTTCTGGGATTCACATATACAGCTGAGATATGGAACTCTAGAGCTTGTATGATTGGTCTCATCGGATCCTTCATTGTTGAGCTGGTGAGTTCCTATGGCTATGGAAGTTCTATTAGTGAATATTAACTTAAACAGAGTTGTCTTTTTCTTTTTTTCTTCCAGATTCTGAACAAAGGAATACTTGAGCTGATTGGTGTTGAGATTGGGAAAGGGCTTGATCTTCCTCTCTGATTTTCATCTTCTTCTTCTTTCAATCTGGCCACAATTATCTTTTATAACACTTTTTTTTTTGCTTGTTATGAAATCAAAGAGCTTACAGGCTACTGTATAATTCTACATATAAACACACGTATTGAGAACGGTCTATTTCTGATAACAAAATAGGAAACCCTTTAATTATCTTACAATGATGTCTTTTTCACCTGTTAAGTGGTATGTATAATAAGCATAATCCGCTTTTGAGTTTTGTATCCACAACCTAACTTCCTTCTTGAGGAATACAAAGAAAAAAGGGGGAAAATATGACAACTTACACCTAAACCGATTCTACAATTTCCACAAACGTTGGTTCTTGATCCAGTTAACAACGATGTGAGATAGAGAACCTTGTCAAGCAGAGTCTAGTACTGATTACGGCCTAGTCTTGGTTTCAAGCTGAGGCAGCTAAAATGCTTGAAAGATGGACGAGCCTGAGTGTTGTGAAGTTAGAAATCTGCTGCCTTTTCCATGGAACTCACCAAAAAATGGAATATACGATACGGGTCTTGGCTACGGCTTTGTTTCGGATGACACAGGAATTGAATCAAAAGCTGTACGGAAACGCAGACCAGAACCAATATGCCTCGAGGTAGGCCAGAGCCAAGAGAGTACATTCGGACCCAAAATCTGAAGAAGAAACAGTTAAAACTTAACAAAGAATAAGCCTTTGACTAATACTAACCATCTAAAGAAAGATAAGAATTATTACCAAGGTTAGGTTTTCATATGCGCCGATGTCATATGGATGCTTATAGACTTGCCCACCTTTCTCTGCTAACCACATAGCTCTCACTCCTTCATGGTACTGCTCAATTTCCGCAACATTGATTAGCAGAGGGACAAAAGCCTTAAATAAATCCATAATCCAACAATAGAAGATATGAAAAGAAAAAGAACAACCTCGATAGTCGTTTTGTTTTGTAAAATAAGGTAGATGTGCCACCCAAGAAGAACACCTAACGCGATGCTCAATGGGATAAGAAGAAAAGCTGAAATTACCTGGAAAAAGAAAACCATAATCATTAGCAATATGATCATTGTTGGTAGTTTTCGAAACATGCATCAATCGCAATCATTACATATATAGTTCTTAGATAGCTTCCCATCTCTTCCTCTTCATCTTGAGGCTCAACAGTAAGGCTTCCCACAAGCAAAACCTAAAAATTCAAGGAGTGTATATAAAGCTCATTTACTAAGTGGCACAGAGAAATATATATTGAACTAACAGAAGTTAGAAATCTACCAGGGAGTATACACATGCAGTCACCGCATGGACAACAAAGACAAAGAAGACCTTGTAGTTAGTGTGTCCAACGCAGTTGTCGATCCAAATACAATGGTGGTCCTTCAAATCAAAGACGACTGGTTTAACATAACATTGCATAGGTTTGGGCGATTTGATGTTCATCTTAGCAAGAAACATAAGTGTTCAGTAGAGCATACCATTCTAAGCACGCATCTTTTGCAAACTCGACAATGGTGTGCTCGCGGAGGTTTGAAATGTGAACACTTTTGACAATACCTCAAATCTCCTCCCTGCAAATGACATAACCAGAGTAAGCATTGAAACAAAACTTCATAAGTTGACTTTCCCAAAAAGATCAAAGAACACAGTTGCAAGAGAATCCCAAAGCCTCAGACCATGAACTCACATATGGAATCTCAAAGCCTCAACTATTAAGGTCCTTATTACAAGTTAGCAAAAAAATCTGATAACTTGAAAATTGAAAGATAAATGGTCTCATACAAGCCATCAAGCAACGTTAAGGGAACAAAAGAAATCTACAAGAATCACCACTCAAGCGAATGCATGTAGCCAAAAGAAGGATTTATAGGTAATCCCAAAGAGTCAACCTTTAAGGCCCCTCACTGAGAATTAGAAGTTGGAAACAAATTTGATAGCTTGAAAGTTCTCTTGCAAGCCAACAAAATATCTCAAAGTGAGTCAACAATGTACAATAATCACCATCCTAGTCAATCCATAAAGCCAAAACATTGAATTGATATGTACATAAAAAGACTACAAACCCTGGCCTATTCAGATGCTGAGAGCTAAAAAAAACATTCTTTAGATATTTTTCCACAATCGGAAAGGCAATTTTGACCAATATGGTAAAGGAAAAACATAAAAAGCAGAGATAATGGCAAATCTATCTGACATGGAAATGAACTAAACTGATCACCATATCCAAATTCCTAACTAATACTGACAAATCTCAGAGATTGACTATTCAACAACGAGAAAAAAGATGTGACCTTGCGCTTAATCTCGTGAACAGGACTCTCCGGATCTTCAACATCTGGCATGTAATTGAGTGGGACCCGACCCGGATCCCTGAAAACAGCGATGGAGTAATTGTAGATACACATCAGAGCCAAGGCTGTGAACACGGCGGCGTTGGCGATTCCAGGAGAGGAAGTGAGGCTGAACCACCGATCGATGAAAGTGAAAACGGTTGAAAAGTAGATGTAACCGATCACCAACATCACCACCGTTACGGGGAGAGAAAATCCGACTCCTTTCCGTTTCATTTTTGGTTATGACGGAGCACCGGCGTCGAGACGACGGCGTCTCCGGCGACTAAATTTTAAAAATTTAATGATTTGTGTGTGTGTGTGTTTTTTTTTTTTTTTCCTTTCGTTTCTCGATTGCTGTTGTTATTGTTGTTGGAGTACGTCTGAAGTTGTCGACAATTTTTTTGGGAGATCTCTCAAATGTCTCTTGAACTCGAAGCTCCCACCTAATTAAAGTGATCCCCTTTTTTTTGTTTATTATATTCTTTCGTATTTGCCCCCTTCTGTTTTCGCTTATATCCTCAAAGGTCCTATTAGTATTTTCAAATTAAAATTGACACCAATTTTTACCACACCCAAAAAAAAAAAATGGACACCTTTCTTGATTTCCTATGACACTTTTTTTAATTATCTCTTTAACCGGAAGCGAAATACACGTTATGTAATGTTCGAGTCTGTTACTGAAATTGAAATCATGGTTTTGCAAAAACTTGCTTTCATAGGATTTTTTTTGTTTTCCGAACGTCATTTACAGTTTTTTAAAATCTAATTAGCACATATATATATAGATCCGTTCAATGGGAAAGAAGATCACAATTTAAAACAAAACTTTATTACAGTAATTAAATTCGTTTTTAAAGTTACAAAAGTTTATTACTCTCTGTCAAACGTTTTAGATTTCATAAAAATTTACATCTTCGATTAAAATTAATCTCTTCATGTATATTTTGTTTCACAATTCTATGTTGCTTCAGTGTTCATCGGTGTACCAGTCAACTCCGTTCTCCTACTAATCTTCCAATGGCGGAGTACGTCCCGCAGCAACCGCTTACAATGCCGGAGATTATGATGAAAACGCATATTCCAATCTGCCAAAAAATAAATAAAAATAAATGACATTATCATGTGAAATATCAAATACAGAATCAAAGGAATAACAACTTTAGGCATGATATAAATAAATGAATATATCTCTTACCTGTGTCTTACTCAACCTACCCCTCAAGATACTGAGGTAACAAAGACATGGAAATATAAAAGCCTGCAAAATAAATAGGCAGAATATGAATCCTTTAGAACGTTTGATATATGCCTATAATAGTTGAAAAGTTTAAAACTCTGATACAATGATTTCTTTTTCTTTTTTTTTCTTTCTTTTGGAATTGATGAAAGATAGGGTTCAGTTAATGGAGACTTACCACAAGCATTGCGAGGAAAGATCCCATCAAAGCCCCCATGATCGCTACAAAGTTATTAGAGCAAACGAAGATAAATATGGGATTTTGAAAATAGTTTCTTGTGAAGGAAGTTAGGGTATTTTACCGAAGAATGGGAATGTAAGTGCGACAACCAGAGTAGAGAGAACTAAAATCGTTCTGAGAAACATTGATAGTCCGTTGGAACTCGTCTTTTCTGATGAGGGCATAAGTTCTTCTAAGCTTAGTACGATCGGTGTGAGAGATAACGCGTATTTGGTCATCGGAGTTATTACCTAAAGTGAGAGAAATTAATTTATTAATCAAACAATTTAGATAAACATGTTTAATATATCGAGTTATAAAGTTATATCTCACCGCTGTCCAAACTGCGATTTTAGATGACGTGAACTGTCGTGGCATGTTTAGCGTAAACTGCGATTGAATGGTATCACCAAACATACTGTAGCCGCAAATAGCTACAAATATGTAAAAGAATACGCAGAAACCGAAACTGCAAAAGAAGAAACGATAAGATAATATAATTTCACCTTATACGGTCATTGACGTATATTACACGTAACCTTAAGGAAAGTGTGTTTATACCTAGTGAGGAGCACCAAAGGAAACTTGGATGGATCTTTCATGGAAGAGTAAATGTTTGGAAAAACCGCGTGACCACTGAACCCAAACCCGAAAATCCCAATCGCGACGGGTAAGTTAGCGAGATCAAGAGCTTGTCCACCCGGGTGAAACCCGACTCCATCAACGGACCCGACCCAGAAGAGACAAAGAGCCAGCAAGATCGAAGAGAAGACTCCTCCGGCTAAGAGTATAGAACTACATGTATTAAATAACGAACGAGTCTTGAAGCTATTTTGTAAGGATGTATGATAATTTATATATAGAAAATGGAACCTGAGAGATAGGAGAGTAAGCTAAGGTCTCTGAGCCAAACTGTAGGAAGAACAATAAGAGCAGTAGATATGGCAAAGATCTGAGTAGAATCTAGAGATACTCCAGTGATGTTTAATGAAATGTTGGGGAAAAGTCTCGACAAGTTATCACTCATCATGATTATATACTCCACACAACATGCGTATAACTCCATGTACAGAAGTATCTGCAACTCTCAAGAGATCAAAAACCCTTAAAAGTTTTATTTTCGAGATGTTAGCTAGCTAGCTAGAAAAGATCTTTATAGATAACTTACGGAGATGATGAGGCGTCCGGTGAATCCAAAGGCGGCTTGACCAATGTCTGGATAGGTATGGAGGCCAGGAAAGCTTTCAAGACATCGTTTGAGGAGAATACCGGTGTAGCAAGTGATGATACCGAAGAAGAAGAGTATACAAAGCCCGAGCCACCCTCCTTCTTTCACCGCGTAAGGCATTGTGAGTAGACCTACTCCACATAGGACATTGATTCCTGTACAAAAATAGGTTCAACTCAGAGAGAGACTGAAACATGTTTGTAATGATGAAACCGTTTGAGCCTAACCAGATGCCTAAGCCCTGAAGTTTCTGGATATTCTCATATCCTATATATCCTAAAGTTATATGCGTGAAAGACTTTTCAAGAAAGAACCAATACAGATACGACGTCTTACCGTTGAGAACAGACTGAGGAAACGAGCAGAGATTTGATTCAGGGAAAGGGAGATCGGTGATGGATAACTTGAGCTGAGATGAAATGAATGATTTGACTGAGCCATCGTCGACTTTCTCGGAGAGCAGCGGTTGTTTGCTTGTGGAAGAAGCAAAAGAGTTTAAAATAGAGCTTTGGCGTCTCTTGTATAAAGAAGCGATCGAGCTGGTGAATGATGTCTGAGAACTTCTCAGATGAATAAAACTGATTGTAGGAGGTGTAACTCCGGTCAAGATATCCACAGATTGTCTGAATTTTTCATTACAAAAAAAAGAAAGAAAAAAAGAGAGAAGAGTGTCTATATTACTCACTCCGAACCTTAAACATCAATTTTTAGATCTGAAACAGAGGATTTGGTATTACCGATAACTCCGAGGCCATGGAGCGGAATCGTGCCGGGATAATGGATAAGATGAACTGGAAATACCGTCGTCATCATCGTAGGAGACATCAACTTGGCATTCCTCATCATCTGTCTGAAACAAAATATCCCTTTCTTGCTCCTCAGGCTTCATCTTCTCTGTCTTTGTTTCAGGACAGAGTCGGAATCAGAGCAAGCAAAAGATCTCTGGACAGAACAAACGAAACAAAAAGAAGCAGAGGACAGAGGATCGAGATGAAGAGTGAAAAAAAGAGAAAGAATTGTGATTTTGATTTGCTCTCACGTCGACTTTGTATTAATTACATTGATGCATGATCATATCTGGTCGTTATATTTTGAGTGGAAGTAACGTTCAATTGTCAAAGCTCCAAAGTCAAAGGATTTGGCGATTTGCCAATAAATTTAAAACAAAAAAAAAATGTAAAAATATTTCAGAGTAATGATGAATTGGGTTTGACGATTTAGCGAGTCTGTTATTAAGCCCAAGAATGCTGGATTATATGGGCTTGAGCTCTTACAGGCCCAATAACATGGAAATTGGCAAGACGCGTCATCGTCTTCGCTTTTTGGCTTTCTCTTCAGAGGTCGACGAGGTTTAAGATTTTTTAGATTGTTGTAGTAGCTTCGCGAATAGTCTCAGGTCTTTTATAAAACCAAACCAGTGATTAGCCAACTTTTCCTCTTAATTATTACAGACAGAAAAAAGTTTCGATTTTGTAATTTCTTTCTCTTACTTCTGTTCCAAGTTTTTCCCCCGGTGAAAGCGTTCTGAAATGGCTAAAGACGGACCCAATTGGGACGGATTACTTAAATGGAGTCTCTCACACGCCGACGGTACTCGACCCACTCGTCAGCTGAGGTACGGACTTCATTATAGTTTCCTAGGTTCTGTCTTGTCATTAGATTGGATTGAGATGGTTGGTGGGTAGTTATAGAGATTTGTATAGCTGTGATTTTAGCTTTCACTTGAGGATTCGAATCTGGGTCTGTGTAAAATAGGTTTCTTTTAGATATTTTGTTTAAGTGATCGGTTGGATTAGATGTCATTATCGAATTCAGCAGCTATGTAGGTGAAAAGGTCATCTCTTTTTCTCGTTTTCCCCTGTACCCATGATTTCCAGTTTCGACATGTTCATAAAACTCTGTTAAGCTTATGCGTATTCACCACTTGGTCAAGCCTATGTTATGTTTGGTGTTTGTTGTGGATTGTTTTTGTTGATTTGAGTTATTTGATGATACAGCGAGGAGGATCGAAAATGGTTTATGGAGGCTATGCAATCGCAGACTGTAGATGTAGTCAAGCGCATGAAGGAGATTACACTAGTTATGCAAACACCTGAACAAGTTTTGGTGGATCATGGAGTAACACCTGAAGATATCCAAGGTGCTTAATTTGGCCATAATACATCTAAGTTTAGGCCTTTATTTGTTTTTGCTATCTTGTGGGGTTACTAATGGAGTTTTATTATTATGGTAGATTTGCTGGATGAGTTGCAGGAGCACGTTGAATCAATAGATATGGCTAATGGTAAATAATCTCTTACTTGGATCTTTGTTTTTATTGTTTATTTGTTGTGGTTAGCTCAATTTGAATATTGCTTCCTTGCTATTGTGTAGATCTTCATTCCATTGGAGGCTTGGTTCCTCTTCTTGGGTTCCTTAAAAACTCTCATGCTAATATTCGGGCAAAAGCTGCTGATGTCGTAAGCACCATAGTTCAGAACAATCCTCGAAGTCAGGAATTAGTTATGGAAGCCAATGGTTTGGAGTCACTGCTCTCGAATTTCACCTCGGACACAGATATTCATGCTCGAACTCAGGCCCTTGGTGCAATATCATGTAAGTATTTTAAAATAAAGATTGAGATTATCAGAACCTTGTAATTTCTATTCTGTTCGGTTTGTGATATACTAAAGACCTACCTTTTCAATATGGCACATGTAGCTTTGATTCGTCATAACAAACCTGGAGTAACGGCTTTCAAGCTTGCCAATGGTTATGCTGGCCTAAGAGATGCTTTGGCATCTGATAGTGTGAGATTTCAAAGGTAATTAACTGAATATGCTCTTATTCATTACGGCCTCTACCGGTTTCTTCATAACGTGAAAATTCCTAAACTATTGCAATTCCTAAACTGTTTTTTATTTTATTTTTCTTTCTAAATTCCTCAGGAAAGCCTTAAACTTGTTGCAATATCTACTGCAAGAAGATGATTCAGACCGCAGTATTGCCACTGGACTCGGATTTCCACGAGTGATGATGCATCTCGCGGCTAGTGACGATGCTGAGACCAGAGAAGCCGCTCTTCGGGGATTACTCGAGCTTGCAAGAGAGAAAAATGATGGAAGCGGATGTAGCAGCATAGATAAAAGCGATGAGAAACTGAGGCAGCTTCTTGAAGAACGGATTAAAGGAATCAGCTTGATGTCACAGGAGGATCTCGAAACGGTTAAAGACGAGAGACAGCTCGTGGATTCACTGTGGAGCATTTGCTACAATGAGCCTTCTTCACTGAGAGAGAAAGGGCTTCTTGTTCTTCCCGGTGAAGACGCATTGCCTCCAGATGTGGCGAGTAAGCTCTTTGAGCCTCCTCTTAGAGCTTCTGCAGCAAATCGTAATGCCACTGAGAAGAAAGAAGAACCTCTGAAACTACTTGGACCTGCACCATAGGCGTGATGCTGAAAGTTTTTTACTTTCCTTGTTTTTTAATGTAATTTTCCAAATTTCTTCAAATATTCATAGATATCAAAGTGAATGATCTAGTGTTTATGTAACGGAAAATTTTCTTTATTATTATTGTAAGCGTTGAGATTAAGAACGTTTAGCTTCAACGTTTTTTTCGGTTCAAAGGTGAAATCTAATTTATCGGTTTGACTTAGAAATTTCGTGAAATTGAGCTAAACCAAAAATCAAAACCAGAGCCATCTTCACATTTGTTTAGCAGTTGAAATGTTGTCCCAACTCCTAGAGACCCGAGTTCGCTCCAAAGCATTCACATATCGGAGAAATTCTCTCAACGCGTCTCTCTGAGCTTCACCTTCTCCGCCATCGTCACCTTCACTTCCAAAACCGGTATTTCACTAAACCCTAGTTCTTTCCACTTCCTCGCACGATCGTGTAGAAGGAGTTTCTTTCGCCAGAGATAATCTGATCTTCTCTTTATTGAGCAGTAAGACTAGTAGCTGTTGTTTCGATATTGATCCAAGCCTCGAATCTTAGTTTTGGATCCATATAATTAGGAAAGTTGGGAGCTTTTTGAGCTACGGAGCTATGGCCTGGTGTAACCATTGCGGGAAAAATGTTCCCGGAATACGTCCCTACGATGGTGCATTGTAAGTGTTTTGATGTTGAACCTTCAGGTTTGCTTCGTTAGCTTCGAATTATAAATGTCAATTATTTTTTGCAGGGCGTGTAATTTATGTGGGAGGATATTGGAGAATTTCAATTTTTCTACTGAAGTTACATTCGTTAAGAATGCTGCTGGACAGGTATTCGAAAGCTCCTCTTCTTTAAAGCTGGAAATGATTCCATTCGTTAAGAATTTGTGTTGTTGAAGAATAGCAACTTTTTTTTTTTTTGGCTACAACAAGCAGAAATGTCATCGATAGAATAGACAGTGGATATATCTCTAAAACTAATGTCTTTTTAGTGGTTTCTAGAGATTCTTTCTCCTCTTGTCTTTTCAACCGTTTAATGCCTTTGGTTTCACTGAAACAAACTGGTTCAAGGAGACACATTATTTGTATACCTGCAGAGCCAAGCGTCAGGTAACATAGTGAGGAGTGTTCAGAGTGGGATTTCAACCTCACGTGAAAGGAGAATTAGAATAGGTATGCCTTTTTTTGTGGAGTATATGGTTTTCTTCTGTTCACTGTTGGCTTAAATGGTGCAACTGATACATCTAGTCTTCAGTTTTCGCTTATGATTGACCCTACTGCTTAATTAGATTCAGCTTGATGATGCTGTTCCCTTTTTATTGCATTTCAAACTTTTCAGTTCAATAATTGCATAGGCATGTGACTGTTTGGAAAACCGTTGCGTTGTTAGACTCTTTACGTTAATGCAATCGTGATTCTTGTAGTTTGATCTGACAGACCTTCGTTTCATTTTTTGCAGCTAGAGATGAGTTTATGAATTTGAGAGATGCCTTGGGAATTGGTGATGATAGAGATGATGTGATTGACATGGCAGCTCGATTCTTTAGAGTATGTTTGGTTTACATAATTTCTGAATATTAATTTGTAAGGACTTTTTCCCCTTCTTTTAACTCAATTTATCCTCTGAAGATGGCAGTTGAGCTAAATTTCACTAAGGGCCGCAGAACTGAACTAGTACAGTCTTCCTGTCTCTACTTGACTTGCAGGTTAGATCATAGTAATCGTCTTGTCGCTCTTCTCAACATAATACCATACTGAATTAGGTTACCACTTACCAGTGATGTGTTATGTGTTATTGTATGTATGTTAACCATCAACTTTCTTGATGTAGGGAAAAGAATATTCCGTTTCTTCTTATTGATTTTTCTAGCTACCTTCGAGTTAGCGTGTAAGACGAGCTCTTATCATTTACATACTGTTATTTTTTTTTGTAGCCTAAATACCCGTTAAGTCTACTGCCATGACTTATCTCGTCCCAGATATGTAATGCAGGTTTTTCTTTTTTGGTTTCATGAAATCTTGTGCAGTTATGAATTAGGCTCTGTATACTTGCAACTCTGTGAAATGCTGTACATTGCGGATAACCGGAACTATGAAAAACTTGTTGATCCCTCAATTTTCATTCCTCGATTCTCAAACAGTAAGTATTCGGTTGATGTAGAATTTTACAATCATTCTATTTTCTTTAGTTTCTTTAAACATCGGCCAAGAAACAAAGCCATCTCGGATACTTGACCCAGCCTATTCATTTCATCATACACTTGCAGGCTTGTTGAGAGGAACACATGATAAAGCTGTTGTGAGAACAGCTAGAAACATTATAGCTAGTATGAAGAGAGACTGGATACAGGTGTGACTTTTTTTTTGTTAGTGGATAATTTCCGGTGTACCCTTTGTTTTAGAGTTAGTTATTTACATATTTATTATGCCATGTTAATATTGGCCACATATTGGCTCGCAGACTGGCCGGAAACCTAGTGGAATATGCGGAGCAGCACTTTACACAGCTGCACTTTCCCATGGTATAAAATGCTCTAAGACAGATATTGTAAGTTATGATTGGGTCATAAAGAAATATCGTTATTTGATGAGAGGAAATATGTTTTAGCCTTTTATTTCTCTAACTTAGTGCTTTTTGGTATGTTTCTAAATATTTCAGGTAAAAATTGTGCATATATGTGAAGCAACTCTAACCAAACGATTGATTGAGTTTGGAAATACAGAGTCTGGAAGTTTAAATGTGAGTAAAGGCTAAGAGTATTATTTCCTAACTAATCATATCATCACACATGAGATGTCAGGTTAAGTATGAGAACCTGGTTCACCGTCAATCCGTCATAGTAGTTATAATATTGGATGCTCCTCTGCTATTAGTTGTTGTCAAATGCAATAGTGCTACGCGCGCTCACTTTTCTTTGCCTCATACCACTTGAAGGATTATGTTGTTTCTTTTTAAAAACGGTTGTACATATGTTGCTAGGTTGATGAGCTCACAGAAAGAGAAGAATTGCATAAAAGATCTTTTAAACCAAAGTCAAACAAAGAGGAGGTGCTCTGCATGCATCAGGATTGTAAACCTTTTGGTTATGGACTATGTGAGGACTGTTACAATGATGTAGGTCTCCGTTTTTATGCTTGATATGACTTTTCATGTCTTCTGTTTACGCAATTTTGAGTCCTTGACAAATGGCCCGAGGTTAACTATCAGATTTTTTTTGCAGTTTAACAGTGTTTCTGGTGGACTTGTTGGTGGGTCGGATCCACCTGCTTTCCAGCGCGCAGAGAAAGAGAGAATGGAAAAAGCAGCTAGAGAAGAAAACGAGGGAAGAAATGGTAGCCTAAACCATGATGAACAACTACATGTAAGTTTCAGTAATCTGTTATTTGAAGATTGCATTTTGAGTTTATTTTTCCCTACTGAAAGCACATGTATAGGGTTTGTTTTATTTTAATTTGGTGAGATCTTATACTACAAGACTTTCTTCTGTCAACTTTTAGCAGTCAGAGAGAGAACCAGACTATTGCAGTGTGAGCAAAACCGAAAAACGATGTTCTGGTGAGAGCAATTGCTGTGTCTATTAGATTAAAGCTATTGCCTTCGCTGTTGTTTGGGCATTTGAGAATTATTTTGTTCTGTGTCCCAGAGCATGGTGAAGAAATCAAAGATGGAGATGAAGGACATGCTGAAGATCCTGATGAATCAGGCAACTTTTCTGACATCGATGATGATGAGGTCCGCAATTGTTTCTCTCTTGTGTTGTATGAAATGCTCAGTCAAATGTTCAACCAGTTTCACTTGTTAGATTTGATCGTTTATAATATTTTACTGTTACTCAGGTGGATGGCTATATTCACAACGAGGAGGAAAAGATCTACAAGAAGATCATATGGGAAGAAATGAACAGAGATTATCTTGAGGTGATTTCAGAGGCTATGTATCATTTATCTTGGCGTGGATGTCTTTTGAAGTGTCACATATGAGATCAATCACTCATACAAATTTAAAATGTTTTTGTATAGGAGCAAGCAGTCAAGGAAGCAGCTCTGAAGGCGGCTAGTGAAGCTTTAAAAGCGAGCAACTCTAATTGCCCAGAAGATGCAAGAAAGCTTTTCGAAGCTACCAAAGCTATGACGACAAAATCTAGAAAAGTGACTCAATTTGAACTTTGCAATTATGTTCCGGACTTCATATCAAGTATCCGGGGAACTTATGGAGAATAGCCTAATCAAACTCTGGTTCTCTTTTCTCTTCATATAGGAAAAGCAACAAAAACGAGCTGAGGAAGCAAAGAACGCGGCTCCCCCAGCCACAGCCATGGAAGCTGTTCGCCGAACGCTTGCTAAAAAGGTTCAAATGTCTCTTCTTTGATTCCTCAAAATGTCAAAATTATAAGCTTTGAAGAAACTTTGGGAGTTTGTGTTTCTTTCTCTTTCCTGACTTTTTGAGGCTTGATTCTTACAGAGAATTAGTGGGTTAATCAACTACGATGTATTGGAGGAGCTCTTTGATACATCTGTAAGTTTTTTTTATTATCTCTTGTTACCTTAGTTCTCATCATTTTCAGGTCTATGAGTGTAGTATCTCTATACAATTATCTTCTCATTTCTTCTTTCAGCCAGCTGATGAATCATCCAAGAGGTCGAAAACTGATACACACATGAAAGAGAAGAAAGAAGAGAAGAAGGAAGTGAAGAGCAATGAACATGAGAATGTTGAAAATGAAAACGAAGATGAAGCTGAAGCTGAAGCTGAAGATGATGAAGAAGGCTATGTAGAATCATACGACATGAAAACAGATTTTCAAAATGGCCAGAAATTCTATGAAGAGGAAGAGGAAGAGGAGGGTAATGATTTTGGATTGTATTGATATTGATATACCTATTGTGAAACCAAGTTTTCAGTTTCTTTTTTTTGCCGGACTACAAGTTGATTTCATGTCCATTAATTTAGGAGAATCCCCCTAAAAATGGTTTTATAGGATCTTTCTTTGATTCTCTTTTATATCACAGTAACAAACAATAAAGATTTGGAAAAAAAAAAACTCCTCAAATAAATACTCTTATTTGATTCATCCAATTGATGAGTTAATAATTAAAAAGATGTACAATCACTACTATCTTAACTAAACTTTATCTGACTAATATTATGAGCTAAATATAAATTTAAAGTTCAAAAGATGAATGTATATTTCATGGAAAATCTCCAAAACAAATACCAGAAATTCATTTTAAAATATAAGTTGTCGGTCCGTATAATTTTACTATGCAATATTGGTTTCAGTTTCACAGGTTTGTTTGTAAGAGGGAAACCATACATAGAGTTTGATGCTTTCTTCTTTTGGGCCATAGGGTTTTTTTCAGCCCAATAGATAATGACTCATCTCAAATCGAATCCGACGGTCCAGATTTACCTGCAAAGCATACGTGTTCAATGGTCAGCGGATTAGCTAAGAGTGCCGTTTGAGGTTCAAACTTCTGTTTCTGGGGTTAACTCTCTACCGTTAACGTCCGTTATTGCTAACCTTTCCGACTTTTCCACTTTCCAAAATAAAACCATTGACGGCGTTAAATTGGCATAAGACACATTTGGTTTGTTTACTGAACCAGCTTAATCAGATTTCGCTATGCTCCTTTATTTTTCATCAAATAGATTACGTTAAACCAACTCCATGTGATACAAACTGTAACTGTAAAATTGGTTTAGATTAATATCTTTTAGAAATTAAGCATTTAAGCAACCCTCCAATCCAACTTAATTCTGAGCTGGCAGAGAAATATCGGCTCGGTTTGGTTGACTTGTTCATTGGTATGGTAATTATAAATTAGGGTTATTAAAATAAACCGGGCCGGTTTAGAGAATAGGGTTACGCATATGGTAAAAAGAACGACAAGTAACGGTGTGACGTCAGCTGAAGAAGTATTCGTTATGTAATAGTCGAGAGCTAATTTATCCTTTTTTTTAATGTTTTTTTTTTTTCTTGTTTCGATCAAGTCTCCTCTTTCTCTCTCTCTATCTCTCTGGTTCAACGGGCAAAGTATTTTTCGAATAAAGTTTTGGTTTTTTTTTAACGTTCTTTTGGCCTTCTTCTTCTGCCAGTGAGAATTCGTGCATCTGCTTGTCGATGAGCTGCAGTGTGAATCCAGCGGCGTTTTCACCAGATAAGGTAATTTTGTCTATCAAATCTGATTTTTGAGGGTTTTGTTTTCTTTTTTTTGTGATCCGATTGAAGTTTTTCCTGATAGTGAAGTTGAGTTCTGAATTCAAACAAATTCCAACGGGTTGAAATAGAGCTTCTTATTAATATATTTGATTAGAATTCTTATAAACCCTAAAATTTTTTTTTTTTCTTTTTTTTGATGGTTGGTAAAGATTGAGTTGTTTACTGAATTCTGGATTAGTGAGATCTGGGTTCTGTCTGATTTCGTGTTTTACGTTGGTGGGTTCTCTGTTTCTTTATCAAATTCTGGGTTTTTATTTATTTGATTGAGATGGATGTTCAGAAAGAAACAGGTGAAGTGATAATTGAGGATCAGTGTGTAGAGAATAAGCAATCAATAGCTGCATCGTGCTCTTCTGTATCTGAAGGCAGTACCAGTAGTTCCCATAAGTCTCCTACAACTGCAAGTCCTGCCACTGTATCTCCGCCTCGTAGGTATTTAGGGTATAATTCTTCCTCTTTGTCTGTGTATTCAAAATAACTCTGTCATGTATCTAACAATATACATGAAGTTATCTCCTCTGCATCACTCAGTTTACAAATTTGAATCTTATGAAGTCATTGTTAAACTTGTCTTTGTAATGTTTAGTTTCTATATGAGATTGATGTTCTGTTATGTAGGAGGACGAGTGGCCCTATAAGGCGAGCGAAAGGCGGGTGGACTCTGGAGGAGGTTAGTAGTGATTGCTTTGACTAATATATATATATATATATAAATTGTGTGGATTAGTAAGTTCGGATATCAAGACTAGAGTTGTCTTACTTATTGCAGGATGAGACATTGAGACAAGCCGTTGGCAAGTTTAAAGGGAAGAGCTGGAAGAAAATAGGTAAATGAATTTGTAGATATAACCTACTACACTTCTCTGTTTTGTTTAATGAATTACTGAATTACTTTTGATCATCAGAGGCTGAGCAGCACTTGGCAAAAAAACTTTCTCTTCCTTCTCTAAGATTGTTCTGGTTGTTTAAATTGGTGCAATTGTTTTTGCAGCTGATTTTTTCCCTTATAGAACTGAAGTTCAATGCCTGCACCGATGGCAGAAAGTTTTAAATCCGGATCTTATTAAGGGACCTTGGACACATGAGGTTGACTCTGTTTCTGTTTTTCATTTTGTTTGGCTTTTCAGTTGTGTGTGAAATACGAGGGCTCAAATGATCTTGTCTTGCAGGAGGATGAGAAAATCGTTGAACTTGTTAATAAATACGGGCCTGCGAAATGGTCAACTATTGCACAGTCTTTACCAGGTCGAATTGGGAAGCAGTGTCGCGAAAGGTAGTAATTCATATGAGCAAAGCATTTTCCTTAATAAGTTATTTTGGAAACTTAATTAATGTATCTTGATATATATGTATGCAGGTGGCACAACCATTTGAATCCTGGTATTAACAAAGATGCTTGGACAACTGAGGAAGAGTTAGCTCTCATGAATGCTCATCAAGTCCACGGAAACAAATGGGCTGAAATCGCTAAGGTCTTACCCGGCAGGTATATACTTTTTCTTTTCTTGGCATGCTTCAATGGAAGTTAGGGCTCTATAGAAAGCTTAGTTAGCTTCTTGGTTTAATGAAACTGTTTACTTACAACAAAAACTGGATGCAGAACCGACAATGCAATAAAGAACCACTGGAATAGTTCATTGAAGAAGAAGTCAGAATTCTACTTGGCTAATGGTAGCTTACCACCAACCGCAACAAGGAACGGTGTTCCCGATAGTGCTTCTAAACGTTCATCATCTTCGCAGAAAAGGAATTTCGATTCAGTTGCTCAAACCTCTTCAGGAAGCGAGCCTGGAGAAGTCGGAAAAGGCAAATTAAACTATTCTGCTCCGGTTGAAAATGTATTAGCAGCTTCACGAGTGACCGGTGTTAATGAGTATGCTCGTTCTCCACAGCAATTACCAGGGAATGGTAATCATTTTTACTACAATCCTCAAAAAGAGTATTACATGGCGTCAGAAGCGGATAAGAAGCGTATATATGGATATGAAAGTGGTTGCAGTCCAATGGCATCACCAGTTAGCTTCTTCACTCCACCGCCGTGTAGAACTGAGTACAGAAACGGTTTAGCTCCAAGAAGTCCTCGATCTATCCTGAGAGAAGCTGCTAGAACTTTCCCAAACACACCTTCAATTTACAGGAAAAGACGACGCAGGGTTGTTGTTTCGGATAACAACAATGCCGCAAAGACAGATGAAGCTAAAGAGGTTGATCAGATGGTCAATGATTGTAAAGATAGTTCAGAGAAGCAAAGTAATGGATCAAATGCTTACAATCTATCTCCTCCATATCGGATAAGATCGAAAAGAACAGCAGTTTTCAAATCAAGACAGCTTGAGTTTATCTCTGCAGAGGAAGAAGACAAGGCTGCTGATGATGAAACCAAATCATCTGAGAAAGATAAGTTGCTTGGTGGAGATTCTTAAAAAGAGATCTTCTCTTTTACACGCTTTAATTTTCATTGGCCTTTTTTATATTTATATTTTTATTTTTGGGTTAATGTTAAAGCTGTATTTCATTTCAAAGAATAAGTTAATCTCACATGAATTAGGTTTGGTTTTTCAACAAGGAATAACCAAAAAGAGCAATATACATAAAAACAGTTTCTATTTTTCGCTTTAAATTTTTCCTTTTTATTTATTTTTTTTTTTCCCGTTTTCGAAAGGAATAAATGTTCTTTTAACAAATACTAGGAATGATAAACCCTATATAAACATTTGAGGAGGAGACATAATAGAAGAAGTTTACGGAAGAAACAAGTGCACAGCCATGAACGGAGAAGAGCCCACTCTTAAAAGAAGAAGACGGATGACAATTCTGATGCTTCCTGATGATTTGGTATTAAACTGCTTAGCACGCATCTCGAAATTGTATTACCCAATTCTCTCTTTAGTCTCCAAGAGGTTTCGCTCTATAATTGCTTCAACGGAACTTTACCAGACCCGAATCCACTTAGGCCGCACCGAGAGTTGTCTCTACGTGAGCTTACTGCTCTATGGCGACTCTAACCCAATACGTTGGTTCACACTATGTCGAGCACCTATTAACTCCAAAAAAATTTTGGTGCCGATTGCAACTCCTAATTTTCCATCTGCATGGCGCTCCGATGCTGCAATGGTTGGAACTAATATCTACGCTATTGGGGGATTAACAAGTGAGTGGGATTATATTGCTTCGTCTAAGGTTATGATTATGGATTGTCGTTCTCACACATGGCGTGAAGCCCCAAGCATGCCGATGGGCCGTGTGTTCCAATCTACATGCGTTCTTGATGATAAAATATATGTAATAGGAGGCCGATGCGGAGAAAATCTTAGATTCAACGAATTGGATAGAAATTTTTGATACCAAGACCCAAACTTGGAAGTGTTTTCAAATTCCTAGCGATGACATATTCGGAGGTTCTAAATACAAAAGCATAGCATATGAAGGAACTGTCTATGTGAGATCTGAGGAGAAGGATGTGACTTACAAGCTACATAAAGGTAGATGGAGAGCAGCTGACTTAATGGTGAATAATGGATGGGGTCGCTCATCATCATCAACTCATTGTGTGATAGAAAACGTGTTCTATTATTATAGTGGTAGAAAAGGGATCGCTTGGTATGATTCTGAGAAAAGATTATGGAAAACTTTGAAGGGCTTGGAAAGAGTACACATTTTATATCGTTTTACTGACGTTAAATTGGTGAATTGTGGTGGGAAATTGGCAGTTTTGTGGCAAGACAGTGTGCTTGTTGACAATTCTGAAAAAACAAGAATTTGGTGTGCGGAAATTGCGATTGAAAAACGCCAAAAAGGAGAAATTTGGGGGATGGTAGAGTGGTTTGACGTTGTGTCTACAACCAATGAGCCATATAGATTCGTACATGTTCTCGCTACTACCATTTGAAAAATTATGAGTCATGATTATATGGCCGTTCATTTTGAATCCCAAGCGTCACATTTATTAATTAGCTCTTGATCACACTATAAACCTAAAATATATCATCGGGAAGAATGAAAATTATGCAATGTTTTGAGATCCAGACCGGCCAGATCAGTTAAAACGGGACCCGGATGTTCTCCCGGTTCGGGTTTCATGCTAATACCGGTAATTTTGAAAATTGTTAACATCCGGAGAAAACCAGTCTGGGATCCGGTGGGTTGGTCGAACCCGCCGGATATCGGTTTAAGAAAATCTATCAATTTTTTTTGTGGATTTGATTTTTAAAATCCTTTTATTTCAAATAGAGAGTTTGATTTTATGATTAAAATTAGGATTTACAATATTTTTAGAAATATTTCCAAGCCTCCTTGTCTCCTCTCACACCACTCCACCTTCTGGTTCGACTCCAACTATTCGGTTCATCTCTTATTTTCCCTGAATCTATAATTCTCTAACGTCTCTTTTGGTTCTATTTGTTTCACTTATAGATTCTTCTATTTTCTGTTCTTTTATTTTGATTAAAGTAACCTAACATTACTACAATCAAATATTATACGCAGATACAAAGAAGGTTAGATTTATTTGTGTATGAGCATTATTACTTATCTTTAACATGTTAACATGTTTTAGTTTTGACATTTATCGATTTATCATAATATATCATAATATATATCAAATTAAACAAATATATAACCATTTAAAACAAATAAATTACATGTTAATCATGTTGTTAGCATAATATAAATCATTAATAATAATACTAGTTAACACGTTGGAATAGAATATAACTTGTTATTTAACGTTGTATATCTTTATCCTTCCATATAAATTATTATTATTATAATTTATATCATGTTAAATAAATAAATAGCATGTTAATAATTTTGTAAGCATAATATAACTCACAACAAACAAAACATAGAATTATACTCACTTTGAATTTTCATATTTTGTATATATTAATAACTTATTTAGATGATAAATTTTTTTAATATGTTCCAATTTTATAATCCAAATAATAATAATATATAGCAAGGTAAATATATAAATCACATGTTAATCATTTGTTAGCATGACATAATTCACAAATAACAAAACATAGAGCTATATTTATTTTGAATATTCATATTTCGTACAGAATAATAATTTATGTACATGATAAAGCATTTTTTAACATTCTCTAATATATATAGTAAGTTATAAAATAAATAACATGATAATTTTTTTTTAGAAGCAGAATTTTTATCACGTTAACAAAATATTTAACCGTCTAAAACCATAACTGATCTCCACAAAAATTCGATCGCTAATAAAATACTTAACCGCTAAAATTATATCAAGGACATTTTGATCTAAAAAATTATAAGAAGGGAGGGAACTAATTAGTGAAAAACTACTACCACAAACTTAATTTTTTCACTTACAACAGTATCTTTATTTCTTAACTTGGTTTGAAACAGAACATATACGACTTCATTATTGATCCAACCAGAACTGATGATACCCGAGAGTCAAACACTTGCTTGAGTTTGAGGATTGGCTTCTCATCTGTTGGAGGTGAAGGCCCACAGCTTTTTTTTTTAATTGATTACTGTAACTTTTTAAAGACATTTCCAAACTAATGCATATTATCAAAAATAAAAAAAAAGTTATCTACAAAAAACATGAATCAAAAGCATGGTTGATAAATTAACCAAAAAAATCATAATCCCCTAAAATTATATAATCATATTGTGAAAAAACTGTTAACTTTAATTGAGATAATTCATTAAGTCTAAATTAATTTAGAACAAACATATATATTATATTTTCTTAGCAAAAAAAAAACTGATTATAAAAGAAAAATAGGATACCATATACAAAAATAAGGAACCCAAGCATCAGATATAACAATATTTTTTTTCCATAGCAAAGTTACAAAATAACGATATTATACCATACACCCAAATGAAATAAAGAACCCGAAAATATATGATTTTATAGTTTTTATTTCGTGACTAAATTATTAAAAAAAAAAAAGAAATCTACATAAAACAAAAAAGGATTCCAAACAAAAAATAATAATTTTACAATATTTATTCCGTAACAAACTTACAAAAATTGATATTATACCCTAACTCAAATGGAATTGCGAACCCAAACTTATGATTTTATTGTTTTTATTCCGTAACAAAGTTTCAAAAAAAAAAGATATTATACCCTACATCGAAATGGAATAGCGAACTCAAAAATGAAAATTAAACCTTAAATTAAAAATAGAGAACCCAAACATGAAAACTAACTCCTAAATTACACATAGAGAACCCAAAAATAAAAATTAACCCCTAAATTACAAACAAGAAAACCCAAACATGAAAATAAAACTCTAAATTAAAAATAGAAAACCCAAACATGAAAACTAAATATTGAATTACAAATAGAGAATCCAAATATAAAAAGTAAACATAATCAAAGAATATCGAACTCAAATCGTTTAATGTATAATATACCATACATAAAAGACATCTAAATTATAAAGTACATAAACTCGTAATAAAAAAAAACTAAATTAAACCTATTAAAAATATTTTAATTGTTGCTATGTTTAAATTTATGGTATACAAAAATCACTTATGGTATTTTGTCAAAAAAAAAAAAAAAAAACTGGATAGCTAACACAAAAAGATTATGTTTTTCTTCTATATAAAACTATATATATTTGTTAGAACCCTAAACCTTAATTAATAAATAGTGAACTAAATTCATTAATATATGCTAATTGTTTTTTAAAATGTGAGAAGAAGAGAGAAGATACCACCGACTCTACATAGTTGGATTGAACAAATTTTCTATATTGCTGAAATTTTGATTTCTCCACAACGCACACGAGAAGCAACTACGCGCGTGAGCTCATCAGAGGACAAAAATGTCAATGTACATTAGCGGGTGTAGAAAAATTCAAGATAAAATGGAGAAATGGCAAAATTTGAAGATTGTTTTTAATGTAGTGGCATTTTTTTAATTAACTCTTATTTTTACGTGTTCTGGCCATTTAAGCTGGCAATTTTTATGTTTTTCGTCCTCTAACGCGAACTTGCACATAGATTAGTCCTAACAAAAAATGTCTGTAAAAAGTTAAAGCTAAACGCTATCGATCAATCTCCTATTTTGTCTACATATATTTATAGGATAACTTATAAGAAAAATACTAGAAGATTGGTGAAAACTATTTTTGCAGTATGATTAGTTGAAGATCGTTTTTGTCAAAGTACATTTGAGAATCATCATTCGACTTCTCATACTAATAGTAATCAAATATTATAAAATGAAGTTGAAAACTACCGTAAAGATTACAAGGCTATTGTTCTGAATTGATGTCATATAAGAGATTGAAACAAGAAACTACAGGACAAAGGTAAAATTCTAGACAAACTATCGAAATAAGATGTATTGGAATCACACATCTATGAGGTCCAAAGGACAGAAGCATGCATTACTTGAAGAGGCGCAACAAGCTTGGATTCTCTAGTGCTGCCATCATGCGTTCTTTATCTCTCAGTTGTTTATTAACTGCATTTTCAATTCAAATTTTAGAATCAATTGCAACCAAAACACTGATAATATTAACAAGCCTAAAAGAGATTATACCTTCAGCTTCTTTTACATGACTCCCTGGTGTTACTCTTACATCAACCTGAAAGATATATATTATGCAGCAAAAAGAGATTCTATTACACATCCAATTATCCTAAAGAAACAAAATTGATCACAAGAACAATTGCTTCTAGTTTCTACCTTGAATCTAGTAGGTAGGCTATGTATAAGTTTTGCGTAGATGCAAAGACCAATAGTGTTTGGCACGTGACAATGAGGAAGAGTTGGAGTAAATGTAACTCTGTAAAAAAATGGCACAATTTAGCAGACTAGACTAAAAGAAAAAGAAGATAAAAATCCAACCATATTTTCTTTTACCTAACGTAACTCTTCTCATTATCAACTTCAACTGATTCTTCTGTAACTACATTGAGATCTTCTAAAGAAAGATTAGGATGCTCTGGATCTTTGATATCTCTTATATGATTTGTATATTGTTAAGGGAAAACAAAACAAAAATATGATCTAATGATACACATAATTATGAGAGAGTTGGGAATAACTAATAAAGGATATCAAAAATCTCAAGCTGATCTATTGGTTCTACTGAAAACTCATTAGTGTTGCTCTGATCAGTACGAACACGCCGTTCTCTCTTCGGGTAAACAATTGGGTTCTCATTGACTAAACCAGAAGCCATACTTTCTCTCCTGAATATACAAACACTAGAGATCGATATAAGTACAATCACAGACTGCAAAAACAGAGAAGCTTACCAATTGTGAATTGGGAAACCTAAATAAACCCTAAATCCAGAAGAAAAACGAAATATACAAATAATATAGGGCGATAATACCTTAGATCGATGTGGTTTAATGAATGGTAGAAGATGAGAGTAAATGATATTTTTACCCTAACAACAACTTTGAGCTAATCGAATTCATATAGTTTCTATATACAATTTGAGTCATGATGGTAATTATATATAAACCATACCAGAAAAATATGCCGCAAGGAAGCAAAGCGCGGAAAACTAAAGACGGCGTCGTATTGTCTCAATTTTATTATTGCAAACAACATACCAAATGTGTTATAAACTTAATATATTCAAATACTGTAACTATGCTTGAAAATCTCAACCTTGCAGGTGAACGTTGAACTCGAGTTCTCTTTCGCTCTTTGTCGATGGTTTTCTAGCGAGATAGTGAAGATCCAGCGACAACAAAGCTCAAAGACTACTCATTCTCCAAGAGCAGCACACGAGTACAACTGTACAACATTGCTTTATACGTGTCCATTGTGACCGTGTCCTTCGTTGGACAGGAGTCGCAGGACAAACGAATCTCACAACTTGGGTTCAATTAGGCCCATTGAAGAAATTATCAAGCTTCTTCAACTATTTCCAAATATTATGGTTAGCTCATAGTGATGAATCTCATTCCAATAATTTAGACAAAAATATCAACCAAATCATACCAAGAGAGTGGATAAATTGTGTTTTATTTGGGAACTTGGAACGACGAATGACCAATTAGAAAAAGCCTTAAGCAGAGAGAATAAAAAAAAACTATTATATTTATATCATTCAACTTCATTCCACTGAAGTACAAACTCACATGGCAGAGACATCTAACATATGACCAAACCACACACAAAGGACTTGTCTGCTAAAAGATAAGTTGCAGCCATTATTACACAAAACCAAACCTAAAACATCATTAGGGTTATTACCAAACTTAATTAAAGACTACTATTGTCTCTGCTTTTAATTTAGAAGGTTTCTTCATTTACAGGTGCAAGGGTCACACTTGCAGTCAGATCCACACTTGCAAGCATCGTTCTCAGCGTTACTCTCGCCGGAAGCCTCGTACTGGTTCTTCATCGCCGGTGCAACGCCGAAGACAAAAGTCTCAGTTGTGGTCGTCTCTCCGGAAAAGCCCAAGTCAGGGTACATTTTGCAACTACAACAACCAAATAAAACCCGTCAGTGTCCGATGAAAACAGAGATCGCATAATTAAAGATTCAAACAATTTCAAATGATTTGCTACATAAATAAATAAATAAAATGCCCAACACAAATCGCTGAATTCAGGATATAAATAATTCATCGACAAACAGCTTTATTCAACAAAATCACTCAAAAATTCATTAAAAAAAAATTCCAATAAGCTCATCGTAACAAAAATATGGCAAAGAATCACACTTGGTGCATGTCAACGATTTCTCGGCAAACAAAAAATAGAAAGATATTTCCCGAGAAATTAAAAAAGGAATAAAAAAAATAAAGAGAGAAGCTCGAGACTTACCCTCCGCATCCGTTGCCGCACTTGCAGCCAGATCCACAACCGCAGTTTCCTCCGCAGCAAGACATTTTCTCGAGAAAATTCAAAGAAGGACAGATTAACTTAAGATTGATCGATATTAGAAACTCGAAAGGATCACAGAATGAAATTAAAGAAAGACGAAGGTCTCAAATTTATAAGCTAAATGAGAGAATATTGACCATACACGTGCATAATCTACATCCGCTCTTATCTCCTAAATATCAGTCTACAGCTTGTTCTTATTTACATCTTTACCCTTCGCGCATTGATTCTCGTACGTCGGTTCAATAATTGTCGGTTTCAAATAATTGTGGGTGTGCGTCGGATCTGGTACGTTCTAGAGCGTACCGAAGTTCCGTGTGTTACGGTCTTACCACCGTTTAGATTTACTCCGCTTTACATGCACATCTAAATCTACGGCTGAGATCTACTAACCTTCGTATTGTTTTTTAAACCTCAGTTGTCCACAACAAATATATTTTGGGGTCTTGATATTCGTGTTTAGTAATACATCTAAGATTTTTTTAGCAGGAAAATATCTAAAAATATCTAAAGCAAAAGAGTTTTTGGAGTTCTTGATAGTTATTATTAGACGTCTTTTACCCACAACAAAAATATCCAATATACAAGAGAAAATCTTTAAAGGGATTTTTTTCTTTCTTTCTTTTTTTTTTTTTTGGTGTGGTTGGGAGAGAATGTAGCAAAAATCAGTTCCCGGATCTTATCCGAGTTATAATATCAATGAAAATTGACTTTAGTTAATGCTGATTTTATTTTTCTTTTCAAAAAGAGAGTCTATGCGATTTTTAATGGGTCTTCTTTAGGGCATGAAATTATGTAAATATCTGAGAGTACAAGCTTAACGCTGTCTATATCGATGAATGACCATAGCTTTTGACTAAAATAATTTTGATTATCTTTATTCTTTAAGGCCAAGATATATCTGGACGAAAAGAGCAAAAAATTATATATACTAATGATTAACATGTTGTGAAAAGGCCAAAGTATTTCTTGTTTTTATGAAAGGATAAAAACTTAAATCATATATATATATTCTTTTAATAAAAACAAGAATGTACTTTGGCCCTTTCACAAAAAACAATAATCATTAGTATATGCAAATATAAAAACTTGTACTCTTTTGATTATAGAAACAAGAACTTTTAAAACTCTATGGTAGCTAAAGTTCAAGTTCATGTTATATACAGTTGCCACTACAGAATCTATTAGATGGGTACAAAATTGCGTTAGGATAATTATATCTTCTTGTATCTTATAGTTTATTTTCATTATTGTTTAACAAATGTAACATACTTAAAAATGCGAGTAACAAATGATGATAAAACCCCAGTGGAATGCAATTTTTTTTTTTTTTTTTAAATTCTAAGTTACTGAAATTAGTCTCTTCAAAAGATTAATATTCACAAGGAAGATCTCCAAATTCTTCCTTCAAGTGAAATCACAATCACAGAAACATCGTCATGATACTTCCGACGATCTCCTTGTGGTATCTCCAGCAATTCATGAAAGTCCATACCTTAAAAAAAAAAAATACAGATTCGAGTGAGCTTACTAAAAAAACGGTGTGGTTGCATCTAAAGTAACTGTCTGCGTTTGCGTTTGCGTTTGCGTTTTGTTCATAGTAGTACCATATTTCTTGGCAGCTCTAAGGAGGACTTCTTGGATGAGATGTTGAGCAGGATCTCCTTCAGGGAAGGCTGAGATAAATGAGTCGACCTCGAAGATGGCTTCCTCATTAGAGAAGTATTCATACAATCCATCAGAGGAGAGGATCAGGAATTTGTCACGTGACGTGAGTCTGTGGTGGTGGAGCGACGGAGAGCACGTGATATACGGCGATGTTCCCAAGTAGTCTATTCTGAACATCTCTAGAAGCGCTTCGTTCCATTTCGGCTGAGGAAAGAAAAGTATAAAAAAACCGACAATGAATTAAGTTAAGTATCGTTAAAATGTTAAATGTGTCATAATCATCTAATTTACTCGAAACTATTCTCAAACCGAATTAAAAGCAAACCAAAATTTTAGTTATATTTCAGTTTCTACAATGTTGATATCCTAAAACCTTGTAGACCAAATAATCCAAACCTAAATATTGTTCTGATATTTGAATGGTAACCAAAAAAATGAAAGATATTGTAGCAGTCTAAATAAAACCGTGTATATACCTGTTTAAGAAATCCAGCGCCAAATGCACGAGTGACCTTGAGATAACCTTTCACTCTATCATTCTCTATGGCTAATGGATCATCAGGATGCTCCTTGTTGATTCTTCTCACTTCCTGCCACAACAGATAAAAAAAAACATGAGTTTCTAATGTTTTATCGATCAGACAAAACAATATTAGTTGAGCAAACGATGTTCACCTCTTCAACACTTGTGCTATGTTCCATATTGAGCTGAACAGGAACCAGAAGATTCAATCCTCTTTCTGTTATGAACAAGGTTTCTAATGGACTCTCTTCTTTGATTCTCTCAAGCTCATTTTGCATCTTCTTCTTCGTCTTCCTGTAATCAGGTCTTCGAGCTAGAACCGCTCGGCTATCTCCTACGCTCATCACGTAAACGTCTTCTCCTTTCATCAATGTCACAAGAACGCACGATCCCATCAATGCTAATTCTGGATTCTCGTTAACCATCAAACCAAACGATTCTTCTGTTTTCTTCAACGCTTGTTGAAGAGCTCTAAGAACGTCTTTGTGGTTAATCATACCCAAATCAGATTCCTTCTGATTCATTTTATTATTATTTGACTTGTTGCTTGAGTTATTATGCTCCCACTCATACCTCCATTGCAACTGCTTCACATTACTCGTATTTTTTCTTGATCCGCAAGCAACGTTGTTCCCATTCGTCGTTACATGACCCGAATCAGAAACATGCTCAGCCGTACTCTGTTTTTCGATCTGTAACTCACCGTTTTCGCTATATGATCCGAGATTCTCGGATTCGTTCCAAAGCAAACCTTTGAGCTCTTTGAGCACGGCGGTGTAGAGATTGTTGAGAAGATAATCCGGTGGATCTGGACCGTTAAATCCGTCGTAAATCCCAACGAAAAGCCAACCGTTATCCTCAGAGAGGATAACATGTACTCGATCTTCCCCTGCTTTCCCCTCCGCCCATTGAATCTTTGGCTCCTCCAAAGCAGACTCAGTCTTCTCTTCTTCTTCTTCTTCGACTCTAGGGTTCTCGTGGCTGCTTATAATCTTGGCTGAGTAATTGATCTCAGCTTTATGATGATCGGAATCTGATGAACAGCCAAATGAATCGGAACCGTTGATTGGCTCGACTACGCTCTTCTTTGAACGACAAGTCAAATTCTTGAAAATAGTTTTGAATGTGAGAAATTTCTTGTTCGCTTTGCTTCCACTTTTCTTCGTTTTCGCTTTCTCCTTCCTTGAAACCAAACCGCTTTCGATTGGACCCAATAAGAACCGGCGTTCGAATAGACCCGACCCGTGATCCAGTTTCTTAATCGGGCCACGTGGCACGGGTTGGAGCGGCAAGGAGGCGAATCTATTGGAGCTCTCGAACGCGGAGGCCATTCCAGACGTGTCGGTTGACGGAGACGCTGAGAGCGCCGTTGAAGTATTGGCGCTAACAGAGGCGCCGGAGATTGAACGGAAAGTTGTGGTGGTTCCGGGTATCGGGTCCGGCTGGAGGGGAAGTTCTGGCGGAAAAGAAGAGTTTGATTCGGTGAGAACTCGCGGGACGTACCAGAAAGAGTGCCCTAGGTTTTCTTGAACCTGTCCGTCTCCGACTTTATATCGACCGGAAATTTCCCCGACGGTGGTTCCGGCGCAACAGCCACTAAAACTCGTGACTCCGTTTCCCATTTGAGGAGGTTATGAAATTACACTGTTACCAAAAGGTGACGTGTCGCATATTGGAGACGAAACGGCGCCGTTAGTGATGGGAGATTTGTGGAGACACTGTGAATACTGAATAGTTTTAGCTACCTTTTGGCTATTTATGTTGGAGCCAAAATGGTGAAGAAGATGAAAAGAGTTGACTTTTTAGAGGTTTATTCCGTTGGATTTATGTTTTATTCCGATTGTTATTGGAACTGGTAAATAATATTTGTGACGACACTTTTTTTGGCAAGAGCTTTTCGATTATATAAAAAATTAACATAAGACCCAAAAGTCCAAATGGATTTTTACTAGTTGTAATTTAGATCAATTTTTTTTGAACCCGAAACATTTCATACTTTTATCACAATTTCGTACATATTTGAGTACGCGATTGTAAATAGGATTTTGATTTTGCGATGGAATTAACTCATTTTTCACTTTAAACCAAAGTCCAGTTTTGTACTTTACAGTTACTTTTTTTCTTTTCTGGTAACAATTTTCTTTGTTCTTTTTTTATAAAGTTTTTTTTGGTACGAGGGAGTTGACTTTTAAAGAAGGGTACGTGTGGTTTGATTTTAAGAATAACAGAAAAGTATGAAATTATTAAATTAATGAAATGCAAAAAGTCAAATGAGTTATTGTGGTTAGACCAGCCCCAAAGAAGAAGAAACTAATTGCAGAAAACTTGATTTAGATTCTCTCTAGGGAAATAAAATCTGTGTGCTGATGATTTGGTAAAATACGCTATTCAAACATGAACACATTCATTCATAAAATATACTCTTTATAATAAATTGAAGATAGATATAACAATTTTTTTGGTTATGGTCTTGTTCAATTTTTGTCTCATCACTTTTGTTTTATCCAACATGTCTCGAGCAGAAAAATAAAAATAAGAAATAATAATAGTGCAACATGTCTAGCTCGTAACAGTATGGGAAAGTGGAAGCGATGATATATACCTAGTAATAATTAGTAAACATATTGCATAAAAGCTTAAAATCTGTAGACTTGTATAAACATTTTTCCAAAGATCTTTAAAACGATATGTTAGCTTTCTGGTTTAATTTTTCCAACAAATATTATAGTCGTTTCATAATAAATGTTGTTATAAATAGCAAACTAAAATTTAAACTTTTACAATTGTCATGTAAAGTATGTCGATAATGTTAGTGTGAATGCAGAAAACAAAACTATTATTTTTGTCAGATTGGAAATTAATATCATAAAAAGATACCAGATATTCTTGAACGAGCAGCTGGCTGCAATATGCATTGCATGAACTCTGCAATCAAATTTCATATCTTGTTTTGTTTAATCTTTTGAAAAATTCAACATATCATGTTTCTATATTTTTCACAGACCTTAATAACAAATGATAATAATAGTGCTACTAGTCGATGAGAATAACTCGATGAAATGCCATGATCAGGACAGAGTGTTGGAAAATTAATTTGGTCTTATTTTATAAGGCGATTAGTTAATCAACTTAACCATATATTATGCTTAAGCACGTAATTTAATTTTGTGGATCCTTACAAAAACTTGTCAACGGACAAGGATTAGGAAATGGAGAACGTGGAAGCAAATTAAATTAAATTCACATATATAATCTCTGACTTTTCCTTATTGGTGTGAGAAGTAAAAACTATTATTATTATTATTAACCATAAATTAAGAGTACAATACATTATTATTTTGACACATCCCTTAGTAATAATATCACTCCACGTACGTTTGAACTAAGTCGATAAAATCACCAGATTTGTATTACAGTTCCGTAATATTAATAAACATGGCTAATTTCAGGTGAAATCCATGTTCAACAAGAGGTATTGCATGGGTAAGCACAATCGATTAGCTTCACTTGTTTTCGATCGAAGTACCAATCACCTACAGACTCAGCAATTGTCTGTTCCAAGAACAATAAAAAGAATTAGACACCATTTGCTAGAAGAAAAGGCTTAATTAAGAAACAGATTGCGTTAATTGTTATTTAATTTGACCTTATTTTCGATTCTTGTTGAGGTTGGGGAGTGCCATGAATCTGTCAAAGATGTCTGGCAATGAGCATAGCATGAATTTATGAACATCCCACCGTCTTTGTTCCCCCAATTGCATCCAACAGAGAGCTGCGAAAACCTGCAAATCAAAATAGTATATATATATATATATATATGTATCTTGTGCTCCAAGGAAGACCAAAGATCTTAATAAAAGCCGAAATATCTATCAAAGGAACTACTACTATAGCTGTGGATTGTACTTTCAAACAGATGAGAATTTTGATAAACTGGTTTTTATATAACTAAGATAAATTACCCTGTAGAACTTTCATCTGTGCGGCATGACATTCCCTAATATTTTGTCTGCACTTTTCCCAACTTTGATCTGGATCCGCAGAAGTTGGTATCAAGACATTTTTAATCTGAATATGTGCTTAGTGTTAGTAAATCAGTAAACATGAATTGGAGTCAAAAAGTGCTTATAAATCGTAAGTCGTAACTCTAACCTGCCACCAATCGTAGGCTGGGTTGACAAGAAAGACAGGGGTTCTTATGTTTTTGAGGAATTCTTGAGGAAACATTCTACATGTGGTATCAGAGCCATTTTTAGATTTTTTTTAATTCACCATGATTAAGATTTGTTTAAGAATTATTCGGTTTCTTAATTGTGATGTTCTACGGCAACGTAATTTTCGTAATTGATTAAGGAATGACTCAGTGTTTCGTTGCCCATTAAATCTCTGTAATGAGAGATGCTACGTAACGGTTGACTAGTATCTCTCATTGGAAAGTAATAGAAAATGGTTTAATTTTTCTTTAAGTATTGCACATCGACTAGTCATGAGTGCATTCAAGGATATTACGTACTGTACATATAATTGTGTGTTTATCAATTCAATACGAGTACTGTGCTTCCGCTATATCTGTGTATATTGTATTGTGTATATAACTAAAGGGTAAATTTGTTATGAAGTATTAACACTATAAAGATAATTTTACCCATCAAAGTTTTCATGTTTATATTGTATATGACATGTTAGTCACCAAAGTGGCCTTGTTATATTACATATAAATATTGAATAAATAAAAGCTTTTATTAATTGATCATGATTTAAGAGATGCTAAAAATGACTTTAAAGTTTGATTGATCAATTATTTTATTATCTACTAGGGGTTCTCCCGCGCTACGCGCGGGGTAGACATTAAAATTTAAAATCTATGAAAGTTCATGTTTTGGAAAGTTTTATGAAATTTGATATATGTAAAATATGAAAGGAACTTATGCGTGTATGAAAAGAGAATGCAGATACTTCAAACTTGTTCAATTCTGTCTTATCTTAATACATTTATGTATCTCTCTTCTTCAGGAGGTTATGTCACTCATCATCTCCCCAAAACCACCTTCTTACATAACCTTCATCATTATAACTGATGGAACCAACTACTCGTTCATGTTGTTTGCATCTCTCTTCGCTTTCTCCTCTGTTTCTTCTCGGCAAAGCAACATAAACTCAATTTTTATATCATGTCTTATTCCATAAGGATAACTTAACCATCTATTAATCATAATTGACAAACGTAGATTTTTGCTCTTAAATAGATTTTGTCCTAGATACTTTACAGAGCTATTATGTATCATGCCTTCAAGAGACTAACCTCAGCTTCCAGCCTTTTGTTTGATGGTGATTTTGTCCCTAAGAGCGAGGGCCTTGCGTCTTGCTCTGTATCCTGACGCATCCACTTAATGGTCCTTCAGTTTGCTTCTGAGTACTTAAAATCTAACCACAACATTCTCATTGAATACACTTTTGCAAATCTAGCTAATGATACAAATAAATTCAAGTTAACAGCATAAGAAATTTCTATTTGTATCACATAACTATATTATCATAAAGTTATAACAGAATGATCAGAAGAAGAGAAGATAGGCTCAATACCTACAGTTCACAAACAAATAACACCGATGCAAATGCCATGAAAAAAGCTTAAGCAACATTTTCCCAAAAAGGTATACATAATTTAGCAAAATTATTCACCAATCACCACAAGGCACATGAAATCCAGATCTAAGATGCAAGAAATCGTACATGTAACTAACCCACTTACCATTATGATATTCAGATGACCTTGGCAACACTATATACCGATTTCTCTTGCAACTTGACGTTTCAAGTTTCAAGCTTTTTACCAAACTATTCTCAAAAACTACAATATTGTTACACAAATACAATAAGTACCTTAGTATAAGTACCCACCAATACTTTTAAATAATTAACTTTCCCTCAATCAGATATAGTAAAGTAAGAAGAGGAAGCCAAATTTTTCTAGTTCTCGCATTTGGGACTTATGGAGATGTAAGTCGACGAAGACATGACCATATCTAAATATCATTGCACTTTTCAAATTGTTTCTACAATATTCATTCTGTTTCAAAGTTCAAAAAACAGACCTTACAACATCCGAGCTTCAAACCTTAACTTGTGGAATGTTTAAGCAAAGTATTTTTGGACAGAAAATGATAGTTCTGAGCACAAATATTAATTTTTACAAAATAGAAACAAATGGTACACTTATAAACCAAATAAAATATACAACTGAAAAACTAACCAATTGTTGGCAGAGCGGCAGTAAACTGTTTGGTCGTAGCCTCGTAGGTTTATTACAGATCTAGAAAAAAAAGCCATAAAAGGGCATAACTCCATCTACCAAAATGAAAATTTTAAAACCAGCAGCGGTTAGCATATATTGATCTATGATTGGACACATACATCAATTCTCTGATGATTCAAACCACCCTCAGCATGAATGAATACATAGGGCATTTGTTTCGTTCTGAGGAGGAAGATCTGGAAAAAAACTAATAAATTCGCTAAGCTGACATAAAAGAAAACGCAGACTCAAGGAAAAATACTTAAAAAATTTCATGAAAATCTGGATCAAGAGTATATGACAATGCCAATGCCGATCCTTTGCCCCATTAATACATGAGATTCCACCAATCCGGTCCAAAGCATAAGGCTTCAAAGAAGCAGTTGTAGTGCAAGGAGAAGGTGACTTTGTTACCAAGGAATGCAAACTAACATACACAACTCATTTTTTAGGATTCAAAGCTTAAGCATTTGACAAACATACATACCAAAGTTTCGAACACTTACATGAGTGCAGTTAAGCACAAAATGCTCCTTCTTCTTAACAGAAACATGGTTGCTGGAGATGATAATCTTCTTCATCATTATCTTCTTTGCATTATGCAATCGAAAACACAATTGAAAGCATTCATCTTTGGATCAGCATAGTATGGATGATAATACGGATCACCAAATGTGTAAGCAAATCACAAAGAAGTAATATACAGTAAGAGACATTAATTGCAGCTATTAGATCATATAGGCACCTTTGATTTCACAAGCTTCAAATTCCTGGTGTGCCACTGGCTGCTCTGGTCTTTTTACTTATACCATCTTAAAGCATTCTGTCAATGAATTATTACTTTGATCTCTGCCGAGAAACAACGCACAGACAATTTGTGTCATGTAAATAAACAAAAGGAGAACAACCTTGGCAATCCATAAAACAGAGCTGCAACATTTCCAAAAATTTAGAGGGGCATACTGAGCCTATCAATCAATCAAAAGAAAAAACGCAAATCAACTCTCAATCTCCTTTTCCTCAAATTTTTTTTTCTATTTAGTAGAGATATGAAATATGAAAACATCAAAAAGTTAACTCGATTTTGGTGGGAGAGAATTCACAACCGTTCATGATGGATGCGAATCAATGAGATTGATTCAGAGTAGATGAAATCGGGAGGAGATGAAGGTAGGATCTCAGAGGGACAATGAGAGAGCGATTGAGGATTACGGCAGTGGGATCTCATCGATGCATGCGAGTTTGGTTTCTTAGAAAGAGATGAAATATGGAATTGTACATCTGAGGGCAATTGGAGAAAAACCTGTTTATGTCGTTGGTAAGACAGAGAACTCAGAAAGTCACTACTAACGTTGAGTTA
The DNA here is from genome assembly GCA_963667165.1 of Barbarea vulgaris. NCBI lineage: Eukaryota > Viridiplantae > Streptophyta > Magnoliopsida > Brassicales > Brassicaceae > Barbarea > Barbarea vulgaris. Next base: position 3,200,726 of record OY763893.1, read on the forward strand.
TAGCTTCTGGAGAGAATGTGAGAAGACAGAGGAGAAGAAAACCTTCGTAGGTATTTTTGTCGGGTTTTACTAATTTTGATAAGGTGGCAAAAATAAGAGAGTTTTCTAAAAACATGCTGATGTGGCATGTTTAGAAGAGAGCTTAAAATTGCTGATGTGGAGGCTCTTAGGAGCTTCAAAAGCTTATTTTTATTAGTGAGAGATATTCTTGGAGGTCACCCAAAGGTGGATCATTGAATTTAGTTAATAATAAGAAAAAGGATTATTCATGTCTCATTGTAGTCGATAGTATGTATACCCAAAGGTAACATGCTTATTTGATTTATATGTGTGATTTGATTAATTGTTAAAGTATGAATATTTAGCATCGATGAAAGTGTGTGTGTTTAAGTATTGCCCAAAGGTTGTTTAAATACATGCAATGAAGTTTAAAATTATCGTTTACGAATCTATATTAAATTTTCAAAGCACTAATGTGTAAGCATGTATTAATGTTTGCAGCTTCATCAAGTCTGTATGCATCTGCTAACTCTGTCGTGAAGTTCAATGGGCTGAATTATGGTGAGTGGTCCGAACAGATCCGGTTTGCTCTGGGTGTAATGGCATTGGACTCTGCCATACTTACGGATGAAGAGCCCCCAGCCATTACAGAAGCTAGCTCCGAAACTGAAAAATCTCGGTATGAGAGATGGGAGCGATCTAACAGGCTGAGCTTGAACCTTATGAGGATGACGATGGCGGAAAGTATTAAGCCATCTATGCCTAAGACAGAGAAAGCAAGGGAATTCATTCAGAAAATTAAGGAGTGTTCACAATCGGAGTTGGCTGACAAGTCGATTGTAGGAAGTCTCATGAATGAGCTAACTACTAAAAGGTATGACTGGTCTCAACCAATACATGATCATGTGACGCACATGTCTAACTTGGCAGCAAAGTTAACGACCATGGGAATGGAAGTTCATGAGCAGTTCTTGGTCCAATTCATCATGAACTCCTTACCTTTTGAGTTTAGCCAGTTCCAGGTGAACTACAACACCATTAAAGAGAAATGGAACTTTAAGGAATTAAAGGCTATGTTGATTCAAGAGGAAGGGAGGATAAAGAAGATGAAGGAACAAGTTGCTAATCTCGTTGGTCTTGGAAATGCTAGTAGCAGCACAGGAAAACCGAGTATTAAGGACAAAAAGAAGGATAAGACTTTCATGAAAGGACCAGAGAGTCAAATCCAAAAGGAAAGGAAGTGTTTCTTTTGCAAGAAAATGGGACACTTCAAGAAAGACTGTCCAAAAAGAAAGGCATGGTTCGAAAAGAAGGGTAAGCATTATAGTTTTGTTTGCTCTGAATTAAATCTTATGGAAGTGCCTAATAATACTTGGTGGTTAGATTCTGGTGCTACTACTCATGTGTCTCATATTAAACAGGGATTCAGTACGATTCAGCCTATAAGAGGAGCTGAACAACACTTGTTCATGGGAAACAGGATGAAAGCACGTATAGAAGGCATTGGGACTTACAGATTGATCTTAGACACTAGTTGTTATTTGGATCTTGAAAGGTGTCTCTATGTACCAGAATGTGCTAGAAATCTTGTTTCTGTAAGTATACTGGATAATTTAGGTTTTGATTTTAAGGTTGGACATGGTGTTTTTTCATTGTACCGAAATGATCACTTTTATGGTAGTGGTACTTTGTTTGATTCACTTTACAGGTTCGATCTTGATAAAAACTTTTCTGAATCCTTATTTAATATTGAAAGTCGAGGCATTAAGCGTAGTGCATCTAACGAAAGTTCTGCTTACTTGTGGCATCAAAGACTAGGTCACATTTCCAAAGAAAGAATTATGAGGTTGGTAAAGAATGAAATTCTTCCTCAATTGGATTTTAGTGACTTAGATGTATGCATAGAGTGCATTAAAGGAAAGCAAACTAAACATACTGTTAAGAAACCAGCCACAAGAAGCACTCAGCTACTTGAGATAATACACACCGATATTTGTGGTCCATTTGACGCTCCGTCTTGGAGCGGTGAAAAATATTTCATCACCTTTATTGATGATTACTCACGTTATGGATATACATATCTACTGCATGAAAAGTCTAAGTCTGTGAATGTCCTTGAGGTGTTCATTGATGAAGTGGAGAGGCAGTTAGATAGAAAAGTAAAAGTTGTGAGATCTGATAGGGGTGGTGAATTTTACGGGAAGTTCGATGAAAATGGACAATGTCCAGGTCCATTTGCAAAGTTACTTGAAAGTAAAGGCATTTGTGCACAATACACAATGCCCGGTACTCCTCAGCAGAATGGTGTAGCTGAGAGGCGGAACCGTACATTAATGGATATGGTTAGGAGCATGTTAAGTAATTGTTCTTTACCCCTTTCGATGTGGATATATGCATTAAAGACTGCAACGTATGTGCTGAACCGGGTTCCTAGTAAGGCAGTTCCTAAGACCCCTTATGAACTATGGACGGGAAGGAAACCTAGTTTAAGGCATCTTCGTGTCTGGGGTTGTCCAGCAGAAGTAAGGTTGTATAATCCACATGAAAAAAAACTTGATTCTAGGACTGTCAGTGGATTCTTCATTGGCTATCCTGAAAAATCAAAGGGGTACACATTTTATTGTCCTAGCCATAGTACGAGAATAGTTGAAACGGGTAATGCTAGGTTCATTGAAAATGGTGAAACTAGTGGGAGTGGTGAACAACGAAAAGTGGACATTAAAGAAGTCCAGGTTGAAGTTCCTTCACCAGTTGTTGCACCCGAGGTTGTTGTTCCTATTGCTGCATCACAGTCAAATGACACAATAGAACAACATGATGATGTACGAATCCCACAAGTTGATGAACCTGTCACTATTCAAGAAGAGAATAGCGTACCACAAGAACCATTAAGGCAATCTACAAGAGTAAAAAGATCTGCCATTTCAAACGACTATGTGGTTTACGCTATTGAAAGTGAATGTGACTTAAGCCTTGATGAAGACCCGAACACATTCCGAAAAGCCATGGAAAGTGACAATTCAGAAAAGTGGTCGATTGCTGCAGAAGAAGAAATAAAGTCTATGGGTGATAACAATGTTTGGGACTTAGTAGAGTTGCCTGATGGTTTCAAAACCGTTGGTTCTAAATGGGTCTTTAAGACTAAACGCGACTCGAAAGGTGACATAGAAAGATACAAGGCTCGCCTTGTTGCTAAAGGTTTTACCCAAAAGGATGGCATTGACTATAAAGAGACCTTCTCTCCAGTTTCAAAGAAGGACTCTCTTAGAATTGTTTTGGGTCTGGTGGCTCATTATGATCTTGAGCTCCACCAAATGGATGTGAAAACCGCCTTTCTGAATGGAGAGCTTGAGGAAGAAGTATATATGGACCAACCTGAAGGTTTCGTGGCCACAGGAAAGGAACATCTGGTGTGTAAGCTGAGAAAGTCAATATATGGACTGAAACAAGCTTCCAGACAATGGTATTTGAAGTTTAATGATACCATCACGTCATATGGTTTCGTAGAGATGATCGTTGATCGATGTATCTACATAAAGGTCAGTGGGAGTAAATTTGTGGTTTTAGTCCTATATGTTGATGACATTTTGCTTGCTGCAAATGACATGGGCATGCTACATGATATAAAGAAGTATCTCTCTAAGAACTTTGAAATGAAAGATTTGGGCGAGGCATCTTATGTGATCGGAATAGAAATCATTCGATATAGATCACAAGGATTGTTAAGTTTATCTCAGAAAGGATATATCAAAAAGATTTTAGAGAGATATAGAATGGAGAATTGCTCCGCTGGAATAGCTCCAATTCAGAAGGGGGACAAGTTTAGTAAAATGCAATGTCCAAAGAATGAATTGGAGCAAAAGGAAATGGAAAGAATTCCCTATGCATCAGTGGTTGGGAGTTTGAACTATGTTCAAACATGTACTCGACCAGATATCAGCTTTGCTGTTGGTATGTTGGGTCGATATCAAAGTAATCCCGGAATAGAACACTGGAAAGCTGCAAAGAAGGTTCTCAGGTACTTGCAAGGCACCAAAGAGCACATGCTTACATACAGGAGATCCGATCATCTGGAAGTCATCGGATATTCAGATTCAGATTATGCTGGATGCGTCGATAGCAGAAAATCGACGTTTGGCTATTTGTTCCTATTAGCTGGAGGAGCAATATCATGGAAAAGTGGAAAGCAGTCTGTCATTGCTACTTCCACCATGGAGGCCGAATTTGTGGCATGCTTTAAGGCCACAATTCATGCATTGTGGCTGCGGAACTTTATCTCAGGGCTGGAAATTGTCGACTCTATAGAGAGGCCGCTGAGAATTTATTGTGACAATTCAGCAGCTGTCTTCTTTTCAAAGAATGACAAATACTCGAAGGGTGCTAAGCACATGGAGTTAAAGTATTTGGCAGTCAAAGAAGAAGTTCAGAAACGTAGAGTGTCATTTGAGCATATAAGGACGGACATGATGGTTGCGGATCCGTTAACTAAGGGTCTACCACCCAAGGCGTTTATTGGCCATGTAGAGCGTATGGGTATTATAGATAAAGCCTTGCTGTATTAATTATGGTTTGCTTATTATGTGTATGACACTAGGAATTCACTTAAGATTATGTTTTTTTTTTTTTTTTTTTTTTAATTGAATATGTTATCATTAAAATGTGTATACACTTTTGGTTCATAGATAACATGATTATTTTGAGAATTAAGATTCTTCTCAATATGAAAGAACACTATAAAGTTGGAGTTGATTTGTGATACATGGAAGGGAGCATGTCGCTAAATGATGTGTGACCGCCATGATTCGATCATTTCTAACTTTAGTATAGTAGTGAAAGGTCAAATAAACTTGATATAAAAGTGCACATTAAAGGTGTTAACCCATCAAGACGACACAAAGGCTAAGTGGGAGAATGTAAGAATATTTTATATTCTATATGGCCTATGTGTTTTTCCGGTTTAATATAAGGCTCAAGTTTATACTAAAAGTTAAGGATTCTAATATAAAAAATGACACCGTGATGGATCGGTTTCGATAAAAGACATTAGAATTCGGGTGTATTGATAACCCTCCTCTCTTACTTTATTGTATTAATATCCTTCTCTAATGTTAGTATATTTATATATATATATATATGTATTGCACCTGTAGTTAATAAATAATTAAATTATAACTTATAACTACATATGGATGGTGCTTTATATATATGTATAAGTCGGTTACGTAAAGGTGGGGGGTTACATGGTTTTTAATTGTGAAGAACCATCACAATTATTAAAGGGTATAAATCCCATTTTGGGAGATAGTAACCGTAAGTTCTCTTACGTAAGAGACAAAATAACATCAAGAGCAAAACAATCAGAAGAGAAGGATTAAGGGATTCTTATCCATCAAAGGATCAACTAAGGAAAAGGTCAAAGAGAGGAGAAAATCAATTGGAGACTTGTGTCCATTCTAAATTCAATCAAAGCAATGGATCAAGGTTAGTTCTTTCTTCTTCTCTAAGAAAAATTGTTTGTGGTTGAATTAAACTAAATCTAAATGGTCTTGGAATAGATTTCATAATTGAAATCATTAAGGAATGTATTCTACAACCGAAACCAACAACAAGTCTCAGTACCAATCATAATCAGGCAAAAAGGAAGAGACAAAACCTATACCTTATATGCCTCTGTTTCGGCTACACATTTCTGATCCAAGCTCTTCTCTACGCCCTGCTAGTGCTTGGTATGATTCAACCATTACATGCTATTAATTGTTTATTTTGACGAAGAATTCAAACTAATATATAGATTCACGTGGGAAAGTGAAAAACGAACCTGTAGACTAACAACATCATGAAAGAAAGATCCCATTATATTGTGAGGTTTCCAAGGACATCAGGCCTGAAATGAAGAGAAATATAGCTTTTGTTGAGAGACATTGTTAGCTGATTTTTTACATTGACAGTAACTTTTTGCTCCATTAAAACTCGGTAAGATCGAAAAGAACTAAACGAAAGAGCAGTATGGAAAAGTCAGTTACATACACGTTGAGAAAAAAGCCACCATCGGAAACACATTTAACAGTTGCATTTTTTGGAAGATGATCTCGAAATTAGTCACAATGTATAAGTGTTGTCAAGCCACCAGCAGAACATCCTGCAAGTATAGCCTGCAATTTTACCAAATGTGTAAGATTTTTTTTAAAAAAATTTCCCTTTATAAGATGTATAGGACGTTACTTGTTTGGCACGTGACATGCCCATCGACAACAGTTCATCCATAATTGCCTCCCATATGAGCTGGCCCCGGAAGAAAAGCCGAGTTTCATTCTGAGATGAGAGAAAGAGAGTGAGTAGAAGAAACATGAAACTAATACAACTTTGATTTGCTTTCAATAGAATCGGACACAGAATTTCTCAGCCTAACAAAGCCTTTATTACCTTGAATTCAGCTTCAGGGCGTCCCACGAACGAAGCACCATCACAGTAACGTAACTTAACTTTGTTCCAATTAAAGAAATCTGCAACAAGACGAATATAGATTCAAAACTAACATATACAAGTAGTCTAGAAGGATGTCATCAGTTATTAAAAAAAATGCAACAGTGTTAGTGTATAGAAGCTATTACACAGTCTCGTACCAGGATTTTGAGATCGGTTAGTGCTTAAAAAAACCTTCATAGGCCAATTCTTGTTCAAAGCTGTTGGAAGAACCTGAGGGAGTCGTTGCTCGATAAGAACATGTCTCTATACTATTGCACCAGCCTCCACCCTTTTATAAAATTTCACTCAAAACATATATATTTTAATTTCCCAAGTAAAAAAATATTCAAACTGAATCAACAAATAAGAATACCTCAATAAAAACAAGCCAGCTTTTGGCGCCAGATTCTGAACCCTCATGAAAATAGTACCCAGGTAAGCTTCCATCCAAGCAAACTGCGATAAAAGTATATAAATACTCAGAAAATTTTAAAAGCTTTAAAACAAAAAGAAGAATGAATCGAGTATATATAGTAACAGTACAGGCTCCTCTCTCTTTAGCTTTACTCGACAACTTCAGTTTGTATAGATTGCTAGGGTCAAAGGAGGCTGAAGTTGAATCAACGAAGAAAGAGAGGGAAAATAAGATCAAGAAGATTCCGAGTGAAGCCACAAGCAGAGAACGAATCGCCATTGAAGAACACAGCCAAAGGAAGCTATCAGTAGTAGTAGTACATTGTTTAAAATGTTGAACTCGTGTTTGCTTTTATAACCAAGTCTCTCATTGGTCAACTACGCTATAGAAGAAAAACAAAAACGGGTGACTTTCTCTGTAATTGTATCAGTGTCCGCATTGCGTTTGTAAAATATGCAACTAGATTAGGGAAGATTATATTATTATTATAGCGACTAATAAGCCTGCACACGTTAAATTTTTGTCTCAAAAAAAAAAAAAATGTTAAATGGTAGAATAACTTGTAATTCTATCACATTTATGAGACGTTTTGTCAAGAAAAAAATGTATATATATAAGAATACCATTATTTATAATCATCTCCACAACCAATAATTTACGGGAAAATACTTTTCGTTCTTTTAAAAGTTAATGTCTTCTGTACTGTGTAATAGTGGTGGGAACTCTATTGAACAAGTTGTCGATTTTTTCATATTGGAAGCCATATTTGACATTTTCAGACCATTTTGTCCCACTAGCATATGTTAAGTGAAAGACCTCAAGATCTGCTGCTCTCATGACACTGAAACTTCCTTCCACATAAAACAAACCTTGTCCAAATAAGTTACAATAAGCATATACATATGTGATGTGACTGCCAAGTGGTAATATGGGTATAATCGATCGACTGGAGAAGATTTAACATGACGATTGTGAATTACTGTATGTTGCTTTTGTAATATAGTCTCTTTGTGATCAACTCCACTAGGAAACAAAGCAGGTGACTTTCTCTTGATATCTTCAGCTTTAAGAAGATGAAAACCTTTTAGGAGTCAACCGGATTGAGAATTTCTGAGGAATTGACTGCTCCCTGGATGAAGAAGCTTCCGGAGAATCAAAATAATCCAGAAGCAGAGGGATTAGTCAATGAGGATTTCAGGTGAAATTCATGTTGTAACAAGAGGGATTGCACGGGTAAGGACAATCGATTAGCTTCACCGGTTTTCGGTTGAAGTACCAGTCACCTACAGATTCTGCAATTGTCTGTTCCAACAACAACAATAACAACAAAATAAAGGACAAGAGACACGAACCGGGTCAGTTCATTTGTAAGAAGGACGGCTCGAGGAAGCAAGCAACCTGTTAAATGTCGTTACCTTATTTTCAATTCTTGGTGAGGTTGGGGAGTGCCATGTCACTGACATGACCGTCTGGCAATGAGAATAGCAGGAATCTATGAACATCCCACCATCTTTGCTCTGATGAAATTCCCCGATCGCATCCATCATAGAACTGCGAAAACCTGCAAATCAAATAGGTATCCTGGATTGCATCCATCAAAGAACTTACGGCTCCGAGGAAGATGTGATCAACTTATATCTTAATAAAGGCAAAAGATCTATAGCTACTCCACAGCTTGTTCATATCTTCTGCTTGGACTTTGAAACAGAGAATATTTTTGATCTCGGGTTATTAAATCAATTAGTACGAAAACAAGAAAGAGTCAATTTGCTCATCCTGGTTTAGCGTTGTTAAGCTTTATTAAGTAGTAAATTACCATGTAGAACTTTCATCTGTGCGGCATCACATTCCTTAATATTGAGTCTGCACTTTGCCCAACTTTGATCTGGATCCGCAGAAGTTGGTACCAAGACATTTTTAATCTGAATATGTGCTTAGTGTTAGTAAATCAGTAAACATGAATTGGGGTAAAATCAAAATGGAAACATGCAAAAAATGCTCATGCTTGGGATTAGTAACTCTAACCTGCCACCAATCGTAGGCTGCGTTGACAAGAAATACAGGGGTTCTTATGTTTTTAAGGAATTCTTGAGGAAACATACACTGCAAACCGAAATCAAGATGTCTCAATACCCGTAGATGGGAAATACGAAACCAAAGTAAGAGACAAAACCTACCTTAGATGGCTCCAGTTTGGCTACACATTTCTGATCCAAGCTCTTATCTACGCCCTGTTGGCATCAACCGCAGCAACCCCGCACAGAACCATGCAAAAAAAAAATCATTTCGATGAAGAATACAAGATAATATATCGCGGAGTTTGATTTTGACTATTGACAGAAAGTGAATAGGAACCTGCAGGTTAACAACATCATGATAGAAAGATCTCATTGTTGGGTTTCCAAGGACATCGGGCCTGAAATGAAGAGAAAATTGCTTTACTAAGACTGAGAGACAGTACTAGCTGGTTTCACATTGACAGTAACTTCCTAGCTCTGTGGGAGTATAGCGTGCCAAAAATTATAGAAAAACCTAGCATGTGTCCTTCTTAAAACTAGCTTAGATCCAAAGAATTAAAAGAAAGAGCACTGGGACTCATGAGTCTGTCGAAACGTCATGAGAAAAGGAAGTTATATGAGCAGAGACATACACGTTGAGAAAGTAGCCTCCATCAGAAACACATTTGACAGCTGCATCTTTAGGAAGATGATCTCGAAAGTAGTCACAGTGTATAAGAGTTGCCAAGCCACCAGCAGAACATCCTGTAAGTATGGCCTACATTTTTTCAAATATACAAAAGAAGAACAAAAATGAATCTGTAGCCAGTTACCTAAGTAGCCAAATTCGACAAATGCAAAAGAGATATGGAAGATCTTGTTAACATATATGGAATATTGGAATGTAAGACAGAGATTCATGGTCACCAGAGACACAGTAATAAATTCATTTCATTAAACTACCTGTTTCGCATCAGACATGCCAATTGACAACAGTTCATCAATAATGGTCTCCCAAATGAGCTGACCCCGGAAGAAAAGGCGTGTTTCGTTCTGAGAAGAGAGCAAGAAAGAGTCAAAGAAACATGTAACTATTGAATTTTTATAGGTTTCAATAGAATCTGAACCAAATTCTCAGGGTACCAAGTATCAAAGCCTAATTACCTTGAATTCAGCTTCAGGGCGTCCAGCAAAAGAAGCACCATCACAGTACCTTATCACAACCTTGTTCCAGTTAAAGAAGTCTGCAACAAGAAAAGACGACCCAACTTCATATAAAAAATACTCTAGAAGGAGGTCAGTTTATTAAAAAAAAACAACAATGGAGAAGCTACTATATAGATATCTCGTACCAGGATTTTGAGATGGGTCATTGCTTAAAACACCTTGAAAGGTCACTTCTTGTTCAAAGTAGTTGGAAGAACCAAATTTAGTCCTTGCTCGAGAAGAACATGACGCTATTGTATTGCACCAGCCTCCACCCTTTATACATTTCACTCAACTATATATATTCTAATTTCCAACTAAATTCATCAAATTCAAATTCAATCAAAAAAGAAAAAAAAATTACCTCCAAATGAAGGATCCAGCTTTTGGAGCCAGATCCTGAACCCTCATGAAAATGGTACCCAGGCAAGCTCCCATCCAAGCAAACTGCGAAATAGCATAAAATTTCAATAAAAACTCTCAAAAGTTTAAAACTTAGACCGAAAATTAGAAAGAAAAATTGATTGGTGATATAGTACAAGCTCCTCTCTCTTTAGCTTTACTCGACAACTTCAGTTTGACCAGCTCGTTAGGGGATGTGATGGGCGGAGATCGGTCAACGGAGGGAACGGAGTCTAAAGGGGAATCAAAGAAGAAAGAGAGGAAGAAAACGATCAATACGAATCCGATGAAAGCGACAAGCCAGTCACCCTTAGCCCATTTTCTGCATCGTAGCATAGAGCTAAACCTGGGAATCGCCATTGAAGAACATTCAAAATGGAGAGATCACTACTGTACTCTGTTTTAAACTCTGTTACATAACTTAAACCAGGTTCGGGAAACCGAAATACCGGTTTAGATCGGTTTGAGCGGACTGGAAAGGAACTAAAAGCCTCCTTCACAGTTAGAGGGTTTCCGGTAAATTTGAATGTATGAAATAAGCAACTTTCCCGCCTTGTACAAAGAAACAGTGAGGTGAAGCAAAAAAAAATAAAAAAGTCAGTGAACGCTTCCATGGCGTCGTCGTCGTCACGATCGCTGGTGTCTTCCTACACCTTTGATGATAAAGATCTAGACGACGCTGATTTATGGGCGGTGATAGATTCCGCCGCCGCCGCTGCAATCTCCAAGGCTAATACTACCTCCTCCGCCGCTCCGAAACCTCTCGCTGTTAGATATCCAAACTTCAATTCTCCTCCAACGCCTGTTTCTTATCCTTCTCCACAGTCGAAGCTTCTTCAGGTCCAGAATCGTAACCCTAATTTTGGCCGGCGGATGAACGAGGAGTCTCCGCGTCCGAACAAGATGGCCAGATCTCCCGTCTTAGCTGAGGTGAAGAGAGAGAGTCCAATGGCTCTTGTTACGACGGCGCACCGGAATTCGACTCCGATCATCAATTCTACGAAGTTTTCTTCGCCGGAGAGTTACTTGTCACCTGGGATCAGGCAGTCTACGCCCTTTGCGCAGGTTTCTCCGGCAGCGAGCTGTATTAAGAACGATGCGGTTAATGAGATGCGACACAGTTTATCCGGGAGCTTTCCTTCTGCTACACTGTTCAAGGAGTACCAGAATACAGCCATGGCGGTATTTCGATTTTCCTCTTTCCATTAAAATTTCCTTTTGTGGAATTGCTATGATTATTAGATGACGGACCGTAACAGTTATCCTAGATTCCGTTGATTTCGGGAAAGAGTTTTGTGCAGAGAAGGTGTTCGATAAAATGTCAAGCATTGTTTTGCATATTTTATTCCGATCATGACTTGTTCATAACTTCGTTTCTTCATCAAGTATGTCTATTATCTACTGCTCAAGATAAAATCAAAGAACTGAAGCTAGATCACTAGTGTGTGAAAGAGAGTTCATGTTTGCTGCATTTGTATTTTCACAACCCATCGTTTCATTAAATGCTATGTTCTTGTGAAATAACAACATGGCTTCATCAATTTTACAGATTATAGAGAAATCTGATTACACGATGATATCAGGGAAGGCATACATTAAAAAGTCAGGTGAAGATTATGCTTGCTGTCTGCTTTTTGTTATCTTAACATTCGATATTGGTTCTGATGCTGCATTCTATTGAATGTGAAGGTTGGAGGAAAATATCGTTTTACTTCAATGTGTCTTACGAAATAAGAGACAAGACTATTGAATTCGACGAAAACAGAAATGTCCAGCGTGCTGAGTTCATTGTCAGGGCCATCATGCAGTAATGTTCTTCTATATAAAATCTCAGTTTGATGGTGGGTTAAGATGATAGTTTGAAGTGATTAATTGTTGTTTAACCTTCTGGTTTATGGGGTTTCTCAGTGGAGGAAGATTCGCTGACGGATGGGGCTCTTGTGAGCGAAGAGAGAAGAAATTTCTCAAACCAAATCACGATATCCCCAGCACCGCAGAGACCAGAGCCAAAAACAGGGCTTGCCAGGTAAAATTCCTCTTCTAATGATCTAGTTACTTGACCAAGTTGCTGTGTCTTTTTGTCACAAGACTATACTTTGTTGAATATGAAACATCTACATGACAAGTCAGGGTAACAAAGATACTTAGAGAATCAAGTCCCTTAACATATAGAGGTTGTAGCCTTAAGGTCCTGCATATATGAAAAGAATTGTTGAGACAAGACAACACAGTGATATCTTGCACTTTACCATCAAATTGAATGCTCATTGCTAAACATGGGTCTTGCACAATGTTTAATTCCAATATTGAATACACTTTTAACAAGTTCAATGTTCAGGAGCTCAAAGCTCTAGAAACTCATACTGGAATGTTTCGAGCTGCATTGGTCAATATGTTATGTTCTTTCTACTGCTCTAAGAAGCTGTTTTTTAATCTGCAGGATCTTCTAGGAATTGGTGAATATCGACAAAGCCCAACTGAGTTTCCACGATGATCAGATAACATCAAATGTGTGTTCCCGACTTTCCAGCCCCAAGCTAAAACCTTACCAAATGCACACCAACGAAGTCAAGATCGAATAGGTATGCATATATATACACCTCTTTGTTATGCTACGAGATGGCCTGATCCAACGGTTTTCATGGATTTTGAGTTCTTAGGAAGAAAATGAAAGGAACTTGGCTGTAGTGTGGTGGATTATGATTTGTGTCAAGTATTCTATACTATGAGTTCCATCTAAAATCAACAGAACAAAATATAATATTACTCTTGTAATTGTTTGGCTCTCTTATAACAACTGTTAATCGACGAATGATGTCTTTTATGTGACAAGATATAAACTATCAATCTGATTCCAGAGCTTCGGCACATTCTTGAACAAGACATAAGCCCATATCTTTCCATCAAAGTTTACTCACATAACGGCTTCCAACTGCTACTGCTTTTCCCATTCCAAAACTCAGTCCCATATTTGTCGAACCTCGGTGAGCTTCCTAAAGATAACAAGGATCGAGTCATGATGCGCTTACTCTCACGGGTACCATATAAGGATTGCGTCTAATTCAATAATAGTATAGTATTGCACTGAGTGATGCGCTTACATGTAACATGGTTACTGAAATAGAGTATGACATCTAATAGTTTTCTTACGATAAAAAGACAGTGGTGTCTATCTCGAGAGCATGTAGAGTTAACCAAAACATTTCTGTTATAGATTAAAAAAATAATGAGCTTATCCAACGCCCCCAAAATATATAGTTAAGACAAGAATAAAAAACAAAAAGAAACGGGGGTAAAAACATAGGAAATGTTGTAATACAAACACAGCAAGACTTATAGCAAGAGAAAGAAGGTTATTAGTCGACTTCCTCGATCTTGGGACCTGCACCTCCAGCAGAAGGAGGAACATCCTCGTCCATTCCTCCTGCAGCTGGACCACCAGCTTCACCGCCTTGGTACATCTTCGCTATGATCGGGTTGCAAATACTCTCGAGCTCTTTCATCTTGTCCTCAAACTCGTCACACTCGGCCAATTGATTCCCTTCAAGCCATTCAATGGCTGCTTCAATCGAGTCTTCAATCTTCTTCTTGTCATCAGCTGCAAGCTTCTCGCCAATCTTCTCATCACGGATTGTGTTTCTCATGTTGTATGCGTAATTCTCAAGGGCGTTCTTGGCTTCAACCTTCTTCTTGTGCTCTTCGTCCTCTGACTTGTACTTCTCAGCTTCTTGCACCATTCTCTCGATCTCGTCCTTTGACAATCGTCCTTTGTCGTTGGTGATAGTGATCTTGTTTTTTTGTCCCGTTGTCTTGTCCTCAGCCGACACGTTGAGGATACCGTTCGCATCAATGTCAAAGCAGACAGTGATTTGAGGAACACCTCTTGGAGCTGGAGGAATACCAGAAAGCTCGAATTTACCCAACATGTTGTTGTCTTTGGTTCTTGCTCTCTCGCCTTCATAGACTTGGATCAAGACACCAGGCTGGTTGTCTGAATAAGTAGAGAAGACTTGTTCCTTCTTCGTGGGGATGGTTGTGTTTCTTTGGATCAAGACGGTCATCACTCCTCCAGCGGTTTCAAGACCGAGAGAAAGTGGTGTGACATCGAGCAAGAGAAGATCTTGAACCTTCTCATTACCCTCACCGCTGAGAATAGCTGCCTGGACAGCTGCACCATATGCAACGGCCTCATCGGGGTTGATAGATTTGCAAAGCTCTTTCCCGTTGAAGAAGTCAAGAAGCAATTGTTGGACCTTGGGAATACGGGTTGAACCACCGACTAGGACGACATCATCGACCGAGCTCTTGTCCATCTTAGCATCACGAAGGCACTTCTCAACAGGCTCCATACACTTTCTGAAGAGATCCATGTTAAGCTCTTCAAATCTGGCACGGGTGATTGGAGAGTAGAAATCAATACCCTCGTACAGAGAGTCGATCTCAATGGTGGTCTGAGCCGTAGAGGAGAGAGTCCTCTTCGCTCTCTCACAGGCGGTTCTCAACCTCCTTAGAGCTCTCGGGCTTCCGCTAATATCCTTCTTGTTCTTCCTCTTGAACTCTTGGACAAAGTGATTCACCATTCTGTTGTCGAAATCCTCACCACCAAGATGAGTGTCTCCTGCAGTAGCCTTAACTTCAAAGATACCTTCTTCAATGGTGAGAAGAGAGACATCAAAAGTACCACCACCAAGGTCAAAGATCAAAACGTTCTTCTCGCCAACACTTGTAGCCTTCTTGTCTAAACCATAAGCAATAGCAGCAGCTGTAGGCTCGTTGATAATACGCATAACGTTCAAGCCAGCAATAACACCAGCATCCTTAGTTGCCTGACGTTGAGAGTCATTAAAGTAAGCTGGAACAGTAACAACAGCGTTTTTGATAGAGGAACCAAGGTAGGCTTCAGCAATCTCACGCATCTTGATGAGAATCATGGAAGAGATCTCTTCAGCAGCAAACTCTTTATCTTCTCCCTTGTAGTTAACCACAATCATGGGTTTGTCAGCAGGTCCAGGAATAATCTTGAAAGGCCACAATTTCATGTCGCCTTGAACAGAGCTATCACTGAATCTACGACCAATCAACCTCTTGGCATCTGTCACATAGCAAAAATTGAACACAATTAGACCCAAAATTATACCAAAAACCTCAATTAGAACTAACATCTAATAACTATAAATAAATAAAAATATGTTTTCCTAAAAATAGCTAAATATTCCTACAAAGTGATAAACGCAGAAGAAATCAAATCGAACATTGACTCTTGACTAGTTCATAGAGTGTTGAATCTTCCTATGAAACTTTAAATCATCCCTATGCAACTTCCATGTATAGATCTAAAAATTGAACTTGAGATGACGAGAAATACTTACCGAAGACAGTGTTAATCGGGTTCATGGCGACTTGATTCTTCGCGGCGTCACCAATCAACCGTTCACTGTCGGTGAACGCGACGTAGGACGGCGTCGTTCTGTTACCTTGATCATTAGCAATGATCTCAACACGGTCGTGTTGCCAAACTCCGACGCAAGAGTACGTGGTACCGAGATCGATACCAATCGCTGGACCTTCTCCTTTACCGGCCATTGTTAATACTACTAGCTCAAGTTTAAAAAAATAATCGAAAGAAGAAAAAAGATGAAGAAGAAAGGGAGGCTAGGGTTTTTTTTTTCCAAAATTTGGGGTCCAAGGAGAAGTCTCTATATAGAGCTTGGACTGATGTTTCGAGAATGTTCGATGGCTCCTTCTATAACCGCACGATCTTTTGGAGTTCGATCTGACGGTGCCTGAACGATTCTTCTCCCACTTTTCCTTTTCGACCTTTAAAAATTGAAGCGCGTGGAATCAGAGTATCAAGCCGTTTAAATGGTTCCAGAATGTTCGATTTGATGGCTTAGTCCCTAATCAAAAGTCGGTCATTGGCTGTGACGTACAGTCTCAACAGCTTGACATTTCTTTGCGTTTTCATTGGCTTTGTGTCGGTCCATTGGTCACCGTCACTGTTACCTTTCTTCTATTTTCGTCAAATCAAACATTACTCAGCTTGAGGCCCAATGGGCTTATCTTTATTAAATTGTCACTTTAAGCTAGACACGTGTTCCTTTTTTTTTTATATCACACAAAATATCTTCAATAATTGTGCGACGGGAAACAGTTGGATTGGTGGTGTTTGTGACCCCCAAAAAATCACGTTGGAACAATACAGGTTTGGAGAAATCTTGACAACAAATAAGAAGCAAATGTGCATATGATTGTGAAAATGTCTTAGACAAATGATAATCCACAACACTTGTTTTAGATAAATGACAAAAAAAAGTGTCGGAAACAACAGAGAATTTGCATAGTTTTGAGTTGCTCGAGCTGTATTCAAAAAGAGGGCCAAAGAATCACCATTTGGAAAATAACATAAGAGTTTTGGGCTTATTATAATGGACTCTATAAGCCTTACTAATTCATGTGGTCAACTGTAAGAGATTTTAGGCCTCTTTTTATAACTAAAATAGCCCAAAATAACATGTGAAAGAGGTCAACAAAAATGGACGATCTTATTATTCTTTTTGTTAATTTATTTCTTCTATGTAATGATGATTTTTTTTTCATTTTGATGAAAGTATGTAATGATGTTTGGGCAATTCTCAAAAGTAGCACAAAATGAAGTTTTTATGACATTTTTAGCTCATATTTTCATTTAAGACACAATTAGCATTTTTATTAAAGGGCCTCATATTTTTAAGGTTTAGGATTTAGGGTTTAGGGTTTTCTAAACCCTAAACCTTAAATTGTACCTCCTACCCCCTAAAAATTATACCCTAAATTCTAATATAGTCAACCCAAACCAAAAAAAAAAAAAATATGAACTTCATAAAATGCTATTTTTGTACTAAATAAAAATATGAGCTATTTGTGGAACAAAAACTTGTTTTGGTGCTATTTGAGGGAATTTCTCAATGATGTTTAGTTATAAACAATATTTTACATAAATGCATACACTAATTCACACTTCAATAAATACATAAAAGAATTTTTGTGGCACAGAAATTTGCATCCATCACAGAAAATAGAATAGATGGAGGAGTACCAAGTATATGATAGTGTAGGACCTAATTGATTGTTCCTTCAAATACCCTGGCGAAGAGGAAACAATACTATCCATGAAGCGTGCAACTTAATGATAAATGCTCTCTACTTGAACTCCAACTGTTGACGAGACTAATGTCTTTCATATCACTTCTTCTTCTCTTTTGTCTTTTTCCATCATTAATTTAGATTGGTCATTCATACCTTACCCTTTTCATTCCGTCCACGGAATTTCGAATTGAATAAATCACACTACTTTAATAAATAAGGGCGATATAACAACTTCAACACTTACGAAAGAAAACAAAATAAACTATCGAGAAACTTGGAGAAGAAAATAGAGAGTACTTATGTCAATTATTTAAAACCAAACCCGGTTTTGTTTTGTGGTACGAGCCTGAATCTGGATCATGTGCACCCAACCTAAATGAATATGGCATGGCCTAAAACCCAAACCATCTAAAAAGTAGTTGCTCTAAGTTTTGCTTGCACCCTTAGATGCATGGCATTGCCTAAACCGAAACTAACCAATGCATTACAGAGTCTGGTTTGGTTCCACTAGTACATGCATGATACAGAAAATGAAAATACACATGCGGAGCTAAGTGACAGCTGCTCATAAGTCTTAACTCTTTGACGTTGCCACTTTAAATCCCATCACACCTTATATATACGTAGTCTTCTTGCTCACCATAATCCTCATCTCATCATCTTTGATCTAACAAATACTCCTTCATAAAAAATCTACAAAACAATCCCTAAAAAGAATGTGCGACACAACATGGCTCTCGCGACTTGGCCTGGCTCTCAGAACCGCCATGGCTTGCCTCATTGTGAGCTTAACCACTTTGTACGGTCCCCTACCGATAAGACACTTGACAACGTTTCCAGCGTTTTCGTACCTGACCACAATCCTAATCTGGCTCTCTGATGCTGAACCAACATACGGCGAAGTACTCAAGTGCTGTGTTGATGTCTCTTACGCCACTTTTCAGACAATAGCCATTGCGCTAGTGAGTGTCTTGGTGGTTGGACAAGCCTCATTAGGAAATGTCTTTGTGGCTCCTGTTGCTGTGGCTATAGCTTCATTCATCGTGGCTTTCCCCGTGTCCACGAGTCTTCTGACTAAACGTATTGCCTTTGGGCAGATTGTGGTCATCTATGTGACTTTTGTGGTGTTCAATGGAGAGATGGCTCATGTGCTCATGCTCCCCGTTCATGTGGCGGCTAGTACAGCACTTGGAGCCATTGCTTCTCTTCTTGCTGTGCTTCTCCCTCTTCCAAGGCTGGCTCACAGTCAGGTGAGTCTTGAGAATTTTACTTCTTTCGTTTTTAAAAGTGATGATCCGGTCACAAAATACTTACTTCGGGTTTCAACTGGTTTGCAGATGAATAAGGGTTGCAAATTATATGCTGAAAATGCTCTTGAGAGGTTGAACTTGTTCGTTGAGGTCATGATGGCTCGAGACAACACCACAGCTCAGGTTTTGATAGCACAGGCTGCTTCATTGTCTGCAGCAGCAAGAAACACACTCAATAGCATCAAAATCCACCATGTAATGTCTTAACAAAATTTAACGTGATCATCTGCTAAATACTTGAATTCTATTTTAGCTTTGGCTTGTCGTGTGGGTCTAATCATCTGTTTCTGACAAATCTATTCTTTGGCAACAGGAGAGTACTGCATGGGAGCGACCAGATACAAAATTCTTGAGAAGTAAGCAGAAGAATTTGGATCCAGTGGAGAAACTGCAAGCAACAGAGTTTCTGATGAGGGGATTGGAGCTTGCGTTGGGCTCTTGCAATTCCTTTCCTCTAGGCATGAGCCGTGATGAAGTGACACGTCTTTTAGAAGGTCCCAGAACACAGATTGCTCCCGAGTCAGCATCTACACTCGAAACCCAGTGGAATCTTGATGTTGGTTCTCTGACTACTGCAGCTTTACCGGTTTGTTTCTTCCGGTACTGTGTGGAACTCTTCAGAGGTGATTTCAAGAAAAGCGTAAATAGGAGTAACACCGAAGAAGAAACTCACCCAGAAAACAAAGGATTGTCCATGCCCAAAAAGGTTTTGGATCTTCTCTGTGTCTGGATGGCCAGAGAAAGGTTTGTTTTTGCATTAAAGTGTTCAGTTTCTCTAGGCCTTGCTGTGCTGTTTGGTATAATGTATAATAAAAAAAACGGGTATTGGTCGGGTCTAACCGTAGCCATTAGCCTTGTAACCGGTAGGCAAGCAACACTAACAGTAGCAAATTCTCGACTACAAGGGACAGCGATGGGATCAGTCTACGGTCTCTTATGTTGTTCTGTTTTCCAAAGACTAGAAGAATTCAGGTTCTTACCTCTGCTCCCTTGGATTGTCTTCGCCGTCCTCATGAGGCACAGCAGAGTCTATGGCCAACCTGGAGGAGTTACAGCTGCCATTGCAGCACTGTTGATACTTGGAAGGAGAAATTATGGAGCTCCAACAGAATTTGCAATTGCTCGCATTGTTGAAGCTTCAATCGGGTTGCTCTGTTTTGTCTTCGGGGAGCTTCTCGTCACCCCTGCGAGAGCAGAAACTCTTGCAAGAACCGAACTTTCAGACTGTCTCGATGCCCTCTTAGATTGCATCCAATCACTGGTTCTTTGTTCTGAGCAGAAGAACCAGAAAATGTCAGCGGTTGCTGATTTGAGAAAAAGGCAGGCAAAACTCAAATCCCATGTTGAAGCATTAGAGAGGTTTATAGCAGAAGCCTTCACAGAGCCTAATATTCCGTTCCTCCCACCACTAAACGCGGTCAGTTACAACAAGCTTTTGGGTTCTTTCTCAAAGATATCTGATCTTTGTCTCTATGTTTGTGATGACCTCGAAAACCTATCTGGAGTTCAACCAACAGTTGGGTTTCCTTGGGATAGCATCACTCATGACCTGAAAGCCTTCCAGGAAAAGCTTCACTCTTCCGTGAAATGCTTAGAAGAGATCGCTTTAACCAAATCTCAAGCAAGACTCCAAAAGGAGTTGCAGAAGAGAAAGATATGCCATGATGTTGAAGCAGGTACAACATCCAACGACGACCACTCAAACATGGAGTTGGGTCCAAGCCAGGATGATGCAGAGAGGTTTTCGGTTTCTTTTGTAATGCTACTTAAGGAAGCAACTGACAAGATAAGTGGTAACACAGCTGAAGAGATGCTCAAGAGTGAAACTGCTCTATGTTTGAGCAGTCTAGGATTTAGCATTAGCAGATTGATGCAAGAAACAATATGTATTATGACAGAAATAACTCATACGACTTGATTTTGGAAGAACCCTTGATGATGTTTAGTAAGTATAGTACAAAGCATTATGTAAGAAATATCAGGTGTACAAAATTAATGTAAAACAGGGAGATTTATAGCAAAATGAGGGAAATTGTTTATCTACTGCAACAAAAGATAGAAACCCTTGCAAACAGAACTATTCTCATTGTTAACTGGGAGAACACTCATTCAAGCTCTGTCTGCTATCTCCCTTAATAATGAAAGAACTCAGGCCTCATGGTTGGTCATGTATCAATGAACATGTAAACAAACCCAAAAAAACATATACAGCAAAACTTTCACCAACCTATTAAAATCACCCTCACAGCTGAGTAATCGGGGTATCAAATCCGCCCATAATTTAACGCGTAAAACCCAGAAATTGCTCTAGAAACCAATCTTTTTATATTGAACTACCAAAGTATATGAATAACAACAGTGCCAAAAAAAAGATTGATCCAGCTAAAACCAAGCATCACAAGAGCTTAACATATCCTTAAAACATTCATTACATGTTGATTCTGAGATATCAAAGTCAGTGTTGTAGAAAACAACAATGATTGAACTGGAACCTCATATCTATTCGAATTTAGGGTCAGCCATGACGAAATGGTAGGCTATCACCAGTATGAAAATGAAGATTCCCAGAAAATTGGCAAAGAAGCCCAGATCTTGATCGTCAAACATCTGTAACATTGCAATAATCATAGGAAAATATTAGAATTAAGAGATAAGCTTAGGTCATCTAAAACCAAACTACATATTCACAAAAATATTCACTTTTCTACTCCATTCTCAGCCAGATCTTAGTAGCAATCACCCCCAAACTCTACTCTTTTAACATACTCAAACTCTGAATTGTTTTCGAATCTCCACCGAAATTGGCAGCAACAATAATGGTTATACATTATAATGAATCCAGGACTTTTGATTACAAATTCAAAAATGTTTTTACAAATAAGACATGATAAAGAGCACAAAATCCAGTTAGAAGAATACGAATTAATACAAAAGTGATCTATAAGATAGCCAAAAAAAAACAGACATTGACCAAATCTGATAGTAGCAAAAGGCTTAGCTCAGATCACTGTGTAATATACCTAAGAGACGGAATAATGCCTAAGATCCACTTATCCAAAACTTGAAATCGAAAACTATGAAGGAAGATAGAAAGATCCCAGAGAAATCACCGATTATTACCTTGGAAAGCGCAGAGATTTTCGTGAAAGAGAATTCTGGGAGAAGCAGAGAAACCCGTGAAATGGTGTTGGTGTTGGACTTTGAAGCAGATGAAGCGCACGAGTCGTCGTTTTACAGAATTAAAAGTAGTAAAAGCAAAACTCAGACGGCGTCGTTTTCTTTTGTTTTTAAACCGATACATCGCATTCTGTAGGTTTGGTTATTGTGGTTTAGTTTGGTTAAGCTCATTTTGGTAGTACTAATGACTGTCAAACTTCTTACAACGGGAAATGTAAAAAAAAACTGCAAACCATTATTATTGTACAACGCAACCATTTTTTTTTTCTTTACAATTGAACTGAGATTACTGTTTCAAGCTTTTCACACTTGTGTTTCTCCCCGAACGTGAACACATCAAAGGATCATTCATGGCGGGTAAATACATTCTCTACCTTAAGAGCTAAAAACAGGAAAGAGAGGAGTGAAACACAGAGCATAACAAGCATCACTATCAGCATTGCTTGTAATGATATGTAAGGGCTTAGGAAGAACACTATCGCTATTGCTGCGCTCTGCCATACTTTTAGCTGCGCAAATGCTCCTTCCTGTTTCCTCAAGTACAAACAAAAGGGAGAGAGGGTTATATGATATTGTCATGTTTTTTCAGTGAATGAGAATAATAATAACAATGTTTTAGTGATATTAACCGTGTCATGTTTGAAGAGTAGTGCGAGAAGAGCACTGATTTGAGTGTTTAATATGCCGTCACCAATTCCCAATATCGCTGCCATTATAAGTGGGTAAGCAGTGCCAAGTACTCCACTAGTTTGCCTGCATCATCAAATCACCATTGCTTAGTTTCTTCAAAAGCACTTGAAGATTGTCAGGTTCACACAATTCCTAGTTTCTTCAGTAAAAGAACCTGACTCTACCATAATTTCACATATATGACAAAGAAATCGGAATACTCCCAAAAGGAGCTTGATCAATGCCAATATATATCTGTACCGAACCAGTAACAAAATTCTATGGGGAAACCATTTCATGAAAGCACAAACGTAAGGAGTAATGGACTCAACATGTCTCTATTTGTAAAGCTGGTTATTGTTTTGAGTGAGAAAGGACCAGTGAACATGGTAGTTCATAGGGTGTAAATGTAACAAACCTGTACCCGAGAAGAAGCCAGAGAAATACAGAAGCTTGAGCAACAGCTCCACCAGAAACAATTAAGGTGATTGATGACAGACCAGAGGTAAACCGTCCAGCAGTTAATGAACACTAGAATGATTATCAGAAGATGAAAGTAAGGATTAACCTCATTAAACCATGTCTAAAAAAATTATCATCTGAAAAGAATGATTTTTTGGCTTTTCATGAAACTTACAACCGCATCAAGTGCTCCGTAGACTGCCATTGCCCCACCAACACCTGCGACACCAATGGCAGGTGTAACAACTTCCTTTGTAAACTCGGCCCTATAAACAGGACAACACAACTTGTAAATATAATGAAGGTGTATATCATATGAAAAATTAAGCAGAAATTGGCTGATTTCACTGATAAGAAATGAAAAGTTATATAAAGGAGAAAAAAACTATTCCAATGGTGAGCCTCCTCACAAGGAAATTTATGTAAGGTTATCTAGGGCCTGGTATATTCTTTAACTTATAAGGGATAGAATCCAAATCACTGAGTGAAGCCTGAAAAACTAGGTGAGGGCCACACCGTACACAATGGAAAACGAGGAATGCATTCATAGTTTGTTGAGATATATACCAAACAAATGCCTGTTGCAATCCTGAATATGCAAGGAGTGGGACAATCAGTAACATCCGTCTGTCGAGCAAAGGAGTGATTATCATCCTTGGAAGGGAAACCAAAGAATCATAGAAGCCCACAGAAGAATCTGAAGGTTCTTTTCCATCTCCTCCGTCAATTTTTCGAATGAAGCACATTAGTATTGTTCCCAACGTCATACTGAGGAGAAACACCGACAACAGTAAGGTTGTGCCAATGGTGCTTCCTTCCTGCAGTCATGTCAAAAAGGAGAAACAATGGAGCTGCCCAACTGGATGGGAAAATATAAATCATCACTGAAATTGTGGGTGTCTCGGTCTGCTATTCATTACTTCAACCCTAGGAATATTTAAGTTCTAAATATGACACATCTGGCACTTGATGAGAACCGATAGTCAATTATACAGCAGCAGCATGATGAATGAAATCAAACGATAGCAACCAAAAAGGAAGGCCATCATGAATATGGCACTAAAACTCAAATGTATGCTATAAAATTGCTGTTAACAAGAGAGCAGTTAATACCTTTCCATCTCTCAGCAATGCAAGTGTGATGAGATTCCCAAAAAGCTACAAAAAGATTGAAAACGTGCCAGAAGAAGAATTTAGACTAAGTACATACAAGATTCTGAGGTAAGCAAAAAGGAGCATTAAGAAAGTATAATCAAACAAGCATGCACCTGGTGGCAGGCAAACATAGCCCAAAATTCCCCATTGAAGACCCCGATTACCGAACCTTCATGCACGCCATGATCTTTAGCATGACTTCTCGCAATTGACGTAAGGTATGTTCCCTGATGCAGTCAAAGACAATTCAAGTTGAGGTCTCGAAGTCCACTATATATCGACATGATTAGCACTAAGAAAACAAGAGTTGCACCTGGCCAACCCATATTATTGAAGCTGCAAATCCAAGGTATAAAGAGGCTGGTACCATAGTAAACCTATAAACAATATTTAAAGAAAGTATCAGCATATGAAAGACTAATAGATGGAGGAGACATTCTATAACCAAGAGAAGCAACAGCTTAAAAAAAAAAGAGAACATATGAAGATACCATGATGGCTTTAGATTCGCAGCGACAAAGAGCCAGTACCCTGTAGTTCCTATAACAAGAGCATTCTTTGATCCCATTAACCGGACAACCAAAGATGCAACCATGGAGCAAAACATAAAGGACACATACAATATCCCTAGAGAGATTGTTCCCAAATCCTGAAAACAATCCAAACAAATATCACACACATAAATTGCTGTGTAATCAGTAATCACTAATAAAATTTCTTGTCTCAACTTAATTTTAGACAACAGTCTCACACACACACGGGTCCTGCAACTAAATTCATGTTCCCCATAAGATCCATCAATACAAAATGACAGCATAATTCATCCCCTCAAAAAGCAAATGAAAGTATAACATCCATCAAAATATTCGAACACTGTAGTTTTCCCGGAAAAAAAAACTACAAATTCCTAAGATGGGAGATCTACACCTTATTAACGGTCGTTTCAAGGTTCTGAGCAGCACCATAGGCGAGGAAGATTAACAGAAAGGAGATGCTGAGGATATGAACATCCCTTGTGTAGTTCTTACCGGTTGTTATCTTCCGATCCTCACCAGAGACCAACGGCGCCTCCTCGTCGTCTCGAGAATCCATGGGGCAAAATTGGTCCGGCCACCTCACTGACTACAGCTCCGAGAAAGATGAGCGGTGTAGCACGGAGACTAAAAGTCAAACCCTGTGGCGATAGAAGGATGCCCAAGATACTAAAGCTTGCAAGCAATCGATTCTTCGAAGAATGATGATGATTCGGTCCAATTTGATTGCTGTTCGGTTTATTATGCCCGGTTATTTATAAAATCTCAGTTTATTATCGGTTTAGATTGACTTGTGAATCGAGTTAGTGGGCCGATTTAAGAATTTCCAGGTGTGTGTGTATTTTCCGTTTGTTTCCCGGGAGAAAAAAAATAAAAATAAAGAAGAAATCGGTTTTCTGTTTGGTTAACTTAAGTAATGCCGGTATTAGCACGTATTGGAACCCGAAGCTCCGGTATACCTCGCCGCCGTAATCCAGGAGGAAGGTTCCCACATGTTTGACAAAAATTCGTCAAATATTAAAAATTCAATCCGAAATTCCCATAACAACAATAAAATTCTTTCTCACAGAAAAAAAAAAACTAAGAACTGGTGAATTTAGTAACGGCCTTGGTACCCTCAGAGACGGCGTGTTTAGCTAATTCACCGGGCAATACAAGCCGAACGGCGGTTTGGATTTCCCGGGAGGTGATGGTGGGCTTCTTATTAATCCTAGCCAATCGCGAAGATTCCTGAGCGATTTTCTCGAAGATGTCGTTAATGAAACTGTTCATGATTCCCATGGCTTTTCCAGAGATCCCAATATCAGGATGAACCTGTTTCAACACTTTGAATAAGTAGCTCTTGTAAGTCTCCGTACTCTTCTTCGTCTTCTTCTTCCTCTCGCTCCCTCCTTCTTTCGTCATCTTCTTCTCTGCCTTCGGTGCCATTGATTTCGATAGGAATCGGAAGATTTCTACAAATTCGAAAAAAACTGTAAATTGACGATTATGATAGCTCAGGAGAGATACCGAGGTACCCTATATATATGATGATGATGATGATAGCTCTAGAGAACATAATTTCCTTTTCCAAAAGAGACAATTTATAGTATCCTGCGTTCGTGGTCAAATGGGCCTGAATTTTTTTTTAACCGCCTCAACTATTGGGCTCTAGCCCGAGTTTTTCCGGTTTTGTAAGAAGTAGATCCGGCGAGCATAAGATCAACTACGTGTGATGAGGCCCATTAAGTCAAGTCAGTCTATGAATAATAATTGATTGGGGATTTAAACGACCCAATAAGGAGGAGAGTCGTGGGCTTTTGTTTTCTCTAATCCAAAAAAAAAGAGGCTTCATATATAAACTCCCCATTCATCTGATTTTAGGGTTTCTGAATCTCAGAGGCAACAGAAGAGCAAGCAGCGGCGCCGAAGTTGAACACAAGTGAAGCTCACAATGGGTATGTCGATGGATTTATATCCTTAAAACGTTTTCAAATCTGTTTCGTTTTATTGGGAAGATAACGTCTGATTAATCTTATGTTTCGTTTGGTTTGCTAGCGAGGATTAAGGTTCACGAATTGAGGGACAAGTCGAAGAGCGATCTTCAAAACCAGCTTAAGGACCTAAAGGCTGAGCTCGCTCTCCTCCGTGTCGCCAAAGTCACCGGTGGTGCTCCAAACAAGCTCTCTAAAATGTACGTATTTGATCAACTTTAGATTTTTCGATTTGGATTCTAGGATTCTAAGTTGAAGTCTACATACATTGTTGCTACGTCATTTGCTTACTTAGGTAATGGAATCATCTAGAGTTACATTCGTTATTTTATATGCTTCTTAAGTATCTTAGAAGTGGGTGAATATGTATTTGGTTAATACATAAGCTGGTTTGGATTTTGTTAATCTGAAATGATATGTGTTTGTAAAATTGGCAGCAAGGTGGTCCGTAAATCCATAGCGCAGGTATTGACAGTGACCTCGCAGAAGCAGAAGTCTGCTCTAAGGGAAGCATACAAGAACAAGAAGCTCCTTCCTCTTGATCTCCGTCCCAAGAAAACCCGTGCCATCCGCAGACGCCTCACCAAACACCAGGTCTGTTTATTTGTGTTCTATCAAAATCACTGTCATTTTATATAGTTTCTTTACAAGCTCTATTGATTTATATCACAACTAGTGGCAAATGCGGTTGTTCTTATCTTGTTCTTGGAATTGCAGGCCTCTTTGAAGACTGAGCGTGAGAAGAAGAAAGAAATGTATTTCCCAATAAGGAAGTACGCTATCAAAGTTTAATTTTTTTAGCTACTAGAAACTGTTTCATCTTTGTGTTTTTTGATGGATACTTGTTTTTGTTCTTCACTTGTGTTACTCTGTCAAACAGTTTCCAGATACTTGGATTTTGGTTCCTATCAATCTTTTCAATTTGTCGTTTCAAGTTTTTTGTCGATGATTCCAAAGAAGAATATTACCCATGTCTTATCATCTTGGTGTTTCAGCTCTTACCCGATTTGAATATACCAGTTATATCTATTGCAACAAGTTATTGTCCAAGGTTATACTATGTGTTTATTGTAGTGGGCTTATTGTAAAGTAGAATATCTTGACATGACAAACAAATGGCTTAATTTATAGGAATATGAGGTACAAGTTTTCTACAAATTCTAATTATATATACTCTTAAAGCAAATTGATTCCAAATATTAAATACAAGGGAAGAAGTTGTCTTATTAATTTCCATCAGTGGGATTAAGATCAATCATAAAATATACCCTAACAACTAAACGAAAAGCAGGAAATTAGTTTCTTCTTCTTCTTTTTTTTAAATTATAAACATGAAATTCTATATAGGATTGAACTAAAACGAGTCGGAACCATGTTACATATTATCATTTACCATAAGATATACCATTTTTCTTCGTCTTAAAAGTAAATCAAGAAACAAAAAAACAATCGACCACAGTGGGAGTCGAACCCACGACCTTTTGATCCGAAGTCAAACGCGCTAATCCACTGCGCTATGCGGTCCCGTATGTGATCACTTTGCAGTATATTTATATATATAGGTATCTATTCGGAACATTATTAGACGGAAATGTAGTTATTTGTTACAGAAAGATGTGAATGGGTACCGCTGTAAAATGACGAATTCGAGACTAAACTAGTAAAATTTTGCTGGTTTCAAAAAAATGTCATCGGCTACTATGAAATTTAACATGAATCAAATATTATCATATGTCAAAAAATGTAATGTGGGAACGAAATTATGTTGAACGGTGAAATATCATCGACGACAAATCTTTGTACATGGTTTGCTTATTTCAATGGATATCGCTGTATCGTGGATGTGTTTTATACTCCAAAAATATTTCATATAATCTATACTTATTTATTTGTTTCCGTTATGAAGTTTTAGTATGATATAAATATTTATAGAAAAACAATATAAAAAGTATCTTGTCTCAAGTTTTGAATACTACTGTGGATATAAAAAGCCATCGCGTCTGAACTAATGATCATATTGTTAATTTTTTTTAAAGAAATCATTGATAGATTATTCAATGGATGATGTTATCGAAGTCTAATTGCTCTAAGTTTTAATTGGAATACCAATTTTAATAATTATTGTTTTGTCCCCATTTTCAAACGAGGGTACTTTGTCGTGAGTCACGATTGTGACTCCTGAGTTTGCGTGTACGGACTAATCATCGAAGAACTACAGGATATATATATTTTGGAAGATTATGTAAAAGTATAATAGCAACAATGATAATAACCTTGGAACAACTGAGCGAACAAATATTAGGTCAATATTAACACACGCATAATTGCATATTCTAGACCCATGTGAATGTGCACCAAGACTAAAGGGGTTTATCTTCGCTGCCTCGTGTTAGCAAATTGAAATCAAACGTGTATAATATATATATATATATATATTCTTATAACTTGGAGATTATTAACTAAAATTCAAACTAATTTTTGGAACATGTGAAAACCTGGGTGTTTTCTTGATGTACAAAATGTTCGAAGAAATCGACTCTAGTTTTCCAAACCCAAAGATATTTCTTTTTGGTAATTTTGAGTGATCTACATTAGCATCAGATTAGAATTTATCATTTCTGATTTGAACCAATTATAACTAATCTTAAAACCCCACTAGCTATAATCAGGGTAATAGTGAAAATATTAATACGTCTTGTCCACTTTATTAGACTTTTAACTGTTATCAATTGTCATAAACAAGAATGTTCGATGATGTCATGTGTTACGAGTCGTGAGAATTCACCTTTGTCATATATATCCTGTTGTATATATTTTCCATTGGTTAGATGATGATCAACGAAAATTCTAAATGCTTATTTTCCAAGTAAGCTTTGGCGAATTTCGGTGAGTTAACATATAAGTATATAACTACGAATCTCGTGTTGCTTATTTTCCGCGGACGTATCAAAATTATTCATGTATGCGACAGTATGCTAAACATTCTCGTTGTTATTAAGAATCCTTAACGGACAAAAAAAAAAACAGATAATTTCCATTTGACGCATTTTATGATCTTACCATATCCTTAAATGCTAAGAGACTCTTACTTATATACTTAATTGCGGTAATAGTATCGTGGTTGGTGGCTGGCTATAGAGTATAGACCGTAATTAAGTGGATCTATCTGTAGTTCAGCTTCGATCAAAATAATTAGCTATATCAGTCTCGGGGAATTACATGTATTGATAGCTAGTCGCCTAGATTACTTCGTTATACTCTTAATTAGGTCTACATATCCCATTTGATACTTAGGGCTGTTTTCTTCATAATATTATTAGGGTTGTTGTTTCATGTTTGACAAAAAAAATATACTATATATTAGGGTTGTTCTTGTTGGATCTCAAATTTGACGACTTATTATAATAATAAAAGTCTTGACGAATCAATACGTGTCAGCAAATCTGTGTCGCTATCTAAAATTATCACGCCTTGCACATTTTTAAAGTTGAATTTGACTGTTAATGAGAAGAAAGCAATCACTATTTTAAAATCATTTTGAAACTGAAATGAATCTGCATATCAATCTGTATATAGGCTAACTTATTATTCAATGCATAAGCTATAACAAATTGTCGACAAAAGAAAAATCTGTTACATAGTAATACGTGGTTGAATTTTTTTATTTTTTTGTTTATTAATATTTTTAGTTACACCAATCTTACGTAAAAATGACGGTCAGTGTGACTGTTTTGACAACAAATCATCTAACTACATGACTAGTCTAACAAAGTTAAATCAATACGACTAATCTCGACGATAAAAATAAATGTTTTGTCCACGAATTTAAAATCCACATATATAAAAACTTCTTCTTTTTGTTAATACATATATAAAAACTTGAAATAATAATAGTTTGTCGTCGCCGTCTTCTAAAAGTTTAGTTCATTGATAAATACAAACTAGCTACTTAACAATATATAGATCTAATATTTAGAAGTAATCCAAATACATGTTGGTTCGCTAGCTGTACAAAAAAAAAAAGTACAGTTAGTTCAATCTTGTTAATCTGTTATATAAAAGCTTCGTTCGCTAATTCGGTACTATATATGTACTCCCTCCGTTTCATATTATTTGTCGTTTTATAAGTTAAAATTCGTTTCAAATTACTTGTCGTTTTATGGTTTCAATGCAAATATTTGATAAAATTTTCAGTTTTATCCCTCAGTGTTTTGACCAATAAAATTAAACTAAATCAACATTAATCAAGGATAAAACAGAAAAATCAATAGTTTTGAACAACCTT
Source organism: Barbarea vulgaris (assembly GCA_963667165.1). Taxonomy (NCBI): domain Eukaryota; kingdom Viridiplantae; phylum Streptophyta; class Magnoliopsida; order Brassicales; family Brassicaceae; genus Barbarea; species Barbarea vulgaris. The sequence continues at coordinate 3,231,900 of OY763893.1, forward strand.
AAACGACAACTATTATAAAACGGAGGAGTATAAGATATGATTTACGTTTTGTGCAATTGAACGAATAATTAAAAAAAAAATGTTGATAAAAATTTATGTATATTAAACTTTCCGGATGATAAATATATGCATAATGCATGTATAAACATATTTAACTATAGCTCTTAATTTCATAAATGGAAAACTAGTGGGAACACACGCATGCATTCAATTCGGAAACCTCGCATATATACGTTCAATACGAAAGTACCACATTAAGTGTTCATCTCTTTCTAATTAAAATTAAATGACAAAATAAGGAACGGAAGCATATGAAAAGAAAAAGAAGAGATTGTGTTTGGACTTTGGATATATATATATACACTAATATACATATATAAAATATATAGAAATCCCCCGTCGTAGTATGTACTTAGTCGTTATAGATTGCGTCAACATCGACAATTTTTGACATGGGTGATGCGGTCACTGACCTTTTTTTCTTTTCTTTGTTTTTGTTTTCCTTTTTTTTTTTAATAAATATATTGACATTTTCTTTCAATCATATTAATTTCCAATTTAAGAATATATTTTTTGTTAGTCAGATTGTGTTCGGACCACCCCCAAAGTCAGGACCCGAAGTAGCGTAGATTCAAGGTTGTAATCATGGATAACAAATATATTTTTCGTAGTTGCATATAGGGTATACCCGTTACGTTTAATTATAGTAAATAATAATTATGAAAGTATGTTAAACAAATTAACAAAAAAATGTTTATTTACTGTTTCTGAGCATTTTAATTTCCGTATCATAAGCTTACGCGTACAGAAAAGTAGACGCCAACAACATTTTTGGAGTGCTACTATTTTTATATGCATTCATTATATACAAACGCACATTTAATAGATAACTACACTATTTTCATTTTTTATGTGTGGCCAGCCTGGTCAGACCAGGACATGTCATATACTGTAGTAGTTTATAATTTCATATGAATATCTCCAAGTTTTGGTAAAGCCCAAAATTTGACTTAAGAATCTTTGTCTTACCACCTAAATCAAAATCTGATAAAATTTTATGGTGTTAAGCAAAAAAAAAAAAAAACTATATTGTATTTAATTGTGTATAATATATCCTCGTAACAATTTATGAATATATCATTCAATAATGAATGATATGATAATTGTAAAAGTTTATGTTATGAAAGAAGGAATATATATATATATATATATATTTATGTCTACTAGTATTATGGATATTTACGATAATTATCATATGCAACATAAAAAAAAAAATTATTTAAAAAACAAAAAAACATGAAAAGAATTATGTAGAACGTTTAATTTATCTATGAGTTCAATAAAATAAATTTGTTTCGCAATATCGTATTTTCTTAACTAGTTTCCAAAAATACTTGTAAGCCTAAATGATCCTTAATATATTAAAATCAAGAAATTGAATTAATATGTGTGGTCAACTTGTAATTATATATGATTTAAAGAATTTCTCGTCCTATTATTGGGGAAGATGCACAAAATCATGCAGAGCCCCATAACACGTGTAGGCCCAGAGTAAAACAAAAATTGGCAAAAGTCAAAGGTCAACAACAACTTTATTCGTCCCTTCTTCTCCACAAATTTAATTTAAAAGAACGACGTCGTTCTAACGCTGTTTATTCTATAAATACCAGCTTCAACGACTTAATCCTCTCCCCTCATAGCTCTTTCACAACTTGCATCGTTTCAAATTTCAGAAATTTCTCTCAACGACGAGAACTGAACTCTCCAGAAATTTCTACGGAAGACTTACATTGTTTTTATGACGAGAAAAGCGATGAGAAACATTTGCTGCGTCGTCCCAACGCCGTCGTCGAAATATTCACCTCCTCTTACGTTAACGCCTCGTCAGAGTTTGGAGTCGGCGGCTATCTATGGAGTCATTGAGTCAGCGGCGGAAATAATCGATAGGTGGAACACGGAGACCTCCACGTTCGCTAGAGTTACTTCTATGTTCTACGAGAACAAACCAGAAGCCATGTTGTTCATCGAACGAGTGAAGGATCTGCAGAATACGATGGATCTTCTGGTGACTGAGGATCCGAACTCGGAGAGGCTCATGAGAGCTCATGAACTGATGCAGATCGCGATGAAGAGGTTACAAAAGGAGTTTTACCAGATTCTTTCGATGAATCGTGCTTATCTTGATCCAGAGTCAGTCTCTACTCGATCTTCACTTACCTCAGCAAGATCTAGCTACTCCGATTTCCCAGACGATGACGATTCAAACAACGGCGGTGATTCCATCGTCGAAGTGGAGGAGGTTTCTACCAATGCCATGACCGATTTGAGATCCATCGCTGAGTGTATGATCGCTTCTGGTTACGCTAAGGAGTGTTTGAGGTTATATAAAAGCATCAGAAAATCCATAATCGACGAAGGTGTTTATCGTCTAGAAGTGGAGAAAACGAGTACGGCGAAGGTGAAGAAAATGTCATGGGAGGTGATGGAGTTGAAGATCAGAAGCTGGCTAAAAGCTGTGAACGTTTCCATGGAGACTCTCTTCAAAGGCGAGAAGATTTTGTGTGATCATGTCTTCGAATCCTCAAATACAATTAAAGAGTCTTGCTTTAGTGACATCTCTCGAGACGGAGCGCTTCTTCTTTTTGGATTCCCGGAAATCATCGCTACCAAAACTAGCAAGAAAAATTCTCCACCGGAGAAAATTTTCCGGCTGCTGGACATGTATAGCGCGATCGCCGGGAACTGGCAAGGGATTGAATCTATCTTCTCATTTGATTCGAGCTCCGTAGTTCGATCTCAAGTACTTAAGTCTCTAATCTCTCTCGGCAAATCGATTCGATCACTGCTGGCGGATTTCGAATCCAGAATCCAGAAAGACTCGTCTAAGGTGGTGGTTCCAGGCGGAGGAGTACATCCACTAACGATCTCCGTTATGAGTCATCTTTCGCTCCTCGCCGACTACAGCAACGTACTCGTTGATATCCTCGCCGGATCTCCGCCACCAGACAGAACGCTGCTTCCGGAGTCTTACTTCAACGTCTCTGAATCCGACGACTCTCCGTCGTCGGAACTAACGATCCGATTCGCTTGGATTATCCTCGTCCTCCTCTGCAAGATCGATCGCAAAGCTCAGCGCTACAAGGAATGTTCTGTACAATACTTATTCCTCACAAACAATCTTCAGCACGTGGTCTCACGCGTTCGTTCCTCAAACCTGAAACAACTTCTCGGCGACGACTGGGTCACGAGACATTTCGCTAAGATAAAGCAATTTGCCGACAGCTATAAGCGAATAGCGTGGGGCCCAGTGATATTGTCTTTAACTGAGAATCGTACGGTTGAGATGACGGAAGAGGAAGTGAAGGAGCGGTTTGAAAAGTTCAGCGATGCCTTTAAAAACGCGTACGGTAAACAAAGTGTCTGCGTCGTTTCGGATCCACATTTGCGAGACGATATTAAAGTATCAATTGCGAGAAAGCTGGTGCCAATTTATCGAGAGTTTTACAACACGAGAAGTGGTGTTATCTTGGCGGGAGCCGGTGGAGGGAACGGCGCGATAAACTTGAGCTCGGTTGTCCGATTTACCCCTGAAGATATTGAAAACTATTTGTCTGATTTGTTTTTAGAGAAGGGTGTATCGGGGAATTTATCTGTCTCTTCTCCTTCGTCTTGTCGGCCACGGCAATCCATATCCTAAAGTAAAAAAAGTTGATAATCTTTTTGCTTTTCGTCTTAAATGTAAAAGGCAAACACTAATTAGTACTAGTTAATATGTCATGGCTTTGGGCCTTTGGCAGTTCTTCTTATGCAACGAACTACATGTCCTTGTCGAATGATGGACCAGGACATAAAGTAAAAGAAAATTATTTTTTATTATCTTGATGTTTCCTCTGTGAACATCATAAACACACATTTGTCGGTAAATCTGTGATGTCTAATAAAGTAATAATACAGGGATTGAATATTGTATCAGAATACTAAAAAAAAAAAGAATAGACTGTAGTAAGAACATTAAATATCCAGCTTTAGGTATTAACACACAAAAATTGTATTTATCTGTTGTGTACATCTCATATTTCAAAAAAAAAAAAAAAGGAAAAATTATTGCGAGAAAAATTCATATTTTACCATCCATTGACAATGACAGGTGTACAATATGGATGAGTCAAAGGCCAACGGCACATTTTCCTAATATATTCTTTTTTTTTTTTGGTAAACTTCTTCCTAATATTTCTCTGTCGTTGTTTGTAACCACAACGATAAACGACCAAAATCATTAATTACCTTTACGATCACAGATCAAAATCTAGTGTTTATCTATTCTTACGCCTTCCTGCATTTGGATTAAGTGGTAGGTTCTTCAAAAGGGAATCCCTTTCACCACCTGTTCTTGAATCCACACAGGACCCCAAGGCGTTTCATATTATTTAATGTAATATTTTCTCCGAAACCATTTTTTCTCCTTTAAAATTCCTGCAACAACATTTTGAAAAAAAAAAAAAGAAAGAGAAAGATCAATTCAAAGATGAGGAGCAAAAGCAGTTTTAGTTTCTTTTCTAAGATGACTTCTTCGAGGAGGAGGCCTTCTCTTTCAACACCTAGCAAGAGTTACGAGTCTTCGGAGATCAACCGGACGATCGATAACGCCGCCGAGATTATCGAGAAATGGAACACCGAGTATGTCACTCCAAATAAATTTTATTCTCTGTTTTGCGAGAGCAAGCGAGAGGCGACGAAGTTCGTGAAACGCGTCAAGGAACTGCAGAACGCAATGGATTTGTTGATTAGAGAAAATCCGAATTCGGAGAAACTCTTTAGAGCTCAAAAACTGATGCAGATCGCTATGAAACGACTTCAGAATGAGTTTCTCCAGATTCTTTCAATGAATCGTGCTCATTTGGATCCTGAATCCGTCTCCAGCAGATCGCCTACCTCAGTCGTATCCAACGAAAATGATGTTTGGCACGAGTCTCGTTCACCTGGAGATTTCATCATCGAAGTTGAGGAAGTGTCGAAAAACTCGAAGAAGGAGCTAAAATGCATCGCAGATTGCATGATCGCCGCAGGTTACGCGAAAGAGTGTGCGAATGCCTATAAATCCATCAGAAAATCAATAGTCGACGAATCTATCTACCGTCTTGGAGTTGAGAAAATCAGTTCGTCCAAGGCGAAAAAGATGCCTTATGAGGTTGTTGAGTTGAAGATGAAGAGATGGACAGAGGCTGTTAACGTGTCCATGAAGACTCTCTTCAACAGTGAAAAGAGTCTCTGTGATGAAGTTTTCGAATCCTCCGTTACTATCAGAGAGTCTTGTTTCCGAGACATCTCCAAGGAAGGAGCTCTTCTTTTGTTTGGATTCCCTGAAACAGTTGCCGTCAGGGACAAGAAAAATCCACACCCGGAGAAGATTTTCCCGTTGCTGGATTTATATTGCACGCTCATGGAGAATTTGCCTGCGATTGAATCTATCTTCTCTTTTCCATCGACCTCCGTTGTTCGAACTCAAGCTCACAACTCGCTTAGCCGACTCAGTGAGTCAATTCTTTCGCATCTGGTGGATTTCGAAACAGAAATCCGGAAAGACTCGTCCAAGACGGTGGTTCCTGGTGGAGGAGTGCACCCGATGACTATCTACGCCATGGATCACCTCTCTCGCCTCGCGGAGTACAATAACGCTTTCATGAATATACTCAAGGAATCATCTTCCTCCTCTGCTAAATCATTGCTTCCCAAATCTTACTTCAATGTCTCGGAATCCGTCGGGTCTTCGACGTCGGAGCTGAGAGTACGATTCGCGTGGCTGATTCTCGTCCTCCTCTGTAAGATCGACGGCAAAGCTGAGCTGTACAAGGAGTTCTCCTTGCAGTATCTCTTCTTAGCCAATAACCTCCAGCACGTGGTCTCACGCGCTTGCTCAACGAACATGAAGCAACTTCTCGGCGATGACTGGATCGCGAAGCATTCAGAGAAAGTTAGGCAGTTCGCCAAAAGCTACGAGCGGCTAGCGTGGGGTCCAGTGGCGTCGATGTGTCCGGCGATTAGTACTTCGGAGGCGGTGGAGATGTCATGGGAGGAGGCGAAGATGCAATTCGAAAAGTTCAACGCGAGCTTCGAAAGCACGTGCGAGGCACAGAGCGAGTGCGTCGTAACGGATCCGAAACTGATGGATGAGATGAGACTTTCGATCGAGAGAAAGGTGTTGCCAATTTATCGCGATTTTTACAATTCGCATAGAAATGCCGTTGTTTTGGCGGGAACAGAAGGTCGGTGGAATGTTCGATATACCCCTGAAGATATCGGAAACCACTTGTCGGAGCTGTTCAGCGGGAAGGGTATTTCGGATAATCGATATGTGTGTACGTCAGAGTTCTGTCTTGTTACTCCCACTCGTGGAAAAAAGACGCGATCTTTGTCATGCAGAATATTTTGAAGGGGAAAATTTACTGTCATATATAATATTATTTACCCGCCATTTTTTACCCTAAACATATATTATTATCTTTTTTGTAACATCTTCGAGTGATGTGATTAAAGGTGTAACGAGTTACGACTTGCGAGTAACACGAGATATTTAACTATGAGGTGTAGTATAGTATTACGACTATCATTTTATCATTATGTCAAACATAACTGCGATCATTTATTCATCATCATATGTATATGTGTGTGTATAGAATCTTGGGTCCATTCATGGTCGGTGAGGACCGTTAGGTAGCTAAAGAATCCAGGTCAAGTCACATAACACGATCTGTAGAAATCTAAAATACATACCACACACTGTTAACCAATAAAGGGAAGGCGACTTGACAGAGCATAAAAGCCACAAATTCTGTAGACTCTTGACAAAATCAATATTTTTCTTTTTGTCCACAATATAAATACTTAAAATCTGGATAAAAAAAGAACATTTGAGTTGTTACCTAAACTTGTATGTTATTCATCTTATTAGGAAAACCCATACGCACAAAAGCCCAAAATATGGAAAATTTGACAAATGATATCGAATTTGATTTAGAATTTTATTTCTTTGGTCAACAAGCTGCCATATTAGCACTAATCACTTGAATACATGATCATGGTCAGCAGTTCATAATTTTGTTTACACTCATAATAAGATATGGTATTGAAAGAAAGTACCAGAATCGATTCCGGGTGCTACCATAAACAATCGAAATCATTGTTATATATAAGCTATAATTATGATGTCGTCGGAAGTTGGTCGGGAGGGAGGGGAAGGTTCTGCCACCCTGTCGAGTGTTTCAGATAGTTCTTGAGTTTATCAGTTGGAGATTCGATAGTCCATTCAGAATAATGTTGGGTCGGAGAGAACACGTGGCGCTCGCCGCCGTCTTGGCTAAGACATGACTTGGCTCCGTTCAACAACAAATCCCCTTCTGATCTTACGAACCCAGCTCCGGGTTTCTCTTTATCTGCCGCCTAGTCCCCAAACAAAAAAAATATAACCTTAATTATAACATTATACCAAAAAGAAGAAGAAAGTATTTCAAAATATGATAATAATTTAAGAATGTAAAGAGTACAAAATAATGTACTACCTTCTCAATGATGTACTTAAAGACGGTCTTCTTCTCACCAGCTTCGTATATGTTGCACTGGGAATATATCTATCAAAACAACATGAAAATGTATGAAATATTGAACTGATGATGGAAAAATCCTAATTTAGATGCATCCATGTTATTTTCCGGTGACGGACCTGAGATTCGACACCCGCGCCGACGGCGTAAATGGACCAGTGACGAGTGTAGTTGTTGAAGAGATGGACTTTTGCAAAGCGAACGCGAGGGTGTCGCTGACGTGTACCGTCGAAGAAGCAGTGGTGAATCGTAACTCTTATGCATCGGTCCGTCACGTGACTCGTGTCCGCTCCTATCAACATCGTCTTGTTGTGGTTCATGAAATGGCATCTGAATTTTTCATTTAAAACATATAAAAAAACTAATACAACGGATATACCGATATAGACACATGTTACATGTATATATAAAACCATGAAAGTTAAAAGAAAGAAAAACACAAAAGATGTAAGAGACAAACCTTGAGACAGTAATGTCAGTGCTTTCTCGAGTGATATCGATCAAACCATCATAGTAATTCTTGAGACTACACCGATCAATCCAAATGTTGTGTGATTTTGGTTTGATCTGAATCGCGTCAGCGTCTGGTCCCACACCGCCCTCGAATTCAAGATTGCAAATTATAACGTTTTCACACTCTTTTAGCCTTAATCCTTTCCCCGTTATCTTCACCCTTTGCCCTCTTCCGTCCACCGTTTTGTGCGATGATACGTTCACAAAGGAAGACAGATTGATCGTTCCCGACACATCAAACACAATCCATAGCGGTTCTGGCTTCTTACAAGCCTCTCGTAACGATCCTGGACCTTCATCTGCAAAATCACATATGATTCGTACGTTTTATATGAATTTTAAGCCAGAGGTGTCCAAATTCATCAAAATTGTGGATATCATAATCAATATCGACTACTTTTACGAGAATGAGTAATAATCTCTTTAACTTAGGCTCAGCAGCTTTGATCCAATGATAATTTCATCTTACATCAACAATTTTAAAAACTTACATAATTCATTAGTCGCTAAACTCAGATATATATATTTCTTTTGTATATACGCAAACAAATTTCAAAAATCAGACTAATGGTTCAATACAAATATAGGATCAATTAATAGATAGATATAATCATAAAAACTGATATACATTTTGGATTTTTACTACGGTAACTTTTTAAGTTTTCTTTTTTCAGAAGGAAAGCATATAAGCATCGACTGAGATACAGCTTACCAGTTTCTCTTTTATTTATTTATTTATATAACAAAGAATAAATAACTACAAAATAGAAAGATCATATAAACCCAAGAAATTAAGTAATTAATAAAATAAATGAAGAGCGGACTCTTGAATTTACCATTTAAAGAAGTTACGTGACAAATCGGGCCGTTAAGACCACCAACGGCGGCGCGGCCGAAACCTTCGGCCTTTCCGGCGAGAGAGCGGAGGCTGGAGTCTACGTGGCTATAAGGCTCCATCGTCATGTGGTGACCGGATGGTGACGATGAAGACGGCGGAGCTAGAGCTGGAGATTCTTCACCGTAGGCTTTATATGGTGGGAAAGGGGCGTTGGCGGTTTGGCCGGGGAAATTAGAGCCGCCGTGATGGGATCTGTGAAGGCCGTGTAAATTTCCCATTACTAATTATAATAAATCGAATTTAACTTCGGACAGTTTCAGTTTTATTATTTTTGGGGGTTTTGAGATATAATTGCTCTTTGTTGCAACCGATCATTGATGGTATAGCTTTTGTTGGAACTGTGTGAGAATAATCCTATTTTATTTTTATTTATTTTGTTGGTTTTGGTGCCGACAGTAGCTTTCCATTTTATATATTTATTTACAATATTTTGGAAATTTTTATTAGATATTTTTGCATGAAATAATAATTCTTCTTATAGAGAAGATTCGCCTAGATAATTTTTAATTTTTAAATGTTGTGTGAATTTGAGTGTTAACGTTTAAAAATTCTTCAACCTATTATTAAAATTTTAAATTACAAATATTTTATTTTTAATTTACCTTAGACCAAAGAACGTGAATTGGCTAATCGAACAGACCACAAATGAAGCCCAACACACACACACACACTTCTTTGGGGTTCATCCACGTACCGTTGTTGACAACCCAGAAAATGAAGCCCAAAAATTGTTAATAAACAAAAAAGGTTCGAATAATAAATTTCCTAAACCGTATTAACACGGCAAGATTCTAGGAAATGGTTAAACTAAAACAAATGAGTTTGTGTACTCATATTCAAGTACACGTGTATTTTATGTGTATATTTATTCTGTGAATTTAAATAGGAACGGATCGCATAAGATGCTGAGGTGGCAAACATTCCTAACTGAAGAGAAGAAGAAGAAGAAGAAGAAGAAGAAGAAGAAGACAACCTGTATTACACCCAAAAAAAAAAAAAAAGGTAAGCTGCTTATCCTAGGCTAATTAGATCGCAAACCCTTGCCGTGACAGTGACGGTATCGGTGGCCGACAAAGACGGCTCTTACGGCTTATTCATCTTCCTCCAATCGGAGAATCGTTGGTCCATCATACAACATCATGATCCCGCTTTGAATTCCCTCTGTTTTTATCTCTCAAAATGGGATCCAGAATCGAAGAAGGTACAACGATTTCTCCTTCATTTTAGATTCATTTCTCCTACACTTTTGGTTCCTCTTAGATTATGATGTTTGTGAAACTAGGGTTAGGTCTTATATTGGGATCTTTAGGCTCATTTTTGTATTCTTCAATTGCGTGATGAACAAACAAACAATGTGTAATCAATCTGACTCGTACAGAGAAGGAACTGGAGCCAGATATGGAGAAGGGTTTGGCGACGGATCCGGTGAGTCCGGCAGGAAGCACTTTAGCGGACCTTTCGCCAACTCCAACCCCAAGGAAGACTCTGGTTCTATCCAATTCAGGTAAGGCTTTAATGGTGTCGAATTCAAGCAAGTCCTTGGGACTTTCAAATTCGGGGAAACGTTTTGATCCAACGGGGAAGAAGAAGTATGTAAAACAGGTCACCGGCCGCCACAACGACACCGAGCTTCACCTAGCTGCTCAACGAGGAGATCTGGCTTCTGTTAAGCAGATTCTTAGTGACATTGATTCTCAGATTACTGGTACCATTACCGGAGCTGATTTCGACGATGAGGTAGCACAAATTATGACAGCGGTGGTGAACGAGGTGAATGAGTTGGGAGAGACACCGCTTTTCACTGCAGCAGAGAAAGGCAATATAGATGTTGTTAAAGAGCTGTTGCCTTATACCACCAAAGAATCGCTTATGCAGAAGAATCTTTCTGGATTCGATGCTTTACACATTGCTTGTAGTCAAGGCCATCGATGTAAGTCTCATAATTCAAAACCTTTTTGTGTAAAAATATTGCGCCTTTATTTGAGCCGTGAGCTTTCTTTAATGCAGCTATTGTCCAGTTATTGCTTGAGCATGAACCTCAATTGAGTAAAACAGTAGCTCAATCAAATGCAACCCCACTTGTGTCAGCTGCAACACGAGGGCATTCTGAAGTTGTTAACGAATTGCTTGCTAAAGACTCAAGCTTGCTTGAGATTTCTAGATCTAATGGAAAAAACGCGCTTCACCTTGCTGCGCGTCAAGGTCATGAAGATATTGTAAGAACTTTGCTCGAAAAAGATCCACAATTAGCAAGACGCACAGACAAGAAAGGCCAAACGTCTTTGCATATGGCTGTCAAAGGAGTTAGCTCACAAGTCGTGAGGTTGCTCCTTCGAGCTGATCCAGCTATTGTCATGCTTCCTGATAAATTCGGTAACACTGTGTTGCATATTGCTACACGAAAGAAAAGAGCAGAGGTAAATGATTGATCCGCGCTCGGTTTGATTCTTGATTGTTGATTCTTGAATTCTTTATTTTGAATTGCAGATTGTGAATGAGCTGCTACAACTTCCGGATACAAACGTGAATGCGCTAACACGAGACCATAAAACAGCTTACGACATTGCTGAAGGACTCACTCATTCAGAGGACACCGCAGAGATCAAAGACATATTATCGCGTTGTGGCGCGCTCAAAGCCAACGAACTAAACCAGCCAAGAGACGAGCTGCGAAAAACCGTGACCGAGATCAAGAAAGACGTTCACACGCAGCTCGAACAAACTCGAAAAACCAACAAAAACGTGGACGGGATCGCCAAGGAGCTAAGGAAACTCCACAGAGCTGGAATCAACAATGCTACGAACTCAGTAACAGTGGTGGCTGTTCTCTTCGCCACAGTGGCATTTGCCGCCATTTTCACGGTTCCAGGAGGCGACGACGACCACGGTGTGGCAGTAATGGTCCACGAAACATCCTTCAAGATATTCTTTATATTCAACGCGATTGCCCTATTCACTTCGTTAGCAGTAGTTGTCGTGCAAATCACGCTTGTAAGAGGAGAGACAAAAACGGAGAGACGTGTGGTGGAAGTAATCAATAAGCTGATGTGGCTAGCCTCTGTCTGCACAAGCGTGGCATTCATCTCTTCATCGTACATTGTGGTTGGTCGGAGAAACAGATACGCGGCGATTATAGTAACGGTCATAGGAACTGTGACGATGACCGGAATATTGAGTATAATGACATATTATGTAGTGAAATCGAAGAGGAAGAGGAAAGTAAGGAAGAAGGAGAAGAAGAAATTTGCTAGAAATGGGACTGGTTCATGGCATCATGCCAATCCCTCGGAGACTGAATCGGAGGTTAATCCAATTTACGCTATCTGATCGATCGATAATGGTTGATTAATTCATGCTTGTTTCTTGATCTATGTAAGTCTAGTGTTTTATATGTTATTTTATTTTTGCCGAAGAAAAAGTCGAACTATGTCAACGCATATGTCATCACCCCCCCCCCCTTCTCTCTCAAAAAAGGCGATAGAACTTAGGGTTTTTCTTTGATTTCTCACCGGCTTGGCCGGCGTTCGGAGTCCTTCTCCGACGTCGTGCCCTTCTATTTGCTTGTTTTAAAGTTTTTTTCTTTGTTTCCCCTTCTGGATCGTGTTTAGTCTTAAGGGGCTCACCATTCGATGTCGTATCGGGTGTGGAGGTGGACAGATCTAGAGCTTTTGGTTGGGCTTTTTCGTTGTTCTGTCCTCTGTCTGTGGGTTTGATGGCGAGGGTGGTCTGCTTCTGTTCTAGATCCCAGAGCCTCTGGATTAGGTCTTGGGAGAAGTTGTTATTTTTCCTACCTTTTCAGATCTGCTCTCATCAGAAGCCAGTCAGCGTATTTGTTCAGTGTGAAGTGGTGGAAAGTCTAGTTTCTCATCATTTGGGTGGCTGCAGTCTCAAACTTCATTCTCGCTCTGCCTTAGTTTCTGATCTTGTTCTCTCTTATGATGAATCCGGTTTTGGGGCTGTGGTTTCCCCTGTTGGGGCTAAGTCTCTCTTTCTCAGCTAATTAGTCATATTTTAAGCTAGAGTTTGAGCCTTTGGCTAGAGTGTTCTAGCGTTTCTACCTTTAGTATTTTGTGTTTTTCTTTTGGCTGGGCTGTTTAATCCTTCCGTGTGATTTGTTTATGAAATTTTCGGTTATTGGATCTGGAGATTTGGGTTTGATCTTTGGTTAGCTCTCGCATTTGGTCTGGTTTTAGGGGCGCATCTTCGTTGCAAGTCGCCTTCTCGAGACATTCATCTTCGTTGGGAACCGGCCTTGCTTTCTCTTCAAAAGTGCAGTAATCTAGCACTTCGGTCATCATCATTGCAAGGAGAAGTGTTAGATTTTTATTCGATCTGGTGAAGCATCTCGGGGTCTTCTATCTGGGCGTGCAGTGGACTGTTCATTGGTCTAATCAATTTTTTTCGGGTTCATGTCCGGGTTTCAAGTTTCAGTCATTAGGCGGTTAGGTTGCTTCTTTCAAGTTTAGATTTATCCCGAGTTGGCAGCCTTAATCAGTCTTTCTTTTGCTTTGCTAAGTGTTGGTCAATAGCTTGAGTTTGTCCTTATTTGGCATTGTTATGCTGGTGTAGGTTTCTTTTCGAGTCCAGCCTTTGGTATCAGTTGTTAAAAAAAAAAAAAAAAAAAAAAAGTCGAACTATGTCTTACTTTATTCACAGAAATTTGGAAACAAGTGTTTCTGGAAAAATTACTTAACATACCAATAAAGTAGTAAGTTAACGAGTAGTTTTTGTTTGCAGCTAATTGTATATCAACTCTGGAGAATTTTTCTTACTATTTGCTTTTCCAATTCCAGATCACATGCATTTGCAATTTGAATCCATCAGTCTACTACTTATTTGAATCAAACAAACTCAATCGAAAGTATAATAGAATATAAGCTAGGATCAAGTCCAAGAAGAATTGACAAGTGTCTCGTGAATCATTTTCAACTAATCAGGAATCTTCCAAATTGTTCTGAGTGTCAATTTCCGATGTAAGGCTGCAATGATCATCACTACAGTAGATGCTGCTTTTGTCTTGCTCTGTTTTTTTCGTTTTCTGCACTCTGTTTTTTGTTTAGCAATCGATATAGACGATAAAAGTTATAAAAAAAATATACAATATAACTGATCAAAATGTTGTTTTTGTTAAAGATAGATCATGTTTTTTTTTTTTTTTTTTTTTTTTTTTTTTTTTTTTTTTTTGCATTTTTAACCGATCAGGTTTTAATTTTATATTGTAAATCTACTATATTTCAGGGTTTTCTATGCATTTTTTTTTATTCATTCAACAACACTTTGAAGGCCCGATGATGCATTAGATTATCTGATAATTCATATTCCAATGAAGATGAATGTTTTTATTTTTCTTTTAAATTCCCGTGTATGTAAAAGAGAAACATACTATAAAGAAGATAAAGTCTTGTACAGAACATTTGTCACAGCTTATATAGCATTCTTTCCCTATTGTGTTAACTCCTACATGAGACATTACAAAGTAGTTCCAGCTCTTTCTTGTCTACAAAAGTCATAGAATAAGCTTACAAAGTCCAGTAATGGAGATTCCGCAGCCACCGTGTCTGACCCATCTGCACAGCTCGCTTAAGAAACCCAAAAAGTTTCTCCTATTTGTAACATGATTTCTTCAATCAACCTCTTCTATTGGTAGTTTCCAGAAGTTCCATGGGTTATAATCTTCCTGTGAATGTGCAAGAAACCATTGATTAATCTACATTATCCCCATTATATCTGCTAAAAGATTCTAACTTAAGTTACCTGCTCAACAAGTGAAGTTGGAGGAAACATGTCGTTGACAAGAGTATGAAGTGAAGTGTAAGACTTCTTGACATCTATGCGATGGCCTGTTGCCACTTCTCCCTATCCATTTGTAAACAGTCTCATTCTCAATACACGTGAAAAAAAAAACAACCATGCATGTCGGATTCTAAGAGATTGTGAGTACCTTTGGGTTGATTATGAATATCTTGCCCTTTGGGATTCCGAGTTTTCTGTAACTCAGCTCATCTGTGTCTCTATTTCCAAATCCAGCGTAGAAAGGATTGTAATCCGTTGGGAAGAGTTTCCTGATATCCTGCACATTACAATTGTAAAAGTTGTTCATATCTAAGCTGCTGGTTTTACAATTTTCCGGAACCAGCACATATCTAAGCTCCCAGGAAAAAAAGAGAGAAACTTCTACCTCCAAACATGCAATCTTGAATTCGTGAGGTGCTCTTCTTATCACTGCAAAACAGTAATAAAATATATGAGAAAAATATGAGAGATCTTTACTATTGAAGTTAATATGCGTTAAATGCTACAAACGAATCTCGAAGGTTATGAAGATTAACCTTCACGGTACAATGCTGGAAATAGCCCGTCTGGTGAAATGACCACAGGACCATTTGGCAGAGCTTTTCCATCCTGCAAGCCAGGAAAAAAAAGAAGTAGAATTCCATAAGTACCAGAGAGATATCATAACAATGGGCAGCCTCACATGTCATCATTTCAGCTCCTTAAACTTCTGTTATTAATGAGGATTGGGTACGTTTTAAGTGCCGATTCACAGGTAAAAAGATCTCACTCTTACCTGCTTCAGATTATTTAAGAAACTTCTCGTTAGATATGCCTGAACAATGGCTCGAGCGCTCAAAAACAGCAACTGATATCCATTCTCCTGAAAAAGCCAAAGCAATGTAAAGCATAAATTGAGATCCATAGTTACAGGGTACAAATTTGTAAGATATACTAACTGTTTATCACTTAAACTGGATCTTATGATTTTCCAAAATTACGTTCGAGAAGCAAGATTGATTTTAACATTGAACATTACCTTTATAGCAGAAAAAAGCTTGGCTACACCGGATTGTGTCCAGTCCTTTCCAATGAAAGGCATGAACTGACCTAACACATCAGATCTGCAAAACACACAGATCATTACATTGGCATAAGTCTTTATACTATAAATCTAATATGAAAACAATTCAGTACGATGAGGATCCAAAGCTATACTTGGTTATAGTTCCATCAACATCTGAAATCACTATCTTGGTGTCCCATCTCCACCGGTAAATATGTGCATCGACCTAATAGCAAGCAAAAAGTATTTGAAAACTAGAGTTAGAAGAGTTTTCCACGGTGTGCTTTCAAATTTTCAACTAATGTATCTATCAACAGACCTGTTGTGTTCCAAGAACTCTTGTCGAGAAACTAAAAGTTATCATATTCTGACCATCTTTCAGATTCAGAGATGCAATCTGTTCATTGGTAGGGACATTGGTTCTCACAAGTTGTCTACGCGGAGACTCATGGTGACTCTCTGTGGTTGATAGTGGTTCCGGTGAGTTCTGTAAGCCAGGTTCAGAATCAACAAACAAATCTTCTTCGCTCGAGGAGTTACTACTTGTATGCTCGAATGTTTTAACCCTTCTAAAAGGAATGGGCCAGAGTCTCCATCTTCTTCCAGATGAAGGAGTTGTTGTAGTTTCATCATCCTTGGGTTTCAGCGATTCATTTTCCTCCACAGAAATCACATCATCTGGCTGGATATCTAAGTCTAGATCAAACACAGCTTTCCCAAGCACAATCCGAGCAGCTTTCTTCCATGGCATATACGTTTCTCTAATCCTAACAACCAAATTTTCACTTTCAAGAATCGATGTTGCTGAAATTACATATTCTTCCAAGGAGATCCGATGCGCATCAAAGACTTCAGCAGCTGCGCTAAGTCCCATACCCTGACGAAGCTCATCCTTGCAAAGTGATAGCTCATAACCTGTAAATTTAAACCACTATTAAAAACAACGCAGCTACTAATCACAGTTCAGACCAACAAAAACAAAGTTCCTTATTCAGACCTGTATCGACTTTTCCTATGCCCACACTAGAAGTCGCAGGCACTGAAACCATAGTCTTCCCGTTTTCATTACCCTCCTCAGTTGGTTTAGATGGAGTCAGTTGCTCATTGTCCTCCCTCGTTGAATCTACAGAGAGTCTCTCAGAAGCCTGATCTTCTGATTCTATGATCCCGCCTTCCTGGTTGTTAATCAAGATGGCAGTTTCTGTAGATGTTCTTGGCTGTTCATCCTTACATTCTGACTCAGCATTAGAATCAACGGAAATCTCGAACTTCTCAGTTGTTTTCACTTCTTCAGTTGTTATTTGGGTTATAGAAGATTCAAAACTATCGACAAGAGTATCTATTGTTTCAACAGTCACTTCATCTTCACTTCTATCATCTTCCGTGATGGTGGTAAGTGGAAAGTCACCTTCTTTTAGACTCCGATCCTCAAAAGTAGGACCTGGTTCCTCAGACTTGGCATTTTCACAAGTTTCGGTCAGCTCTAACTGCTCCCGATAGCTCCCAAGAAGATCTCTTTCAGCATTATGAGAATCTTTTTCGGCATTATCATTAGAAATGGAATCTAAAACATTACGCTTATAATTTGAGGTATCTACTTTTTCAGATACAATATTAGCAGCTTCAGATGACTCCACTTTGCTGATATATTCAGCATCCCATGGAGTCTCTGACGACGCAAACTCAGTATTACCTTCACAAAAGTCAGTCCCATCACCAGGGGCCAAATGAAACTGAGGAGTATTTAACCTTAAATTCTCAGCCTCCTGCTCTGCCGCTGACACAGGGGCTGTTAGTATACGTCCATCAATACTCACCAAAACCACTTCAGAATCTGAGCCTTGAGAATCCCCATAACTTTCCACATTAAGATTCTCAAATCGAGCACTTCCATATTCAGAGGTTGGAGAAGGCGGATCATCCTGAAAATCATAATACCTCCTATTACAATCGGACTCAGTCCTGTCAAGACGACTCAAAGAGTTGAAACCCTCACGTAATTCCTCAGCACCAGAATCCGATAAACTATGTTCAAGTCGATGACCGACGCCATTATTCTCAGTATTAGAAATCAAATTGTTGGTGTCATTAGCTGCAGGATCAACTTCCCTAATGAAATATGCTTCACCAGAATTATCAAGATACATGTGAAAATCCGCTTCGGTTCCATTTACAGATATTTTCACAAACTTCTCGGTGCCTTTGAGAACACCTTGGAACTTACCAAACCTAACATACCAAGGAGTGCTACGGAAAGAACCATCTTCTTGTTGAACAACGATCACATCAATAGCACCACCAAATGGATGAAATGGTGTAGCAACAGAGTAAACGCCTTGAGAAATCAAACTCCCAACTTTTCCAACCAAACTCATTTCATCAAATCTATGAGAAAATCTTCTTTTACTTTGACTGTCCTAATCATATACAAAACCTAGAAACTCTCTCTAGTTTCTAGGATAGGTTAATTCCAGCCTGCAGATGAAACAAAACAACCCAACAAGCCAAAATTAGAGAACCCATTAACCTGTGAGACTAAAAAAAACCGAAAACCCAGAAGCAAAATCTAATCAAATTTAATAGAAAGAAAAAAAAAAACCCCAGCAAATTCCATTCGTAATATTCCGATTACAAATTTTCCAACCAGACTTTACCGATTTCGCTTTTAAGTATTCCAACAAACATCAGTTTCTGAACTAACCCAAACAAGAAAAAATCAAACAGGGTTCTAATTGTTGGAAAGATACAACGAAATAAGATGATAGCCCACAAAGAAAACTAGGATCTAACATTTCCAAATCTAAGAGTCGGAGAAATCGCGGTACCGAAATAGAACAAATTTCAAATTCAACTTACAGATTAGGAACTTTCAGCGGAGAATCCAAGAAAATCAAAACACCGGCGAAGAAACGACGAATCCCGTTTGCTCAGAAATCGAGATTCAATTGAAATGAAATGGACTTTTTATGAATTTTATCTTATTGTATAAATTTGCATTGAATTTTCTCAGGGACAAAATCTTGGGTTTCTAAAAAGATTCTCGGTATTTTTTTTAATCTGAGTCAAAAAGGATTTTTCTTTGCTTCGTCGATTGTATTTATACCGGTGGAAGAAAAATCCAAGAAAGAGGAATTTAAGATGGTTTTTTTGGATAACCAGAAAATTAAATCCGCCATGACTAAAGAGACTGTAATTGCTTATATAGATGATGATGATGATAAGTCTGTGAAGGGAGGGAGAATTACGAGAAGGGTCTAGGGTTTTTGTCGTAATTACAAGATAACTTAGAGGGTATAATTGGTATTTGGTAAGTTAACTAGACCTGCGAAAGAATATGCTCGATCTTAGACCGAATTTGTATTGAGTTTTTTTTTTATTGTCTTCATGTAATCTTTTTTTTTTTTTTTTTTTTCAACTCCAAAATGAATTTTACATTCTTAAAAATTAATTTCATATTTCAATATCAATGATAAAATAGTTTGTAAAAGGCATAAGGGAAATTAATATATTTCAAATAGAGAAAAAGAAATGGATAGCCGTGGACTCATGGGAATATAACATTAATCTAGTGGCAGTGATTCACTCAGCCACACAATAGCAGCATATGTGGGATATTCTTTGTCTATACGCAAAATACACTTTGTGTTGCTTGTTTATAAACTATGCGCAATTTCTTGAAAGCCAAAATACTGGATAATAGTGTAGTACACATGCCAGTTCTTATATATCTTCATCTGTATTTTAGGTGTGATTTTTCAGTTGTCAATCCAACTGTGACAGGTGAACACTGTTTTTACGATTCAACAAATAAACAAAAAATTGTCGTTAAGAACTTGTTTATTTATTTAGCCAATTTATCGGGTTTGACAAAAAAAAATGTCCCACTTTATAAAATGTAATAGAGTACTATTAGATGTGCCTAATAAGCATCGTTCACAAGTGTCCTAATGTGACTACGTTTCTTACCTAACTCGGTTTCTTCTAATAAGTCAAATCAATTTCCATTGAAGTTACCGTTCATGGTGGTTGCTCCGATAATTTAATACGCAAGACCTTTTTCGCATGTATATTAAAAAATACGTAACAGCAACAGTAATGTTTAAATAGTAAAAGTTGGACATTTTTTTTTTGTTTTTTTGCGGAAAATTAGATTGCTACAGATGTGAGGAAGAAGACAGGTGCAACGCACGTGTTACACATTTTCTTACCAAGTATCAACCGTTCGTTTTCTTTTTATACTTTCTTATCTTGACATCTTAGTAGTAGACTAATAGCTTATAGCTCTATTAATTAGGCCCAATGGGCTTGGTCTAAAGTCGGGTCAAAACCATGACGGGGGACCCCAATTTTCAGTGTAAAAGACGGCGTCGTTTACATTTCCGCAGCTTGAATTCGGATCAGACGACATTTTCGTTTCTACAATCAAAGCAGAGACAAGAAGACCAAACAAAAAAAAACACGAAAAGCATCGTCTCTCAACTCTACTGTCCCGGCACGAAAATGACGAGACTACCCCTCTTCGTCGTCTTCATCCTCTTCGCCGCAAGTTTCATCACTCACACGGCGGCGGAGATCAAGTCTGAGACAATTTCAGACGATTCTAGGCCGATGATTCTCTTCGAAAGGTTCGGATTTACTCAGACCGGACATGTTAGAGTCTCTGTTTCCTCTGTATCAGTAGTGTCTGCTTCATCTGTTCCGATCCCGGATCCGTCGAGATTAGGGTTCTTTCTTATGTCAGAGGAATCGCTTCTCCAGGTACTCCTAGAGATCCAGCAAAACCCTAGCTTCTGTGTACTCGATTCTCCTTACGTCCTCCGTCTCTTCTCATTCAAAGATCTGTCTCCTCCATCTGGCTCCACATACGAACACTTGTACCCGGTGACTTCCCCGAACGAGTACTCTCTCTTCTTCGTGAATTGCGTACCGGAAACCAAGATTTCGATGAAGGTTCGGACGGAGATGTACAATTTAGATCCGAACGGGTCTAAGGATTACCTCCCTGCCGGGTCAACTCAGTTACCGGGATTGTATCTCTTCTTCTCCATTGGCTTCTTAGCTTTCCTTGGTATCTGGGGATATGCCTGTTGGGTTAACAAACGTGTTGTTCATAGGATCCACATTCTCATGGCGGCTCTGCTTTTAATGAAGGCTCTGAATCTGATCTGCGCCGCTGAGGACAAGCACTACGTGAAAGTCACCGGTACTCCTCACGGCTGGGATGTCTTGTTCTACATTTTTCAGTTTATTCGCGTTGTTCTTCTCTTCACTGTGATTGTGTTGATCGGAACTGGCTGGTCCTTCTTGAAGCCGTTTTTGCAGGAGAAAGAGAAGAATGTATTGATGATCGTTGTTCCTCTCCAGGTTCTGGCCAATATAGCTTCCATTGTGATTGGAGAAACTGGACCTTTCATCAAAGATTGGGTAACTTGGAATCAGATATTCTTGCTTGTAGATATAGTATGTTGTTGCGCAATCTTATTTCCCATTGTTTGGTCGATACGTTCACTGAGAGAGACTTCGAAAACCGATGGGAAAGCGGCTAGGAACTTGGCAAAATTAACTCTGTTTAGACAGTTCTACATCGTTGTTATCGGGTACTTGTACTTCACTAGGATCGTAGTGTTTGCCCTAAAGACAATTGCGGCTTATAAGTATCAGTGGGTGAGCAATGCAGCTGAGGAGATTGCAAGTCTGGCGTTTTATATATTGATGTTCTATATGTTTAGGCCGGTTGAGAAGAATGAGTATTTCGTTTTAGATGATGAAGAAGAAGAAGCCGCAGAGTTGGCCTTGAAGGAGGATGATTTTGAACTCTGAAACAGGTAAAGGACTTTCATTGACTATATAAACTACTTTTTCTTTTCTTCTTGTTTTTATTTGTTTGGTTTTTACTTCAGAAGTAGTTTACTTGCAAAGGGAATGACTGTGTATTGCTCTCTTAGATGGTAAAAGCTTGTTGTCCTAAGACTTATTTGCTAGTAAAAAAAAGATCAGTGCTTCTGCTGTTTGGTACATGTATTGTCACTTATACTGAATCTGCTTTACCCGACAATACTTGGATATTAAGACTCTATAAGCCAATGAGCTTCTTCTCTTTATCTTCAAACTAGTACACATTCAACAGTTTGATTTTCTATTAGTTGATAAAATATTTACTCTCTCCAAAATTTCTATTAGTTGATAAAATATTTACTCTCTCCAAAATTTACGATCTTACCAGCATAACTGGACACAAATATATGAGCTGAAGAACCCGTAATGTCTACTTTGCTAAGATAAGATCTTAAACTAGTCAGGATTGGGCCTGCCATCCAATTCGTGACGTGGATAAGGATACGTACTACATACAAGACATGAGTAACAAAGAATCTTTAAAAGAAGCTTAAATAACAGAAAATTCTATTTGATTAGTCCTTTTTCTTGTAACAAAACTTCCACGGCTCGTCTTCCAGAGACCAAAGCCCCGTCAAACGTAGCACAAGTCATGTAATCACCACACAAGTAAAGTCCCGACCCAACTCGAGGACTCTTAACTAAATCAGTGGGAGGACATTGGTTCGGTTGAGCGAACTGGATCCTGTACGTTTTCAAATGCTTCCATGACATAACCGCAGATTCACTGAACCAACCAGAGAGTTCTCTTATAACCTCTGCTGCTAAATCATCATCGGATCTATCCTCGAACGATCCGATTAATGATACCGAAACCAGAGCTTTTCCCGGTGGCGCGTATGTCCGAGCAACGTTTGTAGGGAAGAACATGTTGTTGATTATACCCGTGCCTGACCCGCTGAGAAACAGAACCGGATCTTTTACCGGTATCTGGTTCGCTTCAGCTGTGAAGTAAATGCAAATCGTGCTACGAGCCGGTTTAGTTATAACCGGTTCTCTTATCCCATCGAGAAGCTTATCCGCTTCGGGTTGCTCGACGGCGATAATGACACCTAGCTCCGCGTTCAAAACGCCACCGTCTTGGAGTCTCACGCTAGGTGGACCCGAGCCCGGAGCCGTTCCTTTTGGATAATCAATCGAAGCGACCCTTGTGTTCAACAACACAGAATTAGCGGGTAATTTCGCGGCTAACTGGTTAGGGATTTCTCCGATTCCCATGGCGGGAAGCGTGTTTTCTCCGAGAGCAAGACACCGGAAAATAAAATCGAAGAGCTTCGAGGTCGTCTCTAGGTCTCTGTCGAAGAAAATTCCGCCGAAAAATGGTCGGAAGAACCGATCCAGGATCGCTTCGGAGAAACCGATCTTCCGGAGGAGATCAATGGTTGGAACTTCGTCGGCGGCGGTCAATATATCATCGTTTGACTTGATTAGAACTCTGGCTCTCGTCAAAGCGATAAGTCCTTTGTCCACGACGGACCCGATCGGGTTAGTGAGAGATGCCACCGAATCCCATAAATGTCGGAGAGGATCAGCTACGGTGTGGAATTTTCCGCCGTAGAAAACACTAGCTCCGGCGTAAAATCTCTGCAAATCCAGCGCCTCGTAATCTAGAAGCTTCCTAGCTTCGGGATACGCAGTGATGAAAATCTGAAATCCTCTGTCAAGGAAGAAGCCGTCGACGATATCTGTACGAACGCGGCCACCGACGCCGTTGGAAGCTTCTAGGAGTAGAAAAGGGATCCGTTCGGTGCTGAGTCGAGTTGCGGCGGCTAAACCAGCGAGCCCGGCGCCAATGATGATGACGCCAGTTTGATTCTTCCGGTTGTACGGATCTTCAGAGGAAGATCGAGTTGAGGAAAAGCGTCGATATCGAAGAAGTGCATTGCCGCGGCGGCGAGGGAAGAAATGAGAAGTGGATGAGGTTGGGAGAGAGATCGTTGGTGGCATTTTAAAAGTTTGGATAATGTTTTTTTTTTTTTCATTCGTTTACGTTTTTGTCTTTGGAAAAAGGGTTTTGACTGCAAGAAAAATAAAATAAAATAAAATGTTACTGTATTAAAACTCACTATAATTTATATAAGTTCTGACGTTGGAGATAACAAGGCTTTTCAGAAATTTAAAAATTGTTATTTTCTAGCTTAAAAAAGGATTTTAAAAAGAAAACTTATTTATAAAGAAAACGTAGCAGAGGTTCTCATATTTCCCAAAAATCGATAAACGTTTGCAAAATGTTTACAAATTACAGGTCTGCTTTGTCTTTAAGAAAATACAACATAAATACATCAAAAAGTTGAAGTTCCAAATTATAGTAGGCTTGAGACCAAAAAAATATAAAAAGAACCAAACATTTTATCAAGATAAAATAAAATAATAACTAAACATATAAAAATATCCCAGCTCATGCGGAAGTATGGTACATTGTTCATGTTTTTGAATTTGGTATGAATTAGTTAAGTCATTTACTAAACATGAAACGTTCATTCGAAGCATAAATAGATGAAAGCAAACTCAACCGATCACATTGTTTTCTTCCCATCTCTAATATATAAAATTATCCTTTTCAAAAGCAAAACTATGGGAATTTGCATTTTGTGGTTGTTCATGTTGATTTTATCATCTTTTGGGCAAAATATGGGTTGGCATTCCAAAAATCTTCTGTTAGGGCTTTAGTCCCCGTTTGCCCAAAATATGATAAAATCAACATGAACAACCACAAAATGCAAATTCCCATAGTTTTGCTTTTGAAAAAGATAATTTTATATATTAGAGATGGAAAGAAAACAATGTGATCGGTTGAGTTTGCTTTCATCTATTTATGCTTCGAATGAACGTTTCATGTTTAGTAAATGACTTAACTAATTCATACCAAATTCAAAAACATGAACATGTACCATACTTCCGCATGAGCTGGGATATTTTTATATGTTTAGTTATTATTTTATTTTATCTTGATAAAATGTTTGGTTATTTTATATTTTTTTGGTCTCAAGCCTACTATAATTTGGAACTTCAACTTTTTGATGTATCTCTACACTATTATTTAAGCAATGTTAAAAGCACTCTAACCTTCTTTTACGTGTTATATTACACCAAATGCCATTGGACTTACATTATTAATCATATTATATAATTAAATTAGATTTAAATTTAAATTTAGTTTAACCAATTATTCTCTCTGTTCCTATTTTCTCTCCAATTAAATCATAATAATTATTTGTTAATATTCTTTCCTCTTTTTATTTTTATTTGATCATATGTTTAATAAATAATTAAACAATCATATAATTTTTATAATATACATTTTTTCCACATAGGTTATGATTTGATTTTTTTAAACGGACATGAATTGTTTCATATATTATTATATCATTGAAATAATATTTTTAGTTTACCAATAATAGTTTAACATTTAAAATATGATAATTTTAATTCACTACATATATTAGATATAATTTATATTTAACTCATTAATTCTATCAGTTGGCTCTTTCTAAATCATATACTATATCTATTAGTTAATGAGATGCTAAAAATATAAAATAAATCTAATATAAAACACTAATAATAATCTATGACTATATAAACTAACGAAATATGAAACATACATTTATTCGCGCCGCACAATATAATTTACAATGGATCAGGACTAATCAAGACGGGTCAATGGATCATGACGGGTCAAGACGGATCAGAGCAGATAAAGATGGGTGATAAAGAATCTGAGATCAAATTTCTAATCATTGATAATAATTAATATTGAACTAAATCAAACTGTTATAAAATTTTTGAATGGTGTGAAAATATATACATAACACCACTTAACTTTACAACTAAATTATGTTATAATCTAAATGATCAAATAAATATTTTTACAAATATAACAGTAACTGCACATAGGTAATTATATATTAGTAATTTTAATTAACACAACACAAACTACATATAATAATACTAATAAATAAGATATTAAAAACATAAAATAAATCTAATCTAAAAACTAATAATAATTTATAATTATATGAACTAACAAAATATGAAAGAAATATTTTCCCGCGATGCATATCGCGGGTTACTATCTAGTTTATGTTGTATTTTCTTAAAGACAAAGCAGACCTGTAATTTGTAAACATTTTGCAAACGTTTATCGATTTTTGTTTTCATCCTATTGGGTCACTTGGAGTGTATATTATTGTATGTTTCACTAAAAATTTTCATACTACTTGTGAAAATGGTGCTCGCATTTAATATTTATCCTCCACATTATCGCTGTACGTATGTATCGTTGAACTCATAGGTATGTGTGTTTAAAACATAAAATCCAAAATTTGTTTGATGCATGCAATTACTCGTTAGCCAGAATTAATGTGCATTGACTTCCAAATGGTTACTGTAAAAATTAAAGCGATATATACGATATGTTGGGTTCCTCTACCAAAGGTCAATATGTCCGAGTGGTTAAGGAGACAGACTCGAAATCTGTTGGGCTTTGCCTGCGCAGGTTCGAATCCTGCTGTTGACGAAATATTTTACCAGTATTTTCCATTTTTCCCATTTGTTTTCCTTCCGACTTCTTGTTTTACTAGGTTGGAGCAATTCCCTAAATCTTTATATTACTTATATACTTTATAAAAGTATATAAAAATAAATAAATATATATGTGGTAGTTTTTTTCGTTTCCGGGTTTTTGTTAGTACATATCTTTCTTTATCAACCCCAAAAATAAGAAATATGAATCCAACAGAATCAGACAATCCGTTAAAAACAACATGTCAGGGAATGGAAAATCTCTAACTGAACAAAGTAACAAAAAAAACTCCTTAGAAGCTGTGAAATCAGGATGAAAGACAATTAATTATACAGAGACGTATCGATGTCTGCGATGTTGTCTCATCCTTCATCATGTGCTCTCCTTCTCTTCCTTCTCTTTACCGGTCATCTCTCCGCCGCCATAACCCCCTTCTCCGAAATGGCAAACACAGCGGCGCGTTTATTAAATAGAGCAAGGAGAGCAAGACAGTCGAGGGCATTTCTATTCGCGCACAACATAGCGCGTCAGACTTCAGGCGTGCCATCTCTTAAATGGGACAAAGGCCTAGCCCGATTCGCTGATAAATGGGCCAAACAACGTAAGCCCGATTGCAATATGATACATTCGGGTGGGCCATATGGCGAGAACATCTTCTGGTACCGGCAGAGAAAAATGTGGTCGCCGGAGAGAGTGGTGACGAGATGGTTTGAGGAAAGGTTATACTACGACCCGAAAACAAAGACATGCACATCAGGCCACATGTGCGGCCACTACACGCAGATCGTGTGGAGATCCACCACAGCCGTTGGTTGCGCACGTGTGAAATGCAATAACAATCGTGGGTTTCTTGTGGTGTGTGAATATGATCCTTGTGGGAATTACGAAGGTGAAAGCCCTTTTGATCAAATACAGTAAATGAAGACATCTTTTTTTTTGTTTCTTATATATTATATTATACAGTAATACAGCCATGTGTTGAAGAGGTCTACTTCAAATGGTTGTGGAAAATTTAAATAGTGTCCCTTTTTTTTTTTTTTTTTTTTTTTTTCATATCTTGGAAATAATAAAAGGGCAATACTAACTCGTAATCGATGTTATATACTGTGATGTTAAAATGAAAATTTCAAAAGATCGATGTAATACTGTGAAACAAAAAAAGTTTGAAACAATGTCATAATGTGCTTATACTAAAAATGTTAATTACTGGAAAAATCCGACGTGGCCACATTAGATGACAAGTAGGTTTGAAAAGTAGTTTAATAGAGGCTTGAAGCTCTATAAGATAAAATTTGCTCTATCGATAATTTCAGGAGATAAAAAATTGGTTGGAGTAAAAAAAAAAAAAGGTAACGTCGACAGCAGGGTTCGAACCTGCGCGGGCGAAGCCCAACAGATTTCAAGTCTGTCTCCTTAACCACTCGGACATATCGACTTCTTGGTTGATTGGATGTGTATAATTACTTATTTAAGAAAGAGAAACAGTTTTCATAATGATTGAAGATGATAAGGCTTAATGACTAAATTATGGGATTGTTTACGTGGATGGTGGATCCTGATTATGTTTGCAAACTTTTAATTTGGTTTGATTAAGACTTGGTAGTCATTAATTAATCTGTTATCTCTTGGTTTAATTATTTAATTTGGGTTAGAATTGGCGGCATTCAGCATTTGGAGACTGGTTTGATTCGGTACAAGTCCTTTTCTTCCATACCAAATATAGGAAAACAAAAAATAAATAAAAAAACCACGACCATACAATTTCATGAAATCGATGACACGTGCTTTAGCTTGAGGCTCTAAATCAAAATAAAATATAAAATTATTTTGAATAAATTAAAAAAAGGTCGAAAATGGATGGTCTTGGATCAAAGCAAATACACACCACATATTTTTTACACACAAACCAACTTCTTTCCCCGCCATGTGGATTTTTCCACTTTCTCTCTCTAATAAACTGTCGTTATCTGAACATAACCGATGAGCTCGTCGCCGTCAAGGAATCCAACGGCCGTTGAAGCACCGCCGCCGTCAACATCTACTGATGCGGTGTCGGAGGGGTCGTCGAAGAAGGTGAGGAAACCTTATACCATCACCAAGTCCAGAGAGAGCTGGACAGAGGAAGAGCACGATAAGTTTCTTGAAGCACTTCAGTTGTAAATTCTCTTATTCTATTTGTTTAGAGACTCTTAAGCTTTTTTAGTTTGCTTATTTTTGCTGATGATTTCTTAGTTTAGTTAGTGTATAGTGAATAAGCAGAGGAAGGTTTTATGTTAGCTTTAGTATCTTAACTAAAAGATCTGTGTCGTTGAGTTAGTCTGATGGTAAGTAAAGTTTGTTCTTTGAGTAAATAGAGTTACATTTGATCTTGAAAACTTTATATTTGTGGTAGTTTTTTAAAGTCTTATAGCTTAAAAAGACCCGATTGTGCTGATACTTCTTGGTCTCTCTGTTCTTTGTTCCTTAGGTTTGATCGAGACTGGAAGAAGATAGAAGATTTCGTGGGTTCAAAGACAGTAATTCAGGTTTGAGAATAGCTACTCTTTACTTGGGTTGAATTAACTTTGGAAAATGTTTTCAACTTATGAGAGTTACTGCAGATAAGGAGCCATGCCCAAAAATACTTTTTAAAGGTTCAGAAGAACGGGACATTAGCACATGTGCCACCACCTCGGCCTAAGCGCAAAGCATCTCATCCCTATCCTCAAAAGGCATCCAAGAACGGTGCTTCAATGGTTTTAATATAGTAGTAAGTTTGTCAAGAGAAATGAGTATTCATTACGGTCCATTTTTTGCAGCTCAAATGCCACTTCAAGTTTCCACTTCTTTTACTATGCGAAATAGCGACGTGGCGGGGTTTTCTTCGTGGGATGATCCCTCAATGCTGCTCAATAGAGTTATTTCACCACAGAGCGAACTTGCCAACCTTCGTGGAGTAGAAGGCATGCACTTGTGTCTCTCTTTTTTTTCTTTTTCTTTTTTTTTTTTAAATATTTGTATTGGTAGTAGAATATATAGACTCCATCCAGGGACGTTTCATGTGCTTATTATGGCATATAACGCCACTGTTTCAGCTGATATTGGATCGAAGGGCGTAATAAATGTTAGTAGCCCTTCTTCTACATCTGGTATGGGAAGCTCTAGCCGATCAATATCAGGTTCTGAGATTGTAACACAAGCTAAACAGCTTCCAGTACTTCACGGTAACAAAATGCATGTTTTTGTTTTTGGATTTTAACTATTATTTTGTGGTAGGTCTACTGTCTACTGATGATTGTTTTTGAAGGTGTTCCTGATTTTTCTCAAGTTTATAAATTCATTGGGAGTGTCTTTGATCCTGAAACGAGAGGCCACGTGGAAAAGCTCAAGGAAATGGATCCTATAAACTTCGAAACTGTGAGTCAGAGTTTACAAGCTTTCAGATCAGTCGATGCACAAGCTTAATCACAGTATGTTTTGCAGGTTCTGTTATTGATGAGAAACCTCACAGTTAACTTATCAAACCCTGATTTCGAATCCACTGTAAGTGTTAAATTCACGATAAAAAAAAGTTTGTGATGACCAACTTTGTCAGAGAGTGAACTCTCCGACGCAATTAGTTGGTGTCACTTATTTCATGAGTTTTATAATTAATTAAATGAGGCTTTTGCGCTTTTCTTCATCAAATATAGTCTAACCTCAGCTAGTCCGATTGTAATGGTACTGCAGAGGAAAGTCCTCTCATCGTATGACATGAAAACCGAGCTCCCAAGCGTTACCACTGCTGGTTCCCTTGTCAAGAACTCAACAAGCGACAGATCATCTTAACGAAAACGTCAACCATCAGCTAGCTAGTAAGTGATTTTCCTTCTTTTTCCTCACGTTTTGAATACAGTATAAGAAAACAATTCACCACTATCAGAAATTACATGAGTCAGTTATTGTTAGACTTCTAGAGTTAAGTCCAGTGACAGTTGTCTAACTCTAAGGTTTGCATTAAGAGTTATATAGTTCTCGCTGTAGTCACAGTCAGTGCTCAAAATGACCGGGCTACATTATATATACACTTTAATCGTATTTTGAATATATGCACCAGTCTAAGCTTCTTGCAAAGTTTATAAAGTGTTGCATAAGAGTTATATGGTTGTCACCGTATTGGCAGGTTTATTCGTCGGGTTTCAATGTTTAATAAACTTTGGGGTTATACGTCATTGGGATCACAATCTTGTCAATGCATCATCATGTGGGAATTGTGTAAAAGTTGTTTGATATGTTTTGTTGTTTTGAGGAGAAACATAAGCAAAGTTTTCAAGATCTAGGGGACTTGCGCAGATTTTGACCAGGACTAGTTGGGTTAATGGTAGGTCTAGTATATATACATATAAGGGGTTTCCATTTTCTACTAGTTGTTGGTCTTCAAGGCAGCCTCGTCCTCATCCGCTGATCAACTATTGTACAAAAAAATCTCTTCCTATTTCGTTTATTGTTGTTGTTGTGTATCTAAAGGTCTATGTTTTCACCAACTGTCCAAACTTTCCAACTTGAGATAAGTACTAAGAGTGATTGTTCTGGCTCAAGATCAGTGTTAAGTGTAAATAACGGTAACTATATTATTTTGAATTGTTGACGTTTGATTAAGAAAATATTCTATACTAGAAAAGAGAGAGAACCAAGGTATGAAGGAAACCACCCAATCTAATTGATGTTTGTTGTCACACCAAGTCAGGTCTATTAAAAGAGATTTTGCAATTGTACAAAGATTATATTCCACAAAGTCAACCAATAA
The DNA here is from genome assembly GCA_963667165.1 of Barbarea vulgaris. NCBI lineage: Eukaryota > Viridiplantae > Streptophyta > Magnoliopsida > Brassicales > Brassicaceae > Barbarea > Barbarea vulgaris. Next base: position 3,262,932 of record OY763893.1, read on the forward strand.
AACTTGTTTTTTTCTGAGTGATTTGAATCCTTAAATCACAAACCTCATGGTTATAGAACAGAGTATATCTGCCGGGTTGTGCTCCTCTACTACTTCTTCTTCCCGGACAGTCATCTCCAATCCTGCTACATCTTTCAAGCACTTTTCTTTTACGTTTCAAGTCAAGCTTGACATCACCATCACTCTCCTTTCGTGACCCTTCTTTCTCACCTTCTCTCCTATCTTTTTCGCTTTTCTCTTTCTCTTACTCTCCTCTCTTTACCTCTATCTCTATCTCTTTTCCGATCTCTGCTTCTATGTCTCTCATGTTCTCGGTGTCCTCTTCTGCATTTATCCCTCTCCTTGTATTCTTCAGAATCACTTCTCTTAACTCTCTCACACCGTCTCTTGCGTCTCTCCGAATCTTTCTCCTTCTTCCGATCCTTACTGCGATCACGATTCTTCTTCAAATCCGAAATTTCCTTCCTGGACTTATATATTACTTCCTCCATTTCAAACGCCACAAATCTCGATAGACAGTCACGTATCAACCCATATTTACAACGATAGTCCACCTTAAAATTTCTGGTGAAGAGGACGAAGCTTTAAACAAGGAATCGACCCTAACGGCTCGTTGTTGTAGAGAGTCCTCATGTTCATCTTCTATATATTGTGTTTTTTTAAAGAGGATTGAGGTTGGGCCCTGATTGGCTGTACCAGTAACTGTAAAAGTAAATTAGCTGGGCTAATCGGGGTTTATAAGGCCCACTAATTGAGATTTCGTTTCTTTATAGGGTATTCAATTTTAATTTTAACTAAAAAAATTAAAGAGGTGCCAGTTCAAGCTTTGAGATTGGGCCCTGACAGAAAAAGTAAACTAGTTGGGCTAATAAGGCCCACTAGTCGTCAGTAACCCTAAACGAAACCCTAGCATATATATTAGTTCTTAAACTGAAGCTGCGAAAGCCCTAATTTCTCAGAGAGTCTCGAGAGACAAGAGAGAGTGAGAGAGAAGAGAGAAACCTATCGAGACAAATGGCTGCCGCCGCTGCCCGCCCTCTCATCACCGTCCAAGCCTTGGACGGTGACATGACTACCGATCAATCATCCACCGTCGTATTACCCGACGTCATGATGGCGCCAGTTCGACCAGACATCGTTTCCTTCACTCACGCCCAAATGTCCAACAACAGTAGACAACCTTACGCCGTCTCGAAGAAAGCCGGTCATCAGACCTCCGCCGAGTCCTGGGGAACCGGACGTGCCGTCTCTCGTATCCCTCGTGTTCCCGGAGGTGGTACTCACCGTGCTGGTCAAGCCGCGTTCGGTAACATGTGTCGTGGTGGTCGCATGTTCGCTCCTACCAAGATCTGGCGCCGCTGGCACCGTCGCATCAATGTGAACATGAAGCGTCACGCAATCGTCTCAGCCATCGCCGCAACTGCTGTTCCTGCGCTTGTGATGGCTCGTGGTCACCGGATCGAGAATGTTCCTGAGATGCCTCTTATTGTGAGTGACTCAGCTGAAGCTGCTGAGAAGACCTCAGCTGCTATTAAGATTTTGAAACAAATCGGTGCTTATGATGATGCTGAGAAGGCTAAGAATAGCATTGGGATCCGTCCTGGGAAAGGTAAAATGAGGAACCGTCGTTACATTTGTAGGAAAGGTCCTCTTGTGGTTTACGGAACTGAAGGAGCTAAGATTGTTAAGGCGTTTAGGAATCTTCCTGGTGTTGAGCTTTGCCATGTAGAGAGGCTTAACTTGTTGAAGCTTGCTCCTGGTGGTCACCTTGGACGGTTTGTGATCTGGACCAAGTCTGCTTTCGAGAAGCTTGAGTCTATCTATGGATCGTTTGAGAAGCCATCTGAGAAGAAGAAGGGGTATGTTCTTCCCCGTGCTAAGATGGTGAATGCTGATCTTGCTAGGATTATCAACTCCGATGAGGTTCAGAGTGTTGTGAAGCCGATTAAGAAGGATGCGAAGAGGGCTGTTCTTAAGAAGAATCCATTGAAGAACTTGAATGTGATGTTGAAGTTGAATCCTTATGCTAAGACCGCGAAGAGGATGTCGTTGTTGGCTGAAGCACAGAGGGTTAAGGCCAAGAAGGAGAAGCTCGCCAAGAAGAGGAAACTTGTTACCAAGGTAAACTCTTTAGTTCATTTTCGTATTTGTCAATCATTTTTGAGTTATTATTGTTTGGCTAGTGATTTCATTTCGATTTGGATTTGCATTGCATTTTCTTAATTCTATTTCTTAATCGTTGACTGAGTTTGTTTAGTTACTGAGTTCATTTCTATTTTGGATTGGTTGTGGTCTTTGTTTACATTCGATTGGTAAACTGTACAATAATCGGGATTTTTTTGTCTTGTTATTGATTTCGGGTAATGGTTTTTGGGTGTGTTTGAACTTAATGATAATGTTGGCAGCTGAAAATGGCTTGACTTGTTCTGTTATTTGATTTTCATTGTAAAATCACATTTCTACTCATTTCGTTTCAACCCATTTCTCAATATTTTTTGCTTGTGATAGTTTTCTTAACTCGGGTTTTTTATTTGAATATCTTACATCAGGAGGAGGCATTGGCAATCAAAGCAGCAGGAAAGTCGTGGTACCAGACTATGATCTCCGACAGTGATTACACCGAGTTTGATAACTTTACCAAATGGCTCGGTGCTAGCCAGTAATATCTCTTGTGCTTTGGAACACTTTCCATATTTAGACAAAGATTTTGGTTTCTTTTGATCTGTTTTGTCCTTTGGAGTCTTGGATATTAAGTTGAAGTATGAACAAGTTTCACTCTTCATATCTTCATTTCGTACTTGCTTTTATCAGTTCCTTAATATTTTTTGTTACACTCTGTTTCATCTGATGGTGATTGTGATGTTATAACTTATGATCCATATCAAAGACAAGCTCTAGTTTTTATTTCTGATAATAAGATTAGAAAATTTCAAAAAGGTTTATCCTTCGTAAGGTTTTAGTCGAGTAGAAAAGTTAATACCATTTCATTTGAACATTTATTTATTAATTAACGGTTCTAGACTCGATGAGCCCTTTCAAGTGTTTGTTATCAATGTTGAAGATTAAGTCCAACACGGAAAGTCTATACTTTGACTACTGTCACAATCGTTTAGACATAAATGAATTATGAAGGTAGGATGCCACGTGGCGTGTGTATGTTGGGCAGGTTTGTAATATCTTCTTCTGGAAGGCGCGCCAAGAGACTGTTTCCATCTACAAATCTTGACCGTCCATCTGACGTCATCTTTTAAAAGACGACTGAAACTAGAAGCTTCATTTGATCATCAGCCAATTCTATAAATTGATTCGCAAACTCTAGAGTGATGACAACTCATAACACATTATTCAGGTTCTCTCTCGATCAACAAAATTCGGAAAATGGTGAAGAAGAGTTACCCGGAAGTGAAAGAAGAGTACACGAAAGCTGTTCAGAGATGCAAGAGGAAGCTCCGTGGTCTTATCGCTGAGAAGCACTGTGCTCCCATCGTCCTCCGTCTTGCGTAAGATTAAGTCTGCTCTGTTTCTAAAAATAGTTGCTTTGTTTTGTGGATTGCCTCTGAGTACATTTTTGTTGGGAAAATATGCAGATGGCACTCGGCTGGGACATTTGACGTGAAGACGAAGACAGGAGGACCGTTTGGGACGATAAGGCATCCCCAAGAGCTAGCCCATGATGCCAACAATGGTCTTGATATTGCCGTCAGGCTTCTTGAGCCCATCAAGGAGCTGTTCCCTATTCTGTCATATGCTGATTTCTACCAGGTAAAATTTTAACAATATGCTGAGTTTTTTTTTAGCTGTAACCGTGATCTACGAAATCTAGTAATTAGGTTCTTAAGGTAGAACCATCAACTATTGAATCAAGGGTTTTTGGATGGCTGATGCATCAATGATCATCTTGTGATCAGAACACATATGGAAGCGATTTTGTTGGCTAAGTTCTGACTTAAAATCTGTAGCCTGAGTCATTTGCTGTTGGCTGTCTGGTTTGTTTGCAGTAAACGTGATTCACGCATTGTAGATTGAAACTGAATCTAAAAGCTTACCTTGTATATGGGCTTTAAGGGGTTGATTCATATGTGTTTCTTGATTATTGTAGCTAGCTGGAGTTGTTGCTGTTGAGATTACTGGAGGACCTGAGATTCCATTTCATCCTGGTAGATTGGTGAGTCAGTACTCAACCAATTATTTGCTTCATCTCTTCGATTCCGAGTTTCCTCATGTTATACAGAGACCACCAGAGTGACGTTCATCTCTCTGCTAAGTTATGTTCATGTGATTAACTGAACCAAACATAATCTTTCAGGACAAAGTCGAGCCACCTCCCGAAGGTCGTCTGCCTCAGGCCACCAAAGGTAAAGCAGATCTCTAAGAAAATGCTTTAAGTCTGAACTGGGGTATTAGATTATATAGGTACATTTTCGTAAACTGGTTAATCGTAAATTCAGGTGTGGATCATTTAAGAGATGTGTTTGGTCGGATGGGACTCAATGACAAAGATATCGTGGCCTTATCCGGTGGACACACCTTGGTATGTCTTCTGCATCCGTAAACATATACATTAGACATATGTCCTGTTCTCAGTTTGAGCTCCTACCATTGTTTTACTTTCAGGGTCGGTGCCACAAGGAGCGCTCAGGATTCGAGGGACCATGGACACAAAACCCTCTCATTTTCGACAACTCCTATTTCAAGTAAGATGAGTTTCTCTCCTTCTTCCTTAGCCTTGTTAATGCTTGGATTGGACCGGAGCTGAATCAGAGGCTATTGATGGTTTGTTAAACAGAGAGGTACTAAGCGGAGAGAAAGAAGGATTTCTTCAACTACCAACCGACAAGGCTCTTCTCCAGGATCCTCTCTTTCGTCCCCTCGTTGAGAAATACGCTGAAGTAAGTCATACAACTAATCATCATTTCATGAGAAACATCACCATACATATATTTCAATCGGATTTATCACTGAATCGATTACTGTTCCCAGGATGAGGATGCCTTCTTTGAAGACTATACTGAAGCTCATCTCAAGTTGTCAGAACTCGGGTAAAATATCACATACAACAATCTACATTTCTGTAACTTTTTTTTTAATTGTTCTAGTGTGATGTCGTAATTGTTTTCACTCATAATGGCTTAATTTGTTTAATGTGCACCGCAGGTTTGCTGACAAGGAGTAATCTGGAGTCTGGTGTCATGTCTTATCCCGTGTTTTGTTGTTCTTTCACATTATCATTGTAATCAATAATGAAAAACAGTAAAATCAAATGTTAGACTTTGTATTGTGTACCGTATGGCTTGAGTTGTTCCCTTAATGAAATAAGTAAAACTTTGTTGATGGAGAAAAAAAAAAGTCTTGGATCAATATCTTATTTTATGTTTGAAAGGCTGGTAAAATTATGGATCCACCAAAACATTCTAGGAAAATTATCCAAGCAGAGATAGTAACTTGTAAGAGTTAAAAGTTGATTTTTGTAAATTCAGAAAACGGAAAAAATAATATACGGAGATATTAATTTGAAACGATGCTTGCGGCGACGTAGCCTAACTCCTTTCCACCCAAATAATCCATTTGGAGTCACTTCACACACTTTCTCTATCTCTCCAATGGACCTAAGATGAACATTCTCCGACCTCCGACGTCATCGTCGTCTTTGCCACCATACCTTAATTCCACTCCATTAACCCCACCCGTTGCTCTCACTCTCACTCCCTACCCCATCAACCTCTGCTCCATCAATTCACCATTCACCGCCACGCGCCGCCCAATTTTCGAACGGTCCGCTTCCGGCACTGCTAATAGCTCCGCCGGAGACCTCTCATCGTTCTTGGGCTCTCCCACAGAGGCCTACTCAACATACAACGACCAAGAGCTTTTGTCTCTCCTCCGCAATAGAAAAACCGATGAAGCTTGGGCTAAGTATGTTCAATCCACTCATCTCCCTGGGCCTACTTGCCTTAGCCGTTTAGTTTCTCAATTATCTTATCAATCTAAACCTGAGAGCCTCACGCGCGCACAATCTATCCTCACGCGCCTCCGCAATGAACGTCAGCTTCATCGCTTGGATGCTAATTCCCTTGGCCTCCTCGCCATGGCTGCTGCGAAGTCCGGCCAAACACTTTACGCCGTCTCCGTCATCAAATCCATGCTTCGTTCTGGTTACTTACCTCACGTTAAAGCGTGGACAGCTGCAGTAGCTAACCTCTCTGCCGCCGGAGATGACGGACCGGAAGAATCTGTTAAACTCTTCACTGCTATTACGCGAAGAGTCCGACGTTTCGGTGATCAATCTTTGGTTGCTCAATCTAGGCCTGACACGGCGGCGTTTAATGCAGTGCTTAACGCTTGTGCGAACCTTGGTGATACTGAGAAGTACTCGAAGCTGTTTGAAGAAATGTCTGAGTGGGATTGTGAACCTGATGTACTGAGTTATAATGTTATGATCAAGCTTTGTGCAAGGGTTGATCGGAAGGATTTGATTGTGTTTGTGTTGGAGAGGATTATTGAGAAGGGGGTTAAGGTTTGTATGACTACAATGCATTCTCTTGTTGCTGCTTATGTTGGGTTTGGTGATTTGAGAACTGCTGAGAGAATTGTTCAAGCGATGAGGGAGAAAAGGAGAGATCTTTGCAAGGTTCTACGAGAATGCAATGCTGAGGATTTGAAGGAGAAAGAAGAGGAAGAAGCAGAAGATGATGCGTTTGAGGATGATGAAGATTCAGGTTATTTGGCTCGAGATGATGAGGTAAGCGAAGAAGGGGTTGAGGATGTGTTCAAGAGATTGCTGCCTAACTCGGTTGACCCGAGTGATAAGCCGTCATTGTTGCCGAAAGTTTTTGCACCAGATTCAAGGATCTACACTACGTTGATGAAAGGTTATATGAAGAATGGGCGTGTGGCAGACACAGCTAGAATGCTCGAGGCGATGAGACGTCAAGATGATAGTAGTAGCCACCCAGATGAAGTTACCTACACCACGGTTGTGTCAGCTTTTGTAAAAGCCGGGTTGATGGATAGAGCACGACAAGTGTTAGCTGAGATGGCTCGGATGGGTGTACCTGCTAATAGGATTACATACAATGTTCTGCTCAAAGGATATTGTAAGCAGTTGCAGATAGAAAAGGCTGAGGATTTACTTAGAGAGATGGCTGAAGATGCGGGGATCGAGCCAGATGTGGTTTCCTATAACATCATTATAGATGGGTGCATTCTTATAGATGATAGCGCAGGAGCTTTATCATTCTTCAATGAAATGAGAACGAGAGGGATTGCACCAACTAAGATTAGTTACACGACTTTGATGAAGGCTTTTGCAATGTCGGGGCAACCCAAGTTGGCTAATAGAGTGTTTGATGAGATGATGAATGATCCAAGGGTCAAAGTTGATTTGATCGCATGGAACATGTTGGTCGAAGGGTATTGCAGGTTAGGTTTGATTGAAGATGCAAAGAGAGTAGTTTCAAGAATGAAAGAAAACGGGTTTTACCCAAATGTAGCAACCTATGGGAGTCTAGCAAACGGGGTTTCTCTGGCGAGGAAACCTGGTGAGGCGCTATTACTTTGGAAGGAAATAAAGGAAAGGAGTGAGGTGAAAAAGAGAGAAGAATCTCCATCAGATCCTTCTCCTCCGATGCTGAAACCCGATGAAGGGTTGTTAGATACATTAGCAGATATATGTGTCAGGGCTGCGTTTTTCAAGAAGGCATTGGAAATAATCGCATGTATGGAGGAGAATGGGATACCGCCGAATAAGACCAAGTACAAGAAGATTTATGTGGAGATGCACTCAAGGATGTTCACTAGCAAACATGCTTCACAAGCCAGAATAGAGAGGCGGGTAGAACGAAAGAGAGCGGCTGAAGCTTTCAAGTTTTGGCTTGGTCTGCCTAATTCTTACTATGGAAGTGAATGGAAGTTAGGTCCAAGTGAAGAGTAGACCATCCTATTGATCATATACACCAACGTATACTAGGTTCTATCGTAGATGTTAGATGTTCAACTCACGTCCATGTAATATTAATATTAAAGGGTTCATGGCATTGTGTAATATACAATTGACTGATTTGATGATCAGGTCCATACTTAGATATGAACTATACAATAGCAATGCACATGCTAGATTTACTTAAAAAGTTTCTGCTCTAAGGAAGGTTATTAGTTATTACTCGGAACGCTAATCATCTTGACCTGGATGATTGACTCCGGGAATAAGAAGAGGAGAGGACCTGTATAATGAAATTAGGACAGTGTGAGAAAATTTAATCTAATCCTTTAGCCATCTTTTCACTGTTCATTGATCATTCTTGTTATTGAGTTAGGTGGAGGAATATACCTGGTAAGTCTTTGGTCCCTTCTTGAGCAAATACCCGGCAATGTTCAGGTTCTCTAGGAAAGTATCGATGTCTGGAACTCGTAGGCCGATCCTATCAGCTAAACTATACATCTCCTGCAGTAAAAAGTTTTGTGAGTAAGAAACTGGTCATAATATAATATCAGACGCGCCAATAGCAAATTGTGGAGCAGAGAAGTGTTCATACAGAAATAGAGAAACAATCTTTCTGCTGCAACTCTGATTGCTTATCAAGAGCACTTAAGAATCGTTTGGCCTCCTTTTGTTGACTCATTCCTCCACTCCGGCCAAAATCCACAACCCCATGTTCATCTACGAACTTGTCATACAAAGATTCTTTCATTATTTCAACCACATCCTGTAAAAGCAAATCCAATGACAAAAGTCAAGACATCTTAAGCCAGTAGCAAAATCTTCATTGTCCAAGCCAACATCACAATAATGCAGCATTGACTTGAAATTTTCATGCTAGTTACTTACCCTGCTGAACAAATAGGATCAGAAGAAATAGTACTTTTATGTATGTATGGATTGGGTGCTAATCGAGTGTATGGTCAAACAAATGAATGTACAAGGCATTTCATGTTCTGGCTTACCATTGCGTCCTGGACTGTTATATCTTCCCTTAAGTCCACCCGAGCTCTAGCTTGCGCAAGCCTAACCAAACTTTCCAGTTGTCTTGCTGTTATTGGTGTGCAGTCAGCGGATGTGTTATGGTCTCTCAGCTTTAAGTAGAACTTCTGTATGATCTCTCCAGCTTCCTTTGACATCCTGAACAGATAAAGAGAGGTTAACCCTTAATGCCTAATTTGGTTTGCGAGCATCCAGTAATTGCAGCTGGGAGACGGATCAAATTACTTAGGGTTGACAAAAGTCCTTGCATAAGCAATATATTTCCTAAGCAATTGGCCAGGAACGGGAGCAAAGTCGTCATCTTTCTTAGAGTCAAACCGCAGTCTTGATAGTATGGAACCTTCTTTTGCATGAATATTTGCATATCCAGCATTCTGCGATGCTGCATTTGCTATTAAACGAGAAGACATGAATTCTTCTTTAGTAAGGTTATGTTTATACTAACTTCATCTAACAACCAAAAGGAACTGGACCTGTCTTAAACTTCTTTAATGCGGGTGATGTTTCTCCACTTCCAGAATGAAGCTGCGAGACAAAAATTTCAGGAAATATTTTATATTAATTTGTTATCTCTTTGAGGCATGCTCCGCAACAATAATTTCAGATGGAGAGGCTCACCGACATAATATGCTCTGAGACTTGCTTGTCGAGTAGCTCATCAGGTTTGTCAAGTAATATGAAAACTAAATCAAACCGCGAGAGAAGGGCAGCACTCATTTTTAAGTTCTCGTTTACAGTTTTTGCACGGCTGAAATGAGATCATGAAGATGTATCAAGAACATATGCTATTTGGGTCCTCTTTCCCACCCAGTCTCTAACCATGAAAGATGCATTGTTATTATGCTCTGAATAGTGTCACTACTATGATTCAAACACTATCACAATGATAAATAGCACAGTAAGAAAATTACTTGTAGTGGCCACCAACAGGATTTGCTGCTGCTATAACAGAAGTCCGAGCTGATAGACTAGCTACAAGCCCAGCCTTTGCAACAGAGACACATTGTTGTTCCATTGCTTCTAGCAAAGCCTATGGCAATGTGATGCAAGTTAATGAGAAAACAATGTAAACATCAGAAGTAATGACATTGCCAATAAGACAAAACCTGATGTTCGTTAGTCATTTTATCGAACTCGTCAATACAGCACAACCCGCCATCTGCAAGTACCATGGCACCTGCTCATAGGGTAGCAATAGGTTAACAGAGACGAAGATTTCTCTTCCTACCAACAAATCAGTTGAACATATTTTAAGTAAGGGTTACTATGCATGTACAACTTCCCACTATTGTGAAGCTCTTCAATAAAACCCTATCCTAATACTGATCAAATACTGTTGAAGCTACAAACCCTTGAATGAATTATCTTGAAGAAAGATTTAGATTGCTGCTAATTGAGTCCCCACTCTAGCAAAACTATGGACAGCGTAAAATCCATAGAAAATGACATCACTTGAAACCTACAATGCATGCCAGTTTAGGCTAACCTAGTATTAAGTAAAACTATCCATCCACATCATGCTCAAACCCATATCTGAAACAGTAGAATCATATGCCATATACTGAAGTTTGTACTGGCTTAATAAAGCGGAGGGAAGGAGTTACCAGCCTCAAACGCATAGTCATTTGTCATGGAATCTTTCACTACAGCAACAGTGAGCCCTGCTTTAGTTGTCGCATTGCCACATACATAAATGCCACGAGGGGAAATGGCCGCTGCTGCTTGCAAGAGCTGACTTTTGCCCAATCCAGGGTCACCTATCAGGTGCAGTGAAAATTATCAATCAAATTTGTGTGCGTCAGTTTCATATAACCTTCCCTCAGTCCATGTAGTCTCTCGACTAGGTTAATGCCATAAAATACATTTTGGTTCAAAAGCTTACCAACAATTATGACATGAATGTCTCCTCTGACTGGAACTTTGTTTCGATCCATCGAATGCTTCCTTACACCTCCAAAAAGGGATAGTGTTATCCCAGCTGTTGAAATGATAAAAATGAAAACAAACGACAGAAGTATCATGGTATGCAATGCTTCTAATAGTAACTATCAAGCCTTCACCAATGATTTCGCAGGGAAACTTGTTATAAACAGAAGTACTCTACCTTTGACAATTTCATGTCCATAAATAGATGGGCAGACTGAATGAAGTATGCGGCGGAATGTATCAGAACCATATTCTTCTTTGAACTTCACAATAAATTCCAAATCTCTCTGTGAGAATGAATATAAGTCACCAACATCTGCAGACTGAACACCACTACTGGAGTCTTCTGAGTTTTCAAATGCAGACTGCTTCTTGGAATTGTTTAAGGATACTGCCTCGATAAACAAATAGTAGAATCCTTGATTCTTGGACTTCGATTTTCCTGGAACATTAGCATTTTAAAAGCTTGTTGAGATTATGTAGGGTAGCATATTAAATCAATCTCTTTGAGGGTATGGCGACATGGTATTTAACACCAGTAGTAAGGCTTTAGCTCCTTGACACATGGTGAAATGTCATTGTAAACAAACGACTGATCGTGTGGTAAGGAAAATATACATATAAAAGAGATTTCCAGTTTTCTTTTCCTGAAATGAGATGCCCAAATATGTACCACTGCTTTTAAGACACAAATCTCTAGCTATTATACAGTTACAATAGCAGACATTTGAGCATGGCAATGTTTGAAAACTATGGAGAGAACCATGAAAAGTTATGGAATCAATACCTCCCCCAATATCCATGTAATTATTAATTACTCCTATAACCCCTGTAACAGTCACCACATCACCAGGGATACATGTGTCCACAAGGTCTTCCATCAGCTCACAGTCTACAGTTCGGGGTACCCGTCCTTCTTCATGGTCTTCAAGCTTTTGTAACTCCTGTACCCTAAAAACCAGTTGGAGAGCTGATTAACAATGGCAAGATACATAACTAACAAAGATGAAGAACACAAAAAGCAAGAGGCACAAATAGGAGAACACCTGATTTTCTGAAAGTCAATTGTTTGAGCGGATGATCGGATTGGAGTAAATATTTTGGACTTGCATCCATGTGAGTCACATTTTAGTGGAGGTGAAAACTTTCCATCAGTAAATTCTCTGGTAATGCTAGTTTTGCACTTTGCACAGTCAAAAGCCATCTGTGTAACAAGGGGCTTCACAGTACTAACTTTTACAACAGTTCCATGAACTGTTACAAGCTTTCCTGCAATTTCAAAGCAAACACTCATGCTCTGTCTCACCACTATTTTTTATATAATGTTATTAGTCATTACACGAAATGAGACAGTCTACCTATATATGCTGCTCTCAGGTTTTTCAGAGAGATTGAAGATTCAGGATAGTTATGCAGACGAATATTGATCTTCATAACATTCTCAAACTCATTAGTCTCCCATTGACTTAAAAGAACCTGTGAAAGATGAAATAAGACTTCATCCTCATACCAAACCAAGAAAACAAAACCAAATGAAATTTAACACACTACCTTGTGAACTGCAGCATTCATACATGGGATCACTCCTTTTGGATTATCCTCCAAATTTATGTAAAAGTTGTCGATATCGGAAATTTTCTTAAATTGTTGGAGATCAAGCGACAAGGAGAAGGAACCACCACCTTCTTCATTTACCTGTGTCTCTCCCAGTTTGTGTCAATGATCTCATACCATAAAAGAAACTTATGAACTGTTACTCGTATTTTTAGATACTAAGAAATACTAATTGACGCATAGAGAAGTTTCTTAATGATTTCTCTATCTACCCTGATTCTTCACAAAAGTAGAAGGAAAACGAAATCGAGAAAAAAATAGAGTAGAATTAATGTTCGGAAAATTGCAAAACCAAGCGTTATGAAAATTCGATTCACATATAATCGAATTGAAGGTACCTGGGAAACTAAGTCTCTAGCAGGCGGTGAGGAGAATATACGGATGAGTTCTGCTGTGAGCTGCAGCTTCTCCTCATCGATGATTGAGTTCTCGTTGTCCCTGAAATATACAGTTAAGAGTTTCCCGATGTCGATAGAATCAATGCCGATTGATCCACGGTGTCTTGATGCCATGCTTGCACCGTCGTTTCCGTCTCCGTACATACCCATCACCGCGTATACCACCGTAATCGCACGTCGGTAAGAGAAAAAATTACGCTTCGGAGCATTGGAGGGGTTTTTGGCGGGAAAAAAAAGAGAAGTAATTGGGCTTTTAGTTATGAGTTTTATAAGTGGGCCAAATTGATTGAACCCTAAACCCATTTATCTTGTTCGATTTGACGTCTTCGTATACTTAAAAGCTCCCGCCGCCGGGAAATCGCCGTTTTCACAACCGCCACCGTAGGTTTGTTGAGCTCTCTCTTTCTCTCTTGAAGTAAACCGACTACTATCTTCTGAATTCGTTCAACCCTAGTTTGTGAGCAGAAACCCTAAGTTTCTGACGCTTCATATCTCAACCTATTTCCTTGTCAAATTTGTGTCTTACTCCATTAATTCCGATTTGTTTATTCTGTAGTGAAGGATTCTTGTAGCCCTTGTAGATTTCGAGTTTTTTTGGGAGAAATTTATCAACACCAAAATGGAAGAACCAGAGATGCTCGGCAAAAGAAAAGTAGCGGAAAACTCAAAGCTTTCTGATGAGACCACTACGCAAGAACCGACGACGAAGCGTAGAAACAGCCAATTGAAGGCGTGCGTACATGAAGTAGCTGTTCCCAATGGTTATACACCAACAAAAGAAGAGCAAATTTACGGGACGCTTGATAATCCCGTCTTCAATGGAGACATGGCCAAAACGTACCCTTTTAAGCTTGACCCTTTTCAGAGTGTCTCTGTAGCATGCTTAGAGAGAAAAGAATCGATTTTGGTTTCTGCCCACACTTCAGCAGGTAAAACAGCTGTTGCAGAGTATGCCATTGCTATGGCGTTTAGAGATAAGCAGAGGGTAATTTATACTTCCCCTTTGAAAGCCTTGAGTAATCAGAAGTACAGAGAGTTGCAGCATGAGTTTCAGGATGTTGGTTTGATGACTGGTGATGTCACACTCTCACCTAATGCAAGTTGTTTGGTCATGACAACAGAAATCCTCAGAGCCATGCTTTATAGAGGGTCTGAAGTTTTGAAGGAGGTTGCTTGGGTTATTTTTGATGAAATTCATTACATGAAAGATAGGGAAAGAGGGGTTGTCTGGGAAGAGAGTATCATTTTCTTGCCGCCTGCTATTAAGATGGTTTTCCTTTCTGCAACTATGTCCAATGCTACTGAATTTGCAGAATGGATATGTTATCTGCACAAGCAGCCATGTCATGTTGTGTACACAGATTTCAGGCCAACACCTCTGCAGCATTATGCTTTTCCTATGGGTGGGAGTGGACTGTACCTTGTCGTTGATGACAATGAGCAATTTCGAGAGGATAATTTCATCAAAATGCAGGATACTTTCCCAAAACCGAAATCTGTTGATGGAAAAAGGAGCGCAAATGGCAAATCAGGTGGTAGGGCTGGTAAAGGTGGTGGTGGCTCTGGTGATTCTGATGTTTACAAAATCGTAAAGGTATGTATATCGTTTATGGCTGTCCTATGTTGCTGCTTATGCTGCCATAATTCATGTGCTGTGATAGACTTGTAGTATATTTGAAACATTGGAGTTTACAACCTGTAGGTTTGTTAGTTAACTCTTATCTATCTTTGCAGATGATCATGGATAGAAAATTTCAACCAGTCATCATCTTCAGCTTCAGTAGAAGAGAGTGTGAACAGCATGCATTGTCAATGTCAAAACTCGATTTTAATACAGATGAAGAGAAGGAGGTTGTGGAACAAGTTTTCAGTAATGCTATTCAGTGCTTGAATGAGGAGGATAGATCCTTACCTGCCATTGAACTGATGTTGCCACTGCTCCAACGTGGTATCGCGGTCCACCATTCTGGTCTTCTTCCTGTTATCAAGGAACTAGTGGAGCTTCTTTTTCAGGAAGGACTTGTGAAAGCACTTTTTGCCACAGAAACTGTAAGATATTCTGGAATTAGCTTGTCCTTTTCAATTGTATAACTTATGTGAAACTCTCCGTTGTGCTAATTTATGATTAACGCCGCTTTTGTATCAGTTTGCTATGGGTTTGAACATGCCTGCAAAAACTGTAGTGTTTACTGCTGTTAAGAAGTGGGATGGTGACAGCCATCGTTATATTGGGTCTGGTGAATATATCCAGGTAGGTCGTAGTTTGTTGATGCTAGTGGTGAATGTGATGAAGTGGCACAAAATGATATCGTTGTAATTGTCTGCTTATATTGAATGCTTCCAGATGAGTGGCAGGGCTGGACGTCGTGGAAAGGACGAACGTGGCATCTGCATTATTATGATTGATGAACAGGTATTTTTATCAGTAATTTTGCTGGTAGATAATTACATTGATTACCGTGCAGCCAGTTATTCCCCTATGTGTTTTGTTTTTTATCATTCAGTCAACCTGTTACTTTTAAAACAACTTCCATCTTTCAGGAATATTTCGATATATAGAAGCCTATTATAGTTGTTAATGACATAGGAATATACCACCACGTACCATATGCACCAAAGAATTGTAGCCTCTATGCCGTCATCGAAGAAGATTGATTTTAGATAATTCTCTTTTGTTTCTTCCAATCTCTTAGATTTGTTTTTGTTGTTATTCAACAGATGGAAATGAATACACTCAGGGACATGATGTTGGGCAAACCAGCCCCTTTGCTTAGTACTTTTAGGTTGAGTTACTACACAATTTTGAATCTATTGAGTCGTGCCGAAGGACAATTTACAGCTGAGCATGTTATAAAGCACTCGTTCCACCAATTTCAATATGAAAAGGTAGCTGTTAAATTCCTTCCTTTTTCTGTTTCTAAATATTATCTAATCACTTTTTTAATACTAATTTACGTTGCTGTTCCAATCTCAGGCTTTACCGGATATTGAGAATAAGGTGTCCAAACTTGAAGAGGAGGCTGCCATCCTTGATGCTTCTGGAGAGGTGCGCAGCACTTTCATGTTTTATGTCTGTAATTTGGGTCTGTTCTCACCTCTTAAATCATTTGCAGGCGGAGGTTGCTGAGTACCATAACCTAAAACTTGCCATAGCTCCACTAGAAAAGAAACTTATGTCAGAAATAATAAGGCCTGAAAGGGTGCTTTGTTTTCTTGATACTGGTCGGCTGGTAAGTTTTCATAAATTTCAGATGCTTGAACAAAGTTTTTGTCAATTGATTCCATTCTGTAGCCTGCACATGGTAGATCGGTTTCTTTGTTATCCCTCCTTATGTTGGAAGAAACTTAATGTCTTAAAGCTGTCGAATGCTTCATTGTTTACGATTTACTGTTTATAATGTCGTATAAGCTCTCATCTACTATCACTCAAGGATGTTTATTAACCAAGTTTTAGAATACGGTTTTAAAATATGCTTTTCTTTCTAGCTGTGCTCATAAGTTGTAAATAGATTGTTACAGGTCCGTAGATTGTTACAGGTTAATCACATTCGTTGTTTAAAAGTTGAATGTTCATGGGTTGTTCCATCATGCTGTTCCATTATGTTATGAAAAAGTTTATTTTATGGGTTTAAGTTTTTCAACGCCAATTCCTGTAAACTTTTTATATAACAGGAGCTTCTCATAACTTACTAGGACAAGTGTTTATATACAGGTTAAGATACGAGAAGGTGGAACAGACTGGGGTTGGGGAGTTGTAGTGAATGTTGTAAAAAAACCTTCAGTTGGAACTGGTTCCGCCTCTTCCAATGGTGGTGGATATATAGTTGATACTCTACTTCATTGCTCAACTGGTTTTAGCGAGAATGGTGCAAAGCCAAAGCCGTGTCCTCCCCGTCCTGGGGAAAAGGGTGAGATGCATGTGGTGAGTTCACTTTCACTTGCACTGTTACTGGACTTGCATGTTATTCTATTTGCGTGAGTAGTGGAGTTTTGAGAATTGTGCTTTTGCGTTTTTAGGTCCCTGTTCAGCTACCCTTAATTTCTGCCTTGAGCAGACTAAGGATATCAGTTCCTTCTGATCTTCGACCACTTGAAGCAAGACAAAGCATACTACTTGCAGTACAGGAATTGTCGAATCGCTTCCCTTTAGGGTTCCCAAAACTCCATCCAGTCAAGGTAAGGTTTCTATTTAAGCTGTAAAAGTTGTGCTATCTTCAGTGAACTTCTTTACACAATATTTTAACCTGCTGCCAGCATGCATAAATTATATGCCTGCTGGTTTCTTGTTGTCTAAAGTGACTTTTTTTTGGTCAACATCGTCTAAAATGACTGTATATGACACCCTTTAATATCAATGTTTTCAGAGTAGTGTATATCGACTCATTGGATCTAATATAATTTACAGGACATGAATATTCAAGATACAGAGATAGTGGATCTGATCAGCCAAATCGAAGAAGTTGAGCAGAAGTTACTTGCTCATCCGATGCACAAGGTCTTGCTATACATTCAGTATTCGTTTAACTTCTCATTTTAAATCTGAATTTAGAGAAATGCAGTTAAAAAGCATATCAAGAACTTAAGCACTTAATCAATATTCTATTGTCCCATTTTTTCTGTGTTGCAGTCTCAAGATGATCAGCAAATCAAGAGTTTCCAGAGGAAAGCAGAGGTGAATTATGAAATTCAGCAGTTCAAATCGAAAATGCGTGATTCCCAGGTACATACTTGCTCATCCATGAATAAATCAAGTGGGGTGGATCTTCTTCGTTTTTTTGGCAGATTTAGAAATCATTTTTATGAGTTTCTTTTCTGCAAGGGGATTTTTACATGGCAGAAAGTAAAAAAGTGCTGTCCCATGATAATTTCTGCTCCATTTTGTGCAGCCAAAATTTTTCATGAATAGATTGGAACACTGTAACAGGCAGAAGAACTTTAACGTTTCATCTCTCTTTCTTACACACACAAAGCTAACAAATTGTAGATCGTTCACTGATATACCAGACTCTCTGTTATAGTTTGAGTCTCTTTTCATCCCTCTTGTGTTTTTACATCATACTGTTTATCTCTGCAGCTCCAAAAGTTTCGAGATGAGCTTAGGAACCGTTCTCGGGTATTAAAGAAACTTGGACACATTAATGCGGATGGTGTCGTCCAGTTAAAGGGGCGAGCTGCCTGCTTGATAGACACAGGGGATGAATTGCTTGTCACTGAACTGATGTTTAATGGTACAACAACTGTTTTAGCTACCCTGTTCTAAGTTTAGGCCTTTCAGAGGACTGAATTAATAATTTTTGGTTGCATCACACCATATATCCTTGCGTTGTGTTTACATTAAAATTCTTATCAGGTACCTTTAATGATCTGGATCATCACCAAGTAGCTGCCCTTGCTAGCTGTTTCATTCCTGTAGATAAATCTAATGAACAGGTAAATTTAAGAAATGAGCTTACTAAACCGTTGCAGCAGCTCCAAGATAGCGCACGAAAAATTGCAGAGGTGAATTAATTTTCCAGCTGAAAGCTTGCATTGCTTATTTATCTACATGAGCCTCTCTTCTTTTTTTTTTTTTTTTTTTTTTGTAATTGTTATTTTTTTCTGTCATGCCAGATACAACATGAATGCAAACTGGAAATTAACGTTGAAGAGTACGTAGAATCCACCATCAGGCCTTTCCTGATGGACGTTATTTACTCTTGGTCAAAGGTTGGTATTAATGAATCTCAGAAATGCTGATATTTTTTAATAGACGTGTTATACAACGTTGAGAATGCCTTGACCACTTTAACCCATTAGTCTGTTGTTCCCCTCTTTATTTTAATCCTTTATGCTAGCTACTCTGACAACTAGCTGTTTGTTAGGCTGACCTGGAGAATATTTAACCTCTGAACTCTCTGTATGTCTTATAAGCTTAGAAAAATGATAATCCGAGTAATTAAACTCCATGCTTGTTAAGAAATGGGGATAAGCTTTCTAAATGAGATTGAGTTTGACGAATATGGATGCTAGAATCTGTAATATGCTTGGTTTGAATGTCAAATCTGTTCCACTATTCCTGGATCTTCAGCTCAGCAAAAGTTTTTGGTATTCTCGCTTGTTTTCTCTTTGAAAGGGTGCGAGCTTTGCGGAGATAATACAAATGACTGACATATTCGAGGGTAGTATCATCAGGAGCGCTAGAAGGCTTGACGAGTTTTTGAACCAGGTAACTTCACAAAACTTTATGTTTAAGCTGCAATTACATTTCTGTGGACCGCTAGGAAATCTCATGGCACTTTGATTGGTGATTTGTTCAGCTTCGAGCAGCAGCGGATGCAGTTGGAGAGAGCAGTTTGGAGAGCAAGTTTGCAGCTGCTAGCGAGAGCTTGCGACGAGGTATTATGTTTGCAAATTCGCTTTATTTGTAAGTAGTCTCTTGCAGAATATAGCTTGCTGAATCGGGTAGCAATGGACACAAGATGTGGAGACATAACTTGATAGAGAAATGGTTGTTTGTATTTTCTTATGTACTCATTGATCTTAAATTACGATAGTTTTTTGTTTATCAACAAGTTAGATGATGGTGAAATATCCAGAGCTCGGTAAAGTGTCTAATTCTATTATAACTTAAAAACAGTTTTTGAGGATCAATGAGTAATTAACAGAAGTAACGAGGCTTTAGCTCCTTGATCCGTGTTGAAATGTCATTATAAGTGAAAACAAAACAACTGGTATTGTGATAAGGTAATATGCTTAGTTATAAGAGATGTGAAGAGCAGTTAGTGGACTTGAGGTTTTTGCAATAACCACGCCCTAAAAACAATTGGACAGCTAGTTAAGTAACAATGGCAATATACATATACATAACTAACAAAGATGAAGGACTCAAAAATCGTAAGGCACAAATAGGAGAGCACCTGATTTTCTGAAAAGTAACTGTTTGCGCAGAGGATCGAATCGGAGTAAACATATTTTCACTTGCATCCATGGACCATGGAAGTCAGAATTTTGTGGAGGTGAAAATTTTCCATGAGTAAATGGCTCATATTTTTGAGGGGGAATGGAGATTTAGGAAAATTATACAGATGAATGTTTTTATCTTGATAACATTCTGAAACTCGTTAATCTCCCATTGACCCAAAAGAGGTTTTAATAAAACTGCAGCATTTATAGAAAGAAATGTAATCCGTATGTATGGATATTGTAAGTGGGCCAATTGATTGAACCCTAAAACCCAGTTTATTTATGGATAAAAATTGCTTTAGTTGTCCGCCACGTGGACAGTGCCGCACAATGTTGTAAAAAAAAAAAAAAAAAAAAAAAACGAGAAACCCGTTTCTTTCTGGTTGGATTTGACGTCTTCGTTTACTTGAAAGAAACAAGCTCCCGCCGCCGGCAAACCGCCATCTTCAAGACCGCCACCGTAGGTTTGTTCCACGCACTCTCTCTCTCTCTCTCTTTTTCTTTCTTCCCTGTAGATATTGTTTTTTGATTTGTTGGGAAATAAAGTCAAGTTAATTTCTGATAATCTCATTTCTTGGTTCTTTAGGGTTTTGTTTTGGTACTTCTTTATGTCGACGGAATCAGAACGTGTTAAATCTGGCTCCGAAGCTGATGTTCTCTCTAATGCGTCGAGGATTGAGGTCGGACTCCGTAATGATGAGATGTCTGAAACCCTAGCTGACCCCTTGAGTTGTCAAGATCAGGAGCTGAAAAACGAGCTACAAGGCTACGCCACTGCTGAACCAGCAAGCGGAAACTTAGCTTCAGCTGGTGATCATGCCATGGAGAAAACCGAATCTGTAATTGGAGGGTTAGATCTAGGCATTGGAACCCAAAATGTAGATGTCGAGACTAACCAAAGTGACAAGAAAGTCCCAGTAGATAGCCAAGAGGTAGTGACGGCAAAGGGTGAAACAGAGCCTCTGGTTGACAAGGAGAAAGTGGAACCTGACATGGTCTCTTCTCATGGCACTAATCTCAGTGATGTGAAGGGTTCTGATAGCAAACTCGATAGCTCAGGTAAGCAAGGAACAATAGTTGACAACTTGGAGGTTGAATGTTTGGGGGGTCTAAAGCCGTATGAGAGTATTTTGGATGATGATGATAATGTGCCTGTAACTGCAAAGGTGAAGCTTTCTGATTCAGATTTGGTTTGGGCTAAGGTAAGGAGCCATCCATGGTGGCCTGCACAGGTTTTTGATGCCTCAGCGGCAACAGACAAAGCCAACAAGTACTTCAAGAAAGGAAGTTTTTTAGTTACATACTTCGGAGATAGCACCTTTGCTTGGAATGATGCATCACGGATAAAGCCTTTCCGACAGAATTTCTCCCAAATGGCAAAGCAGAGTACTTCACCCGATTTTGTTGATGCTATTGATTGTGCGTTAGAAGAGGTATCAAGAAGGATAGAGTTTGGTTTAGCCTGTTCTTGTATCTCAGAGGATGTCTATCAGAAGATCAAGACTCAGAACATAATCAATCCTGGAATTCGAGAAGATGCAAGCACAATACACGGTGGAGACAAGGTCTCAAGTGCAATCTTCTTTGAACCTACAAACCTTGTGGAATATGTGAAGCGTTTAGCATGCTCTCCTAACTATGATGCTAAGGATGAGCTGCAGTTTGTGAGTAAGAGAGCACAGTTATTAGCTTTTAATCGCTGGAAAGGCTATACTGACCTCCCCGAGTTTGAGACACTTCAGGGGTCAGTAGAGTCTGCACCCAAGATTTCTCCTGCAGAAGAGAAAAGTAGCTTATTTGAAGTTAAAGCTTCTGATCCTGAACCGAAGAAGAGTAAACAAGTTTATACTAAAAGGAGAAAGACAGAAGGCAAAAATGACTGTAAACAGGATGGAGTGTTTGAATATGAAGATACTACTTTTCCAAAGAAAAAGGAGAAAACTTTGGCAGAGTTCATTGCTGAGAAACGCTTAAGCAGACGTAATGAGAACATATCACAAGAAAATCCTGGTATAGACCCGCATTGTGAAAAGAAACGCAAGGTTTTGCATTCAAAACTTCTCAAGTCCACGAAAAAGATCAAGGCAGACCTGCAAACAGAGGATTCAGGAGCATCTCCAATTTCTCCCAAAAATGATCAAAAGAATAATTTGTCTGCAGGTGATAAGATTATACCAGAGAAAGCTAGAAAAAGTTTCGGAATTGGGGCAAGCATATTGAGAGTAGCAAACCAGATGCATTGTTCAACACCAACCAGAGTCGTTCCTTGCAGTAATTCGGCCTCTAAAATGGCAACCAAGATCAATGGTAGTGGAAAAAGTCTCCAGGAGAAACCTAAAGCTGAAGCATTATCTGAAAGAGAGATTTCTCCATCTCCTAATGAAACGCTTTCCAGCCCTCAGTCTGCTTCTGCTACCAAAACCGCAAATGGGAAACCTAATTCCATCAGCATAGACCACCTACAATCCGGAGAAGTTGAACAGATTGTAACGGAAGAACCTAGTACTAACCTTGCGGAAGACTCGATGTTGGAATCTATGGACTTGAAAGACTCTTCTGAAGAACAACAGCTGGTTCATGAGGATAGGAAAGAAGCTGGAAATATCGAGGATGAGATTACTATTAAGGACAGCAATCAAACTGAAGAGATAATCATTGGCTCGGACTTGAAAGAGCAGCCTAGTCACAAGAACTGCTCTGATGGATCTGATAGTTGCAAGAAAGATGTTTCTGCAGAGTAGGAAGGCTCAGCGTCAGCGTCTAACCCACTAATACTTCTAAAACCGAAACCGGGTCCGGTTCTTGTTACTAGCCAAGAGTGGAAAATACCTTTTAGACGACTTCTCTTCTCTTTTCAAAGTTTAGGTTTGTATGTTTTTGTCAGAGTAGAACAAAACTGTACGAGTAAAAGAATGTTGCAAAGTTATATTTTGTTTTCGGATTTGCGAAATTGACTGTTAAGAATTCAATTTGAAGTTTCAGTTGGGTAAGTTGTTAACAAGTGATGAGAAGGGTAACATGGAGAAATTACGAAACCTTGATGCTGGGAAGAAAAAAGAATTTGAGTTCTCCAAAAAATATGAAACAAAAACACGAGATTAAACTCGGAATTCGTCGTACAAAGAAGAAAAAAGAAACATAAACATGTCTTTAAATATCAAAAAAATCCATGACCAAAAAAAGCTTGAAAAGTAGTAGAGCTTAAGACCTAGGCTTCTCCTTCTTTTCCTTGAAAAGGGCCAATAGTGAGACGCCAGACACCTTCACCACCTTGAACCTAACTCCAGGAATATCTCCGACGGCATGACCTTTACGCCCAAATCCAGCAATCAACACCTCGTCCTGCACAACACAACATCAATGCGTCATAAGATTGGACACATGGCAAAGATTAGTCAAGATAGTTTGTCATAATAACTTACATTTTCTTCAATGTAGTTCAAACAACCATCATTGGGGACAAAAGCAGCAATCTTTTTGCCGTTCTTGATCAACTGAACTCTAGCACACTTACGGATGGCAGAGTTAGGCTGCTTAGCCTCAATACCACTGCATAATCAAAGACAAGAGCCTCTTCAATGTCAACAACATCTATACTGAACAAAATCAATAAAAATGTATAAATATATATATTAGTTACATTTTCTCAAGGACGATTCCTTTAGCGTGAGAAGAGCAAGCAAAAGGCTTCTTATATTCATTTCCTTGGTGAGACTTCTTGTATTGTTTGTCAGCCCACCTCTCATTAATCCGAAGTCTCTTCAGCTTGCGCCCAGCTCCCATACCACGTGTCTTACTGAACAGTTTCAAAGACAAATTTAAGTCAGTTAAAATTCCCAAGATCCCGAGAAAATCAAATAAGCTACATATAAAACCAATTCCGACTTGACAAGGATATTAAACCATTATCTTAATAACTAATACTTTCAGCTTCGGCAATCCAAGAGGAGATAAAGTAGTAAGGAGGCATAAAAAATCACAATCTTCAAAATTCTCCACATTTCTGAATAAGAAACTCCAGCATTGATAAAAAAAATTATTACAACCTCGTAGCTTCAACAGGGTAATTAACAAAACACTCAGAAACAAAAACGCACTGTCATTAGTAAGCAAAAGCACCCAGAAAACTCAGTGGTGAATATGAAACAAGTACTGCCACACAATGTATGATTCAAGTCTCGGAATTCTCATAGCCCCAGATTCCGACAAATCGGAATAAATAAAAAAAACACAAAAAATCTAAACACGACACAACATATGACGAAATTCACTAATCCTTGCGTTTCAACGAAACCAAAAACAGAATAGCTTAAACGGAGAGATGAGACTGAACACGAAGAATCCAAGAGATGAAACCGTACCCCATGTTGACGGCGGCGAGAGAGAGACAGGTAGAGATGAGCTAAAACAGCTAAAGGCGCGACTTCAAGTTCGTGGGAAGAAAACCCTAAAGCTTAGAAATCATTATATAGGGTTGGGTCAAAAGACTCTTGAGTCTTCGGGTTAGGCATAAACCGCCTGTCTACCATATAAATTGCGATTTACAGCAATGAACAATAATTGGGTCGCCCAAGGCCCATTATATGCTAAGCCCAAACAGTACAAAGTCCCATACTGCATTTGTGCATACGAAACGAGCGACCGCAGAGAAATACTACCATTCCCCTTAACTCCTTAAGGTATACGCTTGATTAGAAACATTCCACTCCGAGTCACGTGCACCTACTACTACTCCACGACTCCCACACTATTCGCCACGTCAGCAAATCCTTTAACTCTGAACAAAAACCGGCTGTAGCAGGTAACAGGCACACATAGCAAAGCCAAAGCGCACGACACGCACCGGTTCAGCCGGTCGAAATAACGACATGCAGGACCGTCCATTTTTAAAAAGAGCAATCTTGATCTAACGGTTCGTATTTGTTTATTGAACCGGTAAAATACAAAATAACGAAAAAAAGGAAGAAAATGGAGAAGCTCGTCAATGGCGGACTACGGTAATTTTCGTTTACAATAAATAAACCAGTCGAACTCAAGGGAGAATATTGAAAAGGTTCAATGGAAGAAGAATAAGTTTGGTGAACATGATCATCAACATCTAAGCTGTTTCTGCGTCATATGGTTAGATCAACTTTTGTCTCTAAGTTAAAAAAGAGAGATATGATTCGTTATCAATATTCTCTTGAAGTTATTTTAATCAAAAAGAAGTAATTTTTATATATGTTTAGAAATAAAAAAAAAGTGAGCTTGAAGTTCACGCTTGTAAAGGTGTCAGTTGCAGCTCATTCTCACCATGTTCTCTCTCGAGCTCTTTGTGTGTGTTTCTCTGTGCTCATAAAAACACTTAATGTATACAGGTCTTCTTCTTCTTCTGAAGAGTCGGTTCGGGTTTCGGATTCGGATCCGGATTTAGGGATTTAGGTTTTGATGGAGGAGATGGGAAGAGGAATGCCTACGTGGCAGGACGAGTTAGCAAGTCTCATGGACGGAGGTTTACAATACGACGGATCTCCGATCGATTTGATGTCGGGTACTAAATCCAGGTCCAAGAGTTCGGGTTTCGGGTCGGAGTCTGGATCCGAATCAGTGGAGAGTTTGAAGGATCAAGTGATGGGGTTTATGAAATCATGGGGTGAAATGCTTCTGGATCTCGCTATTGGATGTAAAGACGTTGCGCAGCAGACTCTGGTGAGTGAAGACTCAGTCGTCGTGCGTAAGCTCCGGAAACCAGCTGCTAAGGTTTCAAAGAAGCTAAGCTTCCTTAACGAGTACTTGCCTGAGGATCGTGATCCCGTTCATGCTTGGCCTGTGATTTTCTTCGTCTTCCTTCTAGCTCTCACAGGTATATATATATGATTACTAATCTAGATTTTTTTTGGTATTAATTCATCTGCAATGCCACAGTCATACATTGAACAGTTTATTCAAATGTCTGCTAGAAATTTCTGAAGTTGTTGTCTGTAGTTGGCTTGGTTCTGCTTATATGTTGGTTAAATTGTCAGTATTGAATAGATTCTGTTTAGTGCAAAGAGAGGCTTGTATCCTTTTCTCTGACATATCCAATTTTTTAAGTGCAGCATTGAGTTTTAGTTCGGACCATGATAGATCTGTCCCCGTGTTGAAGAAAATCCGTCTGCATCCTACTGGTGCAAGCCGTGTACAGCTTCCAGATGGTAGATATTTAGCTTACCAGGAGCTTGGTGTTTCAGCTGAAAGAGCTAGATACTCTCTTATTGTGCCTCATTCTTTTCTTTCCTCTCGACTAGCAGGTATGATCAAATAAGTTCCTTTTTTTACTTTTCCTCAGTTTCTGCTACTTTTGATGATGCAATTACATCTGATTTGCCTCTAATGTTTCAACATTATACACTCAAGGTATACCTGGAGTAAAAGAATCATTGCTCAAGGACTATGGTGTTCGTCTGGTGTCATATGATCTTCCAGGGTTTGGAGAGAGTGATCCTCATCGTGCTCGGAACCTTAGCTCTTCTGCCTCGGATATGATTGATCTAGCTGCTGCTCTCGGGATTGTTGAGAAGTTCTGGTTACTCGGTTATTCCAGTGGTAGTATGCATGCCTGGGCTGCAATGAGATACTTTCCTGACAGAATAGCTGGTACCTTTCATTTTTCTGAATAAAAATTTATATGCATATCAGTTCAGTAGAACACATCATGGTTTTTCATATTGTAATAGTTTCAAAGAATGACATAAAACGAAATGGCAAGATTGTGTTTTCATCAATCTACAGGAGTTGCCATGTTAGCTCCTATGGTCAATCCATATGAGCCAAGCATGGCTAAGGAAGAGATGGCGAAAACATGGGAGCAGTGGCCACGAAAGAGGAAATTCATGTACTTTTTAGCACGTCGGTGGCCAAGTCTTCTTCCTTTCTTCTACCGGAGGTCCTTTCTCTCTGGCAATCTCGAGCCGCTGAATCAGTGGATGTCAATATCATTAGGAGAAAAGGTAAATCTGTATTCATCAAAGGTCTATTCCGGAGGTTATGGGTTTTCAAGTATCACCAAAGTTCTTTATGGCTCACAAGCTAAACCTTTAAATGCCACTTTTCTACTTCAGGACAAAATTGTAATCACAGATCCAGATTTTGAAGATCTTTACCAAAGGAACGTGGAGGAGTCTGTACGCCAAGAAACTGCAAAACCATTTGTCGAAGAAGCTGCGTTACATGTATTAAATTGGGGCTTTAGTCTTCCCGAGTTCCACGTGCAGAAGAAGTGTAGAACCAATGGCGTCCTCTCTTGGCTAATGTCAATGTACAGCGAATCCGAATGTGAACTTATTGGGTTTCGGAAACCCATACACATATGGCAGGTTTGTTGAAATCATAGTTAATTCTCCATCTTTATGATCATTTTTTCGAGTTGTTAGTTCCTCATCTTGCTTGTGGTCACAAAGGGTATGGACGACCGAGTCACACCACCTTCAATAACGGATTACATTAGCCGGGTCATACCTGAAGCAACGGTGCACAGACTCCCACATGAGGGCCACTTCTCTTACTTCTATTTCTGTGATGAGTGCCACAAACAGATCTTCTCGGCCATATTTGGAGAACCAAGGGGCCAGGTAGAGTTATTGGAACAAAGAACAGAAACCCATAAACCGGATCAACCAGAGACCGGTTTGCCGGACACTAGCGATACCAAAGAGTAAGTAAACAGGTTATAAAAAAACTATAGAAACACGTTGTTCTTGGTCTTCGTTCAATCATGGAGAAATGTGTAAATAACACTAAGAAGATGCTTTCGTTCTTTGCTTTGGCTTCAGATTTCAGATTTTATAGGTTATATTGTTATAACAAAGCAGAGTTCATTTTGAGATCACATTTAGCACTACAAAAAGTGTAAGTGAAAGAACAATTTATTGAAGCAGCTTTCTATTATTTGGAAATGCAAATAATTTTTTCTCTTGTTTTAATAGTTTTCTGATGATTGTCGAAAAAATCTGAAGGCTGTTGATTTTCTTATTGATGTAAAATCAATTTTTGTATAACATACCAATCTGAATTTTAGGTTGAACTCAACCAAAGAGAAACAGTCGATACAATTCAACCAGTAAAAAGAAAGTATAAAAAATTATAATCCATGGACAATAATACACAATCTCGGTTCGGATCAGGAAATTGAAGAAAAACATGCTTTGCTTTTGTCTAAAACAGCTAAAAACTATGTTGAGCCTAATGATCCCACCAATCCGTCTATACAAGTCATTTCTCAACAAGAAGCCTGTCTGAAATTTGTTGTATATGTATATTCTCTTCTTCTCTCGCCAAAGACAATCTCCACAGAAACCACCTTGTAAACTGGCAGGCTGCTTTGCCTCGGTATAGAGCACTGACCAAAGACAGCTTGGTAATAGTGCCGGCAAGTAATACCTGAGCGCCCATATGGTTATTATGGATATTACAGTTCATTGGAAATGTACAAAAGACCCATTAAGCTTGTTACGCTTGTTTCTATCAGTTCACAACCCTCACTCTCAAGTGTTTGTTTAGCTGCAATATCTCCTGCATCTTGGCAAGCAGAGTGAGTTCTTCAAAACCCTCTAGTGGAAAAACGCAGAAACGCTGCACAAAACACCTGTCATTAAGTTATCTAACTCAACTAGTTGTAAGTCCAGCAATTTCAAAAGCACAGAAAATTTGAGTACTAATGATCGGGTACAGAAAACTGAGGGGGTGGGGGTACAATTTGAAGTTACACAGCTAGATCCACTCTTTGGTCCTGGTAGAATCTAACAATTGATGTGGAACCTAATGTAAGATGGTTTATGAGATTTTTGAGTTACCTAAAGACGTCTGACCAGCTTGGGTGACAGTGAAGAGAACATGCTGATTCTCCCGGTATCTTAATGTTCCATTAGGATGGGAAAAAGATACTTCCCAGTGCATATCTCATAATTCCCAGTGGAGACAGCAGTGCATGGACAAGGAGAAGTAGGGAGTCGGTACTTGTTATTCAAACTGACATCTGGTGTTCCTTGCGGGTTTGGCTGCAGAGCAATTCAGTACTTTCTTGAATGGACTTTCCCGTTATCTGCAGAAACAAACCAATGGAATTTTTTTATACGATTATTTTCGTTGACCCTGAAAAAAGAATTATGAGATATGCAATGTTCTGTTCAGTTTATGCCCAATGCTTACCCGCACTCGCTTCCTACGTCTCCTTGTCTCTACACTGCTGTCTCCATACTTTTCACCGTATTTAGTCTCAAGGGATCCATCAGTATCCATGTTGCTTTCATCAGCATCACAAACATTACTAACCCGGTTATCTGAATATGAACAAACCTCAGAGAGTCGTACACCACATCCTTTTATTTTGCAAAGAGAGTCGGTTGTGAAAGTAATCTCTATATCCACTCGATCATAGTTCAGTTCAGCTAGAGAATCATTGCCTTTGTTTAGTGGGAAACGACAGTCGAAGATAATCAGATGATTATCCATCTGACGTGGTAAATCAATGGCAAGGTGACAATCAGCAGAATCAAAGGAGCTCCCGTCTTTTCTTGTGAAGTGACAACATATCCAGTTAGAGGTGAAGGAATTAGGTTCATCGGCATCAAATGCAATGCAAACCCTAAGTCGCAAGAATTGTTGAGAGAAAGAGCTCTGAAGTAGACGGGTTGCCAGAGAGCTTCCGGTAGCTCGGTTGGTGAAATATGAAGGCACTTCTCTACCTGGCAAAAACAGATACTTGAAAAATGATTGTTGAATGAGAGCTTCTTGATCTAATTTGAAGCAGTTGATGAAATTGAGCACTGGCAACTTAGTGTGAATATTGTTTGCTTCCGTTTCCACCGCACTTGGATGGTCAAGCCAGCTAGCATCAGTTAATACCCCGCAGTTTGAGAAGTCAACCTTCTCGAGAAGCTTCAGTTTAGAAATGTTGGGGGATATATATCTTAACCTTTTGCATTCCCGCATTTCTAGGCATATGAGCTTAGAGAAGTTCTCGATCCACCAAGGAACTTCTTTGATAGCTGTCTGGTTTAGATTGAGAAATGAGATGTTCTTTGGGATATTTGGAAAACCCCTAAACCGTGAGCATCCCCCGAGATCAAGCCGATACAGAGATTCGAGGTTGACGTCGAACGAAACACTATTCAGCTCTGCGCAATTTTGCATATATAGTTTATTGAGAATCCGAACAGTAGAAGGAAGTTCCTCTCTATCTTCAAGGCATTTAGATGACTGAACCACAAAAAAAAAAAAAATCACGGAAAACTATAAAATTTGATACACATCATGTAAAAGGATTGTCAACAACTACTCTCAAAGTATACCTCTACCTCTTCCCATAGCTTCTCGAGCTTGCTGTTTCGCATTCTGAGCACAATAAGGTGTTCAGCATGAAAGCTAGAAGGCAAACATCGCATTGGATATCCATCCCAACAAAGTAATTTGAGCTTAGGAGGAAAATAGTTGAGGCCTCCTGGTAAGTGCAATCTGACTTGGTTATGCAAGTCCATTGAGTCGTTGTAGATTCTCAAAAACCGTAGATTACGCATCCTTTTGAAGGCCCTCTTATCTATGTGCAACTCAGATAACTCTGCTAGACTCAATGATAAACCTAAAACCTTCTTAGCACTCTGACAAAAAAAAAAAGAAGAGATAATATCATTATCTTCAATTCTTAACAAGCGGCTACAATTTTTCTTTAACAGAAGGCTTTGATAGTCTCAAATGAGTTATGAGAGGAACACTTACAGAGGTATCATTAAATACATCGCAAATATCCTTAGAATCCACCAGGAATTCACGTTCTCTAGGCTTGCTGGACTGTGTACGGATGATTTCCTTACCTATTTCTTGTACCAAACAATGTATATGTACAGTACTCCCTCTTTCATGAATGAGGGAGTTATCGATAAGGTTTTTAAGCCCAATATTAACATCTAAGTCACTCTCCGCAAGTAGCAGCTTGATGTCATTGGCTTCCATACCATTAAAAAGACATGCAATGTGACAAAATATTGCTTTGTCTTCTTTGCTACCTAAACTGTCATAGCTAACTCTTAGTGCTTTCTCAATTTTGCCATAGTGTCCTTTCCGAAGCCTAGGCAACATATCCAACCAATCCTCTTTGTCCCTCCCCCTCAAATATGACCCAAAAACGTTAAGAGCCAAAGGAAGATTATCCGCACCTTTTGCCACTTCAGAAGCAAGCTCCGCAAACCCATCACGTGGAGAGTTTTGCCAGAAAGCATACCGGCAAAACATCTCTAGAGCTAGGTTATCAGATGGGAGACCCACCTCATAAATACGATCAATACCATGAGCTCTTAGGAAATGCTTATTTTTTGTAATGACAAGAATTCTGCTCCCACATCCAAACCATTGAGTCCCACCAACCAAGGCATCTAGTACAATTTGATCATCCAAATCATCAAGTACTATAAGAATTTTCCTGTGCTTTAGCCTCTCTGCCACCGCCCCTAAATGATGTATCTTTATATCCTTGATGTTTAAAATCTCAGACAGGAAACTTTCTTGCAAATGCAGCTTCATGTTGTAGTCGTCTGGATTGGCTCTGGTATAAATTTCCATAGTCTTGAATACAAAAGCCCTGTCTAAGAAAACACTAGTTTGGAAGTGACGAGAGACTCGACAAAAGAGAGCTCTTGCAATGGTAGTCTTCCCAATCCCAGAAGGACCCCATAACCCAACCATCCTCACATGTTCAGATTGCAAGCTCAACAAAAAACTCATCTTCGCCAGATGATCATCAATTCCAACAAAGTCACAAAATTTCGTTGATGGTGTAACATTAAGCTTACCCAAAACATCAATAGCGATGTCTTCAATCAGGTTTGCTTCGTTATACCTGATAAAAATAAAGATGATCAGAAACAATACGTTGAACAAGTAGTATCAAAGGTTAAAGAAGGGGCTTACCAATTGTCAGAATGATATCCATGAATATTTGCTACATCGGTCAAAGCATTTTTCCAACGAATTTGCAATTCAACAGTTGTGTTCAGGCAAATCTTTTGAAAGGCCTTTCCAAAATCGCCCGTTTGTTTCCTGACATGACAAGGATCCAAACCGTAGAAGACAGGTATAACCATTTGACCCTTGTCATCTTTGCATTTCACAATCTCCAACAATTCGTTCAAACACCAGCTTGAAGAGGCGTATATCTTAGAAAAGACGACGATTGCGATCCTTGAATCTCTAATAGCGTGTACAAGCTCAAGGCCGATGGACAGGCTTCTCTGGATCTCACTGTCTTTGAAATAAGTGATTAATTTGCGATCCAGTGCTAAGAGAAGGTGGCTGAGGAAAGATCTACGGACATCTTCTCCGCTGAAGCTCGGGAAGACATCGAATACCCAATTGCAAGAGGTGGAAGAAGAAGAAGTTGCCATAAAAGAGAGGTGGAATCAATGTTTAAGAAGAACGTCAGTAGCAGAGACTTGTCACTTGTGAATTGTGCAATTGGCAATTTCATGAATCTTTCTCCGTTTTTTCCGATGAAGCTCGACTTTTTCTTTTGGGTGGTGTCGTGTCGCATTACTGGATAGGCCAATTTAATATTCGTTGAATTCTGCGTATGATTGAAATTCTTCAGCATATCAAATCAACTAGTAATTTTTAATTCAAAAAAAATTAATGTGTTGTACGGTTTCGTTTGCTAGTCAAAACGGTTCGAAAAAGCACACCGTCCAACTCTAAAAGGGTTTTTGTTTTCACCACTCACCTATCAATCATAATCATCATGTGTTTCAAGATTTGTTCCCGTACACGACTCTAAAATCATATGTACTAAGAGATGTTCAATAACAAAAATAATATGAATTCAACTATTCAATAACTAAAACATGTTCTCATCGGATTCTATTGAATTCCATATTGAATCAAATTTCGTTTAGAGGGTTTCAAAACGCAGAACCAGACCCCTTGGTTTTCCCAAGCATCATGTCCTTAGCTTCGTTGATCTTAGAAGCAAGGTAATGGCTTCCTCCTGCGTCTGGGTGGTTAGCCACCATCACTCTCCTGTGCGCTTCCTTCACCTTCTCTGCTGCTACACTCTCCCTGTTCACACACCATAGGTGTCAAACTCGTCAAGCCACAATTAGTAAAAGCCACCATTAAAGAACATCTCTATCATAAACAAATAGAATTTTGGATAACTTGGCCCCTTTTTTGCAAACTTATTAAGAACCTACTGCCTATAGTTGATCACTTTACCATCAGGGACCTGAAGAAATCCATTAACGGATCCTTCCAGTTCTACCGAAAATCAACAAGTAGAAAGAATCTTTCTTATGACTAGCCGAAGATCAAGCTATACTTAAGAACATGAGTCATTAGTATGAGATACCACACTGCCTATTCGTGATCAGTTACACACCGGGCACCAAACGAGAACCAGTAAGGGTTCCTTTCTATTGTACCAAAAACGGAAGAAGCAGAACAAGTCGTTACAAAACAAGCAAAAGGGAAACCTTTTTAACACAAATGTCCCAAGATCACTAGTATCATTGTAGTGAGGCCAAAGACACAAGAAAGGTACCTAACACCGAGAATAAGAGCAGCTTCTCTCCGTGTCATTGCAGCTTGGAAACCACCTTCATAGAATTTTCTCATTTTAGGCCTTGCTGGTCTCAGCTTGAACGCTTGCCATGCCTCTATTCCGTATTTACCAGCATAAGCAGCAGCAGCAACAGCAGCGCCAGCGATGATCGCTGCAACCTGGAGAAATGGACGAGAAGAGTAAGCATCTTAGTCAATAAACCACCAACTGAGAGAAGATGAACCATAGGGGATTCAGAGATAACCCTGGAAGAAACATTTTGATAGTGACACAAACCCCAAACACAACAGAGCAAAAATGGAAGCAGAAGCTTTAAAAGTTATCATCACAGGAAGGAAATAAAAAAAAAGGAGGATTCTTTTAGAGACCATAATCCAATCAAAGGTATTCTTTCAATATCATCAAATGATTTTTCCAAAATCAATCAGCCAAAACAATAAAGAGAGGAAAATTTAGAGAAACCCGAAAGAAGAACAGACGCAGGCAAATTTACCATTGTTGTAGAGGATTTGAGCAAGACAGGACACTAAAAAACGAAACACGATTTGATTGAGATGGATGAAAACAACTGTTCAATGTTCGATTAAAGGATTAGGGTTTTGGCTATTTCCTGGTTTGCTTTGCCTTGGCCAAATAGGTCGGTTGCGTGAATGAAGAAGGAATACACATCGAAACCTTTTAATTCGTTAAGGTGGTTTTAAATAAAAGTTGCAGTTTTGGTTTGGTTCGGTTTTTTAAATCAATAATTTTGGTATGGTTTATGGTTTTAATTCGGATCAGAGTTACATACATGGCCTCCATTACTACTGGGGTGGATTCTGTTTGTGTACTCTTTACTCAATTATCTTTCAAAAACTCGTGTTGAAATCTAGAATATAGCTGATTAAGATTTGAAAATGAATTAAGTTTTGGCAACGTGAACAAAATATGCGTTTATTGTTAACAAGATCATAATGGAAGATGAGCCACAAACTGTATAAAAAATTATAAATCCATTCACACTGGTTGAGGCACTCAGACCATTAGTTAGCTCTTGAAGTTGTAAGTATTATTCTAGTTCGTCTTTGATATATAAAAGAATCAAATAAACAAATGAGACTTACACTGCACAAATGAACCACCTTAACACTTTCTTGTACCCAACATTGCGTATAGTATCAATGGCCACAAAAATCAAATAATGATGAATTATAATACCTCAGCTGGTCGCCTTAAGAGTGCCGTTTTCCACTTTGGGCGGGGCTGAGGATCGTCTGGGTTTGGGTGCAGGTGAAGCTGAATAGGACAGCCGTTTCTTTGCTGGTGCTTTCTCCGGTAAAACACCGTTTTCCTCGGCGGAGGTTGTGGTCACGGTGACACGTGGTGAGCTCTGAGGCTTGAGCTTGCCTCGTGCTGATTTTGTTGAGGGAACCGTGTAGCTATTACGTCTAGCAGTTGAGCTAGCCAGGCTCTCGTCATCACTAACCGATGACCTTGCAATGCTGTGCCTAGAGTTCCTCTCCGAGCTCTTGCAGACTTCATCGGTGGTCTTGGATTTTATAGACGATGGGACTGGCTTCTTCTTTCTCGGGTTTCTGGTGGTGGTGGATGATGATGATGTGGTATTGGGTTGAGTCGAGCTATTGAGTTTGTTGCGGTTTGAAGATTTTGCAGTTTCTTTTCCATGTGAATTACGGTTAGTTGATGTCTTAACAGAAGACTTCTCGTTGTTGTTGTTGTTGCTGTTTTGTTCTTTCTCTGAACTCTCCCATGGCCGGCCAGCCATCCACCTCTCTAACCAGCTCCAACCCCAAGTCGGGTTGCTAGGATCCATGAACATCGGGTTTGCAAATTTCGAGTTGCTCTTCAAGTTTTGCTGCAAAAATATGAGTCTGTTATGATCATACGCATTAAACCAAATCCAATGTTAACATCAGGCCAAAGGAATCTTAAGCAGCATTTAAGGACTGCTCTGTTAACAAGTTCAACCATCATGTTCTTGCACTATGCGATTTAGCAGAGACCCCTAAGCCTCGAGAATAGTTGGAAAGAACGAAACTTTGGGTTGGGAACACACACAAGTACCTGATGTGTGAATGCATAAGCCAATGCCCTTTCCCTTCTCATTGTTGCCTCGTACTTTTGCAACATACCCGCTTCGACTTGTTCTTTCGACTGATTGCTGTCATTCCAATTACCCCCATTCTGCACAAGAAAGAGCAAGTCTTAGGAATAAACCAAAAAAAAAGATCTCAAGCAACTGCAGTAGAATGTCATCTGATAAACTTTAGAGTAGTAAAAGTGAGACCTTTAAGCCTCCTAGCTCTTTAGCATGCTTCTGAAGAAGTTGCTTATGTCGAGCCTGATTCTCTTCTGACATTCTGATTCTCCTAGATAGGATTTGTGACTGTACACGAGAAAGAGTCTGCATACATTTAAGAGTATTTGCAGCTTGCCGTTGTACAACCGATCCTTCCATCATTAACTTAAGTCTAGCCAGCCCCCTCATCTCCTGCAACTCTCTTCTTGCCTGCATTGGATAAACCATACAAATTAAGGTTACATTTGAGAAAGATAATGATCAATAGAAAGCACAAACAATCAACAAGAAAAGCTTGAATCTTTCCATTTCTATAGGAAGATAAAGATAACTTTCAGGAAACTAAGCCAATCACAAACAAATTTAAACAGGTTTGAGCATGATTAGTGGACTAAGCACACAAATTCTTATGAAGCCAAATCGAGATTACGAATAAGGAAACATACCAAATATCCCCTAAACGTAGTCTGAATTAAGATGGAAGATGCTTCTTCCTTTGACTTCCCTGGAAACCTATCGACTTTAGCTTGATGAACAGATTCACGAGAAGATGGAGATGAATCCACAAGAACATCTGCATCTGTAGCAAGCACAGAATCTGAAGGAGGAGGAGGAGGAGGAGGCAAAATCTTGTTCTTTTCATAGTTGACTTCATCAACCCTCACTTCAAATTGAGGAGGAGAACTTCTAGATGTGGATACCAATACAGGGTAAGAGATTACACTATTTTGACACTCAGCAGATTCGTGTTTCAACTTCTGTACCAAAAAAAATAATAACATGGATTTGACAAGGCGCCAAAACATGAAATTTACATAAATATATAAAGCATAGTGACTAGAACACATGAAAAAGTTGGAACCTTTGAATCTGGGCTAAAAGCCTTCTTTACATTCTTCAGCCATTTGGCTTTTTTGACCATCTCCTCGCTGTTATATGTCCTGATCCTACTCTGACGAAAATTGATTCAGATGATAAACATTTTCCAAAAATAGAAAATCACAGATTTGCAACACATTCTTTGATCTCAAAATCTAGAAGCTAAAATCTTTGATTAAACCCAAAAGTCAAAACAGTTAAATGGAACCTGTGAGAGACTGTAGAAACAGATCTGGAAGAAGAGAAGCTCAAGATTCAATTTAGACCTTCAAAAACACGAGTCTAAGAGTTCTCTTTTAATGATTCTGTGCGACTTTTTTTCGGAACTGAAATGCGAAGAGAATTTGAATCGGTCTGAGTTTTTGATGTTTGCTGACTTGAGAAGAGCACGAGATGGGAGAGATGCGAATTTTGAAGCTGAGAGTATTGTCTTGTCTGTGTGTGAGCCCACTAATTGAGCAGCTTTTTCTGTAGGCCCTACTTTATTTTCCTCTGTTACAGCTTGCCGCTCTTTTTTTATTTCTCTTCTTCAACGACTTTTTTTTATTTAACAGCTTCCGACCGCAGCTAATGAGATTCATGTTTATATTTCTTAACCTTAAAAAATATAAAAAATTTGATATATGGATTAAACCAACTTTTTTTTAACGCTAATTACTCATTTTATTGTTACTCTATCAAAATTTGACTTCATTAAACATCGTTGAACTGTTAAAATTCTACGTCTAAGATTTCGTTACCTAGATCAATCTTGATTTTTTTTAACTTCATTATGGAGAAAGAAAACAAAAAAATGGGGTTTTGTTGTTGCTGGTTTGGTGGATATGCAAAAGCCTCCTGAAATGATTTCTGGAAACATGTCGTCAGCGATTTGTGTTTACTCTATTGTTTAAGAAATTTGCCTGGATGGAGCAACCTCGCAATAACTATTTACTCCTTGCGTGTCGTCATGCATAGAACGAGACTGTACATCTCTATCAGCTCTCTCACACGTTGGGGTATTTATATTATCCTCCAAGAAAGAAGAGGATAAACCGTGTCAGTAAACCAAAGTGAGGTTTCTTCAACACTGCTTCAGCATTTGTTCTTGAAAATTACTAAATTCATCCTTTTGATTTTCCTTTGAAACGTGTTTGTGTTATTTTATTTTATTTTGACGTCAAAGAAAACTTTCATTCAAGAACCATGCGCAAAGAGAGAGGGTACAGTAGGTAACCACAATGACATGGTAGAGTTTACAAATAAAAAAGATAAACCGCGAGTTCTTGCCCAACGAGCAAGAAAGTCCGCATGAACATTAGACGCTCTCGAAACAAAGGAGAGATTAAAAAGAGGGAAATTTTCTTTGAAAGCACCAAAATTTGCAAGCTCTGCTTGATAGATAGGCCAGTCCGATGAGTTCTCCGTTATGGAAAGGAGTTCTTTGCAATCTGTTTCAAAGGATTAATTAACAAGGTGACTTGATATCCCATAAGCATTGCATCGGCCATGTTAAGCCCAGCAGCTCCGCATGGGTTGCCGATAAGCACCTCCTAGTGCCCTTAAGACCTACGAGACTGGGTTGAAATGAATTATCGAATACGCACCAGCCCATACCACAAGTCTCATCTGAGTCTTTCCAAGCTGCATCTGGACTACATATGATCTCGCCAATGCTACGAGCTGAGGTGGAACTTTGAGATGGTGAGAACAGTGGGGACATAAAGTACATTTACCTAATGCACACGTCTTGTTACTGAGATGGTGAGAATATGAGATCATTTTCTGTCGGCCCAATTTTATGAACAAATGGTCCAAGATTGCTTGATATACATTATTCCAGATTTTGTAAAATCAAGGAAAATACGTATTCAATTATTATTATTTATTTATTTTTCTTAACCTATTATTGGTTGGTATCATTTAACTATTATAGCAAAGAAAAATTATTGACATTTTTTCTTTTTTTGTTGGTAAACAATATTTCTTTCTCTTTAATCCTAATGTTGGAGTGTGAATTTGTGGCTGCCAATAAAAGGTAACACATGGATAGAGTCTTTTACAAAATAGTCAAACGATATGTTCAAAATACACAAATATAGTCAATACTTCACTTGTCCAATTAGCATTTGCATAAATGGATAAGTTTAAGATTTCCAAAGACAACGAGAGTTATAAAAGTGGAGTCTTTGGTGACATTTTTCAATTAACTTTATACAAAACAAAATCACTATGGGTATCACAAAAACTTTGGTGACCTTTTTTCTCTTTGTCATATTAGCAGTTTCGTTCAACAACCATGTCATTTTGGCCTCAGGTATAAGCACATATGTCAATTAGCATTGATCGATAGAAAAAACTGTTGTTTGTACATATTGTATATATATATACTTGCATATATTTTAATACTTTTTGTGTGGGTAGATGCAGAGATAAACAAATACCATTGCTCGAGTTTGTGTGAGACCGGCATCTACGGACCGATTGCATGCATCAATGAATGCATTAAAAAAGGATATAAAGCTGGAAAATGTGCAGGCCGAAGTCACAAAAATCCTGCTCGATGTTGTTGCTACAACTGAAAACCTATTATCTCCTAAGTGATACTGCTAAATGATTCAAGCATTGTATTTAAATATTTAAAAGTTAAAAGGCAAAACCTATTATCTCCTAAGTGATACTCCTAAACGATTCAAGCATTGTATTTAAATATTTAAAAGTTAAAAGGCAAATTGTTATCGTGTCAATTTGTAATAAATGCAATGAAATAAATTTAAACAAAATTTATTTTTAATATATATGTTCCTAATCAAATATTAAAAAACATTGTGCTTTGAGTTTTTTTTTTTTTTTTTATACTTTTCTCTAATAATGAAAGTAATGTTTAATTTTGATGTATTTATAGTTGATTATTTAAGATAATGTTTTACAGTGTGTTATGAGTTATGACTTTTGTATATTAGGAAAAAAAATGAAATTTAAACGATATAGAATTGTTATGGATCGTTTATAACAAATATTCTTAGTAACAAAAAAATCCTTAAGTCAAACCTAATATTAAGGTGCTCCATTTCTAGATTTTTGTTTCCTTCTTATTACTTATGAATTCTATCATATTGTTAAATCGGTAGAAGTGGGTATATGTCTCAAGGTTTTTTACAATGCAAACTACAAGGCGATTTGCATTGTGAAGATTAATATAAATAAATAAATAAAATATGGATGATGGCAAAATAAAGAAAATACGGATTATAATATTTATCAGTCAAACCTATATAATTCATGTTCAAAATTTCATTAAGCGCTAGTTAGATAATTGGTACGAGTCTAACTAATAATTTTAAAATATATTAGACTGGCGGGCGGTAAATCTCCACTGTAGGACGTATTTCCGGCGACTAGACGGCCTCTGCGGGTGCATTTTATAACATACTTCACACAAACAGTTAACAAATCAATATTTGTGTTATCTTTGTAAAAGTTTAGTCAAACGTAATTGTTTTTTTTAGGAAAGTAATCTGAGTATTTTGCATTTAGTCAAAGTTATTTATAATTCGTGATAAAAAGCTTTTTTTGTATGGGGCCTACTTTGATTTCCTCTTTAACAGCTTGGCGCTCTTTTTTACTTCTATCTTCAACGACTTTTTTTTATTCAACAGCTTATGAGATTCATTTTTACAAGTACCTATTAAGCTAAAAATAAAAATTGAGACTTGAAATTAAACCCCCTTTTTAACGCTAGTTACTCAATTCATTCTTACTCTTATTAAAATTTTGCCTTGATTTAACATCCTTGAACTGTTGAATATATGCCTAAGAGTTTGTTAACTATATCAATCTTGATTTTTTGAGAACTTCTCAAGTCTTAGACATATAATACATCTGGAAAAACAAAAAAAAATTGGGAAGTGGAAAGTACGAGTTAACGTACGTCATTATAGTTATTTCTAATTAAAATATAGTATGGTCGTTATTCGTATGCTTCAAGCCTTCAATATATAATTTTTTTAGACAGTCTAAGTATTCTTCGTAAATTTTAACCCAAAAAAATGGTATTCTTTGTAAAGAATACTAATATATGTTTTATCAAAAGAGAAAAAGAAAACTAATATGAGCGTATAAGCGTACGTATTTTACCGTGAACCGGTAAAGATACAATAATTTACAATTTTAGTTATCATATTCCAAATTGGTATTTATTGGTCAATTGTGGGGGGGGGGGGATCCTAAATTCCTAATGCTGGAGGGTGAATTTGTGGCTGCCAATAAAAAAAGGTGACACAGGAATAGAGTATGTTACTAGATAGTCAAACGATATGTTCAAAATACACAAATAGTCAACACTTCATTTACCCAATATAGCTTTTGATTTGCATAAATGGAAAAACAGTCATTTCCAAAGACCACGAGAGTTATAAAAGTGGAGTCTTTGGTGACCTTTTACAAATAACTTTATACAAAACAAAATCACCATGGATAGCACAAAAACTTTGGTCACCTTTTTTATTTTCGTCATATTAACAGTTTCGCTCTCAAACCACATCATTTTGGCCTCAGGTATATTTTAAATTTGCATCTGGCCACATATGTCAATTAGCATTGATCAAAAAAGAAAAAAAAAAACGTTTGAACATTTCACATATTTTAATACTTTTTTGTGTGGGTTTGTATAGATGCAGAGATCAATAAGTTCTCATATGACCACTGCATTCATCCATGTGTTTTTGGCGTATACGGACAGGATGAATGCGTTGATGATTGCACTAAAAAAGGATTTATAACCGGAATTTGTGCAAACCGAACTTCCAAAGATCCTATTCGATGTTGTTGCTATAACTAGGGATATCCCGCGCTACGCGCGGGGCAAACGTTAAAATTTGATTCAATACTAATTAAAAAAAGAAAAATTAATTGGTTTTCAATCATTGTGAAGTGCAAAATCATGTCATGTTTCTTAAAGTCTTGTGAAGTTTGATATTTAGACCATACTAAAAAATCTCTAAACTCGTACGTTTTGAGCCTTTTGATGTCACTAAGTTTATACTTAAGGTTTATACTAACATGAAATCTCACTTATGTGTAAATGTATCTAAATGGATCATTCTTATAAAATATCCATCGAAGGAATTTGATGTAGCAAGTTTAAAATCTTGTAACCTTTTAAGGAAAAAGTAAAAGACAATAAAATAATTTTGTTTAGGAAAATACGAATTTGTTGGAAATTCATAGAAATATAACAATTGGTAAAAATACTTATTTACTTTGAGTATACGAAAAAGGCATTTTTCTATGGCATGCTATGAGCCTATGAGAAGGCATTTTAATTTCAGTTTTGAATAATATAGAGAAAACATGAAACTAATTCTATAAACTAAAGATCAAAATAGGGAGCTGAAGTATCAGCAATTTTTTTTTGGGAATCAGCAAGTTGAAGCCCTTCCTTCGGTCCGGGGGTACCACGCAATCCGTTTAGATATATTTCAGTTGCCGCTGCACCGTGCTGACCCATTCCCATTCAATCTACAAACCGATAATTGAGTAAGAGAAGAAAAACTCAGTAATGTACACTCTAGATATTCAAATATTGGGGTTTTGTCTCAAATCTCAATATGAGAGACTATGCAATGTATTTGTTAATACATAAATAGTGATCGAGAATGGACACGTGATTATACTCACCTCATTGTACTGCCACACAAAGAATGCTTCAAATTAACTTTGGAAGTTTAAGACAAAGCTTTGAAGTAAATCTTACGAAATGTAAGACAAAAAAGATGAACATGACAGATTTAAAGCATATGTAAAATCATAACAATTTCGAGGATTTTCATACAAAAAGGAACATAATAAAAAAAAAAGAACCATAATTTTGAAATTCAGTTTCTTGTCTTCCAAAGAAACAAATCCAAGAAAGTTAGAGGAAACGTTTACCTTAGTAGGCAAACCACCTCAGGGTATTTATCTTGAAACATAGTAAGAATCTGGTTAGAAGCAACTCTAAGTTTTCTCTTAGGCATATCCTTAAGATATGTAACTTGAATAACAGAATTAAAACCACCAGGTTTAGATAGGGTGACCTTCTTTGTCGTAACCTCTCATATACGCAACTTTCCTTTCCAAAACTTTGAAACCCAATTCTCCTTCTGTCAATTTCTCTGATTTAAACTCTTCTCTCCATTCCAAACACTTCTCTAGCATCCTTCAAGAATCATCCAGTTTGAAATCTCTTGCTTTGAGGAACTTGAGGAGGAGTATAACAGCTTTGTCGTCTTAACAGAAGTAGGGAGCTTTGACTTACGGACCTCCTAAACAGCCTTAAAAACGACACACAATATCCTTATTTGGCATTAATCCTCCAATACACATACAAACAGAGAATCCTTTGTTCTATATATTGACTGCAAAAGACAAAACTTACGTTAGCCACATGAAGAAGAGTAATCTGAGCATAAACTTCGTCTGTATCTGCCTCTGCCTGTAAAATCATAGACAAATCTCTTGATAGCAGACAATTGAAGACTCATAAACCAAACTTTTCCAATGAAGCGAAAAGGAAGCCTACTTTTAACTCAACAAAGAAGCTTCGATGGAAGATCATATAGAGACATATGTTGTTCTGACGCCTGGTTCGTTGATACTTCCACCTAAATTCGTAACAACATTAAAAAAAAAATGAAAACCGACATATTTGATGACAAATTATCTCAGCAATCAAAAAAGGGAAAACTCAAAGATTAAACCAAAAAGAGGTAAGAACTCAGAAATGAAAATCACACTTGCTTAATGTGTCCTTGAGGGAAATAGAAAACTCGATCAACTCATCTCTGTTACAAGAACCAAGCTTAAAAAAACTGAGAAACAGAGACTTACCAGTCCCACAAATGTTACCAAATGTTATATTTAAGAAGCGTTACAAACAACAAAAACAACGTTACAAAAGAGAAAGGGATGGAGAGATGAAACGAACCTGGTGTGGAGATTTCTTAAGAGGGGTTTAAAGAAGAGAACGTAGAGCATTGTAGATATGACACATGGAATGCGTAGAAGGAAGTTTAGTTATGCTGATGTAGAAAAGAAAAAGTGCGTGCCTGTCCAAAAATATACAGGTAGTGTATGGGAAGCTTGATACTTGCTGATATAAATAACATCATTAGTAAGAACATGAGAAAAACCATTTAACTTGCAGAGTGGTAAACATACCGCTATTTCCATTATCCCCTGAGGTAGCCCGGCTCAATGCAACATATGAAAGAGGAGATATATGAACATCCACTTTCTTTCTGTTAGCCTCAAATTTCTCCTGCATTTCAAGGATATTGATCAAAACGAATCAATGATTCAAAAATTTGAGAAATAATATAGAACATGTAGTAGTTGTAGAAACAGCGAAAAAAAGAAAATTCTTTACTTTAATAGACCAAACTCTTTCTGCTTGAATTTCCCTTTTAAGCTGACTCAATCTGTTCTCCAAACCCTCGAGACTATGAGTAGCATCATCATCATCTACATGTGACTTCTATTTAGAAGCCACACAGATCTTTTAAAATTCATAACAAAAAGCATGAAAAATCACCAAGGAAAACTACTAAATCCTATAAGATCCCTAAAATCCAACAGTAAACAAAGGACTCTTTAACAGACCGAAATTATTCACCATAATTCGATTTAAGAATGTTTAAAGGCACAAAATTGAGAGAACGAAAATAACTTGATAAATCAAACACATTCCATGACCAATCAGATGGAAAAAAACGCAATGAAGATAGTCGCGAATACCTTCGTAAGCGAGACGGAAGGTTTGTTAAGGCCGGAGGAACTAAGGCCGCCATGGGTAGAAGAAGATGGAATGGAAGAAATGAAATTACAGAGAATTTCAGCCTGAAGAAGAAGCCGAAGAGGTTAGATTGTTAGAATGAGGCTGTGTTGTATCGATTTGATTAGAATTTTTTCTTAAAACATGCTACTTGTCACATCTATATAGTTCTTCATCACAAAATTAACCTTCCTCTCTTT
Organism: Barbarea vulgaris; assembly: GCA_963667165.1. Lineage (NCBI taxonomy): Eukaryota > Viridiplantae > Streptophyta > Magnoliopsida > Brassicales > Brassicaceae > Barbarea > Barbarea vulgaris. The sequence continues at coordinate 3,307,520 of OY763893.1, forward strand.
AATAGGGTGTTAAATTGTTAATGGAGGAAATTGAAGAGGCCAGAAAAGAAAAAATTATGACGATATCAAAATGTTATTTTTTTTTTTTTTTTGAGAGTGCCACGTGGCACATCAATAGCTCTTCTACAATTTGATTTTTTTGCTGACGTGGACAGTCTCAAAAGCTTCAAAAGCACCCTTTTATTAGTGGTAGATTTCTACAACTGAAAACCTCTCATCTCCCGAGTGCTACTGTTAAGCGATTCAAACGTTGCATTTAAATTTTTTAACATTAGACTTAAAAGTTAAAAGGCAAATTTTGATCGTATCGATTTGTAATAAATGCAATTGAATAAATAAAAAATTTATTTTTAATATTTGTTCCTTATTATCAAATACTGAGAAATACTGTGCTTTTAAGTTTATATATATATATACTTTTCTGTAAAACTGAAAGTAATGTTTAATTTTGATGTATTTATAGTCAATTATTTAAGATAATGTTTTGAATTGCTATGAGTTATGAATTCTATCATATATATATATATATATATATATATATTTTTTTTTTTTTTGTGATAGTTAGTAATTACTATCATATTGTTACATCGGTAGAACTGGATATATGTCTCAAATTTTCTTACACGTGCAAGTTAAAATAATATATATATATATAAGTATATAACGATTAGATAATCTCCAATGGTAAAAACTCCTCATGGGTTCTTACCAATTTTTTAAATATAAATTTTGATTGATTGAAACATAAGAACTTCATTAAGAATTCTAAATAATTTTCCCCTCCAATGGTAGAACCTCATTTGAGGTTCTTAAAAATAAAAACTAATATTTTGAAAATTTATTTATTTTAAGTATAATTTATTTTGTTACAATTTGTAAACATATATTTTATAAAACTAAATTTATTTTGCATTTCATGAAATTTAAAACATACAAAATATAGATTATACTCCATTTGCATTATTAAAACATCATTGGCGTTTGTATTCCATACTTTTGTTCTGAGATGAATTTTAAACCAAATACCATTAGTTGAAACTATAGCTAATACCATCTCATTAGATATGTAAAAAAGCTAATGACCATGAACCAAGTGGAAGAGAACATACGTGAAGTAAAACATTGCAGAGTCCGAGTGCGGTGTGGCTTCCCATAAGAAAATAAACAAGGTCAGAAGAAAAACATTTAGTTGCTTAATGGCATGCCATAGCTGAATCATGTTCTGCTTTGAGGTCTGAAGAAAGCCAGGACTGACAAATGCTATGTTCTCTTTCTCTCCTTTTGCTGATCTGACCACACGTTGTTCGTTCACGAGAACAGCAACTGCCGAAGTTATCAAAGGTAGTAAAGCTGTCACCCCAAATACAAACCTGAGGTATAACAGCGTTTTGAATGCCACTTAGTTAGTTATCTATGGCATGAGACACCGAAAAAGACAAGCTACTGTATGCGCAAATTGTGTATTGTACCTCACACCATATGACTCCACCAGAGAGCCGCTAAAGTAGGAACTCCCAATTCCACCAAAAGCTGAAGATCCCCAGCACAAAGATTGTAAGGATCCCGACTCACTTTGTGACTCACCACGAGCCCGTTCCACTACCATTGAGTCTACTACCTATAAAATTCAATATTTTCAATATGCTGGAACAATCAACTCTATCTTGCTATATCAACCAGGCTAAGTTAACCAGAATGAGCTTAAAAAACTTACAACATCAAAGAAGTTTATAGGTAGCAAGATCAAGATGCAAGTCATCTTTTAGATAGAAACTAACAGCGAGCCTGGCGAGTCCTAAAACACCTTGAACAAAATACACCATTGCTACAACAACATTGTCTGGAGATAACTCAACACCGAACTCGGCTTTACTCCAGAGAACCTACGAGATACAACTCTCAATGCATTTCTGGTTGCCATGGTAATCAAGAAGTTTCCTGTCCATATAACATTAAAAATCATTTTAACAAAGCCAGGACAGTAACTAAATTGAGATGAAAGATACAAACTCTGTCATGGATTATTCAAGCGGAGATCATCAAGAAAATGATCAGGCTTTGACTCGAACAACATGCTCCTAAAATTCTTTGACTTGAATCACAACACATCTAACTAAAAACCACAATTACGCTCTTAACACATTTACATAAATCTGCCCTAAATGGATTCAATTGCAACAATCATCATCAAATCAAACAGAGACTACATTCTATGGATGAGACATTTCATCGAACACTTAGTCTACACAAAAATTCGATTTTTCAGATAACATAAAAAAACACAAAAACCCAAGTGACGACCTACCGAAGTGAGCTCTAGCGAAGCAACCCTTTTGTTCTTCTCTTTGGTTTGGAGTGAGAGGCTCAGATGACTTACTATCAGAGGGATAGGTTGATCTCTTCTAAATCAAAGCTCAGGGGAAGACGGAGGTTAGGAATGCTGATTGGAACCAATAGATTGCCCAGAATGGATCGGTTAAACATTCCATTAGGGAGCCTGGTCTTGACTGGAGAACGTGTGACGCTGGGTCGAGGTTTGGTGAACCAACTGGGCTCCTCTAGTTGAAGACGACGACCAAACTCGCGAAAGAAAACAAAAAACTCTGAGATTTTTTACAGCCATATTCACTCAAATAAGAATCGCTCCTAAAAACGCTTAACTAAGGATCGGTTCTTAGCCATATTCACTCAATTAATTATTTTTTTATTTATTTTTATGGCCAAAAATGTTTAGAACCCCATTTAAGAGCCTCCGTTGGAGATGCTCTTACAATCCCGACTTGCATCCTGAAGATTAAATTTAATAAAAAACAAATAAATAAATACGGATTACAGTATTTATTAGTCAAAAGTCAAAACTTACAGTTCCCACACACAAATAATTGTTTAGTCAAACGTAATTGTTTCTTATAGGAAAGAAATCTGAGTATAGTTTTGCCTTTAGTCAAAGTTATAATTTGTGATAAAAAGCTTTTTAGTGATTAATTTTAATTTCTTTTTGAGGTTTTTAGTTTTTATCTCTCCATATAACTCTTTTTGAGTTTTCTCAGTATACGAATAGAGTATGCTACTAAATAGTCAATAAGTATATTCAAACGACATGTTTTTTTGTGGTGCAACATTCAAACGATATGTTCAAGTTACACAAAATAGTCAAAGATCACTTGCCCAATAGAGCTTTTAATTTGCATAAATGGAAAAACAGTTAATAGTAGACTAAAATAAATTGGGAAAGTTTGAGAATTCTGAAGACCACAAAAGTTATATAAGTGGAGTCTGAGGTTTTAAGTTTTAGATCCAAAAAAAAAAAACATATTTTTCAATTAACTTTATACGAAAAAAAATCACCATGGGTATCACAAAAACTTTAGTGACCTTTTTTCTCTTTGTCATATTAGCAGTTTCGTTCAACAACCATATCATTTTGGCCTCAGGTATATTTTAAAGTTTGCTGTCTAATACATATGTCAATTAGCATTGATCGATTTTGAAAGCAATAATTAAACATGTAGGAGTAGATTTATATATATAGACATAAATGTATCCAAAAACCTTCGATAAAATGCTATTGTAACCTCTTATATATACTTGCATATATTTTGATATTGGTTGTTTGGGTTTGTGTAGATGCAGAGATAAAAAAATTCTCATATGACCATTGCTTTCACTTGTGCGTGCCTGGCGAATACGGATCGAACGAATGCTTCGAAGACTGTATTGAAAAAGGATTTGCAACCGGAGACTGTGCAAACCGAGTTCCCACAGATCCTATTCGATGTTGTTGCAACTATGAAAAACTCAGTATCTTCAAACATTAAAAGAAAAATTGTTACCGTGTCGATTTGTAATAATTGCAATGAAATAAAAAAAAAAACTATATTTTTAATATATGTTCGTAATCAAATATTGGAAACCTTCCATACAATTTTTTTTTTTTTTATCTTCTGGGATTTCTATGCGTTTTTTTTTCTGTTTTTTTTTAAAAATATGTTTAACTTTTCTCTAACAATGGAAGTAACCTTTAATTTTGATGTGTTTATAGTCGATTATTTAGGATAATTTTGTGAATTGTGTTACGGTTTGTTGTGACTTTTGTATTAGAAAAAATGAAATTTAATCAATTTAGAATTATCTTTTTTTTTTTTTGGTAGGAAGAGGAAGAAAGAGCTCCCCCAATTTATTCATAAATAAAAATTACATACGAACTTCTCGTGGTCGTGTGGACCCACTAGCATCGTCTAAAACAATCTGACTAACAATAGCCGGTCTAGAATCAAAAGCATGAAAACCTAAAGGTTAAGAAAAAGCATAGTTTGCCAATCCATCTGCTAGACGAATAGCCTCCCTATAAACGTGTGAAATGCGGACTATCCAGTCCCTCGAGATAAAGCCATAACACAAGCGTACTAGGAATAACAAAGGATGAGCTTCACTAATCCTTGTCGTTAGAAAACCAACCACCATCTTCGAATCTACTTCAAGGTCCAGGCGTGTGATCCCACGCTCCCAAGCGATATATAGGCCATAGTAGACTCCCCATAACTCAACTAGTGGGGCTGAACAAATACCAATATTCAGGGCAAACCCACCACACCAAGTACCGTCCTCATCCCTTAACACTCCCCATGCGGTTGCTAGGCCAGGGTTCCCATGTGACGCTCCATCCGTGTTGAGCTTAACCCATCCACTTCCGGATGGAATCCATGCTATCAATCTTTCCAGACTTTATAAAATAAAATAATAAGTATTCTTGTAAAATAAAATAAAAAATCAAGTCAAACTTAAAATTAAGCTGCTCCATTTCTAGACTTTTGTTTTATTATTATTATTATGAATGACACTAAAAAAAATAGATATTGGTAGCACAATATGATATCACGGTTTTCACAACTGCTATTAAAAATGAATACGTAATTTTCATTACTTTATAATAGCATTTTTAAAACGTTAAGATTTTAACAGCATTTGAAAATTAAGATAAAAAAATTATTAAACAAAAAATTAAAATCACTTGGCAGAATATAAAAATTATGATACAGTCATTATACTTAACATTTAGGATTTTAGTTATTATACAATAGCATTTAAAAATGCTAAAATATCAACACTTAGCCCCAAAAAAAAAAAAAAAAAAAAAATTCAGGTAAGTGCCAACAAAACCTATAAAAAATATCAATGGCTCCTTTCCTCTTTTTAATGAATAATCCACTTTTTCTTTCTTTCCTTCATTTTTTTCCAAAACTCATCATCTTCCCCTCCAAAGTTCCTCTTTCTCAGACCTAAAAACTTAGAAAATAAAATAAAAATTTGATAAATCAAAATTCAAAAAATCCACAAATTTCAACTCAGCTATTGATTTGGTTCCTGGGAGATTCTTCTCTCCTGTATTTTAAAGATTTCCCAAAAATTTTAGGGTTTTGCCTAATTTCCTTAATTCTCTCCATCAATCCTCTGAAACCAAGCTTCTTCAGTTCTCTGATTTCGTTTCTAAACGCGAATTGAGCAAGAACAGTTTGTGAAAAGTCATAACTGCAACGGAAACCCAAATTCAGAAATCCCCAACTCCAGAAGTCCCCAAAATCGAGAGGTAAACGCAGTTCGATTTTGATCATCTTCGAGATTCTTGCTTCTATCTTTCGAATTGTAATGTGCTGAGACTTAGATTCTCACTTTGATTCGCAGAAAATGTCAAGTGATTCGGGAGCTCGATAGAAAAGTAAAGAGATTGATAAACCTAAATCTTTGTTTTGTCAATTTTTGAAAACCTGAATTTCGTGAGCTCTGTGCAGATTGATCGGTGAGAAAAGATGTTATCAGAAGAAGAAATCAAAAGACTTTACATAATCCAGAAGACGTTGATGCAGATGCTCAAGGATCGTGGCTACTTCATCGCAGATTCGGAACTTAATATGCCAAATCACAGTTTATTAAGAAATATGGCGATAACATGAAAAGGGAAGATCTTGTTACTCTTAAAGCTAAGAGAAATGTTAACAACGATCAGGTTTGTATTTCTCAATGTGTGTGTATATATATATATACACTCTTCTTCCTTTAGTTTACTATCAGCTGTTCTTTAACGTTCTTGGTAGATACATCATTGTCTTGTGTGTTTTATTTTGTTGACTTAGTCATTGACTCATGGTTCCTGTTATAGCTCTATATTTTCTTCCATGATGAAAAGAACATAATGTTCTTCGAATCTCAATCTCAGTCAAAGGCTAAGAGGATATCTTCACTTATTTGTCTCAGTCTCAATCTTTGAATCTCACTTATTCGTCTTCCCCTCCAACTGGTAAATTCCTCTGTCGTTATCTTATTAGTATTAAATTTCCAATTTATGTTTGTTAAATTAGCTTCCTTACTCATATTGATGTCTACAGTGACAATGCGATGGGATTATGGTCCAAAGTAAAAGTAAAGGGTACTCACTTCACTCGTCCTTCATCTATTTGACAGGTTTGAGCTGTTTTGGTCTTTAGAATTTTGTGGCTTTTGATTTTTTATCAGATTTTGAAATTGTCACATAGGCCTTTGTTACGAGTCTCCCTACTTGTGAGATGGTGGAATCATGCTTTGTAGCTCAACCTGGATTTGTTAATATTGTTCTATCAGCTAAGTGGATGTCTAAGGTGAATTGGTAAAACAATTTCTCTATCTCTAATTGGAAGTTTGGGTGCTTATACTTGTTAGTTTTGAAACTGTGATTGTAATTTGAAACTGACTTAAAAATGCAGGGTTTACTGAATATTGTAGAGTCGGTATGTACATCAAATATGCTTCATTCATATCAACACTAGGGTTCATAAATTATTGTAGTTCCCCTCAAAATTAGCCATAGGAAATGGATTCGAGCAGGTTTTATTGTTCTTTTGAAGGTTCTAGCAGCAGACAAGTAAAAAAAAGAAAGAGAATGATGCGTTCTGTTTTAGGTTTTGCTTAGAGATCCTACACGTTTATGTTAACTTCCAAGATGCAATGAGAATTTCGTAGAGGAGAACGCACTTTTCGTTCTTGTTTCTATGGTTTCTTCGGGAGTCTTGCTTAAGAGAATGATGTTGGATGTTTAGCTAATTTAACAACTGCAGATGAGGATTTGATTTTATATGGTGTAAGAGAAGGTGGGATTCAGTGTTTGAAGAGTTTTTTGGATTTGGTTTCTAACGTTAAGAGTCTAGAAGTTGGTTTTGTGCTTTTGAAGAATTTAGCTTTGTGTCATATTGTTAGAGAAGTTTATTTTGAGGAATTTTATTGAATTCAGGACATAGCTATAACAGAACTCTTGTAGCTACAACTATTGGTAGCTATGGAGCATATCTTGCTGATGGCTCTGAGTATAGATGCCATTTAATAATAAAATCGATTCACATTACATGACAATACAAATTCTTATGGTTCGTCTCTCTTTTCTTTTTTGTTATTTTCTCTTGACAATACGAATTCTTATTTTGAGGCTTGTTCCAATTTTTTCCTGCAGGTGAGGCTTGTTAGAGTTACCACAAGAGTTCATGAGGCATATTACGCACAGTTGTACCTTTCAAAGTTTTGCAACTTCTGGCCTAAAAATGCATCTTCCATTCATTTTATCAGAAGTTGTTTCAAACTTTAAAATCCGGTATCTATTAGTATCTCCTTTCTATTTCTTCTACTAACGATGCTCTAAATGGAATTGCAGGTGGGTAATAAGCTGGATTGTGTCAGCTTCGATCTTCGTCCTTCAGATGCAATTAACATAGTTGTCAGATGCAAGGTATATTACTATTTACCATAGTCATATACTCATCCTTTCTTTTTTAACATCTGAAAACACTTACAGTCCTTGTAAGTACTTTTGAAGAATTTAGCTTTGTGTCCTATTGTTTAAAGGGTTTTCGTGATTCGGTTTCTAATGTTAAGAGTTGAAGTTGGTTTTGTGCTTTTGAAAAATTTAGCATTCTGTCCTACTGTTAGATAAGTTGATTTTGAGGAAATTTATTGATTTCATGACATAGCTACTTACTATTCTCTTCCGTTTATAGTTTCGATGATGCAATTGCTGAACTTGACAGCTTCAACGATGATACAGATTTTTGGTTTAAGAACTCTGGGAGAATCTAATATGCTTCCTAATAGTCATAGAGAAACAGCTTGACATCTTGGCGTCGTAGTAGGTAGCTTGCTTCAAGGAGTTTGTCTTTGTCTTATGTTGTGTAAAACATTTTATTATGTTAGTATAAGACTTTGTATGATATTTTGTAAGACTTGTTTGGTCTTATATAATATTATGAAAGTTAAAAATCCCTGTAGTATAATCAAAAATTTTAAAAAGAAACAATCACAATTTGCTTGTAAAGTAATACATTTATTTATAGGTTAATGATGTGGTGATCATGCACATATGTTCAATATTTATTAACTGTATGACCGAAAGCTACAGCTTCAACCATTGTCCATTGTCAACTCAAGTAAAAAGTAGAACCAGCATCTTTTTAGTTTTACAAACTCAGTACTTCTTATCCTCAAAAACTAAACACTCAAACGAAACACACAACAAAACCAATAAAAACTACAAGAATAGCAGAAGCCAATGTTTCTCGAACAGCTATTGAACGCAGTGACCCAGGACCAGGTCCACCGTAGTAGAAATGTTTCCCACATTCTTTGTTGTGCCACTTCTTAATCGTATAGTATTTTGGATCAGTTGCTCGTACTTTAAATTCTTGGACTGGCAGAAGAGTGTGGTTGTCCTTGGCGACTTCGATGTTGCACAGGTAAGCCGCCTTTTCAAAGCCTTTTTCAGCAAATTCTCCTGAATCCATATGTGCTTTCGTGTTCACGCCTGATATGTTTCTGTATAACACTTCGCCTCCCCATTCAACTTTGGTAGCGTGATCGGATAAGAGCGGTAAAATCGCGGCCGGCCAATACCCGACCGGCACGACATTGAGTCCCAGACCCAACCACCAGTTTCCAGAAACCGGATCCTGCATTTGTTTACTTTTTTTTCTTGTTAGCAAACATACAGTAAAAAAGATTACAACATAAGAAAATATAAATTTTTACCTTCCAAATCTGGATCGTAATGTCCAGCTGGGTGCCTTCATATGTTGAAGTCCGACTAATGGCTGCTTCAATAGCGATCGTGCTACTGGTCTGGACGAACCCACGACAGTGTATGCCATAGCACCCTGTGCGGTTATATGCATCGCTCTGCATGCATTTTGTAATGTAAATTTATAATTTGTTTCTTTTTCTTTTAAAGTTTATTACATGATGTTTTATTCTAACTTTGTTATTTAGCCTGGTTGAAAAATGTAGTAAATTCTTTACATAAATTTTCATTCAGTTGTATTTTATTTGTTGATTATTTGAAACTTTCTATAGAAAAAAGATTAATTGGATTTGGGTTAGCAACGGTTCGTTAATATTCATTGGACCAATGGGCCATTGGGGTTTTGGGTTTGTAACTAGAGCTTTCGTAAAGCACCAAAGTTTAACCCAAAAAAAAAAAAAAAGAGTTATATTGTTCAAATCACATCTTTAAAAAGTTTATAAACTAACTCATGTTTTCATAGTTTTTTTTTTATTAAAATACGCAGAATATAAAAATTGAGTCATATCACTAGTTAACACTCAGTGTAATAAACATGTAACAATAGCTTTTCAAGTTAACAGGGAGAGAAAAATACCGTCCAATATGTAAAAAATCTAGGCTGGTTGTCCAGATATCTCGCCGGGTAAACCTAGAGCAATTATTTTGTTTTGTTATAAACATATTAATAACTACAAATATTAATGGAAAACTATAATTAAATGTCGGAAACAAACCTGCCATCCTGCTTCTAAAGTGTTGAAATCCGCAGTTTCATATGACCCTGATGCGATCCAGATTTGCGCTAGACTAAAATCACCACGTGCTTCTACTACTGGATCCCAGACATTGAAAGTTGCTCTGGTTCCATAGATATTTTGTTGGTTCTCGATATAACCGATCGCATACTGTTTATCCCATTAACATGATTAATAATGCATGTTGGTGAATATTTCATTATTAAGTATTTTTTGGCATTACGTACGTATTTTGTTTTTTTTTTTTTTTTAAATAGAGAAATAAAGTTGCATACCTTATGTCCCAAAGTGGCAGAAGTGGCAGCGATATCATGGGTTTTTGGATGAAGTTTCTTGTAAGAAACTTCCGAACCACCTAATTCCCGTCGTAGGGGAATCGTGCCTGCAGGACAAAATTCTCCCTTCTCATGCCAAACCTGCCACTTCTTCTCGACTTTATTCCCCACTTTTGGTATTCCAGTAGGATGTTTCTGTATCATTTTATTTCAAACAAAAGAATATTTAGTTCTTTAAAATATATGTGACGAAATTATAACTTAAAGAAACATGATAATTGTAGAAAAATAAATAAACAAATGAGTTAGATAGAAAGACACCTGTAATATATGGTTTTTCAGTAGAGGATGCCCGAAAGCGGGCTGATCTGCTATGTGGATACAGTCTATTGTGTCACCGTCCGGGCTCTTTAATATTTCATACGAAAAGAAATTTAAATTACAGTTAAATACAGTCAGGCCCTAGTGGTTAATGGGTCAAGCCCATAATAACGAAAACCCAAAATATATCAACGCACAGATTGAGACCAAAGTTACAAGCTTCTCAAACAGAAGAAGCTTATAGTGAAGCAAGCAGTTTGTCGTCATTTTATAGGAAGTTGAATCATGCACTGCCGCAATAGACAATAGTCGTAGTTGAATCACCGCAATAGTTACTTTCTAACAAGTTGAAATCAAAGCACATATAGCACCGCCGTAGCCGTACTTGTATAAATAAATTACAGAAACCAAAAAAAAAAAAAAAAAAAAAAAAGCGAGGATGTGTTACGTACATTAATAGTCAATGCTGGGACTGAGATTCCTCGAAGTGGAGTGAGGAGACTGAGAATCATGAGCATGCGCTGAAGACTGAAGACTGAAGAGATGCCCTGCCATGCAAGTCTACTATCCATTTCAAGAAAGCCAACCCTAATATAATAATAGCTTTTAAAAAGAAAAAAACATCATCTAAAACCAAACCAACTTGCTTTTTTCTTTTAAGAAATAATTCAATCTGTGAATACATCCAAATGAAAAAAAAAAAAAAAAAAAAACTAAAACGTTAAACTCTAATATTAACAGTTCTGAGTTAAATTTAATATAAATTTTATAATTCGACCCATGTGACAAAATACTTTTTTATTTTTTTTTTGACAACAACAAATACTTTCGATTGAGATTCTCAACTCCATTTATTAATTTTGTAATTTCATAGAGCGTAAATAGATTCGATCCAAACACCATGACTAAAATTCATTCAATGTATCAACAACAAGAAAAGACAAAATTAAAGTGTTATTCTTCTTGAGGGTTTTTATCGGGTTTGGGTAAAGTAGATATAGAATCACGTTTCGGTCTATGCTTCCTCCATTTCTTCTTCTTCAGAGACATGATCCATGACGGAACCTCACAGCCTGATGATTTCATCGTGTTTGCTATGTTCCTTAAGAAAGGCACATCTTCTTCTGTGTATAACGTTATCGCTTCTCCGCTCCTTCCAGCTCTTCCCGACCGACCTGTCATGTTTTTCAAAAGCAGTTATTTCCCAAATGCATCAATCCGTCATCACAAAAGACTAACATTGAACAGATAATATAATAAGATTTAGATACAAAAATGTACGTACCAATCCTGTGGATGTATGCAGAAGCAGAATCCGGGAAATCATAGTTTATCACACAGTTGATGCCTTTGAAATCCATACCTCTAGCAATCACATCAGTGGCTATCAGAACCCATGTTTCGCCAGCTCTGAAACGATCAACTGCCTTTTCCCGCTGCAGCATGCAATGGTAAATGGTTTCCAATCATCTCATACATTCATTACTTTTCACAAGGAGCAAACTTTATTTGATGACTATGGGGAGAGATGATTTTACCTCTCCTGGAGGGAGATCAGAATGGATGACTCCGACTCTTATGTCTTCACATTTCAGTTCATCATAGAGTTCCTTTGCTCGTTCTTTGCTTTGCACAAAGATCAGTACCGGTGGATTCAGACTCTACTGCCAAGTAGAAAAGGAATTACAAGAGGTAACAGACTTACTTGATTATACTGCTTATAGATAAGTGAACTTACCTCTGCAAAGCTTTGGCGAAGAGCAAGAAGTTTCCCTTCTTCAGTTCCAGCAAAGACCAGCTTTTGCTTGACAGTTTCAGACGCTGTGTTCCTATATCAAGTACAAAAAGTAAGATCCTTTTGCGGCAAGAAATGTTGTAAATCATTTATAATAAGCTTCAATATCATTTTTCCTATACTCACTTCCGGCCAATGATCACACGAACAGCATCATGCATTATGGATCGTGCAAGTTCCTCAACAGAATCGGGCAAAGTAGCACTGAACAATGAGCGTATGATTGAAGGATTTGAACAAGCCTTAACCACACAATCTATCTGCTTTAACAAGCTCTGCTCAAACAGCTTGTCAGATTCATCAAGGACTAGGTACTCGACCCTGTATTCAACAAAGATTAAGGTGAAAATGGGCATAACACATGTACAAAGCACACATGTTTAAATTCTAACATATGCTATTAACTTACTTGCTTAAGTCAATTTTTTTATCCTTGATAGCTCTCTTCAGTCGCATTGGCGTTGATATGAGAACATCACACCGCAGCTTTGAGAAATCAGCTGTTTTGAGAAGGGGTTTAGTCATTAATCTAATGTGGAACTTGCTTCCTTTAATAAGTTTCTTTCCTTCCCTAGCTGTTTGGGCAGCCAGTTCCCGTACAGGAGAGAGAATAACCGCTCTTATTCCATCCGTGGAAGGACGCTAGTACAGCGAAAAAAATCATAAGCATGATTCATGAATCAGGATCTGCAAAATCCGGAGGGTCTTAAGGTACGCACAAATTATTACCTGGAGTTTTATAAGCATGGGACAAATAAAAGCAATGGTTTTTCCTGACCCAGTTGGAGCACAGGCAAAGCATTCACGACCCTGGGATTAAGCAAAAAGACGATAAAACTAATTTTCTATCATGAAAGAATAAACAAAATAATCTGGAAGAAGAAGTTTTTTCTATAATCTTAAGTGTCTCTGCTGTAGCAATAGCAAACGAGTGAATAAGACCAACCGATAGGAGAACGGGAATAGCCTGCCTTTGGATTGGAGTAGGCTCTTTGAATCCTAGTTCAGCCAAATTGCGTAATATGTATCCCTTACAACCATACCTGCAAATGGATTAAGCATGAAGATCAAAACCCAGAGGAGAGGAAAATTTAAACACATAACTAAATCATGTCAACGGATGAAAATGAAAGGTCCAGAAAAGATCAAATCCACCGAGGATTTCATATTGATAACAAACTTGGAGTTTACACAACCAAACTTCAAAACTACTGGTCCTATGAGCATAATAAGTCAAACTACAGTAAAGATAAAATCCAATTCCACGAACCTCGATGACAACTCTGCGAAGCTTTTAAGCGGGGGTGGAATATTGTTACCGGAAACATGAATGTTGTACTGTTTCCTCGACAAAGCATCTCGCTGCCATTATGAAGAAGCAAACATAGCCATAAATCTATCACTCTTTGCTTTCGATGAAACAGAAACAAGATAATAAACAGCTCCATACCTCCATTTGCCGATTAAGTTCCTTCTGGGGATTCTCTAAAATCTCAATCTTTGTGTTTTCTTTTTCTCTTTTAGCCAGTGCCTTCTTTGAGCTCTTAAACACATCAAATCCTTCAACAGGCTCTATTTTGACATAACAAAAATTAGATCAGACACAATTATCACAAATCTGAGTGAACAAGTAATTAACTTTTCAGACTAACCAGACTTGGAAGATTTTCGCTTCCTCTTCTTAGAGGGCACAATTTGCTCCTTCTCCTGTTCAGGTTCCTCTTCATCCTCAAAGAAGGTCACTTTCTTATTGGAATCATCATCCTCCGTACGATTCTAACAGAGCAAAGAGGATTTTAAATAAGAAGAAAGAGAGAGTGTGAGTAGTGCTGATTCAAACAAAAAAAGCAGGAGCAGAACTCACCTTAAACTTGGCAAAATCTGGAGCAAACTTCTTCTTATTGAAGTTTGTTCCACCAAACAGAAAATAAGCACTTTTCTCCATCTGCCAAGTAACAATACAACTCTAAATACAAGGCAAAAGGAATCATATCAACATTGATTGAAAAAAAAAACACACACACACACACACACACACACAAAAACTTAATTTAAGCTTAGTACAACAAAGATCATTCGATTCGAGCTGACAAGTGGGAAAGTTCCAAAGAGAGAACAGAGCAGTAGATAAATTACCCAGAGAATATATTACTGAGGAACTCTTTCTCAGAACGATACACGCCGGTGGTGTTACTGACGACGGCGAATATGTGCGGGGAAGAAGGGAAGAAGCAGCGTCTCTTTCCAGGTTTTGGGTTTTAGGGTTTGGTTTTTTTGTCGTTTTGAAATAATTTATAGGGTATTTTAGTCATTTAGGTATTCCGAACGCTAAACCAGAGTCAAATGGTAACGACTTGAAATTCAATTCAAGTCGAATCGCCTGAAATAGCTAAACAATTTAGCTGGGCCTGAATAAGCCCAATGAAAAACAAAAAGCCCTAAGTAGATCTGATAGGTTTGGTAAGAAAACAATAAATTTGGAAATCGTCTTCAAAAGCGGGAAACATGTGAAGGTGTGACCCACCGCCGCTGAGAAACAAAAAAAATCTCACTTCTTCTTGTCTCTTCTCTGACACATCGGGACTTTCTCTGGACTCTGTTTTCGTCGATTTAAACACTTACAGAGTCGACTCTGCTTCTTCTCTTATTCTCTCGCTGTTTGCTTCTCCTATCTGACGAATTGATAGAGAGATGTGGCAAGTTATTCTAGGAGCAGCCGTAGCTGGATCCACTGGTTTTGTAGCCAAACGCTTCTTCAACCCTTTCTCTCGAGATTCTCGTATTCCCACTGAAGAGCAGGAACCCGTCACTCCTCCTGTTGGTATTGGATTTCTGGATTCTTCTTGCGACAAAACCAATGGCGTTTTCCGGTTTTCTAGTTCCGGGTCTACCGTAAACTCAGGGACCGGATCCGGGTCGTCTTCCGGGTTTAGGAAGAGTTCAGGGGTGAAATGCCGAGTAAGGGTTCGTGGATTGATGAAGAAGAAGAAGAAGAAGAAGAATGGTGGGGGAGGTGAGATCGAGAAGCGATCTGGAAATGTTGGTGCTTTTGAAACCAAGAGTGAAATGTGCTCGAAAAAGACTAAAACTTTGGGTGCTGCTTCTGCTTCAAAACGTCGCTCATGTTATAGTAATCAAGGTTTGCTTCTACTCTTTTCGAAACTCTGATTCATTTCTTCTGTGATTCTCAGAGTAATCTTGGTTGGTAAAGATGCATAAAGCATCAGCGATATCTGTAGTGGGATTTTTATCACTTGCATGTTGGGAAATTTGAATCTTTCTTAGTGTTTTTGAGTGTCCTGAGTTTTGGAACTTTTGGTATAGAATGATATATAGCAGCGTTAATCTTTGACGAAAAGGTTTCAGGGTATTGTTGACTATACTACTCTTTGATGGCTAAATCTTCTGATCTCTATAGATATTCTAGGAGTGTGGTTATGTAATATGAACAGTAGATTGGAAAAGATGAGCAATCTCTGATTTTTTTCCTTGGCTTACATAGAGTGGAATTAGCCTGTATTCATGTGTCTTCCAAATTCTAATTTGCTGTTTTGAGTTTTGATTGTAACTAGTTGAAATGTTTCCATCGGTGCTTATCAATAGAACAACGACTCGTCACATTCTTGTTAGTGTTGTCCATTATTGACGCTTAATTCGTTTGTGTTTCAGATCATTCATCTTTTAGCTCAGCAATTGGTGTCTGTATGATGTATATGATGTCATCAGAGAAAAGTGAAGTCAGTAAGCTGCATGCAGCTACAGAAGAAACTGCCAAAGTCATCAAGGAGCTAAAAGATGAACTTTCTAGGATAAAATCTTTACAGGGTTTCAAATTTGGTGGTTGTGCAGCAAGTTCCGAGAAACCCTGCGGCAGATCTGGTCAGGTAGATCTCAATAGATCAGAGATGGCAAGTAGAGAATCTCTCGACATTAAGTCGGGTATTGATGGAGAATATGCTAGCAGTGTCCTAACTGAGGAGCCAGAACAAGAGACAGTAGAAATGGAGCAATTAGAGATGGAACTTGAATCTGAGCTGCAGAAACTGAATTTGGCTGAGGTGAGTGCATTTTGGTCACTTTTCTTCTAGTCAGTGTGTCAATTTCATTGAGATCATGAGATTCTTATTCTTAGAGTCTGCTCACCTCGTGCACTAGTTTCAATACATGGCTCAACCTGAGACTATTCTCAAATCTTATTCTTAGTAATCTTATTAAAGGATAGATTCTTAGTTAACTTTGAGAATGAACATGGTCATGCACCATCTGGATTGTTTTCCCTACATAATATTATTGGACATTGGTTGGGTTTTGAAGCTTATGTTAAACTTTTATTTTGTTTTTTCGTTAGACAAGTGAGGTTATGGAGGAATGTAAGGATCTGGTGAATGGATCTGAGTCATACCAATGTGGTGGAATATTGGCATCAGAGCTGGACAAGAAACTAAGCCACCTTCTCATCGAACAACAAGAGGGCCAGATCAATGAGCTTGAAGCTGAATTGCAAACCACACAGTCCAGACTCCAAGAGAAGGAAGCTGAGCTCCAAGCGCTTAAGGTCTGCGTTCGACGACTGACTGAGTTTCCTATGTTGGACCGTTCAGGTACATTTCCTTAGCTAAACCTCATTATGAAATTTTTTACTGACAAGAACTGAAAAACAGAAATTGAACCAAACAAATATTCTAAATCATTCATTTGCTTGAATTCCGTTTCACGGTATTATGCAAAGACTAGCAGTCTCTCACAGCATAAAACATGTTTTGGTGTTTTCTCAGATGATGAGCATGAAGAGGACCTGAACCAGGATCTCTCAATTTCATGGAGCCAAAATAACAAAACTGATCAGGAGGCAAGAAAGCCGACCATCGGGATGAAAAGACCATTGGAGTCATCTATCCATGTTTAACAAAGGTAGTAACATCTTTACATAATCCTTAAATGCCATCCCAAAACCTGCACAGTAAGTTCTTTTGTTGGCTCCATCTTGCAACACCAACATGATCCAGTTCTCTGAAGAGTCGTCTCATCAAATCATGGCAAGGTGGTGTGTATGCAAACAAATTAGAGCTGATCCAGTAGATTATTCTTGTATATTCACCAAAAGATAATCCCAGACTATCAGAATTGTTCATGGTCCTGACTTGTCTAGAGATATAGATTGCTAGGTTTGGTAGAAGAGCTGATGTATGTGGTCCATATCCTTTATGAACTATTAAATTTATTTTGTGTTCTCAAACTGTTAAGTGTATGTGCTTGAATAGTTGATGCTTAGTGCGGCTCAGTTAATCACTAAAAACTAATATTGTCAAATCTCAGTTTCGTTTACAGTTTTGTTTTCTATTGATCTTGATTTTGGCCAAAGACCCGATTCAGATTATCTTATTTTTGAAGTTTTAGCAAAATTTTGAACATTACTCGGTCACAGTTGTTTCCATACCACGAGTTGGGACAAAACGTGTTGACTGGTGAATTTAAAATTTAGTTTGAACTTTGAAATATATAAATTCCTCTTGTAATAACGCATTCAAAACCTAAACACACTGGACTGCGTTCGTGTACATTCTGCAATTCGTTCAAGTTTCGTAGAAATATACGGTCAACAAAGAAAAAACAACAAAAATTGATTTCAATTCGGCATGACATTATCTCAGCAAAGCTTATAGATTTGACAATACAAGAAAACATGATGCTTACACTGAAAACATAAACTAAAGAGTAAAGAGTCTAATTTGTAGATCATCAAAGGAACATCCCCAGTAAATAGAAGAAAAGCTACTCGCCAGGAACTTGGACACCTTGCTTCATCTTCTCTTTCTTCATCTTCTTCTTAGAAACCGGCTTCTTCTTCCTCGGAGGCAAATTCTTCTGCGCGTATGTGTAAAGGATGAAGTTTCCTACAAGGAATGTCACCAGCAACCCTCCAATTACAAGAAGGACTATCAGTCCCGGGTTCAGCCCTTTGCTTTCAAGTTTTTCCTGTTTCATTGTTTTTTTTTAATCAACTTAGAATGAATTTTAGATGAAAGAAGAAACACAAAACAGATGATGTTCTTTAATAAGAAAAGTTGCAGACTTCACAAAATATATACTGATGAATACATTCCTAACTAGCTTCTCAATTTTATTGGCAATTCACTTTTTCCAACCAATAAGTGTAATTTCGAAGAATAAATAACTTATAATAGTCTTATACTATCAAAAGCCACTGCTGTAAGAATATGGTAAAATAGAAGATGTCTCTGCAAATGAACATTGACAAGCATGAAACTCATGAATCCTATACATGTTCTTATAAAATCCAGAAATTCTCACAAAAAAAAGGACAAAACTTTACCGATCCGAATGTGCTATGTCATAATGCATGATAAAGTTAAGGGAACTTGATCACTTTGATCAGTATTGACCAAAATGCTCCAACCCAAATCTCATACATCAAAACCAGAAGATCAGACCAAAATTAAGCAACACAGAAGATTACAAAGACGAAGAAACGCGCATGAAAGAGTAGCATATAATTATAGGAAAGTATAAATTCGACAAAGTCAAACGCAGATCTGGCGATTCATCGTGAGCAAAGAGAGATTTGATCTGAGAGACAAGGAAACACAGATAGAGAAAGAGATTTAGATAGGGGTTAGAACTTACAGAAAATTCTTCGGCCATGGCGGAGATTCGGAGCTACGAGATTACAGCACCCACTCGCCGGAGAAAATATAGGAGACAGGTTGAAGAAGAATTTTGCTCACAAACTACGACTCAGCCAGAAATAACAACTCGGTTGGTCCACGGGGTTAGCTTCTAGAAATAAAAATTAGACCCAAATTTTCTTTCTTTTTTTCGATTTTGGCACCAATTTTATTTATTTTTGCTTAATGTCCATAAAATTTGTGATTTTAAACTATAATGGCTATGGGTTTGGTCTAGTATGACTTGACGTTGACGAAATACTGTATTAGTAGAATATTAAAATTAAAAATATATATATATATATATATATAATGTTTCATGGTCTATATAGTTTACTTGTTACATGTAATGGAATTTATATTCCCTAATTGTAATTTAGAAATAATAATTTTCTAAAACAATTGAGATCATTGCATTATCCACGAGGTTACGTAGTGTAAACCAATGATCGAATCTTTGTAATTTTCATAAGGTTTTTTACTATTAAAAAATTTTCATAAGCCTTCTAAGCTTTAAAATCATTAACTAAAACTATGCATTCTTCAATATTAAACATTAAAATTATTGAAAATATTTATTGTAGACATGTAAATTTTTAGTTTATAGTTGCTGAAGACAAAACTTTTAATTTAGAATTATCATAAATTAACATATCATAATATATAGCGAAACTATATTAAAAATATAAAAAGATACAAATGTGATAATATGGGTGATAAAACGTGAAGTCGCATACTATTCAATATTTCATCATACTAATATTTATTTTGCGTTTCGAAAATAGGAATATTTTGGCCCCAGCACAAATCTTGGGGTTAATGTTTAAAAAAAAACAAAAGTATGGGTGGTGATGCGGAAAGTTTCTTCCAGGCTGTAATTTTTCTTTGAGCCTCTTCGTCGCCGAACCACTTCCAGAAGCGATTCAAATTTCACAAAATAAAGTCTTGCTTCTTCGAAATCAGAGATTCGCTTCTTGTCATCTGCAGATTCAGATCTGGGAGCTTCTGGTAATAGATTTGGAAGAAGATGACTGTGATCGATATTCTGACTAGAGTTGACTCGATCTGTAAGAAGTACGACAAGTACGATGTCGACAAACAGCGGGAGGCCAATATCTCCGGCGATGATGCCTTTGCTCGTCTCTATGGAGCTTTTGAAACCCAAATCGAGACCGCTCTCGAGGTAATTCTCTCTCCCTTTTCTGTTTGCATCTTGGAGATTTTTGCTTGATCCAGTTCCGATACATCGAAGAAGTGTGCTTGACAATGCTGAAACATACAATTTGATATTTTGCCGGTCTTGACTTCAAATGGGGAAAAAAATATGCATGAGTTCAATTCAGTGAAAACCTTGAAATTAGGTCTCAGTCAAGAGTATACGGTGACCGAGTTTTAGCGGTGGGAATGAAAGCTTTTTGAATGCCTTACCTGATTTATGATCTCTACAGCTTTAAAGGTTCTTCTTTGAAATTTTGAATGAGATGTGTGACATGTAATATCGATTTGCAGAAAGCTGAGCTTGTTACCAAGGAGAAAAATAGGGCTTCTGCTGTTGCAATGAATGCTGAGATCCGCCGAACAAAGGCTCGATTGTCGGAGGAAGTTCCCAAGTTGCAGAGACTTGCTGTCAAGCGGGTTAGCTTCCTTTCTCACGTGTTTACGATTAGGTTCACGGATCAGCTACATTGCTTCTTGTTATATTAGTAGTTTGGTTGAGGTTATACGATTTACTGGTTTTAGAATGACGTAGTTATGAGATTATTAATAGTTGTAGCATTTGTTGTAGTAACCACATTTGGAGGGTACTCCATTGGCTGAGATTGACTAAATCATGTTTGAAGGATTAAAGAGCTCAGACTCAGTAACAGTCCATACATTCTTCAGGTTAAGGGCCTTACAACCGAAGAGCTTGCTGCGAGAAATGACTTGGTGCTTGCGCTTCCGGCTAGGATTGAAGCCATACCTGATGGGACAGCGGGTGGTCCTAAAAACACTAGTGCTTGGGCTCCCTCAACAACATCTCGTCCTGATATCAAATTTGATTCAGGTGATTCAACTGAAGTAGCTTTGTTTAACTTTTGTGTTAGCTCGTTCCTTATTGTATAGTTCTGTTAATCTCAGAATCAGATGAACTATTTTATCTTATTTTCTGCCTATGAGCAACCTGAAGTTCAAGATCACTAAGTCACTTCTATTGTGGATGTTAGATGGGCGTTTTGATGATGATTACTTTCAAGAATCACATGAATCCAGCCAATTCAGACAGGAGTATGAGATGCGCAAAATGAAGCAGGCAAGTGATATTCTATCTCGCTGCACTCAACTCTTTTGGTCAGTTATGTTGGCTCTGGTTGTTATATATATATGACTTGTCTACTTGAATATATATTAGGAACAAGGTCTGGACATGATCTCCGAAGGTTTAGATGCTTTGAAGAACATGGCGTCTGATATGAACGAGGTGAGTCTCTTTAAATGCAGCTGTTAACGCACTTCCCTTATTCAGTACTTGAGCTAACAATCCATGTTACGACACTGATCCATGCAGGAGCTGGATAGGCAAGTTCCTCTGATGGATGAAATAGACACAAAGGTATAAGACACTGCCAATTCCTTTTTTTTTCTCTGTACTTGTCGATTGTAATCTGAACTTTTTGAACTCGCTCACAGGTGGACAGAGCAACCTCGGATCTTAAGAACACCAATGTTAGACTTAAAGATACTGTAAACCAGGTGATTTGAGTTTGGATACCTTTTTCTCAAACTCTCAGCCACGTCTATCTGTTCGTGATTCTTAACATAAAAAGCATGGCCTTTTGTTTGCAGTTAAGGTCAAGCCGGAATTTCTGTATCGATATCGTTTTATTGTGCATTGTTCTTGGTATCGCTGCATACTTATACAAGTAAGATCTATCATACGTATCAAGTACAGTATAGTTAATCACTCTCCAAAACCTTATTTAACGAAACAAACCTTTGTCTTGTGTGCAGTGTACTGAAGTAATGAGATGAACACGACTAAAGGATCCATCAGTACTATTACCCAAGTCTGTGTGTGTATGTGCGCTTGTGTCGTGCTCTTTTTCTCTGATCTTTCTGCGAGAGGTTCTTCTTATAATGTCAACAATATTGAAGTTATTTCTTCCTGCGTCAACATGTTGTTCGTGTGCATAAATTCTGTTCTGTCTGATTCATTATGTTCCTCTCCCCGTTCGTTAAATCTTTGTCAATGTGCGCCAAACACTAATTGTTTGCTTTGAAGTGTCAACTATTATTTTACCTCCAAATTTTCTTTTGTAAAAGTTAATATACTCGCACAGCCAATTAAACTCAAAAGTTCATTTTGGTTCCAATGGTTTGGTTATTGGCTGGTCCATTCCCATCGAAGGTGCTTCAACCATTTATCCGACGTGGCAGAGTTAGTCGCATCTTGAAACACTTAGTCCTACATGTTTCGTTTTAATTGGTAGTTTGGTGGGCAAAAGTGAACTCACATGATCCCACAATCCACGTGCAGAAAAGTGATTTGATCAAACAACGTGTAGTTACTAACTTTTTTAAGTTTACACTTAAAAGCATGTAAACCAAAGTCGAATGATTCGAATTCGACTAATTGTCCAAAGTCGAAACATTAATTTCACGTAAGAAACTGATGTCCAGTATTCTCCTTCTACATTCAATCTCTCTGAATCTGAATTGAAAAATTCATCAAATTTGTGAGTGTACGAGAATTACGAGCATGGATTTGTTGGTAATGTGGTCGGGCATGGATTTGTTGGCTTGGAGAGGAATGGCTTACACAGTTCTTTTGCTCAACTTCGTTTTCGCTTGCCAGCTACTTCTTCTTCATCCTCTTGTATCTGCTTTAGGTGAAATTTATTTTCTTTTCCCACTTTTATTTTATTTTATTTCGTTCCCTGTGATAATCGATCCAGTTTTTGTAGCTGTTATAGTTTCTTAGCTTAACCAGGTTTGAAACAGATTGAATCTTGTCGGAGTGTAAAAAAAGACAGACATTGCAAACTGATCATACTATGAAACTGTGCTGCGTGGGAAACCATAACTGTTTGGTTCATAATAGGCAACATTTCGTTTGTCTTCTTTTAGTTCTTGTCTTGGTTGTCTGTTCCATAATCATGGTCTTCAGGTCTAATGAATCACTTGTCATCAATATTTGGTTGTTATGCACCAGATGGCCAATCTGTAGATGCTGCAGAGCTATTTGAGAGGGCGTCACAAAGCATCAAGGTTAAGAGTTATACCGATGCTCTTGATGATCTGAATGCAGCCATAGAGGCTGACCCCTCACTTTCTGAAGCTTACTTTAAGCGTGCCTCCATTCTTCGACGCTTTTGCAGGTATGTCAATGGCTTATATCTTGGTTTCATTTCAATGTTGAAACTTGAAGCTGTCTTTCCTTTGCTTGTGTCATAGATATGAAGACTCTGAAAACAGTTACCAAAAATATCTACAACTACAACCAGGAGATTCAAATGCCGAGAAAGAGCTCTCTCAGCTACATCAAGCTAAAAACGCTTTAGAATCTGCGGTGAATCTCTTCGAGTCGGAAGACATTGGGAGAGCTCTTGAATACGTTGACAAAGTTGTTCTCGTCTTCTCCCCAGCTTGCTCTAAGGTTCTTTCACATTTTTGTACTCTTTTTCATATTTGCTTTAGAGTCAAACACACATTGCCTTGTACACATATTCAAAAGTCTCTTTTTCGGTTTTTTTTTTCAGGCAAAGCTTCTCAAAGTAAAGCTGCTTTTGGTGTCTAAAGACTACGCAGCTGCAATTTCTGAGACTGGTTATATTCTCAAGGAAGATGAGAATAATCTTGAGGCCTTACTCCTTCGTGGTCGAGCCTACTATTATTTAGCAGATCATGATATTGCCCAAAGGTACTTTGCTCTGGTTTTAACTAACTACCAAAAAGTATTTGTCTCTCAACCTATTTAAGTTCTATCATTGAGTAAACTTGTTGTGTTTAGGCATTACCAGAAAGGTCTTCGTCTGGACCCTGAGCACAGTGACTTGAAGAAAGCATACTTTGGATTGAAGAAGCTGCTCAAGAAAACAAAAAGCGTTAAGTCTCATTTCCCTCTTGTAAGTTGTTACACTGAACTTTACCAGCATTAGAAATTCATGTAGCCTTTTTCTTGATACAGGCAGAAGAAAATGCGAGCAAGGGAAAGTTGCGAGTTGCAGCAGAAGATTACAAAGCAGCTATTGCTCTGGATCCTAATCACACGGCACACAACGTGCATCTCTATCTTGGACTATGTAAGGTTACAGTCAGGCTTGGGCGGGGAAAAGAAGCCTTAAACAGCTGCAATGAAGCACTTAATATTGACTCAGAACTGATGGAAGCACTACATCAGGTTCCAACTTTCTTCTGAAAACAAAACCTTTCATCTAACTTCTTGAAACAAATGGAGTTTTGATTATGCAATGTGGTATGTACGTTTTCAGAGGGGTGAAGCTAAACTCTTGCTTGAAGATTGGGAAGGAGCGGTGGAGGATTTGAAGCAAGCTGGCGAAAATTCTCAGGTTGCTTGAACGGTTATTTCATGTACCTTATTCTTCTTAAGCACCTTTACTTAGATGTTTAGCTTGACTAAACCTGATTATATTAGGATGAGGATATCCATGAAGCTCTACATAGAGCTGAGAGACTACTGAAGATGAGCAAGCGAAAGGATTGGTATAAGATTCTTGGAGTTTCAAGAACTGCGGCAGTGTCTGAGATCAAACGAGCTTACAAGAAGCTTGCTTTGCAATGGCATCCTGATAAAAATGTCAACAACAGGGAAGAAGCAGAGAACAAATTCCGAGAAATAGCTGCAGCATATGAGGTTCCAAAAATCCACAATTGCATTTTCATCTCATTTCTTTGTATTATCTTGTAGATTCTTTCAACATATTAATAAGACTGATGGAAGTCCTGTGATTGACAGGTTCTAGGAGATGAAGAGAAGCGCACAAGATATGACAGAGGAGAGGATCTTGAAGACATGGGAATGGGTGGTGGGGGAGGAGGAGGATTCAATCCTTTTGGTGGCGGTGGACAGCAATACCACTTCCATTTCGAGGGTGGTTTTCCCGGTGGTGGTTTCGGTTTCTGATTTGATAAGTGGATGGAGGAATCATGTAACTTGGAAAATCTGTCGAGATATATATATATATATTTATATAGAGACATTTTTGAGACCAATGAGCAAACAGAATTACCAATGTTGTCTGGTTTAGGATCAACAAAACAATCTAGATACCGAAGTAGAAGGAAAGATGGCCACTTCGACGATCCTCGTCCTGAACCAGAATTACCAGAGATAAGTTGAGACTGTTGAGTGCTCTTTCACCTTTCATTTCCAATTTCAACATTATAAAAATATTGTAATTACAAAAGAAAATACAAAACTTTGTTTTTTCTGTTTTTCTTTCAGAACATGCCAGATGATGTACATTCACAGATAAAAGACCCCACCACCACAAACAACCTTAAATCTCTTCGAGTATAACTACTTAATTCACATAACCAATCTGTTCTCACATCTCTACATAGATGAAGTGATGAATCTCCATCCCCATGTCTAGAAGACTCTGGTTTATTTGGATACTATACACCACTACTAGACTATGTATCAGCATTTTAGGACTTCTGGCTTCAGTTTCTTGATCCAGAAATGCTCTGATCTGTTGTCTGAACAGGTGGTTGATCCACCTGACTGTTGCTTGGAGGTTCATCGGTCCTATTGCTTCTCCTCCATTTTGCAAACTCGACTAGACCTGTTGTACCGCTCATGGTGAGTCCAAACCCAACCAATGTGGATAATAGAATGGACACAACCGGCTGCATGCGAACCTGCACAAGTATACCCGACATAGATTGAGACTTAGAACAAGAAACATAGTGTCTTGCTTTGTTATTAACAGATAAAAACTCACCACTGAAAAGAAAATGTGAGAAAAAAAAACAACAAGACCGAACTGAATTGTGGCGTAAATCCAGACATATTTCTTCTTCACTGCACATTGATGACCCCATGATCACTTAAACTGATAGTATATGAGTACTAAAAAGAACTGTTGGGAAGCAAAATTTTTGATGGGGAACTGTTTACTGTAAGCTTTTCTTACCCATTGTAGTTGCCGTCATCGAGGCAAAAAGACCAAGAACGCAAGAGAATGGTAAAGATATTGCAATGGCGCCGGATTTCATTTTTGTAAGCTGTAAACAATATAAGGATAAGAAAATGTTACAAAAAGCTTGGTACTAAGAAGTGTAAGAATACGAAATTTACTAAATCTTACCAGAAGCTGCTCGAGGAAACAGAAGTATGCAAGCATGCTTACAATTACAAGAATTGGAACATCCTGCCATACACTGAGAGGACGAGTAGCAGTCAGTACTATACATAAAAATTGGATATTTTTTTCGAGAATGGTTTTGACTTTGACTTGCCTATAGTTAGAAGCCTCGGTATCTGCAAGTCCAAAATTACCCTGAGAATTCTGCATGCGAAGAAGGGTCACAGGAAGATTCTGAACCTCTTGCTTGCACACATCACATGTTCGGTTTCCTTTAATGGTGAACCATTTGATTGTACATTCTCTGTGGGCAAGAGCTAGTTCGCCTTTACACATACATTCCATCTTGAAGGCTTCTGAATCTTCTCCCAATTCGACCAGGCAGATCCTACACACAGCTTCTTCTTCAGGAACATCTTCAGCACCATCAACATTCGCGTCTGAAACATTTCACTAATATAAGGCACCGAGTTTGTTACACAAATAGAACCAAAAATATCGATGTTTAATGTCTATTGGTTTTAAACATCAAATGAAAAATACAATTTCTAACCGTCAAGTGTGATGGTATTTCTGGTTGGCGTCATGTTTGGGGTTGGAATCACTCGGAAAACACCTAATTGCCTTAGACTTCCATCTTTGTTGAATGCCGGGACAGAGCGTGAACGGTGAATAGGCAGTGGAGGCCCCTTTTTCTGTGGAGAGAACAATTATAAAACGCCAGTCAAACAAAAAATGAAGTAAAGCAGAAGATAACCTAGTTAGCTAAACTTATCTTACAAGCAAAATTCATCACTTAAACATACTCTACTGAGACCAAGGTAAAGTACCAGACAAGAATATGTCCCTTGTCAGTGGTAAAACAGCACAAACTACAATAGAATTCACATGGGAACATAAATTAATCGATCAATCAAGTTACTCACCGTGGAAGTAACTGGATCAACCACAGATCTCCCGTGCATGGACTCAGGATTTGAATGAGCTATAGGGGTGACAGGCAAGGACTCAGTTTTCTTCAATCTTGGAGTTAAGATATTAGCGAGAGTCCATGTGGACCTGTCCCTGCCATTCCCCGAAGAAGGAGAGGACGCAAATGCTAAATCCGCAGCTTTCTCGATATCGACGTTATTGTTATTGCTGTTCCGGTTTTTGAAGCTTAACTTGGGAATTAGATTCTTCAGGCTATTAGGTCTGTTTCTTGAAGAGGAAGAGGTAGGACTGAGGGATACACCACGTTGACCGATTATAGGGCTTGACATTGGAGAGAAGTTGACTCTTTTAGCAATAGGACTTGATGATAAGGATGCATTTCGTCTCAATAGATCCTCTTTGGTATCTTCAGGTGTTCTCGATGGTAATTCTAACACAAGGCCTTGCCTCCATATATCTTGGCCCGGTGATAGCTCTTCTTCTGCTATCTCAACAGAATCTTTAGCCTGAAAAACCAAGACCATTTCAAATTCAATCAGATTCCACAAAAAACCAAAGCTTTGATCCTTAGACAAATAACTTGAAAGCTTAATCTTTCATCAAAAGACTCGACTTTTAGGATCAAAGCAATTCCATGGATTACGATTCAATGATCCACTAAACCCTTAAACCCTAAAATCAGGGGAGATTGATGGAAATTCTCAAGGTATCCATCAAAATCAAAACCAAAAAAAAAAAAAAAATTGAAATTTAACAATAGAGATCAAGATGGATATAAAAAGAATTGGAATGAAATAAAAGAGAGTAGGAAAGATTCACCCTTTGCACTGGAGAATTATGAATATCATCGTGAGACCCATGTTCTTCTTCGCGAGCTTTATCTCTACCATCCATAACCGAGCTGGAAACGCAACCCAGAAAAAAAAAAAAAAGAGAAGCAGAGAAGAATCTAACAAGGAATCAAAATCAGATAATTATTGTTTTTGAAGGAGGAAAGAAACATCAGGAACCCTTTGGAGGTAAAAGATGAGTCCTCTTTCTGGGTTCCTGAAATTGAAATATGTGAGATCATTCATTCATTCATTCATTTTAGATACTATATATCACTGTCCATTGTCCATTCCTCTGCTAAAAAAGGTTATATTTGGTCCGCCTGATTTATTTTCTTGTCCTTATTATTATATTTAAATAGTTTATTTTAAGGCTCAATTTTCCTAGGTTTTTAACTGTATCGTTTTGTCTACGGTGAGCATTTTAACAGACTATTTAAGCTTTTGAAAATAAAAAGACAAGACTACTTTAAAGTTTAAACTTTAGATACTTTTTTTTTTAACATCAGATTTGTGGTCTTTAATGGATTATAGTTTGGTAATTTTTGTCTTTAATGCGATTAGTTGTCTAAAGATTATGGTGTGCATTAGTATTTTGGATCGCTATTAAGAAATTTTGGTTGCAAGATACTGAAATATCTCATTTAAGAGTACTAAAACCAGATGTTTTATGTTGCCAAAAAAAAGAAAACCGATTTCTTGTATATTCAACTATTTAAGCTTTTTTATTTTAGGTATATTAACTTTTAAAAATATATTTTAGGCCAATAGGTATTGTAAACATATATAGCATTAAACAAACAAAAAAGAGAAATTCCTTCAAATAGCACCAAAACAAGTTTTTGTTCCAAAAATAGCTCACATTTTTATTTAGTACAAAAATAGCATTTTATAAAGTTCATAATTTAATTTTTTTGGTTTGGGTTGATTATATTAGAATTTAGGGTATAGTTTTTAGGGGGTAGGGGGTACAATTTAGGGTTTAGGGCTTAGGGTTTAGGGTTTAGAAAACCCTAAACCCTAAATCCTAAACCTTAAAAATATGAAGTTAGGATTACCCTTTAATAAAAAATGCTAATTGTGTCTTAAATAAAAATATGAGCTAAAAATGTCACAAAAACTTCATTTTGTGCTATTTTTGAGAATTGCCCAAAAAAAAAACATATATAGCTTCTTTTTTCTTTTTGGTAAAAATAAGCATAGCATCTTCTAAAAGTGTTTGTGGTAAATAACTTATTAACTTTTTCTCGAAATTTATATTCACAATTCTGTTGTTTTAGATTTGATGAGTTATTGTGTGAAATGACAGATAAAAATTGATCGGTAATCCAACAATCTCATAAAGTTCTTCGCATGTTTTTAAAGTAGATAGAAAATTTATATCAAACACATACCCTCAAAAAGTCAAAATACAAGTGCAAGATCACATTTCGTATCTGAGTATCTTTGATATATGAGTTGGATTTATTGTAAAACATTTATTTATGAATTAACGTCTGGCACGTGGTTGTTTCATATCTGATCCGATCTCTGTAATTACTTTATTATGAGCAAATAAATGGCAACTATATATCTTTATGAATTGATCACATAAGTTAAATTTGTATCTCGAGAGAGAGGTAAAAAGGATACGCATGTTAATCTAATGAATGAATACATCCTAGGATAATTAATCCGTTTTCATAAGAGAAGACATAAACTAAACCGTCTTGACACGTGGCAATACTTATGGCGGTAAGAACCTCCTCATATAGTATATATGCGTCACATGGCAGAGTAAACCTTAAGCTAAAGCTTCACTCTCAAAAGCTTCTCTCTTTCCCATTTACTCTCGGTCTCATCTTCATCCACAGATTAAAAAATATAACTTTAGCTCGAAATCTTTGATCGTGTAGAGGCGAAGAATCATGTAGTGAATCTTTCCAGTCTCGGCCAATTTCTCTATGATAAGCTCCTTCAAAAATTCTGGGGAAATTACGAATTGGGAAACTTTCCGGAAGTGGTAATTTCTGATGAGCTTAAAACTCTTGTACCCTGATTTTAAGGTTGTGCGCATTGGTCAGGGGTTCAGATTTGGCTGTTTCTGTGTTTAAAGAGAAGGGTTTCACAGATGCTCACAGGGTTCTGGGTCACCCTTTGTTTGCTCTTATGGGTAGGAAGCATGTCTACGAGCTTGCGTTACCTGAAGACTCTTTTGATTTTGTTTACTTTGGGGGTATCGATCTGGTGACACTAGTCCCTGCTCGTCTTGTACTTCAGATGGAGCGTGTTCTGAAACCAGGAGGGATCGGGGTAGTACCTGTGATTACTAAATGTGAGTTGTATAACACGAACAGCCTTGTGAAATCTGCTACTTCAGTTTCATCCTTGCTTAAGCTGTATGAACAATTGTGGTGTTCAAAAAGAATGTGATGGAGATTGATTCTGATTACTTTGGAAAGAATCAGCTACCAAGTGATTGCCAATCTGCTGTGAACTCAAAACCTTACATAGGTTTCATGGAACCTCTATACGATACAAAACCTGTTGATTTTCCAAAATCAGTTGCTTACTTGCCCAACTTTCTCCATGTGTCACCTAACAAGACGTTGGTCTACATCGACATTGGAGCAACTGAACATCTAAAGGCTAGTTTATCACCATCATCATCAAGCTGGTTTGTACCATTATATCCAGTTGACAGCAAGGCTTTCAGCATCTACGTTGTCTACCACAATACTTTGGTATTACTAACGGAAGTAAAGGAGCCTGGTGTTACCTTTGTTTACCAACCGGGTTTGGCTGGGGACAGCAATGCTACAGCCAGAAACATCACTCTACTTGGAGGTCTAGAACCATATCCTGAAGACGAAGAGAGCTTCGATTTTCTTGCTTGGTTTGAGGAAACTGAAAAGTACGCAGACTTTGTGGTTCTGAAGATGAACACAAGCGAGGAAGAAATGAAGTTCCTCTCCGGTTTAATCGAAACAGTTGCTCCAACAAGCCATACTGCATGAACATACACCAAAGTCTAAGAAGCAGAGGTGTCTTTGTCCACCAATGGTGGGGAGATTAATATTTAGCGTTTTGGAATGTAGTAGTCTCAGTTATTGTCCATCGTCATTGTAATGTTGATCTTGTGTCTTCTATGTTTTAGTATCTGTCATATCGCAACTGCAATAGCTTCAAATGCCTGTATTTTCTTCTGCTGCAGCTTCCGGCTGAGCAGCTATCCAAATAGAAACTGCTTGTTTGTTGTTGTGTCTAATGAACTATATTGAAAGACTGATTATGAATCCAAATGATCTCGAAATTTCTATATTATAAATTGGAAATCACACATTTTGTTGTTAACACATAAGGGTCAAACATAAATTTATATATATCGATGGTAGAAGGTATATTCGATCCATACTCAACCGTGTTTGGCTATTCTTGTTCAGCTGTTGCTTCTTGTCCGGTATTGTTCCCGCTTCCGCTGTTACCGTGAACTTTTATTTCCAAAAGCCTTTCAACAGGTTGCCGGCAAATCGGGCATCGATTTGTCTGGAACCTCAATACCTTAGCGCATCCGCTGCACATACACTGCATCACAAAACCAAACATTTTTTACATATATAGGTCCATTACACAGTAGGAATCATCAGCTTTCACAGAAGACGAACTTACCATGTGTCGACATGGAAGAACAGTCGTGTCTCGTGGTTCAGACAAACATATAACGCATTCTTTTCCCGGGTCATTAGCATCGTCAGCTGAATCGTCATCACCCTCGACCGTATTCCCAATCCCATAAATCTCCTGCAACTCATATCTCATTCCATTAACCCATAGTATCTGCTTGACCACTCTTATCTTAATCTCTCCTTTATCTTTCTCATAAACAGCTTGAGTAATCTGCGCATTCTTCGATTCTCCTTCAGTATCACCTGAAGGAGCAGCTTCTGCCTTAACCGCCAATGGATAGATATCTGTGTCCGCCGGCTTGAACAGCTCATCATCTTCAAAGATGGAAAAATCAATACCCGAACCAGATGGTTGTTTAAACTTCTGACCAAGTCCTTTCTCGAAATCCATTGTGATTGGAGGAAGAATATCTTCCTTAGTCGCAGTGAGATTGCTTTCTTCGGATTCTTTAGCAAAGAAAATGAGAGTAATCCTATTCTCCAACAAGTCCAACATAACATAAGCTTTAGTCAATTCCACATGAAAATTTGATCAAAGGTTTGATTTTCCGATTTAAAAATTGAAACTTTCTTCACCAAACAAATCAAAGAAGTCAAATTGCAGCATAAAATTCAGCTAGGGTCACGAGGAAGAAGAAGAAGAAGAAGAAGAAGACAATTTCACGTGTCTTCTGCTCTGTTTATTTTCTTTTTTTTTTCAAATCGATCACGAAATCAACGAAAAGGGAGAAAGTGAAATCTACCTGCCGGAGACGGTAGCATCAAACGTGAAGGAGACGAGAGAGCGACCCGGATTGTCAGGGTCGGGTTCAAGCTTCAAAGTCTCCTTCTTGAGATTAACGTCGTTACGAATCGTGACGGCTTTCTGATGTTCAACGTAAGGAAGAGGCTGAGCCATCATGGGGACACAAGGGTATCTGCCACCGGGGGCCCAAGGGATAGGGTGGTGGTAAGTAGACGGAGGATGAGGATAGTGAAGATGATGCTGTTGATGGTGATCGTACGGCGGAGGATGGTGGTAGTAAGCAGGGTACTGGTAAGCCGGATTAGGATTAGGATTAGGGTTAGGGTTAGGATACGGTGTAGCAGCGGCGAATACGAAGCGATTAGCTGGGGTTTCTGTGGCCGGAGGTGGTGGAGGTGGACGCATAGCAGGTGGTGGTGGTGGTGGTGGAGGAGGCGTATTGTTTCGCCGTCTGCCATGACGGCGTCTTCCTTCACCTCCGCTGCTGCTGATGTTTCCCATGAATGATTGATATCAAAAGATGGGATTTTTTTGGTTACACAAATGATCAAAATCTCAGAAAAGTTTCTACTTTGAGGGGTGGATCGGAGATCGGGGGGGATAATTATTGAGTGAAATGAAAGGGATTAAAAAGCAAAAGCAAGAAGAGAGATTTGATGAATTAAAGAAACAAGGAATATTTAAATATAAAAAAAAAAAAAAAAGAGATAAGAGAGAATAATTTGGGAAGGAGAAAGTGGGTAAATGAGATGATGATGATGGGGTCGGTTGCCCAAGAACCTCCACCCATGAACTATTTGAACAACCTCCTTCGATGATTTTTTATGTTGCCAAAGGATTTTTGATTAATTCTTTGTTAATAATGTTGATTATATGACGACTTTAAGAATTAACATGTTATCTGATCTGACGACAAAAACAAAAAAAAAAAAAGAAAAAGAAAGAAAGAAAGGTGTCTTAACATGTTTATTAGAAAACATAATTGTATAGACTACGAATAAAAATTAGGATTAAATTTGACTGTTTACAACATATCCAACTCCAAACACACACCACTTTGCAAATGTGTGTTGTTTTCAGTGTATGGTCTTCTTATTAAATCTGAAAAAGGTGTGGCCGATAATAAATCCAAAGTATCTTAAGAGTGAAGAAGTTATCGATTATTATGTTATTTGTATGATTAAAGTTCTTTGCGCGTTGTCCATCCATCGAGTCTATTAGACATTGTCTGCTTTCCCCTTCTAGATTCATATCGCCTTAATTCCTAGCCATTAATTATTAGCTTTTTATTTTATTTTTTAAAAGTAGTTATTATTTTTAAGTTATAATAATAATAGTGTTAATTACTTTCGGCCAACTTAATGTTCATGTTTAAAACTTCTTTTGTTCTCTTGGAATAATTGCGTATACTACTTTCACCCTCACACAAAAAATAAAAAAAATTCAGTGTCAATATTGATTTCCTAAAGACTAGAAGTTTTCTAGAAAAGTACAATCCCCTGTTGACAACAACAAAAGCAAGCCCTAAGCCCTAAAAACATATTTCTAAAAGCATAAGCTAAAAACCTCACAAGAAAGACAAATATTACAAATCATATAAATAAACATTTTAAAGAAACACTTTCTAAGATATCTTTTTATATTATAATTTCCACTTCCGAAATAAAAAAATGCAACTATGAGTATGGATGTTTGATATTCACATGAAATTGCATGTTAGTTTTGATTAAAATAAATTGAAAGTTTTCCAAATTATAATCGCAGATACAGACATCTATATCATTTTGAAGCATTTCCATACAAAGGTAGTGCGATTCGAAAACAAAATTAAAGAAAATAAAGAAAGCTAGAGAGATACCTAAACCACTCGCACACATTTTCATTAAGCAATTCCCAAAGATGAATATATATTATTATAAAATGATGCTACAAAGAAAATATATATCATTGAAAAATACTTAGTGGGAGACGGGAGTGCATCAAGTTGTGCCTGTATACCTTCTTTTTCAACTAGTTCTGGGTGTGAATATCTGCAAAATCAGCTTTATTAATTTATAATCAAAGTATTAAACCTATGATAGTGTCAAAAATGTATAAAAACTAAACTTTTTCTATGAGGGTTTTTCTTTTAATACACTTTTGAATATAATTTGCAGAATAACAAATATGAGATCGAACGTACCATCTTCTTGGAACACCAACGTAATACTGTACATATGTCAAATATTTTCTTAGATTAAAGTCGTTTCTAAAGAAAAAGAAAAAAAACAAAAACAGAAGAGGTGACATAATTTAAGACTAGAATTTAGTGTTGTAACCTCATATTCAGATATCAGCCCACACCACGTGGTTTTAATAGTACTAACCTCAGATTGAACAAGATCGAGGTCTGAAAAAGTTCACTAGAGAGGAAAATTCGTAAGTAAGTATGTTTAGAGGATTGTCTTCTTTTATTTATTTTTTTAAAAATCGGATTGAAGTGTCATGACCCTATCCGATAGTGTTATGAAGTACTAAGCAAAGTAACGTGTCACGTGCTATCCATATATCCATATTCTGAAGCCAAATGCTATTCATTTACTCAGTTTTGACGTTATCTAAGAGGTGATCTTTTACCCTAACAAGATTTGTATTTGAGTGGAAAATATATGTTAGTGTGGTTGAAAATGAGGACTGTGATATTAACAGGGGCTGTGCACTTTGTGTAAGAGCACAAAATGAGAGATGGTTTCCAATTGTCTAGACAAAATTTCATGTGGAACAAAAAGCAGTTTTATGACCCCCAAAAAAAAACTCTAATACTTAAAATATTTGCTCAATGTATCAACAAGTCCTTTTTAATCTTTTTTTTTTTTTTAAAGATTCTGATTTTGGATTCGCATTCATGAATGGGAGAACTATGATGTTATTTTCTAAAACAGTAATTGTCATGTAAATTTCGCAGTAGACGAATTGTGTGCACTAACTAATTAGCTAAATGTTTGTTAAAGTAGTTAAATACAATCACTACGTATAAAGAGGATGTTTTTATGAACACTACATTATATAGTAGGCAAATTGTGTGCATTAACTAATTAGCTAAATGTTTGCTAAAAAATGGTTAAATACAAACACTACATAAAAAGAAGCTGTTCATAAACTAATGTTTTCCTTTAATTTCTATAAACAGCCATTACAAATTTACAACAAATGAACTACAGCCTCTTTAGTTTAAAATATCATAAACCAATTTTGAAAATCTTAGCTCTCATTGAAAATTATTTTGACAAATGTTGAATGCATTTCTGATTATACAATTTCACTAGAATTCATAAATAAAAGAATAGTAACACTCACTTAAAAAAAAAAAAAAAAAAAAAAAAAAAAAAAAAAAAAAAAACCACTACAAGATCAATGCATCTCTTGCGACCTGTTCCAACCAATTGGCAAGTTCCGACATCGTTGGTCGTTGATTCGGGTCCTCCCGTACACACAACTCCGCCACGTCAGCAAGTTTCAACAACGGCTCCACGTTTCTCGGTAACGAAATATACTTATCCACAATCGCCGCCGCTCTACCTTCTCTGATCACCGGAACCGTCCATTCAACAATCTCCGGCGGATCACAGTCCCTATCATAACGTTTCCTTCCGGTTAAAATCTCTAACAAGACAACACCAAAATCAAAAACATCTCTTTTGATGTCTAAATTCTTCTCGTTCGACGATGTCACGAGCCCGAAATCCGCAACTCTCGCGACCCAATCCGAGTCCAAAAGTACATTCGAAGACTTCACATCTCCATGAACAATCCTAGGCTCAGCTTCATTGTGAAGATACTTAAGACCCTTTGCGGTTTGCATAGCGATTTTGATCCTTAAGCTCCAGTTCAACGGCGAACACCCGCCGTGTAGATGATCGTGAAGCGTACCGTGAGGCATGTACTCGTAAACGAGAAGCCTCTCTCCCATTTCGGTAGAGTAACCGAGGAGATTCACAATGTTGCAATGCCTAATGTTGCAGAGAATCTCTAGTTCCGTCTCGAATTCTCTAGTGTTTGTGTGGATTATGGTTGCTGCGTTTGCTCTCTTAACCGCTACTTGCCTTCCGTCAGCTAACACGGCTTTGTAGACAAACCCGTAGCTTCCTCTGCCTAACTCGTTGAACTCTTTAAACCCATTGGTCGCGTCTTTAAGCTCAGAGAGTCTAAACACTTGAGCAAAAGGTGTTACTGATGGAGCAGGGAAGATAATTTCAAGTGGCTCAGTGTCTAAGTCAGGCTTTCCTATGCAAAATTTGAATTGATTCGCTGCGCCTTCTTCTTTATTAGGACTAGAGAAAATCCGTGGCACGACGCAGCAACCGATCATGATGATCAATAGAGCAGATGCGCAAGATCCGATGATAAGGACTATTCTCTCTAGTTGATGCCAATGCTTGTCTGGAAAGTTGCTGTTATGAAGTTTACATATGTCTGAACAAGAACTGTTTTGACAGAGAGAGCAAGACGTGCAGATCCTATCAGAGTTCTCAGTGCACGAACTAGACAAGAAGAATCCGTGAGAGCAATCCGAGCCGCAAGGTGAACAAACCGTTAACTCTTTTCTTACACACAAACTCGTTAGGTCAGGTTCGTTTAGTATACTTGCGTTGAAAGCAAACTCATTTTCGTTACATGGACCAGCTCGACACATCCCTGGACTGCACAGCTCTAGTGGAGGATCGTAAGCTAACGTCGAAGAACCATTAATCATCCAGCAATCAAGAACAAGATCTTCTTCTCTTATACCACAAACAATGGAATCAGAGGAAGCAATTGCCTTAAATCCATAACCTTTTGGAATCAACGAGAAATTAGAGTTTCCCCAGCATTCAACCACATGATTATCTTCCCGGATTCCACAGAAATGTCGAGGACCTGCGGTTAACGCCACGAATCGAGAATCACTCGTCGGAGTATTGATAAAAGATTCATCGTCTCCCCAACATTTCACCTCCCGGGATGAGTTTAAAATCGTGCAGAGTGAGTTTTTGCCGGCGGCTAAGACTTGGAAGCTATCAGAAGTTGAATTAGGCCCTAAAGTAGAAGACTTTGGGCCAAAACAGAGCAATCCACCATCTCTGATTCCACCACAGCTAAACCCATCACCAGAAACGATATTGTTGAAGACGAGATTACTAACGACCTGATCATAAAAGTTTGGATTCTCTTTGGCGATTAAGCTGTTGTTATTCGTAGTTCTTGTTATCTCCCAACAATCAACAGTTCCAGAATCGTGATCCGAATAGTAAGCTCCTCTAACTGCACAGACATGGCTGTTTCCAGCAGCAATCTGAGAGTAAGCAGTAGTCCTGTAAGCTAGAGGTACGAGATCCATACCTGAAGAAGACCCAAGTGAACTGAAACAGAATGCCTGAGAAGTGTTCGACAAAATGCCACAGATAAACCCGTCTCCGCCGGAAAGAACCGCCATGGACGGAATGTTGTAGCTTGAGGGAGTGGAAGAAGCAAGAGATGATGAAGAAGAAGAAGAAGGAGAAGATGGAGATGAATAGTTTTTTCCCCAGCAGATAACATCTTGACGACCACTAGCGTCAATGGCGCAGAAGAAAGCAGAGCCACCGAAGGACGCGGCAATAGGGCCGGAGGATCCAAATCCGGATCCGGGTTCGGATAAAAACAGTAGAAAGAGTAAGAGAAACAGGAGAAAGTAAAGGGTTTCCATTGGAGAGGAAGTTCATGAACTGAAAGGAGAAGATTGGCATAAGCTGCCATTTGACAGTGTGATGGCCGACGAACAGAGAACGTGGGTGGCGTCCTCATTGAAAGTAAAAAAAAAAAAAAAAAGTATATATATATATATTTTTATTGGATTCGTTGGATCTCTAGAATATTTGTATGCTAATTAGTATTACAGTGACTGACCAACTAATAACTGCAACTAAACCATAAACACATTCATGCATGTAACATTGTAAATCTTTAGTTATCAAAAAAAAAAAAAAACATTGTAAATCTTTCTAGAATTTTTCCAAAAAGCAAAAACAAATATTTAAAGCCATTTTTATAATATTGTGAAGGTTAACCAATTTTATATTGTATCATGACTGTTCTCTATTTTGTGTTTTTTGTTTCGTTTTAACATTCAAACTTATTTGTGTGAAAATATGTCAGTAAACGCTCGATAGTAACTACAGTTAATCTTAGCTACGAAATATGTAACGACTTCGAGGTTTTTTTTTTATCTGACGTATTTTACTGGAGCTATAGATGAAACAAGAATATTTCCAAAATGAGAAAACCTAATGGATTTTGCCTAAAGGGGACAGCAAGATCTAATCCCAGCGATTCCATGTCAACTTTTTTTTTTGGAGCTATAGAAACAAAAGAAAAAGCTTTTTTTGGACCTCACCGTCACTGTCAACTTGTCAACATATAAATTGGATAATATATATATTTGGCTACGAAAATAGAATAGATATTAAATTGAGCCAATTATATTTCACATGCAAATAGTGCAA
Source organism: Barbarea vulgaris (assembly GCA_963667165.1). Classification (NCBI taxonomy): domain Eukaryota; kingdom Viridiplantae; phylum Streptophyta; class Magnoliopsida; order Brassicales; family Brassicaceae; genus Barbarea; species Barbarea vulgaris. The sequence continues at coordinate 3,346,408 of OY763893.1, forward strand.
TTTTTTATTGAGTAAATGATGTGTGGGGTTATAAATTCGGCGTTTAAAGTGCATATAGTTCCAAAATTTCTGCCTCGAGCTTATAAACGCAATGTAGATCCTTCTGCAATCCTATATCGTTTCTAGTCTATTTATGAAACCCCTACTTTTTATTGATGGGTTTCGCCTTTGACCCCCTTATCTTGAACATCTGAAATAACTAAGAATGTTAGTTTTGAGCGATTAAAGTTAAACATCCCAATTTTGAGAAAAATATCATTACTTAAGGTGTAAAATTTTAGCTTTTCTTCAAGACGCCTAATCAACCAAGATTTCGAATACTCTTGTGATTGTAGGCGTTATTGCAGAAAAATAGAGGACTTGAATTATTATTGAAAATACTTTAGAATTCAATGGTAAACGCCCAATGATGAGCCAATGAAAAGTTCAACGTAACTAGAAAAGAAAAACATCTCAGGCTCCGACAAAAAAAGAAACCTGCGAAAGAAACACCAAAGCACCTTCCATAGTTATCTTGTTCAGAAGCTTCCACCGCGGAGACGGAGAACAAGGTGAAGAGTCGACTCTTTTTGGATGTTGTAGTCTGCAAGAGTACGACCATCCTCAAGCTGCTTACCAGCAAAGATGAGTCTCTGTTGGTCTGGTGGGATCCCTTCTTTGTCTTGAATCTTTGCCTTCACATTATCTACAGTGTCTGAGCTCTCAACCTCCAAAGTTATGGTTTTTCCGGTTAGGGTCTTGACAAAAATCTGCATGCCACCTCTTAGACGAAGGACCAAGTGCAGGGTTGACTCCTTCTGGATGTTGTAATCAGCAAGAGTTCGACCATCCTCAAGCTGTTTACCAGCGAAGATGAGTCTCTGTTGGTCCGGAGGGATCCCTTCCTTGTCTTGGATTTTTGTCTTCACATTGTCGACTGTGTCCGAGCTCTCCACTTCCAAAGTTATGGTTTTTCCGGTAAGGGTCTTAACAAAAATCTGCATCCCACCACGGAGTCTCAGCACAAGATGGAGGGTTGACTCCTTCTGAATGTTGTAATCAGCAAGTGTGCGACCATCTTCGAGCTGCTTGCCGGCGAATATGAGTCTCTGTTGGTCTGGTGGGATCCCTTCCTTGTCTTGGATCTTGGCCTTTACATTGTCAACGGTATCTGAGCTTTCAACCTCCAAAGTTATGGTTTTACCGGTAAGGGTCTTGACGAATATCTGCATACCTCCTCTCAGACGAAGCACCAAATGAAGGGTTGATTCTTTCTGGATGTTGTAATCGGCAAGAGTGCGACCATCCTCAAGCTGTTTACCAGCAAAGATGAGTCTCTGTTGGTCCGGAGGGATTCCTTCCTTGTCTTGAATCTTAGCTTTAACATTGTCAACGGTGTCAGAGCTCTCAACTTCTAGGGTAATGGTTTTGCCAGTGAGGGTTTTCACAAATATTTGCATGCCACCGCGAAGACGAAGGACAAGGTGAAGTGTTGACTCCTTCTGGATGTTGTAATCCGCAAGAGTCCGGCCATCCTCGAGCTGCTTACCAGCAAAGATGAGCCTCTGCTGGTCCGGAGGGATTCCTTCTTTATCTTGGATCTTTGCCTTGACGTTATCAATAGTGTCAGAGCTTTCAACCTCAAGAGTAATGGTCTTCCCTGTAAGAGTCTTAACAAAGATTTGCATACCACCTCTCAACCTCAGAGCCAAGTGGAGAGTTGACTCTAACTGGATATTGTAATCAGCCAAGGTACAGCCATCCTCGAGCAGTTTGCCAGAAAAGATCAGTCTTTGCTGGTCCAGAGGAATCCCTTCTTTGGCCAGGATCTTTGCCTTGACGTTACTGATGGTGTCGGTGCTTTCAAACGCAAGGGCTATGGTCTTTTCTGAAAGAGTCTTGACGAAGATTTGCGGCAACATCTGTAAACAAACCAAAAAGATAAGAACAAATTTAGTCAACCACAATGACAGACATATCAGTCTATTGAACACAACAAATAGCTCTCTGAAAAAAACCTTCAAAGCAAACCCACGATAGAAAGCAAATTGATTTCAATTCTAGCAGAGATTCGAATTAAGAGTATCAAAGAATCATACAATCCAGCAGAGAACACATCCTTACTCAAAGCAAGTTTTATTAAGGAATTACGAACAGAGGAACCAAGAATCACAAAACCTCCTTACCCAAAAAAAAACGGAAACCCTAATTTCAACCAAGAATTACACAATCCAGTATAAATCCACACAATAATCGCAGTTATAGAAATTGAAGAACAATCAACCAAGGAATCATGCGAGTGATATCGAGCAAGCAGAATCAAAAATATCAGAACGCAAGAGGATGAACAGAAGGAATCAGAGAAAAATATACCTTGAGAAAGTAATTCAGGAAACTTTTGCAGAGCGATTAGTGTTTGCGAGAGACTCACTCAAGAATTGAAAAGGTTTGTTTATGTTTAAAACCGAAGACAAAAAACGTTTATATAGAGCAAGTTCACCGCCTTTGATTTTCAGTAAAAGGAAAATCTAATAATATTATAAATGGAAATCTATTTAAAAAGAAAAGAGGAAATATATCTCGTGTCAAAAAAAAAAAAAAAAAAAAGAAAAAAAAGAATAGGAAATATTCTGCTTAGTGTCGTTGACTTTGGAAGGTTCTCTAGGCTCAACCAATTAGCCAAAATCAACATGTCCAATTACCTAAACTAAACCAAGTTTTCCATTTATATAACCGAGCTAGATTGAAACCAAATTTAGCGTACCGAACCTAATAAACAGATTAAAAAGACCAAAATAATTTTATTAAATCAATCAATATACTCCAATTGCAGATTAATTATTTATTTATCTTTATCTATTTAGTCATTTTTATGAAAGTAAACAAATTTGGCTCTAATTTGGTAAATTTTGACTTTAAAAAGAGTAATAGAAATATTGTTTCTGCAATATCCGGTCTCCAAAAATTCCACCATTACAACTATATTATAAAAACCTCTACGCCCAAACTTTCAAGAGTATGCAGAAATGTCGTAAGCCAAGTATATTGAATAATTAGAGACTTTCACACTTATCAAAACCGAAAGACAAATCTCATAAAAGTTGCTCATCATAGAAATTGAAGTCTATTCCTCTATTATGTGTGGACATGAGGAAACTCATGTAAGCAGACTTCTTGCCAAATGCTCCCGAGCTGTTGCTAGCGCTTGAGTTAATGTCTGCAATTCCAAAATGTAAACAATGGGTCCAATTTACGAGTGCCCTGTTTAGCCAAACCAAACCAAAAAGTAAATCAAGACTACTCTGCTTTCTGAGAGAGCCATCACCTGTTCAGAGAGTGAACCACTAGCTTCTGTGCTCTGCATTGCTACTTTCCCCGCAATGACATTTGGATCAGTTTCAAGAACCACCCTGAACATGTATTCCATAACCCATTATCAAACAACAGCTAAATGCTAACAGTCATGTAGATAGTTGTGCTCAAAAAGGATTGCTTATAACAGTCATGTACGGCTAAGATATTAGACTTGCATACCCCTGATCGACCATTTCATCTAGGCACAGAAAGATCAGATCCAAGTTCTCAAGGGCTTCCATCTTTTCCACATTGTTCCTGGTAAGGAAAAGGGGATGCATCAAACGCTAGTCGTGGAGATCGTTGATCAATAAGGGAATATTCGATTATTAAGCCAAGCAAATACCTCAGAAGAAGTGCAACAGCATCGAAAAAGCCTTGAAGAACAGAAGATAAGATGAGCTCGTTTTCATTTTCACCTCCAGTAACAAAGAAGTGAAGGTCCTGGGCAAACTTATAGACAATAATATTATTGTCCAACAGGGTGATCTCAGCTGCACATAAACGTTAAAACCAAACATCTATAAGCGATTTGAAACAGAAGGTATGTGTATACATAGTCAGGGAAACCCAATACACAGCCCATGAAAGCAATTGTGTAGACGAATAATCTATGTGATCTTACCTTCTGTGCGAGCATTGGTCTTTGAGGTCTTGGAGAAAACAAATTTTTCAAAACTTAACTTGGCAGCATTAGTGGACCATTCATCTGAGTAGTATTTGACAGCCACACGCTTTCCTTCAGAGTCTAAAAGAAGAATGTTCTTTACTAAAGGACATGAATCCTATTCAATGTAAAATGGAACGTCAGTATTCAAGATCTGGGAGAGAAGCCAAGCAGGGAATAAACAAAAGATCATGTACAGTCAACCTCCAACAAATTAGCTGATTATAGAATCAAAAGTTCACTAATACCCCACAGTCCAAAGCATTACATGAGTGTCGCAGATCACAATCACTACATCACTATGGATAGCATTATTGCTAAGTATGATTGCAGCAACAAGGGAACACATACGCATAAAAGATATTCAGTGAGATATAATAGATATGTACTTACATGAGACATTGTTGTTAGACTTCAGATGTACCTGAAATAGTTACAAAACTAGCTGTTAGCACCATACAAACACAAAAACCACGAATAATATATCCGAGTGTGACAGCATATAAAAAAGTTCAACAAAATCACACATACTCATTTAAACAGTCATGTAGCCACTGGTAAAAGCTCAGACACAAGAAGAAAAACGACATCTATCACCAAACATCATAATATCTAAGTTACACCACATGAGCATATATAATAAGCTCAAATTTAGACTCCAAAATCTTGATTCTGCCTGGTTAGGATACGCAACAAAAATAATAATGCGACATTCTGAGTATAGTCTAAAGAATATAGATGATCTTCCAGGGCAAAGCAGCTACAGAAAGCCACCCATTTCAACCAGATATCGCAGACACAGAAAAGTTGAGATTAGCGCGATGGAATAGGTAGACAAATAATCACGAAAATTCGGATTGATAAATATAAGCAAAGTTTCATACAATAGAAGAAAACCCCTAAGTTTATCGGAAAATCAAACAAGCAAGCACAAAACTACACAGATCTCTACAATGTACTCATACCCAACCGCGGAAAAACGCAAGAAATTTCTCCAATTAAGCTGATCCCTATAACAAAAAAGCTTGAACTAACGATCTGAAGATCTCAAAAAGGCAATGGAACGATAATCATTAATCCAAAGGATCAGGGAGATAAACACACAAACGATCACCAGAATACAAGATCGGAGAAGAAGCAATGGAGATTTAGAAACAAATGAATGATTCAAATATCGAAAACGAAGGATCCAAAGATGAGACGTAACAGCTCAACAGAAGAAATCGGAATACCTGACCTTAAGGGAGCAAATTCCTTTCGAAATCGGATACTTCGTTTTTGTGTTTCAGACTCTCAGTCAGTATTGTTTTAAGACTGCCAATAAAATTAATGGTCAAATAATCCGGATCCTAAATTTGAATTGAATTTTGCTCAAACCGACCGGTTCTGGAAGTTTTAGAGTGCATCATTTAAATCGACCGGTTCTTATGCCGTTTAAAAATAAATTTATGCAATAGAAAAGGATGCCGTTTCTTATGTTTAGACACTCACGTTGTGCCGTTTGAGTTTAAGAAAACTACAAGGCGTTAAAGGAAATGTTCCCTTCTCCTCTCCTCTCCTCTCCTTTGGAGAGAATAAAGTATAAATGTAACGCAGCAAAAAGTCTCCTCTGTATCATTCCCCCTTTTGAGCTGACCATGGCAGCATTTCTCTCCAGACGGCTTATTGGTAACCGATCGAGCCAGATTCTAGGGACTTCGAATTCTAGCTCCGGTGCGCTCATTTCTGTTGCTAGGGCTTTTTTCTCTTCCTCCACCACTCCGATCAAAGCAACCCTCTTCCCTGGCGATGGGATCGGTCCCGAAATCGCTGAATCTGTCAAACAGGTTTTTTATTTTAATCTCCTTTCTCCCTTTTTCTCTTTAATGGGTATGACTTCGTTGCTAGTTATAGGATTTACGAGTTTGATCGTGTTTCTAATACACGGCTACTCACATGGATGCCTACTACTTAGTGATGTTGTTGATGTCTCTGTAAATGTTTGGCCTTTATGGTGATCTTCTCAGGTGTTTACTGCTGCTGATGTGGCCATCGAATGGGACGAACACTATGTTAGTACTGAAATAGATCCTAGAACCAATAGTTTCTTGACATGGGAAAGTCTTCAATCTGTGCTTGATAACAAGGTTGGCTTGAAAGGACCAATGGCAACGCCTATTGGAAAGGGTCACCGTTCTTTGAACCTTACTCTTAGGAAAGAGCTGAATTTGTATGCCAATGTTAGGCCTTGCTACAGTCTTCCTGGGTACAAAACTCGTTATGATGACGTTGATCTCATTACCATCCGTGAAAACACGGAAGGAGAGTACAGTGGGCTTGAACACCAGGTTTGTCTGTTGCTCTGTCATTTTAGTATATCTATTTTTGGTGTCCTTTTAAGAACCATGACTGATAAAATTTGTCATTTTGATTTGTTTAGGTTGTTAAGGGTGTGGTGGAAAGTCTTAAAATTATTACCCGTACAGCGAGTATGAGAGTTGCAGAGTATGCCTTTCTTTATGCCAAGACTCACGGAAGGAAGAAAGTTTCTGCGATTCACAAAGCTAATATTATGCAGAAAACTGATGGTCTTTTCCTGCAGGTCTGTTCATTTTTGAGCCCAGAATACATTAACACTTCTCAATTATGGGGAACTAAGCGATTTTTTTCTAGTCTCTTGCTGGCTTCTATTTCTTTTTTAACCTTTGTTCTGAGAAAAGGTTGCATTTGCTTCCTGTTTTTCAGTGTTGCAAGGAGGTTGCAAACAAGTATCCTGAGATAGAATACGAGGAGGTTGTAATTGACAATTGCTGTATGATGGTAAGCTACAACATGGAATTCACCTTACCCTTTGTTCTGAATTATGTCAAGGACTCAAGGTCAATCTCATAGTTAATTTAAGTTAGTGGTTGGATAATTTTGCTGATTCTAGAGTCTACGTTTCCCAGAATGTATCTTCCACTATTTTTACTTAGGTAACAAAATGCATAGATGTATTGTGGAATATGTGATTGATGATTTTCATTTCGGCAGCTTGTGAAAAACCCTGCACTTTTTGATGTCTTGGTGATGCCAAATCTCTATGGAGATATTATCAGCGATTTGTGTGCCGGACTAGTTGGGGGACTAGGATTGACTCCAAGGTAACATTTATTCATTCATCTCGTAGTATATTGTCTAGTATGAAAATAAGGCAACTATTTATAAGTTCTAGTAATGTTTTGCTGCAGTTGTAATATCGGGGAGGATGGTATTGCCCTTGCTGAAGCTGTTCACGGCTCAGCACCAGATATTGCTGGAAAGGTTAGTCCTCGAAGCAGCATCATTCTCAGATATTATCATCATTTTAAATTTGTATGTCGCATTAAGTTGTTAGAGTTAAGAGTATTACGATTTAGACAATGCGTTACAGCTTTTGACCAATTTAAGGAACTCAATCTGGCTGTTACCCTAAAACCAAGTATGATGTAAGCTAGTCTTGAGAGAAGATTCTTCATCTCCTTCTCTTTGTTTTTGTCGTGGAATATTTGGATTCATAGAGTTTCATTATAGACTGGATCTTGTTGGATTATGGTGCTTGTAATACTGAATGATGTTAATAAGTGGCCAAACGAGTCTAATTTAGACATCATGTGTAAACATCTCTGTGCAATGGGTTTGGAGTTATCAGCCCAGTGTTCAAGATCAGAACTTGATTCAATTAGTAGCTAATGACTTTGTTCTTCTTTGGCGGTGTTGAAATAGAACTTGGCGAACCCTACAGCTTTGCTTCTGAGTGGAGTGATGATGCTGAGACACCTGAAGCTGAATAAACAAGCAGAGGAAATTCACAGCGCCATCATCAACACAATAGCTGAGGGAAAGTATAGAACCGCAGATCTGGGAGGTACCTCAACCACTACAGAGTTCACAAAAGCCATTATCGATCACCTCTGAAACACCCGTAAAACTCTAATTCTTTCTCTACATACTCATTTGCCACTGGGATATTCCCTCCAAAAATTTCTACATATTGATCCTCTTCATAGGAGGAGAAACAAAGCCGACATTGGCTATACACATTGATTTTTGTTTTGCTTGCATTTTAAGTTCTTGCACAGCTATTTACTTTCTACCTGAAGGGTAAGAGATATAACAACAACAGGAAGGATATAGATGTTTTGAAGAATTGATCAAAAGGTGTTGTTAACACATTTATGCTTTATTTCTTGCCTGAATTGTTTGGCATTATGTACTCTTATTCTCTGTGAATCTTCAACAATAATAATATATTCCCTGTTCTCAACTGTCTCATGGAAGAATTCAATTGGGGTTTTTTAATATTTATGAATTAGAAATTTGGTAACTTATTTTTAGTTTATCTTTACCTCAAATGCAACACTCAGTGTTTTCATAAAGTTCAATTATCTTTAGGGGTTGACAATTCATTGTTCACCTAAGGAGGAATTAAGAGCACAATCCCGAAATTATAATTTGTAGGAGTAAAAAATCTTACGAAAATATAGCACTCTGAAACCCTGAAAAGTGAAAACTTGAAACTACCAACCAAGCGTGAATGAATCAATGCGACCGACAAATAGTTTAATCAAGGCAGGGGATGGTTACTTAGTTTACTTGGTTGTCTCATTGTTTTATTTTGTCTCTTTAATGTGTTCTTCCGCGATCCAATGGACTTTTCAAACTTGTGTCGACAATTTCCTGAAGTGGGTTGGTGGGATTGGGACTGGGACTTATTATAGCTCGTCTGTATACTGTACAACAAAACAACCGTAAATCAAATTATATTTAGAAACCAGAAATGCAAATTCAGCACGATTTTTGATTAATTAACAAATGCTAAATAATTAAATGAATGCATTAAAAAAATAAGTAGAAGAAGAATCTATCTTTGGTATACCTACTTGGGTTTCACGGCCTAATATAAACACACACTCAACAGTGCAAACCACTTAAAAAAGCCAACACCTCCACATTACCAGATCTGAATCTCTTTTCCTCTTCTCAGCAAAATCCTTGAGATCATCCCATGGCTTCCTCTGATTTCGATGGCATCCTCTTGGGAATGGGAAACCCACTCCTCGACGTCTCTGCGGTAGTCGACCAAGAGTTCCTCAACAAGTAAGCTCAGATCCTTTCTCTTCCTTATTGTTTTCGTTCCGATCTACATTCTTTCTGTTCAAAATTTATGCTTCTGGCTTCCCTGATTCGTCTTCAATCGTTACAGATACGAAATCACTTTGAACAATGCGATTCTCGCTGAGGACAAACATTTGCCCATGTAAGTATTTTTCACCTTTCCTCGAATACTCCGAAATACCCTAGCCTAGCCTTGATTTACTACTTACTCTTTTAGGTTGTTCTGTAATTCGATGTGGACAAGTTTTGGATTCTTTAGGGAAATACAAGTTCACAATAATACTCTCACAAGTCTGCTGATTTTTAAATTGGCCTTATGTGATTCTGAAAATTTGTTAATTCACATGATAATTGGTTATTTTTAGGTATGATGAAATGAGCCAGAAGTTCGAGGTCGAATACATTGCTGGAGGTAATTCATCTTTTGCGGCATTTTGGTGTTTATGTGCATTAAGCATGATTTGTGATATATTTTTTTTTTTTTTTGCGTTTCCATTTTCAGGTGCTACCCAGAACTCAATCAAAGTGGCCCAGGTAAAAGGATAATTTACGCCTTATTCTCATCCTTTGTTTTTGATGTTAGTATTCTTTTTTTTTGCATTACCAATGTTTTATTTCATTACTTCAGTGGATGCTTCAAATTCCTGGGGCTACCAGTTACATGGGATCCATTGGAAAGGACAAATACGGAGAGGCAATGAAAAAGGATGCTACAGCAGCTGGTGTCAATGTTAGTTTTATTAATCATATTAGTGTTTGGCTCTGCTGTAACTCCAAATCATCATTTTTAGTCTGCTGTTGTTCTATATCCAGGTCCACTATTACGAAGATGAGTCTACACCTACTGGAACTTGTGGTGTCTGTGTTCTTGGTGGAGAAAGGTCTGTTGTTTCTAATCAATCTCTATGTCTGCTTATGATTATCTTAGTAAGATGTCCTTATGCTGAGTTGTGTTGTGGCATGTTTCCCTTTCTGCAGGTCGCTTGTCGCCAATCTTTCTGCTGCAAATTGCTACAAGGTTGAACACCTCAAGAAGCCTGAGAACTGGGCTCTGGGTATAAAACTCATCTTCTGTGATTTCATATGTTGGTATTATCTGATACTTTGTTAAACATATTTTATTATTTGGCAGTTGAGAAGGCCAAGTTCTACTACATTGCTGGATTCTTCCTCACAGTATCACCAGAATCCATTCAGTTGGTACGTGAACATGCCGCTGCAAACAACAAGGTAACTAGATTTGATCCTTCTCGAGAATCGGGCACAGTAATCTTTAATATGAACAATCCTGACATGCTCACATATATGGCAGGTGTTCACGATGAACCTTTCTGCTCCATTCATCTGTGAATTCTTCAAAGATGTTCAGGAGAAGTGCCTGCCGTAAGCCAATCCTAATCTTTTTGTTCCAATCCTATAGTTGCCTACCGAAAATAATCACTTGTGATATACTGAAAAGCAAGACGCCTGCATCTAATGTCTTGCTCGGACCAGGTACATGGACTATGTTTTTGGCAACGAGACCGAGGCAAGAACCTTCTCCAGGGTTCACGGCTGGGAGGTAACTGCCATAGTTTCACACTGTTTTTTGGTATGAACAAAGACATTGTTTATTCATTTGTCTGGTTATATTATATACAGACTGATGATGTTGAGCAAATAGCCATCAAGATCTCCCAGTTGCCCAAAGCCACTGGAACATTCAAGAGGACTACTGTGATTACACAAGGAGCAGATCCTGTAGTTATCGCCGAGGATGGAAAGGTGAAGAAGTACCCAGTCATCCCTCTCCCCAAGGAGAAGCTCGTTGACACCAATGGCGCAGGTATTTGAGATGAACCTAGCCCTCCTTAACTGCTCGCTAACTTACTCACAACAGCTCTGAATCTGCTACACTTAGTCCTAGGCTAGATACAGTAGACTTATAGCTAAGAAGAGTTGAGCCCCTGAATTTCTCTTGCCTAAACACCATGGATCCTTGTCAGAATTCGGCTTGTTGCGAGATTGTAATAACAAGATCATAATACATTTGGTCTCACTCTCAAGTAAACCAATACCGATGGTAAAAGTGCCTTTTTTCTGTGCTCACAGGTGATGCGTTTGTGGGAGGGTTTCTTTCGCAGCTTGTGCACGGAAAGGGGATTGAAGAGTGCGTGAGGGCGGGATGCTACGCTTCAAACGTAGTGATCCAAAGGTCTGGCTGCACTTACCCTGAGAAACCATCCTTCAACTAAAACTCAAAGTCTCCCAAATCATCTTTTTAGTATCATCTCCGATTGAGTTTTTGGTGAAATATATTCGTCCCAAATAAACATCATTGTTGTTTGCTTGTATCACCTTTTCGAGGCTTTAAGCTATTGAGTCCTCTTGTTGGCTTTGTTTTTGTTATCACCCTTTTATTAACTAATAAAAAAAATATTATTATTTTAGGCCGAGTATTATAATACAATGAGATGACTTCAGACTTAGTTCCAATTTATATAACTTGTTTCTCTGTTCGAGTTCTATGAAGTTTGGTAAACGAAACTATACTGGACCATGCTATGCGAGAATAAATTCGTAGAATCTCTTGTGTCGGTACATAAAACAAATTTCAATCGAATCATGGATATGACAAATGATGTCTCGTTTGGAATGTTCATGATAATGTTGGGTAGGACCAATATTGACTTGTTAAAATCTGTCGACTTTGACCGATTAGGATCTAACGACTTTGACTTTGACTTCTCTTACACATATTGTTCTACTATAATAAGATTCTTCGTTCTACTTATTTTTTTCCGTATACAATCAAACTAGAAAATTTGTATACAATTCAAAATACCGTCCGAAATTTTTAAGAAATTAGTATAACAAAAAAAACTGCCAGTTAAGTGATAAGTGATTGTAGTCATGGTTACATAGTTCTTTTCCTTTTTCATGTTATTATATTACTAGACTTAAGTTCGATCCTTGTCTCTACGTTCTTAATATAACAAGAAGTGTGTATTTTGTGTCACATGGATTACTAATATTTTTGTCCTCTGATGTGATAGAGCATGTCACAGTTTTTTGAATTGTTTGAGAACCTTAATTAAAAACCGTTCTTGATAAGAACTTAAATTGGCAAGGAAAAAAGGGTCACGAGTCACAAATATGATTTAATCCACTTTAGCTGCATCATCTATTGGTAGGTGAACTTATGAGATTTTAGTGAAGTGTGTAATACGACAAGTGAACCGGGATCGAACCAAACGTAAGATTGACCCACTTATTAGTTATGGAGTGTAACTTTGTAAGCAATACGACAAACTTGTACACTAGTATAGCTGTATAATTAAAAGGTTTGAGTTACCAAGGTTTAAGGTATCCCAACAAGTGGTATACAATTCACCAAACCAAATTCATGAAACCGATAAATCAATCGGAAACCGAATCCGATGATTTCTTTTGATTTTTTCTTGTGAAAATGCTAAACCTTGTCGTTAAATTTATGTAATCAAGATTCCAGAAAGATTTGGAAAATCTCCTAGGTTACCCAAGTTACTTATTCCTTTCACTAATTTCCTCGTTGCAAATCTCATGATTTTTTAAAAAAATAAATTATGCTAAAATAAGAATAGTAGAGAATTGACATATCACATAAACAATATAAACTTATAAATACATTTGATAGGTGGAAAGAACTTTGGAATCATCGGCCGATTCACCTTAAAAAATATATTTTCTTACTTGTTTATAGATTAAAGGTCATATATTTGTCATAGTTGTAGGTTTGGAAGATTAGTGGTGAAATTCTATAAAGACAAATGATGTTGAAATATAAGATAAAGAAACGGTAACTTATATAATCATCAATGTTACTACTTAACAACTACCAAACCATTTTTATTACTACTTAAAACACATAATTCAAAAAGCGATCGGATACACTGATCTTGGCTACTTTCTCAAGCACCTTACCGTTGAACAAGTCAAGAAAAGAGAGGAAATAAACGTTTTTTCACAGTTATATTTTTTTTTCTAATAAAAAAATATTGTTTTTGGAAACATCAAAACAAAACTTTTTTTGGTTTTTCCAATTTAAATTCTCAGTTCCTTGTTCTTTTGCTGACTTAGCTATCTGTAAATAAGACTTCTTTTGTTTTTTTTTTGCCGTGAGACGACTTCTTCTTCTTCCTCTTGTTCCTCCTTCTCCTCATCATCTTCCAAGCTTTGCTTCTTATAATCCATCTCATATAAACCAAACTAAAAACTTCCTACTTATCTTTTCTAAAAATCCACGATCTCTCATGAACCACTTGATAATAATTTTAATCATCCTTCTCTTCTGGCGATTGAATTTCATCTTCTTCTGATCAAGTTTTGATTTTTCTGTCTACAAAGTAAATTCAAAGGTGAGTTATAATCCATCTTCTACTTTTTATGCTTGTTCAGTAAGTGACACTTCTTTTATATCACTGTTGGGTTTTATAGGAATAAACTTGCAAAAATTCGATTACTTGTAGCTTCGAGATCTTTTCTCTTACCCTCTCGAAATTAGAGTTCGTGTTACTTAGAAAGGAATTTGGATCTGTTGTGTCAAAAGGCATTCCTCTTGACCTGCGAGTAAAATTTGATCTTTTGAATCTAAAGATCGAAACTGGAATAGGATCAAACCAGGGGAAACTCTGAAATTGAGTTCTTTCAGTGTCTAAGAACATTTACTATACAAATGCTTTAACTTTGCAGATCAGTTGTTTGATAAAATGCTCCAACGAGCTCAAATGTTAACATGATCAGTGTTTTGTTTATGTCCTGCAGTGGAGAAATCTCGGTGTTTTAATCTCTTGTCGAGAATGAAGTGTTTCTTGTTCTCTGGTGGGGAAAAGAAAGGAGAGCAGAAGACCCCTACCTCGGTTTCATTGACCTCTAACTTCTCTGACCGTGAAATAAACCGAAGCGGGTCAGAGTTTAACTCTCGGGATGTCTCTGGGACGAGCACGGAATCATCATCCATGGGGAGGAGGAACTCGTACCCTACAATGTCTACTAGAGCAAGTAATCTCAGAGAGTTCAGCATTACTGATCTCAAGTCTGCAACAAAGAACTTTAGCCGATCTGTTATGATTGGAGAAGGCGGTTTCGGCTGTGTCTACAGGGGAACAGTGAGGGACTTAGAAGATCCGTCTATCAAAGTCGAAGTTGCGGTGAAGCAGCTTGGTAAAAGAGGGTTGCAGGCAAGTCTTCTTTGTAGTCTTGTTCTCAAGATTTGTCAGTTATCCCACCGGGCTAACTCGATGATCTCATTTCTTGGATTTTGCAGGGACATAAGGAATGGGTTACTGAAGTGAACTTTCTCGGGATAGTTGAGCATACAAACTTGGTTAAATTGCTTGGCTACTGTGCAGAAGATGATGAACGTGGGATTCAACGGCTTTTGGTTTATGAATATATGCCTAACCGAAGTGTTGAATTCCACTTATCCCCTCGGTCACTTACAGTCCTAACTTGGGACCTCAGATTGCGCATCGCCCAAGATGCAGCTCGTGGCTTAACATATCTCCACGAAGAAATGGACTTTCAGGTAATGTCATGACTCTACTACACTATTGATCTCATTTTTTTTTTCTCTCTTTACCGACTTTGATATATTGTTTTCAGATAATATTCCGCGATTTCAAGTCATCAAACATTCTTTTGGATGAAGACTGGAAAGCAAAGCTCTCAGATTTCGGGTTGGCTCGTTTGGGTCCATCTGAAGGACTAACCCATGTTTCCACTGATGTAAGTTCTGCATTTAACTTATTTTACAGTTGCAAGATTTGAGAAAAAAACATCTAGATCTATTAAACGCGTTGCAACGGGTTCTTCGGCTTTATTAGGTTGTAGGTACAATGGGTTATGCAGCACCTGAATACATTCAAACCGGCCGTCTCACATCCAAAAGCGATGTGTGGGGTTATGGAGTGTTCATTTATGAGCTTATCACAGGGAGGCGACCAGTAGACAGAAACAAACCCAAGGGAGAGCAGAAGCTTCTAGAATGGGTGAGACCTTATGTATCCGACACAAAGAAGTTCAAGCTCATATTAGACCCAAGGCTCGAAGGGAAGTACCCACTCAAATCGGTGCAAAAGCTAGCGGTAGTGGCCAACAGATGCTTGGTCAGGAACCCAAAGGCACGTCCCAAGATGAGTGAGGTGTTAGAGATGGTGACCAAGATTGTGGAATCTTCTTCAGGGAATGGTAGTCCGCAGCTAGTTCCGCAGAAGAGTGTAGACGCTTCTAGAGACGCTGGAGGAAAGAACAAGAGGGTTTTAGAGACGAGGAACAATGGTGGTGGAGAAGGAGGTTGGTTTGGCAAGTTATGGAACCCAAAGACAATAAGAGCTTGTTGATTGCTTAAAACTCAACCTCTAGTTACAAAAACAAAAGACTCAAGAAAGGTTTCGTGGAGATTGGAAAGCATGAAGATTTTGGCAAGATCAAGCTCATATACATACGTAAACATAATTATATATGAAGATTGTGAAAGATTATAAATATAGTTTGATGTTTGTATGATGGTAACCACAGCTAAGTTATGAAGATATGTTGTATATAAGCAAGAATGGCTTATTAGAGTTTTGTTCCAAAGGTGATCAGTCTTCAGCACAAAAAAAGATACTTGTGCTTACGTGTATAATTGGGTTTGATGTGTTAAAGTTGCTATTATTTACCGAAAGTAAATCTTTACAGAAACATAAAAATAAAGAAAACAATTGGTTTCTAAGGTGGGAGTGGGAGAGGACTACTGAAATTTGGGAGAAGTAGTTGGAAAAAGAATATTAGCCGATAGGTAGGAAAATGCTATTGTTTGTGCTTTTAAGTATTTAAATGTAGAAACAGATACAAATTATAAAACACAATTGTTAGGTATTGTTTCATGGTAATATATTATAAAAATGTGAAATGAATGTTCTTACGAAAGAAAGAGAGAAAAAAGAATAATCCTATGAAGAAACTTAACACCTCACTTTTTCTTAACAAGCACAACGAGTTTGACTTTTGTGGCATTGATTTTCCAATTTTTTGGGAATAAAGGAATTAGCCAATGAAGAAAAAGGAAAAAAGGAAAAAACAAAAAAAATAAAGGGAATAGGAGTTTTTAGTTACATAACATAAATAGGGTAAAGGTTTTGGAAACATGTAAAAACTAAGGGTCGTTTTGATATTAATGGAAAGATGAGAAAAAAAGGAAAAAGAAAAAAAAAGAAAAGGAAAATAAAGTCGAGTTCTCTTTTCCAACAAGAAACATAGAGATATAATTAGCGAAAATCTCTACTCTTTCAGATCCCATATTATCTCAATCGATCTCTCAGAGAAATCGAAGGGAATACCAAAAGCTCTCAACTTTCTTCGATTTCTTAGAAAACTCTCTCGTTAATTCTCAAATCCATCATGTCTAACCCAGCTGAATCTTCAGACTCGTAAGTACTCAGATCTCCGATTTTGGTTTTCCGATCGGAAAATTTCGGATCTTTTTTTAGTCTGGGTTTTTCGATTTTGGGGGATTAGGGTTTTGGTTGATCTCTTCTTTCAAAGTTGAAGCTTAATCCTTTGGACTGTTGTTCTTTGTTTTTGGTTACAGGAAATCGAAGAAAGATTTCAGTACTGCTATTCTGGAGAGGAAGAAGTCTCCGAACCGTCTCGTCGTCGATGAGGCCATCAACGATGATAACTCCGTCGTATCTCTCAACCCTGCTACCATGGAGAAGCTTCAGCTCTTCCGTGGTGATACCATTCTCATCAAGGTTGGATTTGCTTTTGTTCGTTTGGATTCTTATTTGACTGGGATATTGAGTGGTTGGTTTCTTATATCTCTTCCATGGAAGGGACATAAACTAGGTTTTTTTTTTCCCTTGCTCGATTGATGGGTTCTTCTGTGGTTGTACATAAACTAGGGTTTTGTAGACTTTTGAAACCAGTGATTTATGATCTTGGGTGTTAAAATGTTAAAAAGATACTTGCTTTGTTGAGTATTGAATGATAATATTGTTCTGATCCTGTCTCGGTGATTGATTTTTATTTGTGATGTTTGTGAGTTCTTATTTGGTTTGGCTTTTGATTTTCAGGGTAAGAAAAGGAAGGACACTGTCTGCATTGCTCTTGCTGATGACACATGTGAGGAGCCAAAGATCAGAATGAACAAAGTAGTTAGATCTAACTTGAGGGTTAGATTGGGAGATGTTATATCTGTTCACCAATGCCCAGATGTCAAGTACGGAAAGCGCGTGCACATCTTGCCAGTCGATGATACCGTTGAAGGGGTTACTGGAAACCTCTTTGATGCTTACCTGAAACGTAAGTTGGCTTTTGTGATACTTAGATCCTAATCCAACTATGCAAGTTTTTGATTTTTTTTCTGTTGAGCTTCTTCTTTGCTTTAACATATTATTATAGTGATTCTGATCCAAAATTGAATTCTTTTCAACAGCTTATTTCCTGGAGGCATACCGCCCAGTGAGGAAGGGTGATCTCTTCTTAGTCAGAGGAGGAATGAGGAGTGTGGAGTTCAAAGTTATAGAGACAGATCCTGCTGAGTACTGCGTGGTTGCTCCAGACACAGAGATTTTCTGTGAGGGTGAGCCAGTGAAGAGAGAGGATGAAGAAAGGCTAGATGATGTAGGTTATGATGATGTTGGTGGTGTCAGGAAACAGATGGCTCAGATTAGGGAACTTGTTGAACTTCCATTGAGGCACCCACAACTATTCAAGTCAATTGGTGTTAAGCCACCAAAGGGAATCCTGCTTTATGGACCTCCTGGGTCTGGTAAGACTTTGATTGCTCGTGCTGTGGCTAATGAAACCGGTGCCTTTTTCTTCTGTATCAACGGACCTGAGATCATGTCCAAACTGGCTGGTGAGAGTGAGAGCAACCTAAGGAAAGCATTTGAGGAGGCTGAGAAAAATGCGCCTTCCATCATATTCATTGATGAGATTGACTCTATTGCACCTAAAAGAGAGAAGACAAATGGAGAGGTTGAGAGGAGGATTGTGTCTCAGCTTCTTACACTAATGGATGGCCTGAAATCGCGTGCTCATGTTATTGTCATGGGAGCAACCAATCGTCCCAACAGTATTGACCCAGCCTTGAGAAGGTTTGGAAGATTTGATAGGGAGATCGATATTGGGGTTCCTGATGAAATTGGACGTCTTGAAGTGCTGAGGATTCATACAAAGAACATGAAGCTTGCTGAAGATGTAATTTCTAATTATAGCTTTGCCTCAGTTTGTTTAGTGTTATGTTTATTGAAAGCTAATTTATTCTTGTGGTTATTTTTTCCAGGTGGATCTCGAAAGGATCTCAAAGGACACTCACGGTTACGTTGGTGCTGATCTTGCAGCTCTGTGCACAGAGGCTGCCCTGCAATGCATCAGGGAGAAGATGGATGTGATTGATTTGGAAGATGACTCCATAGATGCTGAAATCCTCAATTCCATGGCAGTGACTAACGAACACTTCCACACTGCTCTCGGGAATAGCAACCCCTCTGCACTTCGTGAAACCGTAAGTGTAGACAGTGCTCTGCTTAGAAAGAGATCAAAGCATGTATTTTCACTTAAATCTCATTCCAAAATTTCTTATTCGCTTTGCAGGTTGTGGAAGTGCCCAATGTCTCTTGGAATGATATTGGAGGTCTTGAGAATGTCAAGAGAGAGCTCCAGGAGGTAAATTGCTAATTCCTTTCTTGCTTAGATCTGTCCATTAGCATTAATTGTAAGCTAAGCGGTGTGATTGTTTAAATGCAGACTGTTCAATACCCAGTCGAGCACCCAGAGAAATTTGAGAAATTCGGGATGTCTCCGTCGAAGGGAGTCCTTTTCTACGGTCCTCCTGGATGTGGGAAAACCCTTTTGGCTAAAGCTATTGCTAACGAGTGCCAAGCCAACTTCATCAGTGTCAAAGGTCCTGAGCTTCTGACAATGTGGTTTGGAGAGAGTGAAGCAAATGTCCGTGAAATCTTCGACAAGGCCCGTCAATCTGCTCCATGTGTTCTCTTCTTTGACGAGCTCGACTCCATTGCAACTCAGAGAGGTGGCGGAAGCGGAGGCGATGGAGGTGGCGCTGCAGATAGAGTCTTGAACCAGCTTTTGACTGAGATGGATGGAATGAACGCCAAGAAAACTGTCTTCATCATCGGAGCAACCAACAGACCTGACATTATTGATTCGGCTCTTCTCCGTCCTGGAAGGCTCGACCAGCTCATTTACATTCCGCTACCAGATGAAGATTCCCGTCTCAATATCTTCAAGGCTGCATTGAGGAAATCTCCTGTTGCTAAAGATGTAGACATCAGCGCACTTGCTAAATACACACAGGGATTCAGTGGTGCTGATATCACCGAGATTTGCCAGAGAGCTTGCAAGTACGCCATCAGAGAGAACATCGAGAAGGTCAGAGATCTCTGAATTTCTAGTCTCTAATCGAAATTATAACAGTCTTGAATCTCTGAACTTAATTCTTGTCCTTTTTTTTTCAGGACATTGAGAAGGAGAAGAGGAGGAGCGACAACCCAGAGGCTATGGAGGAAGATGGAGTGGATGAAGTATCAGAGATCAAAGCTGCACACTTTGAGGAGTCGATGAAGTATGCACGTAGGAGTGTGAGTGATGCAGACATCAGGAAGTACCAAGCCTTTGCTCAGACGCTGCAGCAGTCTAGAGGGTTTGGTTCTGAATTCAGGTTCGAGAATTCTGCTGGTTCTGGTGCCACCACTGGAGTCGCTGATCCTTTCGCCACATCTGCTGCCGCTGCTGCGGATGATGATGATCTCTATAATTAATGATAACTTACTATCCCTTTTTTTTTAATTAAGGTTTAAAATCGAATTCTCTACTTTTGGATTACTCGGAAAGTGATACTGATTCTTTCCTCGTACTTTAAGTTATCGGAATCATCTTGTGTTTCGGTTTTAATCAAATGTTCTTAATGTTCATTTCACTTCTCTTGTTCATTAATTACTTTGGGGAAACAAAGGGGTTTAAGATAATGATTTTAAGCAATTTCCACAACTTTTTTCTTTCAGGCTCTCACCTTTCGAGGCTAACCTCGAATATGGCCCCTTCTGGCATCATCTTCTGTAAATTTTAAACTCTTTTTCTAGTCATGTCGTGTCATGAATCAATAATGAATACAGGAGAACGAAAATTGGTTTTTTTTCTAACAAGCCAAAAGCATATGTTTTTATTAATCAACAACATTGATGTCAAGTTAACAACAAAGCTGCTCCCAAGTCTTAAACATAATTTAACATAGTAGGCCACATGTTGCAGATGAACATACTTAAAACGACATATATCTATTAGCATTCTTGTTCAAACCTTAAATTTCTCAACCTTCAGCGCCTATTCCACGTGCCCTAGGACGTCTGACAGCCACCAGCGGATTGACTATGCCTTGGGACTCTCTTCCCAATCCCGAGCCTTCAACAAAACCCATTCTCGCCATCATCCTCGAACCAAAACCTGTTGTGTGCTGCTCAAAGGCTCCCAATCTTTTGTCTCTAATTCTTCCTGAACCAGAGGCACCATTCTCATGGGAGATGCGTTTCACATGTTTCCCAGAGGAAGAAGATCTGTTCCGTTTAGTATTGTTATTGCTTGATGAACTAGGGTCCTCAGTGTCAATGGAGAAATCCAGACCTAACCCAAGTGATTTTGGACGCTGAACAGCTTCTATAGGCTGTGCTATCCCCTTACCATCCTTTCCTAGACCACCTCCATCTATGAATCCCATTTTCGCCATCATTTTGGATCCAAAGCCTCTGGTGTGTACCTCGAATGCCCCAATGTCTGCTCCATTAGAGGTTCCCGGAGTAGTTTCAGCTACCTGTTTTGCATCTTTTTCACCAGAGGTCTTTGCAACAGCTATCTCAGAATCGATTACGCCACTTGACACAAATGATACTGGTTGATCCGCATATGAACTCTTTTTCCCATTGCTTTTGTTTCTCTCCCGTTCCTCTCTAGTAGTTCGCTTTTTGGCTGAGTCTTTTACTTTCTTCCTATCTGAACTTCTAGATTTCAGTTTTACCCCTCCACTGACAGCAAAATCAGAATCCTCATCAACGGCTCCTATTAGCTTCTCAATGCGAAGTTTATCACTAGCAGATGGCAAACATGTCTGATATGTTCGAGTCACCGTCACAAAGCTTTTCTTTCCAGAACCATTGCAGCTACTTGATAGGCGGTATACATCTGCTAATCGTCTTACTTGAGAGCAATCTCGATTCTGCATACGCTGGAAACAGTGCATGTCCACGTTTTCCAGAACAAAACGCTCTAACTGAGAGTTTATATCAGCAAGATCAACACCACGCTGCAGCATTCTCTCACGACGCTTCAGAGCAATGTACTCTTTGCGGTGTTTCTTCTTCTCACCAGGAAAATTACGGTAATTCTTGCTCTTCTGTGCCCCTGAAGGCCAAGACTGGGGAAACTTAGCCACCTCTTTCTTCTTATTCTTCTTCCCCGAAAGACTCCTTGGATCTTTCACAAACATAAGATCATCCATTGTCAACGGATGAGTAGCCTTGCCATGCCCTGAAGAACGACTTCTTGTCGTCTTCTTCTTACCATATTCCATTGAAGCTTTTTGCAGACCAAAACCACTCAACTTTCTAGTCTTTCGATCAGAGGAATCACTTGAAGAACTGTCATCACTAGATAAATCCAATTTATCCAATGACTGTTCTGCCAACCAATGCGCATCCAACATAATCTCACTGCCACCAATACCTTCCAAGTAATCCTTTGCAACATCGTCATCAATCTCGGAACCACTTTCAAACATATCTTCAGAGCTGTCGCTCTCAGATAATTCAGAAGATCCACTGCTGCCTTCCTCTCCAGATTCACCATCATCATCATCATCATTCATCCCTCCTTCTCCACCACTCTCTTCATCAGACATATCTTCAGTGTACAATTTCATCCCTCCTATAGAAATGTAACCTGAATTCCTCTTTGAAGTTTTCACAACATCCGGCATCACTTCATCTTCATTTGCACCAGCATCAACCTCCTCTTCATGAGAAAATGAACCACCTTTATTCCCCAATGCCTTTGGAACAGAAAGGCTACCACTTGGTGTAGCATCAGAATCATCACAAAATCCCAATCCTTTATGAGAACCACCACCCAAAACAAAACTCGGTTCGTATTCGTAATCATAATTTAGCTTAATCTCTTTAGATGAAGAAGGCGTTTGATCCAAGAATGCAACAATTTGAGTCGTCTCTGACTTCCCCAACACCATAGGATTTGAATCATCCATCTGATCAGTTTCGACGCCTGATCTTCGGTCCAATCCTTCCTCAAAATCAATAGAAGGATACTGATACACATAAGTATTACCACTACATTTCCTTGGACCACTCGTGGAAGCAGAAGCTTTTACGCGATCTGTGCTTTTAGCTTTCGATCCCTTTCCCAAAGAGCTTCCTCCTCGAGATGGCGTTGAAAAGTTAGGATCTCTCCGGAAATCTGAGAGAATGCCTCCTTCAACAAACAGAGTATTAGTACGTCGGCGACGACCACCACCGGACGAAGACCCCGCCGCGGAATTATGATTGGTTCTCGAGCTCTGTCCGGGGGATCTAGACTTGCTTTTCCCAGAACCACCACCACCGTTCGATCTTCTCCTGCCACCGCCTCGCATAGTTTAATAACTTAGTTCCAGAAAACCCTAATTTGGGGAAGACGATGAAGGAATCAGATCTTCTTTATTAGTGTTTTGCCTTTGCTCTGTTTCTTTCCCAGAAAAATGGGCCACGTAGTTAAAACGATGGGTTTCGTATCGTTTTGCTTCATTTCTTCTAGGATCTAAATGTTGGATATTCGAAAGATGTGGCCCGAAAGCGAAGAAGCAGCAATTTCTAAATTGACCCTTAACATTTCTTTTATTTTCGAATTTCGAACACACTCCTATCTCTGTTACCAAACAGAGGTTAAGTAGAAAGAAAGGTCTTTTTTTTTTTTTTTTATTATTATCCAGAAATCGTCGGAGAAGATAAATAAACACAGAGTGACGACGGAGAGAGAGAGAGATTGAGGAAAAATGGAGAAGTACTTTGGAAATGCTTACAGGGGTGATCCAGGAGTGCCACATGCTGATGCTGATCGGTTCGTGAATATATGGATTGGTTCAGCTGCTTTCTCCGTCCTCACTTGGGTCAATCCTTACATGTGGCAGCTCTCCAACCAGTTCAAGTACTACACTCGCTCTCTCTTCAACAATTGAATTCAAATTTTGGAGCTTTATGGTGTTTCGTATTTGATTTCTCTCTTAATTCGAATTCGTTTCTAGTGTATGTGTTTTGTTCTCTGATTTGGTTTCGGTATAGCGCTTGATTCTTTTGGTTTAACTGTTAAAGTTGTTCTTTTGTTGCTACATTCGATTGGTTTCGTATTATCTGATTGTAGAGGAAGCTTTTCATCCTATGGATACTGTAACTATATAGCCCTCTCTTGTTCATTTCTTTACTTGTATGATTGGATTCACTATATAGCCCACTGTTTTTTAGGGCCTTGTTGGTAAGCATTGTTTCTCCACTTTGCGTTTCATTGAAATAATTACAAGAGCTGATCGAAAGTGCGGTTTTTTGCAACGGTTCTCTCATAGTGTCTAATATGGCAGTTATCATGACAAGTGGATGCTGTTTGAGCAGTACCACTGGAAGAAAGCAAGGGCAAAGAAGCAGCCTTACGAATTCAAGGTTCAGACTTTACCCCTAACATTTTTTCATAAACATTGCTAACAAGTTGATTTGGTTCTTCTCTTTGTTACTCAGTGGAATAAGATACCCAAAGAAGTCAGGGACTCCTATTATTACAACTGGCCTGTCTACTTCCCTTAGAAGTCTCTGCCTTGTGAATCCGAAGAGAAGCCTTAAACTTGTGGAACTTCTGTGGTATCTAGTAGCTCTATTGCTTCTCCTTCTGTTCCTTGTATTACTTTTGGGTTTTTCTTTTTCTTTTTTTATCTATCAATCACTCAACTCTTCTATGTTTCCTTCTCCTATATATGGTTGAATCTCTTATGGCATTATTGAAACTCTCTTTTAACCAGAATATGTCTGATATGATCACCACTACCATCTTCCGGTTTATTACGTGTTCTTGTATTTGGTAACCAGTGCTATCCAATGCTTGCTACAATCTGAAATAGTGACTACTGAATATCTCGGTCCTGATTAGTACTGGTTCACTTTTGTACCCAAATGTTAGCTTGAACTAGACAAATTGCTTAATAATCTAGGGAGAAAATGCATCATATGAAGCTGCAATAATGGTGTGGTATCAAGCTGTTTACGAAACCCCTCATCCAAATTACTGTTAATAGGTAAAAATGAAGTACATATCACCAGAATAATAAATAATATGTTTGTGTAATAAGAGAAAGAATGGTAAATTCTTGTAAGAAAAGAATCTCAGTTAAGTAACATGTTTCTCTACAAATCAATAATCAAGAATATCCCTATCTACGTCCTTGTACGATCTTCTGTACTTCTTCCGGCTGGCACGAAATGGTCAGAGGTCCACTGGGTTGAAAACCGAACTCATCTTTCGCCTGTTCGAGCAGCCTCAAGAACTCAGGTTTGTTCAACACTTCAAGCTCCAAAATGAACCTCTTAGCTGTCTCTCCTTGAACCGCGATCACTGCCACATGCCCTTCTTTCACATCAATTGGAATCATTGTTGCCGCATTACACTCTTCCTCGAACGCACCACAATTCTCTACCCTCTTGGAGAATGTAGCAAATAAGCAGCAAGTTTGTAGCTTTCTCATGAAAGCATTCAACTTTTTGCACATTGTCAAAACCTGTAAAGAGGAAGCAAACAGTACAAGTAAAGCTCTCTAGACTCTAGTTGGTCTTCTTCGTTGGATTTACTGCAATGTTTTTGTGTTAGAGAGTCTGCATTTTATATATGGAACGTGAAGTCAACAAGGAATACACTCATGGTTAGGAAATTTCCGAGAAATTTATTGATTACAATAAATGCCAATCTTTAAAAATCAAAATTGTGTGCTTCGCTGTTTTCTTTGTTTATTTGCTCTCCTCAGAATAGAAAAGTGGGTCCTCCTCAAGAGAACACGCTTCTGCAGCCAAAAGAAGCTCTCTTTCTCCGTAACTTCTCTTCTTCATCTACTCCATTGCACCCACCTCTTTCCTTTTTTTTTTTTTTTTTTTTTTTTTTAACTCTCTCTTTTTCAGTTGATCTCTGCTTAAATCTTTTTCTTTGCTAATATACTAACTTCATAGAGCAGAAGCAAAAGTTACCAATACAAAAGGGCTGCTTTGATTATTAAGGTTTTTCTTAGACATCTTGATTCACATGCTGGGTTTGTATTACAGTGGTCAAAGATAATATTAAGACGTGCCGACATAATTTCATCTAGAGTGGAGTATTGTATGTCAACTACCTCGTGGTCTGGTCTGGGCTGTACTGTGTACGGAGTCATTTAATGCTTCTTTGTTCAAACTTCAAACTTTCTAACACCGTCCCGTACGACTTCAATCTCCCCGATCCTCCTTATTTTTAATTCCGGCCGGGCTCCACCAGACTCATTTATATACTTTGAAGATTTTGTGACCACACTGAATTAAGAATAACTGCGATGACTATAATTCTATAAATCCCTTACATATATTATTATGCTCTTGTTAGAATTTCACCTTGCCTTGACGTGTAATTATTCTTGCACGCGGTTACTTTTCAAATTTAAAATCTAACGTAATAACTAAATCACGTATCAAGAAGAACCAGATCTTGATAACATCTATGTACGTAAGATACTTATCTAGCATCTCAAGAAAGAATGATATTCCCGTTTCAAGAAAAGAATGTTAAATAGATTGTGAATAAAATCCAATTTCTTCCTGGGGAGACCAATATGAATCCAAATTTGAAACTATCTAGCTAGAAGAAAATAAAAAGAATTTTCTTACATTCTTCGTTTTGTTTGGTAATAATCACATCACAGCCATATCTAGTTTATGCCACTTGCAAGTTGCAACACAACTAATATATTCTTTACATCAGTTACACACTAAAAGATATTGTCATGATCAGTCTCTATAAGTCGGATACTCTCTTCTTTACCTTTATGAAACTGATCGAGACGACGACCAATCTTATTGTATCCGATGCCTCAACGGTTGTTCCGGATCAAGCAATCTATTCCAATTCGTGAAGCAAAGATAACTATTTAGTGTGTATATATATATATATAAAAACTAAATCAAAGATTAATTAATTACTATTAAAAAATGCATTTCATACCTTGTCTTTCCAAAATCAATAATACACTTGGTGGAACAAAATAGCATTCCAGATAATGTTGTAAAAGCTATTCTGTAAGGGGAATGTCTTTCACACTGGATGCAAATCGGTCGAGTGAGACGGTTGTTGGGAATTATAAGAATCTTACCTTTGTGAGCTATGATAATTTCACCACCAGAAGCCTTCATTAATCTATATTCCCCCAATAGACATTCAATATGAAGTGTGACACTACACATATTGCACTCATAAAACCCATGACCTGAATATGTGTGTTCTTCACATATCTCACAATAGATGTAGACTCTTTCTTGGCTGCAGAAGCGTGTGAGAAAATGTTCATCATATCTGTACTTGACCTTATTTGGGATAGTGGCACAACCGAAACATAAATCAAAGTTACATTTCATACAAGTCAATGTTGGCCTCTTCATTCCACATAAGGAACACTCGTTGAATATGCCTTCTTCAAATGTAAAGAATAAGGGATGTGGATGAATTTCATGAATCAAAGGCTCCGAAACGAAAGCACATCGTACATCTAGCTCAAAGTAACAATTAGGTTCACAGCAAGCATATGAGAAACCAAAACCAAAGTCTCTACAAGCAAAGCATTCGAACATGTCACCCATTTCGTGTTTGTGATCCACTTGTAGAGTAAGTGGATGTGCATGCAGTTGATGCCATTTTCTACGAGGTAGATTTGCACATGTTTCGTCAAGGATAAAATCACATTTCATGCAATTATAAATGTTACCTTCATAGATAGGTAATAAGCACGATTGACACTTGTTTTCGTCATCCACTTTATCCTCCTCCTCCTTTTCAAGTCTCATGTAGTGATTTGGATGACTGAAATGTTGTATGATTCCATCATCTATCTCTTCGAATGCCTTCATATTTTCGTACTCAATTTCTGCTTCTCCTTCAAGTTCTTTACCGTCCCACAAATCTCTCCGTGTCGCACACTTGGAGTGGACAACATAGTTGCAACCTTTCACACAAGAGTATTCTCCATAGTTTTCGTTAACTCTTTTGCGACAAACTCCACAAAACCAATCCTTATTAGGAACAGAAAGAGAAAGAGACGGAGTAAAAGAGAGCCGGTGCTCGTGACGGGATATTCTGATTGTGGTTGGTAAGTAGATACACGACTTATGGACGACAAAATCACATTGATAACAAATGTAGATGAAACACTTTTCATCACCCAGCGCACAAACATCACAAGTTAGGGAGTTTTTTCTAGGAAAATATGTAAGGGTATGATCATGTCTTTTTGGGTTGTTTATAGAAAGTATGTTCGGTTTTATCGCACAGACAATATGCAAATCAAAACCACATATAGAACAATAAGACCACTTCCAATGGTTATACATAGAGTGTCTTAACTAATATTTTTAATATAAATTTAAGACACTTTGGAAGAGAGAGAATGGAAAAGTGTCTTATATAAGACCCTCAAAATATTTGTTAAGACACTCTACACACATGTGTCAATTTGTGATTGATTAATTTTTTTAAAGTTAAAATCATAATTTATTAAGACACTCTACACATGTATTACCATTGGAGATGCTCTAATAAGCCAAACCTTCAGTGCATTCTCCACAGCAGTTACAGTTTTTGTCCCTTCTTGGCAGAAATCGAAGTTGGAGAGGATGTTTGGGATGATAAGGGACGACTTTGATTTCAGGTGGAAACTCAACACATTCTTTATGGTAGGCTAAGCTACATTTTTCACACCAATAATCACATATGATTGTTTTATGCTTGCATGTCTTGCATAGCAAGTCTTTTTCTGCGTGGACTTTGTTTCCAGACAAACACAAGGGGCTAAGGTGGTGAGGTTTCAAAGACGGATAATCATCATTTTCGAATCCTAGTGAAAACTTCAATGATAATTTCAATCGGTTTTTATTATTAGGGCATAAAATATTAGTAGGAGGAGGAGGAGGAGAAGAGTGGTCGACAGAAACCATGGCTCGTACCAAAGAGGTTGAAGCTTTAAGGGATTTACAAAAGTAGGTTGGTTTGTGTTTTTAGGCTCGAAGAGATCATATAAAAGATGTTATTACTCATGTACATGTGTAATAATTATTCCAATGACAAAGAATAAAGATTAGAATAACAAAACATTTGACCCAAGGTAGTGTAGTTTCTATACATGCATGTTTAATTCCTCGCGCTAAGTATCAAATAATATAACTCCTTTCATTTCTCTTTTGTTTTATTATTTTTATGAAATTCACCAAAGCTAATTTATTTATTGTATTGAATAAACCAATTTTTGGTACCATTTTCGATTTTTGTATTCATTTTTGTTAGACTAGTATTCACCATGGAACACTTACTGGTACCGTGAATATTTATATGATTATTCGCGATTGAAAAATGTCCATTTACGTAGATTCTTGCCAAACATAGGTACATGCAAAATTCGATAGAATTTGGTTAGTCATAATCAGATAGATTCTGAGTAAAACTGTTCTCAACATGACACTACTTTTTTTTCTTTATCTGGACAGCTTTTTCTATGAATCGAAATTCTACGAAATAAATCTAAAGGGTTCTAACCCCGGAAAGAAAAAGATTAACACTTCCAGAAACCTTTAGTCCCAATATTCGGCCATAACCGGCTCTCAATGAATTTCACTTGCCTTGACCTGTAATTCTTGCACGTGTAGTTCCACGTACGTACTGTAATAACTTAATCATGAAGAACGAGATCTTGAAGACATCTAAATAAGATACTTATCTTGCATCTCAAGAAAGAATTATCCTATTTTCTCTCGTTTCAAGAAAAGTGTGTTTATAGATTAGATTGTAAAGAAAAATCAATATCTTCCTGGGAGACTAGTATGAATCCAAATTTGAAACTATCAAGTAGAAAAATAAAATAAAAAAAATTCAACACGTCTGATAAACTTACTTAAAATCTTTTTTTTTTGTTTGGTAATAATCACATCACAATTCACAACCACATAGTTTATGCCACTGGCAACAACTTTATTCTATACATGATCTGTTACACACTAAAAGATATTGTCATCATGTCAGAATCAGTCTCTATAAGTCTAAACATCTTTCCTTTCCCTCTATGAAACTCCTCGACGCGACCAATACCAGACTCTCTTGTTAGAGTAGTAGTCATTTCCATTCTCAGGCTCGACGATATCGAAGAGGCACAAGTTCTATATTCTCACTCAGTGTGTCTTTACCATTCCTCCACCGTTCCTCGGATTCAAGCAATCTGTTCCAGTCATGAAGCATAGATTGACGTTCATATAGTGTGAAAATTAATTAGCACTAAACATGCATTTCATACCTTTGCTCTCCAAAATTTTCTATGCAGAGCATGGAACAAAATAGCATTTCAAATAATGTTATAAAAGCTATTCTGTAAGGGGAATGTCTTTTACACTTGCTGCAGATTGGTCGAGTGAGACGGTCGTTGGGAATTATAAGTACCGTTACTTTGTTAACTATAATACTTTCTCCAGGCTTCATTAATCGACGATCTTCCCCCAATAGACATTCATTATGAAGTGTGACGCTACACACATTGCACGTATAAAACCCATCACTTGGATCTGTTTTTCTTTCACATATCTCACAATAAATGTAGACTGTTTCTTCGCTGAGGAAGTGTGTAAGAAGATGTTCATCATATCTGTACTTGACCTTATTAGGGAAAGTGGCACAACCAAAACATATACATATCAAAGTCACATTTGATACAAGTCAAATTTGGCATGTCCACTCCACAGAAGTTACACTCGTTGTATATGCCTTCTTCAAATGTAAAGAATAAGGGATGTCGATGCAGTTCATTTATGAAAGGCTCTGAAACCGAAGCACATCGTACATCTAGCTCAAAATGACAATTAGGTTCACAGCAGGCATATGAGAAACCAAAACCAAAGATTCTACAAGCATCGCATCCGAATGTACCACCTTCGTGATCCACTCGTAGAGTAAGTGGATGGGCATGCAGCTGATGCAATTTTCTACGAGGAAGATGTGCACATGTTTCGTGAAGGATAAAATCACATTTCATGCAATTATAAATGTTACCTTCATAGATAGGTAAAATGCACGCTTGGCACTTGTTTTCGTCATCCACTTTATCCTCCTCCTCCTCCTTGTCAAGTCTCATGTAGTGATTTGGATGACTGAAATGTTGTATGATTCCATCACCTATCTCTTTGAACGTCTTGCTATTTTCGTACTCAATTTCTGGTTCTCCTTCAAGTTCTTTCCCGTCCCACAAATCTCTTCGTGTTGCACATTTAGAGTGAACAACATAAATGCATCCGTTCACACAAGTGTATGATCCATAGTTTTCGTCAACCCTTTTGCGACAAACTCCACAAAACCATTTCTTATCAGGAACAGAAAGAGAAAGAGACGGAGTGAAAGAGATACGGTGCTCGTGACGGGATATTCTGATTGTGGTTGGTAAGTAGATACACGACTTATGGACGACGAAATCACATTGGTAACAAATGTAGATGAAACACTTTTCAATACCCAGCGCACAAACATCACAAGTTAGGGAGTTTTTTCTAGGAAAGTATGTAAGGGTATGATCATGTCTTTTTGGGTTGTTTATCGAAAGGATGTTCGGTTATACCGCACAAACAGTATGCAAATCAAAATCACATGTAGAACAAGAGTAAGAGAAACTTTCAATGTATTCTCCACAGCAGTTACAGTTTTTGTCCCTTCTTCCCATAAATGAAGATGCGAATAGAAGTTGGAGAGGATGTTTGGGATGGTAAGGGACTTTGATTTCATGTAGATACTCAACACATTCTTTATGGTAGGCTAAGCTACATTTGTCACACCAATAGTCACATATTATTGTTCTATGCTTGCATGTTTTGCATAGCAAGTCTTCTTTTCCATTGGCTTTGTTTTTAGACCAACAAAAGGGGCTAAGATGGTGAGGTTTTAAAGACGGAGGATCATTTTTGAATTCTTGTGCTAGTGAAAACTCAAATGACCATATGAATTGGTTTTTATTGTTAGGGCACAAAGTTATACTAGGAGGAGGAGAAGAAGAGTGGGCGACAGAAACCATGGCTCGTACCAAAGAGGTTGAAGCTGTAAGAGATTAATAAAAGTGGAATGGGCTGGTTTGTGTTTTGCAGCTCAAAGAGATTATGTACTTACACACGTGTGTAATCATTATTCCAATGACAAAGAATAGAGATTAGAATAACAAAACATTTGACGCAAGGCATTGTAGTTTCTATACATGTTCTATTCCTCAAGCTAAGTATCAAGTAATCCATGAAAGCTAATTTATTTAATAAATTATAAATTATTTTAATTCGACAGATTTGGTTAATCATAACCGGTTATCAACATGACGCTTCTTTTTTTTTTTTGACAATATAAATCGATTTCTACGATACAAGTCCCAATATTTCGTAGGGAAAAAAACCTCCATAACCGGTTCTCAATTAATAACCAGGTAAACCTCATTTACCAAACCGGCTTCAGCTCTAGACTGCTCGCTATACAGAACAAATTTACAAAACCTAAGTCCTTCCCGCCATATTTCGCTTGGCGGGTTCAGTGCTCTGACACGGAAGACCTCTCTGGTTCACTAGTGACTCCAGCCAAAGGACTGACCTGCAGCTGTGTCTGCCTCTCGCAGAGCTTCATGGTCTTTAAGAGCATGTAGTCGTCATGGAGCTCAAATGGAGTGCTGCAAAACAAAATTTAGATTATATATTAACAGAGAAAGATTTGAATCTCAATGGCAGTGAACGAAACATTGAAGCATTGATATGTTTATTTTATCAACTCTTTTTGGGGCGTACCTGTTAAAATCGAAATGCACAAGCTGCATATCTTCAGATATTCCAACTTCGACTGTCGAATCAGGCTGTGTCTGGAAATTGAAAAGAAACTAAAAATTTAATGTCTGATCCAAAGAAAAAGAGCGTCTTCCTCTTTGTTTACTTAAATCAGCTGATGTTACTTGTAGATAGGTGAAACAATCACTGAACACTGACTATGGAGGATCAAACAAGTAGCACGCAAACGAGAGCAAAGAGATCCAAAAGAAGGTACCTCGACGAAAATAAATGGAAGAGTTATACTGCTGCTAGGAACATTTTCTAAACTGTACAACTGTTCGTTTCTCCGTATCAAGTTTTGAAGGCCGACATACTTCAGACAAGTAAGAGAAGAAACAGGGAGCAAAGTAAGAATTATTTATGGTAATTAGTTCACAAAAGATTAAGCAAATAAACGACTTACGCGTTCTTCCAGTTCTTGCTGATACAAAGCTTTCTTGTTGATCCTATTTGTATATGCCAAATGCTCGGTCTGCCAAATGAAAACAATCTACAATGAGGTTCGAGAGGCTGGCTATCAGAGAAAGGGTGATTTAGATTAAGTTGAAACCTTTAGTTCTTCAATGGTACGAGGAAGACCCTTCCACTGAATCTTCTTTTTGTCCCTTGATATAATATCCATCGCCATTAGAACATTTAAAGCATCATACACCCTTCTTCTAATGTTCTTCTCATCATCTTGTTTCTGTTAAAGACAGAGTTCAAAGAACCTGTCAATACATGCCACTAAGTATGCAAATTAATGTTTCATATCCAAATTTTATGAATAAAAGGAACCTGATCAGAGGATTCTCCAGTGTTAATTTGGACAGCAAATTCGGCAACAAGCTCGTCCGCAACCTGAGAGCAGTTTCAAAACGTTAGAAACAATAGTTTAATATATCAATCAATAAAACAAAGACACCAAGGAACCACAAGACCTCATTGTAAGTTGTCCTTCCTTTACTTTCCACCTTTTCACAAACTGAGAAGATGCCAAAAAGAGTACATAATCAGATCAATAGTAACAATAACTAATTCATCATAAAGATGATAAATTTATCAAAAAAAAAAACCTTTCAAGCTAAATTGACGAAGCCCTCTGCCACTTTTATCCAGTACAGCCGCACTTAGC
Organism: Barbarea vulgaris; assembly: GCA_963667165.1. Lineage (NCBI taxonomy): Eukaryota > Viridiplantae > Streptophyta > Magnoliopsida > Brassicales > Brassicaceae > Barbarea > Barbarea vulgaris. The sequence continues at coordinate 3,379,799 of OY763893.1, forward strand.
CTCTTCTTCCTCTTCTTAGCACTGTTAATTAATAAACTAGCTGTCAGCTTAGGCACATCAACAATAGCATAAGCAGAGAGAGACACAACATGTTAGATCAATGGGCCAGATTTCATAAAAAATAGTGTTCATCAATATACAGCTTCAATCAGAGAATGCAATCAATGGGAAACCAGATTCCACTACATGCTAAAGCTTTAAACTTGCAACACAATAAGCAAAAATACATCGATTTTGATTACAGCATGGATGATAACAACAAAACCCTAGGTCACAAAAAAATTGCAGTTAAAAGATGATTTGAACATTACCCAGTGTCTCCTTGGGTGGTGTTGTCTACATTGTCACCATGAATAAAAGTGATGTCACTGGTAGGGTTTATCAATGCCGTTTCCGGCGAGCCATTGCTGCCGCTGGTCGACAACGATTGATCCGACCTCGTGTCATGGACAGACCTAGTTTTCATCTTCACCTAACAGATTTAGCGTGCGAATCCAGACACGGTTATGAAGAAATTGTGGGGTTTTAACCAAGACGAAGAAAAAAACTGAGATTTTTATGAAGATTGATGCTTTTTTTTTTGGGAGTAAATGCCTTTTGGCAAGGGAGGAAGATATTAGTTACGCCACGTGTCTTTTATAAGCTAGTCAATTTACATTATAGCCAGTTCTCGTTTCGTTGATATGGTTTGCTTGGAATCAGATTTGTCCGTTAATAGTTCTTAGGGTTTTTTTTTTCCTGATAAAATAGAATTATTAAGTTGTTTCATATGCTTCCACTAGATTCTCTTAGTAGGACCAAGCTTATTTACTTATTTACTTTGAACGTTGCATATACCAAAAGTGGAATCAGACTAGCTAATTGCTTAATTACATTATTACTCCCTCCGTTTCATATTATTATTCTCTCCGGTTTTATATTAGTTATCGTTTTATATTACTTGTTGTTTTATATTTTTAATGCAAATATTAGATAAATTTTTTGATTTTATTTTTCTTTTTCAATATTTTGACCAATAAAATTAAACCAAATAAATATTAACTAAAGATAAACGAGAAAAATTAAATGTTTTCTTAATCTACCTAAAACAACCTAAAATGATAATTAATATGAAACAGAAGGAGTAGTTATAGTTTTTAGGAACTTTTTATCTATCTTCCATTTTTTGTTCTCTTGTAAAATTATTCATCATAATTCTTATTACATCTTCTTTGTATTAGTGCTAAATGTTTGTAAATTTTCATCAATTAAAACTCTAGCCACAACAGAGATGAAAAAATGCAATTTGAGGTTATGTTACTCGTACTTTTATATCAGAAACCACATGCATGAGAAATCACACTTATGACATAAAGTTCAGGATAACATTAAAATGCGAAGCTAAACAATAATTAAATAGAGAGAGACAGAGACCCCAAGAGAGAATCTGTAAACAAAAATAAGTGGCCAAATATTAAATAAATAAAAATCTATCGGCCCTCAAATTGTAATATTTGGTTTCTCTGTATCTACAGTATTTTGATTTGAGTCTCTTTTTCTTCCCTTTAGCCATATCTCTCTCTTTATCTCGCTCTATTTGATCGCCGGGAAATCTTAGCCGTCCGATCAACAATCGTATACTCCGAGAAGATCTCTTCGATCAGCTCAATGGTCTGATTTTCACCACCTCAGATCTCCGACAACATTCCGGTATCATATCTCGCTTTAGCCATTATCTTTATCCGCAGGATAACGAAAATGAGGAGCCTTGATCCAAGAGAGGCATAGTGGAAGCTACCTGTGAACATCTGAAGATTTGAATCTGAATACTGAGGGTTTTGATTCGTCCTCCGTTGCATGCTGATTCAATTTTTGAGCTCCTCTGCTAGTGAATCTCCTCTTCCTCGGCTCTCGGAAACTTAGGGTTTCTAGTTAAGAGCGAAAAATAAAAAGTGCGTTACTTTTGAGTCCTTGCTCTTAGTTGTGTAGCCATGTTCAAGAAAATCATGAAAGGTGGGCACCGAAAGCCCACTAAATCGGAGGCTAATGAACCGTCAAGTTATGGAATTGGTCCGCCGGGTAGGTCAGGTCCTGGGTCCAATGTCGTCGTTAGTCACGCTTCTCGTGGTGCATTGGTTAATTCGTCTCCATCTCCTGTGACGGCCACTCCACCACCTCCGCCTATAGGCTCGGTGGAGCCACTTCCGTTGTTCAGAGATGTGCCTGTTTCAGAGAGACAAACTTTGTTCTTGAGGAAACTTCAGAATTGTTGTTTCCTATTTGATTTTACTGACACGATTAAGAACGCGAGAGAGAAGGAGATTAAGAGGCAAACGCTGTTGGAGCTGGTGGATTTTATACAGTCTGGTTCTAGTAAGATCTCAGAGTCATGTCAGGAAGAAATGGTTAAGATGATTTCTCTCAATATATTCCGGAGTCTACCTCCAGCATCACACGAGAATACGGGTCAAGAGCCTGCTGATCCTGAAGAAGAGGAACCCTATTTGGAACCTTCTTGGCCTCATTTACAGCTTGTTTACGAGTTGCTACTGAGATATGTTGTTTCGACTGACACGGATACAAAGGTGGCCAAACGGTATATCGACCATTCTTTTGTGCTAAAGTTGCTTGATTTGTTTGATTCTGAGGACCCGAGAGAGAGGGAGTATTTGAAAACAATTCTTCATAGGATCTACGGGAAGTTTATGGTCCACAGGCCCTTTATTAGGAAAGCAATTAACAACATATTCTATAGGTTTATATATGAGACAGAGAGACACAGTGGGATTGGAGAGCTCTTAGAGATTCTAGGCAGTATCATAAACGGGTTTGCGTTGCCTATGAAGGAGGAGCACAAGCTTTTTTTAATCAGGGTGTTGATACCATTGCATAAGCCAAAACCAATCGTTGTATATCATCAGCAGTTATCTTATTGCATCGTTCAGTTTGTGGAAAAAGATTTTAAGCTTGCGGATACAGTAATCAGGGGATTGTTAAAGTATTGGCCCGTGACAAACTGTGCAAAGGAGAATCTCTTCCTTGGAGAACTTGAAGAAGTTCTTGAGGCAACACAGCCTGTTGAGTTCCAGCGTTGCATGGTTCCATTATTCCAACAGATTGGTCGCTGCCTCACTAGCTCTCACTTTCAGGTTAGTAAATGTGTTTGCGTTTGTATTTATCTTTAATCTCACCATGGAGGGCTCATCTGTGCATATCAACTTGGAGATTTTGTGTTTTAGCTTTCTCTGCACAAGAAGTCACGATATAAATTAAGGGCATATTGAGTCAATGTATTTTCTGTTTAGCGTGCTTGTATCTTCTATGCCTATTACCTTCAAGCTTCAAGTCAAGTTCTTTTGATTCCGGTCTGATTCATCCACCTGAAACAAGAATTGCAACTTTATAGCGCAAATTGTTTTTTTTTTCCTATTCTCGTTGCTTGCTTCTTTCTCCAGTTTTGCCATACTGTTGAATTTCATATGACAAAATTATTACATTGATGTTGTTGGTACTACACTCATTCGGTTTATGGGATTATCTCATTGCTGTTGATAGCTACTACACTGGTTAAATTGTTGGATTCTTAGATCACTTTCTAAATGTATTGACACAGCTTTTTTTTTGCTTAATTCACGAGTCATGGAATTCTTCATTGCACAATGCTGTAATTGGGAGAATAACCCGGAAAAAAATGAGAATTGAGACATGAGCATCGTTCTCTATGTGGTATCGATTTGTGTGTCTAGACTGTAGCAGGATTGATCTCCTTGGAAATAATCACAAGTCTGTTATTAATTCTCACTGACTGCTAGCAATTACACAAGTTTTATGTTATGTCTTTGAGCAATCTCTCAAAGTTTTCTATAATTCTTTGTGGGTTTTGCGTTAATGCTTACATACATATCTCAAAAATCTGATACAGGTCGCAGAGCGGGCACTGTTCTTGTGGAACAACGAGCACATTGTGGGTCTAATCGCGCAGAATCGAACCGTGATCCTTCCAATCATATACCCCGCACTGGAGAAGAACATCCAGTCTCATTGGAACCAAGCAGTTCATGGTTTAACCACAAATATCAAGAAAATGTTCATGGAGATGGATCCTGAGCTCTTTGAAGAATGTCAGAGACAATATGAAGAGAAACAAGCGAAATCCAAAGAAGTGGAAGAACAACGCCAATATACATGGAAGAGATTAGCAGAAGCAGCGGCAGAGCGAGACAGAGGGGGAGGAGGAGAAGAAGATCATATGATCACTTCTTAGATCGATCAAAGATGGTATTATTCTTTCACTTTTTGTTGGTTCTCATTGAATCAAATGGTTTACTTTCTTTTGCCATTTATAAACTTGGAAATGTTTTTGGTTTGAGAATCATCGGTTCAAATTCTGATTTTGCTCAGAGAAGTAGAGAGAAGTGACTAGTGAGCTATCTCTATCAGAGAATATGTCTGTAGTACCAAGAATGTGTTTGTGATCTTCTGTCTAATTTTTTTTTGTCGTGGGAGGTAAATTAAATTTTGTGGATTTTTTATATATTATATATACACTGGATGTTTGTAGCCTGTATTATTAGCCATTTCAAATCCAATTTAGTTTTGATCCATTTTGTCCTGTGTTTTTTTCTCCCTTCTTCTTTGCTCTTTTTTAATCAGAATTTTAGTGATTTTTATTGCATTTTTAAGCATTAAAACGCAGGATTGCAATCAGGACACGACTTATATTGTACATCAAAAACCAGACATTGTCTTGACTTATTCCACGGAATGTTGAATTGAGAGAAAAGGGAAGAGGAACAAAGTTTTCTTAAAAGATTTTCTGAATAACTTTGTAAATGTATGTTCTTAGAGATTTATATACCTATAAGTGTTATCAAGTTTTGCATGAGTATATGTAACTGTTGCGATTAACAATGTTTTGATTCATCGATTTCCAAAACATAAAAGAGAGATTTCGAGGTAAACACATGATACATCTTTCGAGTTTCCACAAAATACTGTCGGAATTTTGCCTTGGATTGATTACTTCTAATTGCAACTATCAACTGTCCATATGATCAATGGAAAAAAGAAAACACCAATTTGCTAACATAGAATTGTCAAAAGCACATCAAATATCTTTTCATTATTTTTGTCCCAAGGGAACAAAATCTTACTATTAGTTAAAAACGGCTCATAATCTAGTTTACAATTTACAAAAAAAAAAAAAAAAAAAAAAATTCTCGTTATTAGAAAATTTTAATATATGGACTATGATACAATTAGAAACCGAGAAAACCTAAATATGATTAAAGTGTATGTAGATTATTATTGGACGGCGGCGATTAGTTGTTACAAACATAAACATAATTGCACAGCGGTGCGGTGGACATTGAGAGCAAGAGAGACGGAAAGGGAAAAGGTTGACTACGACAATGGCGGTTCCGAGAGGAGGCAATGGTCTGGAAGAAGACGATGTTGACGGTGATAACGCTCTTTTTGAGGAAAACGGCGTTGACTACGACAGCGATTCCGAGCTTTCCTCGCAACTCCGTGACCTAGCCTCCGCAGCTCAGTCCGGTGACGTTGACGCCTTGCGCACAGCGATTGGTACCTCCTTTTACTCTTCTGTTTCTTCTCTTAGCCTATTTCATTTAGCGTTTCCAGAGAAACTGAAAATTAGGGTTTTAATTGAAACTTCAATTTCAATCTCATCTTCAATTGCATATTGCTTGATTAACTTCACTTCCATTGTTATCAGATTTGCATTGTAATTGGTTGATAAACTCCTAATGTGTTAACTTTCTGCTGTTTTTGAGAGGCTGAAATGTTATCTTCTTCTTGATTTCTGAAATTGATAGACAATTTGAATGGGAGAGTCGATGAGCCACTTGAGGATAATGACTCAGCACTTCACCTGGCGTGTCTATATGGTCACCTACCTTGTGTTCAGGTTGCTTTTTGCTTCTTGCTCACTTTGATAGCTGATATATTTGTATGACTCACTAATCGTCTGATGATTTTTTATCACAGCTTCTCCTAGAAAGAGGAGCTGATATGGAAGTCAAAGATGAAGATGAAGCCATTCCTCTACATGATGCTTGTGCTGGAGGTAAACTTGGTCATGTCCCTACCATTCTTTTGCTATTTTCTGTCTCACGCCTTGGTCACATTCTATGGCTTATTGTTCTTTTTTGTTGAACTTGAGCTCGCAGGATACTTAGAGATAGTTCAGCTTCTTTTTAGCCGAGCTACTGGTCCTGAATCTCTGAAGAGAATGATCGAAACAGCCGATATTGAAGGTGACACTGTAAGTAGTCTCCATATTCAAATGAGTCAGTCTCTACATATGTATATACTGTGGTTCATCACAAAGTGTTTCTTGTTCACAGCCTCTTCATCATGCCGCGAGAGGTGAACATGTTGATGTGATTAGGTTTTTGCTTTTTTCTGGGGCTTCACCAACCACTAGAAACTCTTATGAGAAGGTAACATTTGAAAACCCTTTCATCTTTTGGCTGTTCAAGTATGATTAGCGATAACAAGGTTGTGATTATGCAGACACCAGCTGAATTAGCTGATTTAAACACTGATGCTAGGAGGATCCTCGAAGATGCTATACTCAACTCAGTAGTCTCCTAATCATGCTGCAAATCTGCAGAATCCTTCGACCAGTTTTGGCGAGTCAGTGAAGTAGTAGGGAAGGATTTGAATGTTAACTTTTTTTTTTAATCGTATTCTTGGTGGTTTTTATACAAAGGTTTTAAATGTGATACCTATGGATTAAGAAACGTAGTGTCGCTTTTTAATCATGAAATTATTATCAGATTAATAGATTTGAATGAGTTTTCGTTAAGCGTTTAGAGGCATTAGAGGTAAACAAAATCTTTTGAGTTTGTATTACATTGTCATGGATGGTTTGGATACTTTGCTGGATTCCAACTTATACACAGCAAGGCAATGGTCGTTAGCCAATAATGCTTTGACACCTAAGCAAGACCTCCTTAAGTTGCTTTTTTCCGTAACGATGCACCAACACTACTAGATAGTGAATCTCCTGCAGCTTTCTTATTCGTTTTAACTCGACCCCCTAACTTTCTTATATCTCTATCAAACATTTAATTTGAATACTATAAGTCCAAGTCTTTTTCGTTTGGGAATTATTAGTAAAGATGGTAAAACAATTTCATGAAGAAGAAGAAGAGTGTTTTTTTAAAAAACTGTAATCAATTTTAAACATCTTAAACAACAATATCATCAACAATAACCAAATTGAGTGTTTCAATAAGTTGGTGGATGTAAATGTTAATAATTCAGAAATAAAGACTAAAAAAAGCAAAAAATAATAAAATATGATCCACCAATGAGCGAGCAGCTATGGACTTGATAGTAGCACTAAGAATCGATTTCTCTGCTTCTCCATTCCTTTTTGGCTGTCTCCAGGAAAATTTCGTTCTCCGGCGAGAAGAGATTTTCCGGGGAAAATAGCAGAGCTCGGTTCTAGTAATTTTTGAGAAAGAGTATAAATAAGTGATAAACTATTATTATCTTCTCCAATGGCGGTTGCACCGGCAAGAGCTCGTTCAGACTATGATTACCTCATCAAGCTCCTCCTCATCGGCGATAGCGGTAAGTTCCCATCTCTCATTCCCCTCTTAAGAAGTCAACGAGGTTCATAAAGTTTTTGATTTTTATTCAGAGAATCTTCTTTCGTGCCTGTTTTTGCGATCTGAATTAGGGTTTGTGATTTTGATTTTCTGGTTCTCGTATTTAATCGACAAAGTAGATCAGCAAAACTATAGAGTCTCTGTTAATTGAAGTATCGATGTAGTTCCAATTTGGAAATTTTGGCTCAATAGGAAACTTTAGAATCGAAATATCTTTGCTAAGATTGTGAAGAACTAATACAACATTTTTATAACTTGATTATAGAAGTAGTCCTGATAAAGTTTCAGAATTCATCATTTTGTATGTTAATTTATAGTTTTGGTTTTAAACTTTTCTTCTTTTCATTTCGTGCTTATGTGTGTGTGTGTGTACATACTCGCAGGTGTGGGAAAAAGTTGCTTGTTGCTGCGTTTCTCGGATGATACTTTTACCACGAGTTTCATTACTACCATTGGGTATGTCTTTCTTCATTTTGCTGTCTTCTTGTGTTTCTTTTGTCTTGTAAGATAAAGTTTGGTCTAAGTATGTTTTATGTTTTCCAGAATCGATTTCAAGATAAGAACAGTTGAACTCGATGGGAAGCGTATCAAGTTGCAGATATGGGACACTGCTGGACAAGAACGTTTTAGAACTATAACTACAGGTAAAACTGGTTTTCTACTCTCACAGTTTGTATATGAATCTGTTGATTTCTCTATTAGACGATTACTCAACATTCTGGGAAATGCCATATTTTTAGAAGATGAAAAAAAAGTCTGTTTGTTTAGTTTCGTTCGTTTTAGTAATGTTCATATGCCATTTCTTTGAAAATGTTTGGTTTATTTTACTCTTGCAGCATATTACAGAGGAGCAATGGGTATATTACTCGTCTATGATGTAACAGATGAGTCATCCTTCAACAGTATGTCTCTTGCTTTGCTTTTATATCAGGAACAATATTCTTATAGGAACTTAAACGACACTTGTGGAAACTAACACGAATTGTTTCTCTAGACATTAGGAACTGGATGAAGAACATTGAGCAGCATGCTTCTGATAGTGTCAACAGAATATTGGTTGGTAACAAAGCTGACATGGACGAAAGCAAAAGGGTAATTTTTGCTGTGTACTCTGTTCATAATCTTGACCATGTTTTGCCTATATTCCGTAGTATATACTGATGCTGCATCTTCTTCTACAGGCTGTCCCAACATCAAAGGGACAAGCTCTGGCTGATGAGTATGGAATCAAATTCTTTGAGACGGTGAGCTAGAAAAAAATATATTACATGTTTGTCTCCTCGTTCATTATTTGGCTAAAGCTTTCATTTTCTTAAACCGATGTCACTGGAAACCGTTGCAGAGTGCCAAAACAAACCAGAATGTCGAGCAGGTTTTCCTTTCTATTGCAAAAGACATAAAACAAAGGCTCACAGAAAGTGATACAAAAGTCGAGGTAATTATGCACATGGAATCTACTACTTATTTGATGCTCGGATTATGAAATATTGACTATATAACTGTCTTTGTTGCTTTGCAGCCCCAAGGTCTCAAGATCACTAAACAAGATGCTAACAAAGCCTCATCGTCTTCTACAACTGAAAAATCAGCTTGCTGCAGTTATGTTTAGAAGTTCCATGGACCGATTTCTAATCTCTTACCGTCCTTAATCGTCTTTGCATCAGTCAAGGGATCGTCCTAAGTTCTTATTGTTATTGTTACTTAGAGTGAGTAGGAGAGACTTAATTGATGGGCTGTGATCTTATGTCTATTTTGCTATCTCCATGGCCAAATACAGTACTGGAAATGGTATACAATGTTTGATTTAAGTGTTTAAAGACTTTGAATTAATGCAATGCAGTTGTGTGTGTAAGCTAAGGTTTCAGGGCTCCATATACATCTGAGGGTGTTTTCTGATTAAAATCTAAAGTTTCAGACCAAAAGTAAACGAGAGATGAGAACATGAAGTGTCTTGCTTTTTTCCTGTATACTGGGGTTATATAAACTTATTACACAATCTCAACTGAGGCAAGATGAAGAAAGATTCAAGGAATTGATAAATTTACAGAGAAGCCAAGCTTCATCTTCTGGAGGAATTTACACACAAAAGAAACTATTTTCAAGTTCCAACCGGGAAAGAAGTGACTCATGAGCTGCAACACCGGCTTTGATGAGCTTGGTAATCCAGTTTTCTTTTCACAGGGGTTGATCCTTCTTCCAGAAGACTAGGTACTTCCATTATCTGTTTCATTTTGTGCAACTCTCGTATTATTTACTTTCTCCCAACCAGTTTTGAAAGTGAAAAGGGGGATCATCAAGATTCTTTCTTACCTTCAAAGCAAGCTCTTCGAAGCATCGCTTCACGTTTTCTCTGGTTTTTGCGCTACTTTCATGAAACAAACACTTGAGATCTTTCGCAAGAGCCATCCCTTCTTCTCGGCTAACCTTCCTCTCAGATTCCTGCAGGGACAACTATCAGTGAAACCAAAATCAAGTTGATTAAAATTACAATCAAGTGTTTCTACTACTACTCACTATATCAACTTTGTTGCCAACGAGCATCTTAATGCAGTCATGGTTAGTCGAGTAGAGCTCAATCTCTTTAGCCCAAACATCTGCTAAGTTCATAAATGTCTCTCTTTTCGTCACGTCATAAACTGCATCCTCACCAAGAAAGTCCGGATAAAGTAATTACAAGTCTTGGAATAGTTACCGACAATATAATGAGCACATCATATTACCGAGAATGATTCCTTGAGAGCCTCTGTAATAAGAACTTGTCAATGTTCTGAACTTTTCTTGTCCAGCTACACAGCCACAAACCAAGATATCACTTGGACCATTAGTTTTATATGGTAACTCACTACACTTCCAAAAAACTCGAATTGCTCGTATTGTTTTGTCCAGTAGGATTTGGCTTACCTGTGTCCCAGATTGTAAGTTTCAGCCTTTTCCCTCTCACTTTCATCTGCTTAATCTTAAAATCAACACCTACAGTGATCAGTGATCAGACACCAGGCAGATTAAGAAATGACTTAATTTCTTGCTGTGAAACTTGAAACTAAGTCTCAACTTCAGTTTGACTTCATTTGAATTTTGACCAGACAAGGACCTAGCTCACAAACTGTAAGCAAGCTAGTGTTTTAAGGCAAATACATGTCAACAATAAAATAAAATTTCAGAGAACCAACAGGAAAAAACATGTCGGCAAAGAAATATATGAGCTAGAAAAATAAAATAAGATACCTATGGTGGGAGCAAGATCTTCGACAGAGCTGGAAATGAAGCTGAGAAGTAAGCTACTTTTACCAACACCTGAATCTCCAATCAACAAGATCTTGAAAGATAGATCATATCCATTTTGCCCAGAAGAAGTTCCCATTTCTATAACCCTTGATCTAATACTGTAGTAGAGAACTAAACAACCAACCCAAGAGGGATCAAATCCAATTAAACCAAACACCTACTTAACAAACAAACAAAAAAATGGTGATTTTTCTGTTTTTTCAACGTTATTGTAAAGAATGAATCAAAAAAAAAGGAGAAAACTTTTCCTGTGCAGAAAAATCTATGATTCATACATATTGTGGGAAAGGAAGAAACTTTTTTTTGTTTACAGAGCAAAACGTCTATGAAAATTGAACAATAACATTAAGTTCTTTGCTTCTTCTTCTTTCTTCCGACATTTCTCTTACCGACACGTATCTCTTTCTGTCTAAACGTTTTTTTCCAAATTCCATCTACGTGTTTGTTGCTCCTTTGATTCTTTCTTTTCTTGCTTTTAATAATAAAACCAGATATCTCATGTAACAAAATAAAGGAAAAATAGTTTTTTTTTTAATATATATTGAAGCTCTCAAGATGTGTTTACAAAATACTTACAAGATGGTTTATCTCTACAAAACATAACTCTGTACTCAATTATTTTATCATCTCTATGAGTTGTTGTTCTGGCCGGGAAATACTTTCTGGATGAACTCAAGAAAACGTTTGGAGTAGAATGTAGGATCAACGGCTGAGATCGATAGAGAATCAAAGTGAAGAGATTTGTAAGCGTGCTCGATCTTTTTGGTCATGTTGTACTCTTGTAAGATGTCTATAATGCCAAGGTAAAGCACCACGTCGCAGCAATCATGTAATATCTGCTTATCTTTCTCTTCTCTTCCTGGTATCAACTCTGCTCTTGCCGGCATGTTCACTCCTTGCTGTATCTGCAGCCTACACATTTTTTCAATAACCAAACAAAGTTAATAGTAACCCATCACATCACTTCCATGTCGTCTGGATCATATGTATTCCATTTCTTTCCCATCATCACTTAGTTTCTGAATGAGTTGGTTGGAGATTTAGTTACCTGGCTGTTCCAGGAAGAAGGAGATCGACTTCTTCATCACCAACAGCGGATGCCCGTAATCTGCTGCCTCTGATGTGAGGGCCGGTTACAGTATCGTCGCTTCCCCTAGGAACAAGAACCAATCCTTCGTGGTACGATAACATGTCGTCCTCGATTGTATCTGCATCATCATCATCATTAATTATAAGCTTAAAAAATCAAACATAATAGTATGAATCTTCATTTTAGAGGCAATGAAAACAAAAAGAATCTCACCGTCTTCAGCTACACTTTCCAATGCATCAGTTGTTATACTTTGAGAACGGACCAGTTGGGTCCTTAAGTGCTGCGGAGCTCGATGATGCACACCGAGCAAAAGACTATAATCCATTATGTTCTGTGCTTCCAGGAACTTGCTATCTATCTCTAGTTGCCTGGTTACACCACGAGAGAACAGATTCTAAAATGTGGAAACTGGAGTGATAAAATGTATATATCTTAACAATTGGTCTTGGAGAAGAGAGTAATACCTTAGTAAACCTTCCCGCCAAGAAGGTTCCAAGAAGAAAGAGTAGTTCAGATCCAAATCTTTAAGTATTGTGTTCTCGTCTATCTCGACATTGTCTGCAGAGCGTCCCAATGACGAACCTTTAAGGTCAAATCTCCGATGAATTCTTAGATCTGTAAAGAACATGTTACCCATCACCACGAAGCGGAACTGCAATGCAAGAGAGATTTTCAAAGTTAGTTAAGTCTTGATTTAAATTTCCATATGTTGCTCTCATGCTAGAGTTCTACTCTAGAGATCATATCTAGAGGCAGCAATGTCGGCAATCTCAAAGCTAATGATGCTAAAAGTCAAAATCAGAATCATGAAGGGATATGACTTATTGCTTCAGGACCTTTTGACCACTTGATGGTTTGATTCTGTGAAGGCCAAAGAATTTAGTAATGAGGGTGTTCTCATACGTCTTCACATGATGATGGTAATCTGGAAGCATCCTCAGGAGAACCTACACATTGATATCTTATTAATCTCGACGTCCATAGATCACACACAAGCTCAATGGCCAGCAGAACAAAGAGTCTACACAAAGAAATGGAGAAAACTAAGAAGATAATGTGACTAAGAGATGGTGGATATATAAGTGGTCACAAACCTTGACTTCAGATTTCCTGAGTGTTTTAATCATGAACCGATCATCCTGAGATAAGAAGAAGACGCTGCCGCTCTTCCCTGGAGAAGAAAGTTCTCTTAAGGTATCATTACCACAAATTGACATCATATAATCAGCTGCATCGATCTTGAACATCTCCCTCAGGTTCCTACAAGTTTTAGAATGAATGTAAGCACCATAAAGACAACTACTATAGTTACCATATACAGTAAAAATGTTGAGTAAACATAATACATACTAACCTGAATACCATTGGGCAATAGTCCTTCCATTTAAAATCTTCAGAGTGGTGAGGAGGAGTCATCGTGGAACCAGCTCGAGGAAAATTCATCCAAAAACTAGCCCGAGGTCCAAAGTCTGCTGTTCGTACTTCTCGCCTTTGTATGGGTGTAATTTTCCCCACTGTGTATCTAACGTTTGAACTAGTTTAGTAACACAATACTCAGCGCTGAATTTAGAGCTAAACACTCTCACAGGACACAGGATTAGAAGGAGCAAGCATACCTGATTCCAAGCTGCAAATTGAGCATCAAATCATAACTCCTGTGACCTTTAATAACAACTTCCCCGGGCTTCTTAGCTTCTTTGACAAGTCTTTTGTGTTTCCTTTTTGCTCTTCTGGATGGGCGTGAGAACCCGTTGTTTACCACGAGCTCACTGATCAGAACACCTTGCATATATTCCCGCTCCAAGATCGGTACATTTGCTTTATACTGCATGCTGTTTCCGCTATCTAAAACTGCCGTAGATAAATCCGAGTAATCATGTCCAATCACTTTCTCAATAGATACTTCAAGACTCCAACGTCTTTCTAAAGAAACCCTTCCGTTCCGTGATTGCTCTAAGTTTATTAAGCTCCCTTTCGAGAGCTTACTGCGGTTCACGCCAACTCTAAGGTTTTCCATATTGACCGAAGAAGCGACTTGGTTCTGTCTTCTCAAATCCGGTAAAACGCCTCTTTTCCTAAGAGCGTTTAAATAAAACTCTTGCACAGCGGGAACTCTGGTTCCCGCTGAATAAAACGAGCCTTTACCATCTTTCAAACCCCGTGTCCATGTCCCAACATAGCAACCACCATCACTCCATGTATATACACCAACACCATGCATCATTCCATTCAACCAACTTCCTTCATATGAGTCCCCGGTAACCCAAGTCAGCGTACCCTTTCCTGACATTTTCCCGCCTTTCATATCCCCCAGATAGACATTTTTATTAGCCCAAGTATACTTCCCTGGCCCTTCTCCCATCCCTTGAATCCAAGAACCTTCAAAGACATCTCCATTAGGGTAAACCTGATATCCGAGCCCGTGTTTCAGATTAAGCCGCCATCTTCCTTTATAGGTTAGCTTGTTGGCATCCACATAAGTCCCTGTACCATGCATATAACCGCCTGAAAATTCACCGTCATAAGATGCCCCGGAAGCCCATGTCATCTTTCCAATTCCATGTCTCATCCCACGTCTCCATTCTCCATCGTAAACACACCCATCTGACCACACGTACTTCCCTGATCCCTCTGGAACATTTCCAAGCAAAGAACCACTGTAAGATTCACCATTGGGGAGTAACAGCTCCCTAACTCTGAACCTAGCATCCTCAGAAGTTTCAGAGATTTCTCCACCGTTTAGTGCCGATAGGATCTCTTTCTTAGTGAGTGCATCAACAGATTTTGTTCTTTCTGCACAAGCAACTGGTCCTCCCACGTCAAGGCCAGACATGTAAATCTCCAATGTAGCTAAAGCAAAAACGCTGAGACACAAACCTCAGAGGAAAATGTGTCACAGCCTCAAGGAGAAATACTCTTTCAACAAAGTACACTGGCAAAGTTGGGATATAGAAATGTGGTCAGATGCGCTTCCGTCAAGGAAGAAAAGCAGATGCAAGAATCAGGTTCCTAGTCACGATGATGGAATCTAGAAGCAGAATCAGAAAAAGGAGATTAGCTAACTTTTGATGAATGCAACAATCAAAAACCAATGAGGAAAACATGAAGATATATATGGTCACAAAAGCAAAGACTTGCATAATAAATCTATATCAAATAAGAAAACTAATACACGCATCTGATTCTTGGTCCCCACTTGAAAGAACAAGAACTCATTAATTTCACAGAGAAGGAGAGGAGCAAACAAAAACCCCTTTTCTATCCCTCAAAAAGAAAGCCTTTTAGGGAAGAAGACGAATTTACAATCATAAAGTCTTTATTAAAAAAATCTAACTTTTAATATCAAAATTATCAAACTTTTTTCTGAATTCTCATATAAAGAAGAGATTCCTCTCACGTCTCCAAATAAAGCCAGAGTATGCCAAATTTACCAAACCCAAAAGCTAGAAAAGAATCCTACTTTTAAAGAATTGATCAAAAATGAAAACAAAATGTTCATTACAACTTTCAAATGTTTCAATCCAAATTCGAAAAATCTATACTTGAAAATGAAAATCCTCTCTTCAAAACCCAATAGGCCATATCAGAGTCGTGTTAATGAAAAACCAAAAAAAAAAAAAACTTGGCGTATCAGAATCAACAATTGCAAACTCCATTTCAATCTTCAGTCTTCATCAAAGATAAAATGAAAGCAACAACATATTGAAGATCCCGGTTTAAAGACTTCAATCTAAAGAGAAACCCAAATAAAGGAAAACAAACAATAAGCAAAACCAGAGAAATGCCTCAATACGAAAATGAAACCGGATCCGAAAACCAAATCGAGCTCAGTAATATGATCAAAATGGAAGTAAAGGAATTGCACAAACCGTACGGATAAACTCAAAGCTTCTCTCTTTGTTCTTGAGCTTCTTTCTGGGGACTTAAGGTCAAACCTTTCCAAAAGAGACGAGTGGACCAAATCCCAAAGCTAAGCGCCACAATAACAGCTTTCTTATTTCAGAAACTCTCTTCCATAGAAAACCAAGCTTTTACTTTACACCAAAATGACGAAAATAACCTTAGCATTCAGCTATGCCTCTTTAGTCTCTGATTGATTCTTCTGATCTTTTTTGGCTATTTTCTGATGTAACCCCACTTAAACTCTTACAATTTAGCCCTCGTTTTATCCCTAATCGTATCGTTTTTTCGACTTGAATTACACTAGTGGTTTATATATCTATAGATAAATTTAATAACTTATCAATCCTCATAACTTTTCATTGTGGTCTGAGATATTTTTTTCTCAAAAAATATACACAAATAGTATTTGTTTATTGTGTAAACTTTTAATATTCAACAATAAAATTAAGTGTTTTAGAAGGTAGAGATGTTGACCTGCCTTGGCCGGTGAACATTGTGTTTTTCTTACACTAATCCACGTGCAACCCCAATATTTTCAAGTCAACTTCTGCTCACCAATTTCAGTTTGAAAAAAAAAAATCAAGTTTGAAACAAAAGAGAGTTTGATCTTACCGACGTTTTTTTTTTCTGGTTTTAAGATTTTACAGACGTTACTGCTCGAGGAGATGTACTAAGGACGGTGGCTAATGATAGTCGTTGTGATGTGCAATATGATTCACACTTTTACATATCTACTTTTTCTTGACTATAAGTTTTGACACATATATACATCTTCTCAGACCGACTTTTACATATCTTTTTTGGGTGTATTATTATAAATTTAATAATGAAACAAATAAAAGAAATCTAGGTCAAGGTCTATGTTTCTCTTGCCGATGAGTCAATCGTTGTTGATTACCATTGGTAGTCCATAAAATCGAGCAATCGCCACTTAGGCAGGGAAGATCATACTAGGATGATATATTGATATGGTAGTTATATTTTCGGAAATTAAAATTTATAGTAGAGATCATACATATATACCTTGAAACAAAAAATTATATATATATATATAAAGACCTCAATATCATAATATAGTTTTAGAATCTAAATTATTACATAATATCTACGTAGCCATCCAAGTACTTAATTTTGCATTTTACATTTTACATCTAAAATCAAATAACCAAAGCCACCGATGCAAGTAGTGGGGTTGGCTACCACTTACTAAAAGAAAATTCCATTATCGTCGTTTTCTCGTTGTTGTTATTCTCAGTTTTCCATTACTTTGATTTATTAATTTTGCGAGACCAAATAAACATTCTTCGTCATCAATCATTATAAAACAAAATATATACTGTATTTTAACGTGGAGAATATAAACGCTGAATTAGCGATCGAGAGACGCAAAAGTTTTCATGGTATTATAGCTATTACAAAAACAAATCTACATGCTCCTTAATTAAAATAAAATACACATGATATATACTGGCCTTTAATTCGTATACGCATATAACATTGTTTTTTTTGTCAACTGATAGAAATAAATTAACTAATCGGGCTGATCATGAGGGTCAAACCTGACCTGAGGAACATAATTTACAAAACAAAAACAATAGTATGAAACATTTATAAACCACGGCTAAACTTGGTCACATTCTTATAAAACACTAGGAAAACAAAAAACCAACAAGGTCTTCGATCACCGTTATATTTCTTTAGTTGTAAATAATCAAATACGACCATGTTTCAAATTATGCCAAACTCATCCAGTTTCTTAAGCGAGTGAGTACATAATATACAGCAAAGGTTGGAGTTCTATTATAATCATAAGTGGTGGATGCGTGATCTTAGGCGCAGATCTATAAGATATTTCTTCTTCTTCGTTTTATATTTATTTTATATTAACAAACAATTTTCTAGCACTGGAGACAGACAATTAGTTAGAGGATTTGGTAAAAAAAATCTCAATACACGTGACAGTGACTAGTGCACAATACACGTGGTTACCACGGACAGTATAACATGAAACATGTTGGAACTTTCATAAGATTCAACACCAAGTCTAATTATAAATATGGTAGTGAACGTACGACGTTATGATATAAGATATATATTGACTATAAACTAAATTCATATAATTAACTCTAGGTTTTCTTGGAAGTTGGACATTTATTCTCTTCCTAGATGCCGACCAAATTTGTTTCAATTTTCTTTTTGTTATGCACTGGGCATCCAGTGGACGAGCCCTTCGATTTGGTATTGGAATTTGAGATCTTGTAAATGTTTTAAGACGAAAGATTCAACCAGTTGAGTTGTTACGATATTAGTGTCGAGGCGCCAACTACTTCTAAAAATAATACACAAACTTTTTGTTAAAAAAATTTCATAAATCCATCACAGATTAAGCAACAGGGTGTAGGCTTGTAAGTTGTAACCCATTGCCCAAACACCATATATATATATATATATATATATATATAATTTTGTTTTATATTGTTTATTTTACTTGTAAAATCATTAATTACATAATCATTATTTGTCTCGATATGTTTAATATATATTGTTGTAAACCAAGCTTTATCAACATTATTTAAAAATTAGTCTAATGTCGATTTGTTGGCCCCCAGATTGATATCACTTGATGTGCACATCTGTATGTGTACGTATATACAATTAGATAACTACACAAAAAAGATTTTGTTTAGGCTGCTAATAATTATTAGTGGCTAATTGTTTAATGACTTGTGGTAGGTATAGTCACTTTCATTGCATTTTTCATGCAAAAAAAAAAAAAAAAAAGTTCTGTCGACGATATTAACGACTAAAAGTTGATTAAAGACTACGTATTTGACGACCATATGATTTTTGACGAAAAGTACAGAAAGTAAATACTACAATTCTCACCTTTATTTCAGGGGTATAAATTATTAAATAAATTATTTTGTATTTTGTTCATAACTACCGGGTACCAGCTAATGATTAGTCTGGGTTAAACTGCATGTGGTGTGCCCCGATTCAAGGAGTCGCATGTGAAAACTTGGTATTGAAAATGACAAGTCTTTTTTTTTTATAAAGGGTTTTCTATTTTAAATTACATTCGAAAATTTACAAGACTATAACTTTTAGATGAAAAAGTAGAATTAGAGAATGATGACAAGTCTTTCCTGCAAACCGATTAAAGAGTTACAAATCCACGTGTATTGATGCATTTGAAATCGTTTTTAGAATCTGATAGAAAAATTAAAATATATTTTTTCCTTGTGTGCCAGTCCATTCAAAAAGAAAAAAAAAATATATATATAGCTGAACATTAAAATTTTACAGTTTGTTTAAAGCAGTGAAGACGTAAGAAGTTTCTTAGAAAATATATATTATGAAGACACCAATGTCTAATCATATTCGAATATTAGTAGATAACATAGTTAACTATAGATTTCAATATCACAGCGTAAGATTATCATGTGGATTATGACCAAAGTGCTTAGTGATAATCTTGTTTACTGTCCTAATGATAGTGGGCGACCTTTTATATCTCTAATTAAGGCCAAACCTAATGAGTCAATGTCTTCTTCTAAAATTTTAATTAGTGGTTGCATGCTTGGCTTACTCACCCTATCTATACCGCGGTTTTGATTATAAAATATTTTTACCCCTTTTCTTTAATGAAAGTATTGACATTTTGATACATTTCTTACGATGTATACAAACAATTACAGTGGTTAAAAGAAAATCATCATCTAATGACTAAATGAGTTTGAATCCTTGGATTTGATGTTTGGTATGTATTTAGTATATCAAATTTATATTTTGTACAACATAAGATTTTAGGACCTTTTAATTTAAATTTCATTTGATATTCATGCATATAATTTGCTTTTAACTTAAAAAGGACTTTATTGAATTAATTTTTTTTTTTTTTTTTTTTTTAACCAGGAGGTTCCGGGCGGAGACCCATAATCCTTTCAGGGGCCGGGGAGGCCATGTGAATGCCCCTGGCCAAATAAAAATGATTAATGTTTTCACGCTTGAGGGGAATCGATCCCTGGCCTGGACCAACAGGGCGACTTCCTTCCTCAAGTAGAAGCCACTAGACCAAGATCACTAACCCGTGTTAACCCGTGTTAAGAGTCTGAGGACGAAAGAGTATTATTAAAGTGACAGAACATTATTCTCTTATCTGATTTCACAACATCGTAATAAACTTTTGATCACTTACAATCCGTGACCCCCGTCTAATAATTAAGGACCTTCTAAGTTATTGATAAATTTCGTAATTTCTAATTGAAACCCCAATAATTAAACAATCAGAATTTGGAAATATTGGGCCTTATACTGGCTGTATAAGTTGAGTAGAAGCCCATCATTTTGCTAGGTGGACCCATTGTTTTGGGTCAAACGAAGTGGCTCCGATTTTGGAACGCAATTAATTAATACAACCAAATAAAACAAACAATTGAATTGAGTCGGTCAGAGAGAACCATTGAAATTTATTTTCCTGTTTCACATGCAAATTTGAATTCAAGTGGTGACATCAATCGCATTAACACAACAAATTAGGCTACAACTTTATGTACGCCTATAATTAATAAAACACTAAGTTTCGTATATAGTTATATTTAAATATAAATGTAAAACTCAATTAATTTTTAATTTTCTAAATAACGAAATATATATATATATATATATATATATATACTGTTCATTCTTGGACAGCTGAGGAAATTAATAAAAAAAATAACTTTATTTTGTGTATGTCATCAGATGGAGTGATCTGTGAAAAGGCAATTCTGGTAAATGGCATATTCCATGGGATGATCCAAAATTCCAAGCATATTCACGTAAGACTCCCCATGTTTCCATCATCTGCTTCCACTTACAATTATATTATTACTTTTTCATACTCTCTTTACACCATATGTTTATTCCCCTCTGCACCAATAATTTATTTTCCCTCTTTTTTTTCCAGATTTTACTGTTAAATCCTTGAAATAAATTAATACTAGGAGGTATATTATATGGATATATTATTGTGTAATTCAGTATGCAAAAAAATACAAGATAAATACGTGCATCGATCTATTAACAATATACAAAAAGACATGTCGTTTATAAAGAACATTAACAAACATGAAATATATTGGTTGATTGTTACAAAAAGTAATATTTTTTTATGAAAAAGAAATCAGAAAAAAAAGTGGAAAGAACACTAAAGCTTATGTAAAATGGGTATTTGGTATCTTTTTTAATGTCTTCATGACCATAGACAAACAAAAAAAAATAAAGAAATAAAAGCTATAAGAACCCCTAGCAAGCCTCCACCGTTGAAACCTCTCTTAATTTGACACAACACCACAAAACAAAACAAAACAAAAATGGCCATCCCCTACGTAGGTGAAGAAGAAAAAAACCTCTGATTTATCAAGAGGTGTATTTTTAGGGGATGGCCTAAATACAACAAAAGAAGATGATTATTATTAATGTCTAATCATAATTAACTAGTATTGTGTTCTTGTAAGCAAAGTGTTTTAAGATTATGGAGCAATGAAGATTGCAGAAGGCTGATGATGAAGAAACGCTGATTCAGACAGCGAGTTTTCTTTTCTCCCTCTAGAAATTTGGGCAACTTCTATCCTTTGGCAAGCTTCGGTTCCCCTCGGAATCAGCAGATTATGTATCTTTATTGTAATACTCTCTCTGTCTCTTCTCTATGTTTTGTTCATTTTCATCATGTTTGTGTTGAATCCACTTATGTGGTATGTTCTTTGTGTGAGGAATAAAATTAGCATTCGGATTTGAAATATATAATTCGAGAGTTAGTTTTACTGGCGACTTTTTATCATATAGTACTTCTCATAAATTTGGAGCATGGTCAGGCCATATTTTTGTCAAATTTTGTTTACGAATCTCTTTATAGTATTTTCCCCTTTTTTCTTTTTTTTTTTTGATTTTGAGACCAAATATAAAAATATCGCCTTTAGGACAAATTTTATGCAACTAGCACTACAACAACTATGAGTTTCCAATTCAAATGAATCAAACCATTATCCAGTTATAATATTTAAACTGAAGCAAAGATTCGATGTTCGAATAGAACACTTCTACAACAGCAATTAGGGAAAAAGAAATTCTAGTATATTTTTTTTATTATGACAAATAACAACTTTTAGAATAATTGACTAAAACCGTAATATATATATATATATATATATGAGTAAACTGAATCATATTCTGGTACAAACTATCTTATGAAATATGACAAAACAAAATTATAGGCTCAGGTTTGTATTAATATCGTCGGTGTGTCACCTTCTAGATTTATATTGGTATACTGCGTTTGTGAGCTGTTCACAAAATTTGCATTTGTCATATATATGATAATTTGGTTTTAGAAATCTATCAAGTTACTTAGTACTCGTATTGTTTTTGATATCCACCCTTTGATATTAGACTTTTCTTGTCAATGATATGAGTTCCATATACTTCCATTCCGTAATAATTATCTGCTATATTTTATTTATGTATTTTCTTTTTGCCGGCATTTGTTATTTATAATTTCTTACTCAATTATATTACTTTTAACTCGATAATTCACTAAAAGAAATTCACTTAAATGGAAGAGGATTATTACAAGGGAAAATATATAATAATTGAAGTTTATGTATTTGTTATAAAAAAAAAAAGTATAATACTTTGACATATACAAAAATCAACAAATTCACGGAAGCAAAAACATGCAAATTACAAATAATTGAGCAATATATTTTAGTAAAGGAACACTAAATAAATGACCTGAGCCAAGAAGTCAAATCCTCCGAGTCTAGTAGTTGTTTTCAAATTTAGGGGTCTCACACATGGGAGTGGTATAGTAAAATGGGCCGACCACATACTTAACCAGATCTTTGAAAACCATGAACGGTCGAACTAGCTTCACTCCGGTTTGACCATTCCCAAAATTGGTCGGAATGTTACATGACTGGTCTGGAGAAGACACGAGCCGGACATTACAAAGTTGAGGCTTAAGATCTTTACCGCGACCGAGAACTTTTCTGACAATTAGATCGAACTGACCTCTCTCATCGGTCTTGTCGCTGCCGTAGTATGCCACTCTTCTCCTCTCGTCCATACAAGTGATTGATACTACAGCCCCTGAAAGACACAAAATGGGATGCTTTTGGTTAATTAAAACCGGTTTTGAATACGTATCTATTTTCCTGACCGGGTTATGAGTTACCGGTTCTGAGGTACGTCAAAACTAGCGATTTATTTGTTAAATATAAATCGTTTTTCATTCAATTCCAGACAAGATAAAAATCAAGTTTATTGAAAATGTTAATTTCTTTTGTTAAAATATTGGAATCGTTAATACCTTTGATGGGTTCAGAGCCGTTGATCCATTGGTCATAATTAAGAGAACAATCTTGGCACAATACTTTTCCGGCCACGTGAATCACATCTCCGTCGTAATCCGCCGTCGTCGTGGGGATATGACTCAAATAACTCAACAGACACAATATCTCTATTAGCAGAACCAGTGTCGTGATCCTCCGCGCCATAACGACCTCTCTCGACTTTTTGTGGGTTCGATGTTTTTGAGATTATGCTTATTTGATGTAAGAAAGGCTTGGTATATATAATATTCGTATTATATCACATAAATTGAGACTGTTTTATTAATAATGGGATTATGTTATATGTGTGGAAGGGCACTACTACCTCTAGACGTGCGGTCCATTTAGTATTATGGTCTTAATATATTTTTGATTAAAAAGCTTATAATATCTCGTTAATATTATGATATATATTAAACTAAATTGTAAAGATGGAAATGTTTTTATATCACAATCCCACAAATATATGTCACTTAAAATCGCAATATTCCTATGACGTTCAAAAACCAATATCGTATTCCAGTCCTCAAAATATATAAGGAGAGGTTAGACAGAGAAACTTTTCTTATTTAACCAAAAAAAGAAAGAAACTTTTTTTTTTTTTTTTTTTTTTTGTTTACATAAACAATAGAGGAATTTTTAGAAAGGGAAAAAAAGAAGAAAAAAAAGAGTTGAAAATACATTCATATATATAAAACACCTTAATAAGTTGACCAAATCTTGATTGTTTCTTTTATCAACGTTTACTTTTTATATCTCTTGTGTAATTGTCACTAGAAAGCCAAAAAGACAATGTAAAGAAAAAGTAATAAGATTATAATCCTTAAACTTATCCCCACCACATATATATTTCTTCCTCCTCTTTTCTCTCCACGTTTCATCTTTAAGACAACAAAACACACACACACACAAAGAAACCTTTTGCTCTGGATCTGATACCTCAGTACACCAACAACAATGGCGCTTCTAAAACTGCTCATCTCTCTCATTCTCTTCTCATTCTCACTTTTCTTCTTAGGTAATTTATACTCATATTCGTCTAAAAAAACTCTTAATTACATAACAGAATTCTCTGACACCAAGTGCTAATAATTAATGTTTTGAAGGTGTTAAATCGGTTCATCTTCAGCATAGCAACATGAATAGTTTGAGACCGAATAGGTTGTTCGTGTTTGGAGATTCCTATGCAGATACCGGAAACATAAGAAAGTCTCTGTCCGAGTCTTGGAAATTTCCTTATGGCATCACTTTCCCCGAAAAACCCTCCGGTCGTTTCTCAGATGGCCGCATCGCCACCGATTTTCTAGGTTCTCTCTCGCACACATTTTTTGTTTTGTCACAATTAATGTGGAATGGATGGTGTGATCCGCCACCAGATTCAACACCAACACTAACAAACACTACATTATGGGCTCCGACGACCATACTGATTGTTATAGGATATCAAAATAAAGGAAATTTTATTATGAGCATGCTGTTACTAGCTATCAAAATACTGACGTATCTTAGATTAGTAACTATTCAGTCTTTAATTTTTGAAAAACAAAAAAGCTTTGCAACTGCATTCGACATATTGCCCTTATCACCCAAAAAAAAAAAAAACATAAAATCTGAGGTTTTGTATTTTTAAATATAAAACCATTTTGAAACACTGTAATCATAAATAATAAACAATAAATCATTAGTATATTATTAGTTTATCATTATAAAATATTGTTGTGTAATTAATCATAAAAGTCATTGTAAGATTATTATTATTGATCGATTTATAAAGTCAATAATCTGTGGGTGGGTGTGTGCAGCAAGTTACCTGGGGATAAAGTCACCGATTCCATACACGTGGAGGGAGTACGCGGGAAAAGAACGGCTATTGTACGGAATGAATTATGCGTACGGAGGAACTGGAGTCTTTAAGACTATAAATAATCCATTGCCAAACATGACAACTCAGATTGATTATTTCCAACGCATCCTTGCCGCCGGCAACATCTACTCTCCCTCCGACCTCCCCTCCTCACTCGCTCTCGTCAGCGTCGCCGGCAACGACTACGCCACTTTCATGGCCCTGAAACGCCCCTTGACCGTAAGAATAACATCATGCATATTCGTTTTTATTTACTAGTCAAATTAAAACAATACTATATGTATATATATGTCTATATTTAAATTATGAAACATAATAGTTTAATACTTGTTTTTGCCCAAAATTATAAACACAATATCTCATTTCGTTTGCGTTTACAAATCATAACATGTTTGATAAGATCACACTAAAACTTTGAGTTTTGCTTTGAAGATAACGGCAATTATTTAACATGTAAACATAAGCGTACGTAAAATGCATCTTGCAGGAGTTACCGGCACTCATGAAGCTAGTTGTTGATCAAATTGAGGTAAACGTGAGACGCATCCACAAGTTGGGAGTGAAGAAGATAGTGATTCCTTCACTGATGCCACTCGGATGCCTCCCTGGCGCCACCGCCATTACTTCATTTCAACGTTGCGACGAGTCAGATAACGCGGCAGCTAATTTTCACAATACTTTGTTACGTCAAGCCGTGGCCAAGCTCAACAAAGAGACCAAGCCATCCACTTTCGTCATCCTTGATCATTACAACGCCTTCTTGACCGTTTTCAGGAACAAAGGATCCGAACCCGGTAAACCCAAAAATATAAGTTTAAATTTTGGGATCATATATATATATATATATATATATATATATATATATTCATATTCTATGATCCGTATCTTATAAGGTTTGTGAATCGGTCAGGGGTTAAGAGGTTTGAGAACCCGTTAAAACCGTGTTGTCTCGGGATAACCAGCAATTACAACTGTTCAAACGTGGACGAGAAGGGTGAGAAGAAGTACACACTTTGTAAAGATCCAAAGGCTGCCTTCTTTTGGGACGTCTTTCATCCGTCCGAAGAAGGGTGGAGATCAGTTTACTCCGTTTTACGCGAACATCTCAAAGTCCTTCTGATTTAAGACTGATGCTTCATTAATATTAAGGTTCTTCCTATTGGTGTTTCTATATCTCTTCACTCAGTTGTGTTTGCAACATTTGCCTCGGCTTGTGTCTGTATTAAATTAGATCGTTTCAAGTCAAGCTCACTGGTTCGAATCTCAACACGAGCAATTGCTGGACCATTTTATAAGGACCGTCAAATTCATGGATAAAAGCAATGGTTATAAGATATGAAATCTTTCTTTTAATAGAGTTTTTTTTTAAGGCAGTCGATAACAAAAAGGTGTTTTTGAGCATTACTAATATCAGACAAAACCAAATGTCCTCAAAGTCAAAGAGTGGTCTTGTATAACTTGGTGGCGAAAGAAAGACCTTCCTTGGATAACACGTCAAGACTTTCCACGGAAGGTTGTGCTCTTGCCACTTTAGCAATGGCCTTACTTTCCTTCTAGAAACACTCCAGCTACTTTCCCATCTTTAACCCTATACGTTCCAAACTTCGGCTTCGGAGATTTCGGGTCATTATCTCTAAACAGTACAGACTCTCCAACATTATCCCCGTAAAATTCCCAAGAAAGATTGAAAACTCGAGAGTAGGAATAGGGAAGATAGTCATAATCTGGAACCTTTATCCCTTCCTCAGCAGCCTTGATTGCCTGCAAAAACCATGGAGATACACATCATGGAGATCGTTAGCTTAAGAAAGTTCTGTAACACTCAATTATAGAAGCAAGTATGTAAGGCTCGTACTTTGACTGCTTGTACACATCTCCAAGTGCGTATACATGTGGGACGCTTGTTTTGAAGAACCTATCAGTCTACAATCAAAATTCAAAACAACAACAACAACAAAAATCAAAACAATTAACCAATGACTTATAAGAGCTCTGTTTTTTTTTTTTCCGGTAGTTGACAAAAGCTCTGTTTTCTTTTTCCGGTGGAGAAAATCACAAACCTTTATTCCACCCTTATCCTCTTCAAGTTGGCCTTTGAAGAGTGAGGTAACGGGTCTAGCACCAACACCAACGACCACCATGTTAGCTTCTAGGGTTCTTCCATCCTCTAGTTTCATCTCTGTGACCTCTCCGTTTGAGTTAGTGTTAAATCCGGAGGCTACAGTTCCTTTGACTATTTTGATTCCCTTGTTGGCATAGTAACCTTCATAGAATGAAGCCATCTCAGCGGTGAATAACCGGTGCACTGTAAAACCACAAAACAGAGGAAAAAACTGTTAATAAAAAAAAAACAGAGGAAATTTTTTATTTGTTAATTGTAAACACAAACGCCACACGCGCAAATGGAAGGAGTTTGCGTTTATATATTTTTCTTTAAAAAATTGCTATTGAACTTACTAATCCGAGGTAATTAATGAGAGAAAGTGTATTTGAGAAGAAGCATCAACTTACTAATCCAAGGTTGTGGAAAAACCATGGTTACTTCATGATTATTAGCCCTAAGAGCAGAACCTAGCTCAAGCCCTAAGAAACCGCCACCAATAATCACAGCCTTTCCCCTTTCCACATATATTTCCGTAGTGAAAGCAAGCTCATCAGTCATCACTATCCTCCATTTCTCTTAGGTAGAAGATATTCTTAACTTAATATAAAAGCTTCTGGAGATGAGTCGCTAGAGGAACTTAGAACAAGGAGAGAGAGGAAGAGATCATAAGTATTGTGCTCACAGTAGAACCCGTTGCAATTAGCAAAGTTTGGTACTTATATCATATATGATGAAGCTTTTATCATGACAAGCGGCAAAAACTACATTTTATTGAGTTGAAGATCCATATATAAAAAAAAAACCAAAGCCAAAATTACATAGACAACATAGATAGATTTAATGAAAACTAAT
Source organism: Barbarea vulgaris (assembly GCA_963667165.1). Lineage (NCBI taxonomy): Eukaryota > Viridiplantae > Streptophyta > Magnoliopsida > Brassicales > Brassicaceae > Barbarea > Barbarea vulgaris. The sequence goes on from OY763893.1 coordinate 3,407,892, forward strand.
AAAGGATATGAGATAATATCACTAAAGATACATTAAAAACTTCTTGTGACATATATATTCGGTAGATTGATATCCCGGTTTCTTGCATCTCTCCCGATCTCGCATCGGTTCAATCTCCGATACTCTTAAGAAACATAGAGAAAAATAAATGAAAGGAGAGGAAATTATGAGTACTGATGAGGCCATAGGAAAGTTTGGATTGCAAAAGCTCGCTTCTCATGGAGAGCAGTGTCATGGAAGGCAAGAAGTCCATAGTCTGAGAGAAGCAAATCCAATCTCCACTCTTCCATCTTCTCATAATCCTCCTTTGTGTATTTTGGGTAATGCAACGGCATCTTAAACCCAGTGCTCGACGCCTTTACGACACCGTTTTTGTCAATGTTCTCCACATTTTCTTGCGTGTTGGTATGGCTCAGAAAGTTAAGAAGCCATCTCACATTCCCCATATCTCTCTCTTTTTTTTCTTTTGGTTTATGATTGATTGTGTAGCTTGTGTGTTTATATTTATATATATAGAGAGAGAGGTAGTGTGTGAGATGACGTGAAGCAGAAGAAATGACTCATAACGTAAAAGGAAAAAAAACATTTATTATGACACCTCACTAATACGATTCAGGAAGAAATGTGTATGAATGATTTGGGTTTCAATAACTGGGAGAGATTAATGATTGAAAACAATACCGAATAGGGAAATATGTACTTTTCAAAGATTGTTATTGTAGGACTTAAAATTTGTTTCACAATATGTGTTTTTTTTTACATTTCTAATATAAATGTTCGGTGAAAGTTTCATTTTTATCCCTATTATTTTTAAGTATCAACCAATAAAAACATTTATAAAGTATTTTAATAAAAGGTAAAACATAAAAGTAAATGGTTTTTTTTTTTTTAATTTGTGTACACCAACATAGAATGACATTATTTAAAAAACGGAAAGAGTATATAATAGCGGTATGTAAATTACTAATAGTAGCCGTTTGGTGAAGAGTTCCGTAAAAAAGAGCAAATGTAGTAGAAATGAATGGAATTGCTGCGTCTTGCGTGCGTGGGGGGAGATGTACGTACGTATTTATGAATTTATATACTTGCAAGCATTTTACTGGCTGTTTATACGTCACCTTTCACTCAATTATAGTTAATACTCATTACTTTCCGTTTAAGAGTGTATAATTATTTACACAAAAACTTTACAGTTGTAAACCGGAAAACGTAAGAGAATTAATGAACTAGGGAGGTGGGCGAAGCTAGAAGAATCGTGCAAGAGTTTTTGTAATTTTGAAAACTGTACAAAGAGTATTGAATATTTGAATATCACTTTTAACGTTTGTGATTAAATCATCTATCCCACAGCCCACACCACAGTACATTATCATTTCGAGAAACGAGACTAATGGCGCAAAAACCATGAATGGTGGATCTGCGGTGAGAGTTTCTATTTGTAACCTTAAACCTTTTATAAACTGACAAAAATTGCTTGAGCACTGAGTTATCACCAACAAAGCCCAATTGCTACTAATGATAACTTCGATCATTGGTCCAGTCACCTGTGTTTGACAATTGGCCCATACAGCCTTACTGAGCTTTTTATAAAAAAAATTTCTGTTTGGGCCTTAAAGTACTAATATAGGTTGAATTCGAATCCAAGAAACCTAACTCGATTTAAAAATTCATTTTTTAAAAGATCCTAACAGTTGAAAGCCACGTTCCAAAATGAAAGTAAATTTTTTTTTCCTTCTACCACTAAAATTTATGGTTAACTACGATTTTGCCCATTAACTGGGACTCGTGCCTTTCACGTGACTCGAACAGACACTTCTTTTAACCTTCTAGACCTATCCGAAGCTTTTCCCGTTTAAGACTAAAATACAGCAGGTTTAACGAGAAGTAGTTAAAAACAAAAAAAAGTAGCAAAGATTGTTGGCCATTAAGGTCATAAAAAAGAAGAAAATTATTGGCCATGTTTCACGTGATAGAGAATTTAATCTTAAATTATACTCTATATAGATAATAATTAACAACATCAATTAATGATTAAATTAATCAAAACTTCTTTTTAAACTTTCGTTTTATTATAAAGGGTAATTATCATCACATATAATTTGTTTTTAGGATGGTGGTGAAATAAATGTCTATTCCTCATTGGATTGGCATCTTATCGTGGACCCCCTCCTTGTCTTTGACAAGCTGGATCAAATTAATCTGCATATGTATCCATGTCACTGTGTGTGTATGTATATCGGTTAACTAAGTTAGATCTGCTTTTTTCTCTTTCACAAAATCGATCTCAATATTAATTTGTATCAGGTTTGGTTATTTTAGATAGTATGTCATAAATTAACAGCATGGGAATTATTTGTGTATATCTGTTTTTGAAAAGATAAAAAAAAAATTTGAACTTCAAACACAATGTATGCAGACGGATTTATAAATATTTCCAAAGCTTTACACGCGGCAAGCCGAAGAGGTTGGCAAAATATGCAAACTACAAACAATTAAGACGTGACAAAGTACCTTTTAAAAATAATTGAACAAATGTGATTTAATAAAAGTTTTAAGTTCGGTTAAAATTCATTCAAACTAAATAAACTAAAACTATGTTTGAAATCGAACAGAATTAAAAAGTATGGAAATTTAAATTTCGTTTTATTGTTTTCATATTCCAAATACTCGTAATCGAAACTGCTCTCTAATTCTAAATTTTTTATTAAAAAATGAATCAAAATCGAGTTTTCTTTTTAAATTGAACCGGATTTGATTTCTTAAGGTTTTTATAAACCATCACCAATTTATTAGGAAATCGAAAACTGAAAACAGAACTAGATTTCTTTCTATTCTTTTCTCACGACCATATTTATAAGAGAAAAATTAAAAAATAAAAGAAGTAAAGAAGCATCTTTTCTTACGCATCTTATCTACAACGGCTATATTTCATGTAACCTCGACACGTGCTAACATCTGTCGGACGTAATATTCAGAAACAACCACAAAAGAATAGCCACGTCACCTTCTCATCAACTTGGCTATGTGAATGGTGACATATGGCATTGAATCAGAGGTTGATCTCGACAGCTTTGATTGCTACTTGTCTGAAATCCTATAGATCTAATTCATTACATTTTGTATACCCCAAAAATTCGTCGCTTCCTAATCCTTATTGAAACAACTTGATAAAAATCATTCTCTTCAAATATTTTTCATGTTTCGTTGTTCATTCATAGATGATTTATGATTTTTTAAAAAAATTAATGGCTTGAGCAAACGATGGATCGATGAAGCCGTCGTCGTGTTCACAAATGGCCAAATTTAATTTGTTGTTTATAATTAAAACAAAATGTTTTGTTGTTTTGTATTTAATAAGTCAAAAGAGATTTCCGAGAAGCAAGGCGAACATAACCTTAAACTAATCGTTATAACATTAACTATAAATTTGATTTGATCATAAATATTGGTTGCTTAAACTTATGTTTAGTATTTTTGTTCAGATAGGAACAACATTCGTTCTATTATATTTTTTGTTCCGATGGATACATTACATACACTATCATTATTATTAGTATTATTATTATTATTTTTTTTTGTTAAAGCAAACATTATCATTCTTTCTTAGAAGAAAATAAAAATGACTTAAATGAAAATCGAAAGGATTTTAAGGTCAGTTTACTTCTTCTAAGAAACTAATCAAACTTTGTCTAGTTACAAAAAGTCAACAAATCTCATAATTGAGTAACATTTGCATGGAAGTCAATAAATCTAAAATCCCTTTATCTCGTGATCATCTTCTAGTTTTCCGTGTAGCGAAAGTAAACGCGTAAAACATCGCGTAAAGTAACTATGCATATATCTACCTTTAAAATTTATAAAGCTCGCAGAATTGTTTTTTCTTTTTTTGGTAATAAATCGAATTGAACAAATTATTTTTCAACTTACGGCAAAACAACCACGATTAATATTCTTTGTGATTAGCGAGATAAATCAAGGTTGATAACATATGAAAAGTCGCGTTAAAACGTGTTTCACGTAACCGACCTCTAAAGGATGGCGTGCGTGTAACGACAAATGAAAAATGAAAATGATTTAATCTCAGTTGTATGTGATGTATTTTAACACCCGTCGAACATCCTGATATGTGAACGTGAAATCTCGTTACACAATTGAATTAAATTATTGCTTAATACGATCTGTCTTTTTTTTTTCTTTCTCTCTCTCTTTTAATGATTATCTAACAATAATATTTTTGACTGAAAAAGTATGGCAAACCCCAGTCACATGTCAAATGATGATATATGTTGTTGTGCATGTTTAAACATAGTACAATGATCATATAAGCTGCTAAACTCTTTTTCAAATGCCTTTTCTATATATTTTTAGTATACTACACATTGTAGTAAATAAATTACAAATGGTATAAAAAGAATTAAACACTTGTACCTAGCAGTATAAGATGGAATAAACGCTGCTAAACACGATTTAAATAGCCACTTAAATTGCATATACACTAATAAATTTTTAACTTTAGTATATTAAACGACACGTGATCTAATAGCTCTTTTGCGTTTGACGGTCTTAGATTTTTTTTTTTTTTTTTTTCACTTTTTTTGGAATCCTCTCAGTAAAATTATTATTAAAAATATATTTAACCCTGGCCGGATGGTACTAATTTACTGCCATATAAATAGATAATATTAAGGGAGTCTTGAAAAACAAATTGGAAAATATTATAAGTAGTTAGTTCACATCGAAATGAAATGCGACTTAAAACTGAAAGAGACGTGAGCCAATTCGTGTCGAGCCACAAAATTTGGAGCTATATTTTTAGCCCATGGTTCCAATATTTTGCAGATCCCTATAATGAATTTGTTTTCTTGGTTAAATAATTGAAATTTAAAAATAATAAAAAATTATCTGGCCCTACACTACTAGCACACACAGTTCTCCCACATTTCCTATATATAAAGAGGCCAATATCACTAAAACAGAGATTCCAGAAAAAATAAAAATAAAAAGAGACAAAAAAAAATCCAAAAACTTCTCTCCCAATCGAAATCAAGAAACGTGCAAGATCTGGTGAAACCCATGGAAGAAGGAGATTTTTTCAATGGCTGCTTCAGCGAGATCAATAGTGGTGTGACCATGAAGAAGAATAATAAGAAGAAGAGCTATAACCAGAAGAGGTTTAGTGAGGACCAGATCAAGTCACTTGAGCTTATATTCGAGTCCGAGACGAGGCTCGAACCGAGGAAGAAGGTGCAGTTAGCAAGAGAGCTAGGGCTGCAACCAAGACAAGTGGCTATATGGTTTCAGAACAAGAGGGCTCGTTGGAAGTCTAAGCAGCTTGAGAAAGAGTATAACATTCTCAGAGCCAATTACAACAGTTTGGCTTCACAATTTGATATCATGAAGAAAGAAAAGCAAGCTCTGGTCTCTGAGGTACATACTGATTCTATTGGCATCTTTAACTTTAATAGAATAGTGACGGAAACAAAATTTGACGAAATCAAAATTTGATATGATAAACAACGTATAAACAAACTATATTACTAATATAAAATAAAGCATAAACAAGCAAATTAAATCTTGGCACATCAATAAATATTGGTTTCAGGGGAAAAACAATACTCGATCATTTGCCTAGTTTTTGATTTCATACTTATTCTTCTTATTTTCATATATTTATAATTATACTACACAATCATATTATACAATTTCCTAGTTTTTGCTCGCTACTTTTTTTAAAAAAAGTTTATAAATGGAAGTCATGTCTACCATGTAAACCTCTCCTGACATGGTCGGAAAATCAATATATTAGATGGTTAATACAATGATGGAAACAAAATAAAAGATGGTTAATACAATGTTTGAGGGGAAGATCAGGGTGGCAAAAAATTAAATCAACAAACAAAAAAGCTTATAGGGCAAAAAAAGCAAAGAAAAGATATCTGATGAGATTTGTTACCTATGCAGTTGCAGAGACTAAATGAAGAGATGCAAAAGCCTAAAGAAGAAAGGCATCATGAGAGTTGTGGTGAACAAGGAGGAGCTCTAAGCAGCAGCACAGAATCACATAATGGAAAGTGTGAGCCAGAAGTGAGGCTAAATCAAGGAATTGTTTTGTGTAATGATATTGATTATAACGACAACATTAAAACAGAGTATTTTGGGTTCGAGGAAGAGACAGATCATGAGCTCATGAACATTGTGGAGAAAGCTGATGATAGTTGCTTGACATCTTCTGATAATTGGGGAGGTTTCAATTCTGATTCTCTCTTAGACCAGTCTAGCAGCAATTACCCTAATTGGTGGGATTTTTGGTCATAAAAAAACATATATAAGAAACAAATTACAAAACATAAGTGAAGAGACAAGAGTGTGTATAGTTTTGTAGATGTGTTAAGAAAAATAAAATTTGTCTTTAGTTTATATCTTGTTTCGATATCTATATGTATTTACTATCTTCAATACTCTTTGTAGCTAATTAGTAGTAAAATCAAGACTTTCACTTTGAAATATACAAACTACAATAGATCGTAAGACATGAGCTTCAAGAAACTCTTGAGATGAAAATATGAAAAGGTATCTTATGACAAAACGAGAAAAGTTCCGACCTACTAATCAACACAACTTCAGCGATCAAAACATAACATCTTTTACTAAGAAAAACAGACACATGGTTCGACAAAAACATAGATGGCTAAGGCTGTGAGGGTCAATGCCTTGAGTAAAAAAAAAACTCCAACCCTTTAATACTTTATTACTCTCTCATGAGCAACCAAGTAAGTATTTCCCTTCATAGACGCACAGTGATGATGCTACATTGTTGTACTGTCGGGATTGACATCAAGAACCTTCCATGAATTAGAGTTAAACTCGTAGACTTCAAACAAAGATAAAATTGCTCTGTTATGTGTCTCAACCCTATTTCTAAAGAGACAAATTTAATTTTATAACAAGAATAATAGAATATATCCTAATCTCTTGACCAGGATATTCTCTAATGCACCGCCTAATATGCTTCAATAAGATTAGAAATGTACTGCGATAACCAATCCGGTTTACTCTGGTTTGATCTCATTATTCCCCTTCAAGATGGTCATAAAAAAATACAAGACTCTGCAACATGAGAGAATCAAGAGAAGAGATTGAGTCATTGAGGATTGAAGTAACTGAAATCTTTGACTATCTTCCTTAGTCTTTCTTTATCCCTATTTTTTTTTTTTAAATGTTGTTAATGAATAAAAAAAAGAGCCGTTGAATTATCAATTTATCATTGAATAGATCGTGTGTAAAGAATAAAAGAGCGTGGAAAGCGCAATGTGAAAGGATTTCTGACCGTTCGATTCGAAGTGCTACACGTGGAAGATTTAGACGGTTAGATGACCTTACTTGTGGAAATCGTAACCGTCGATACAGCTGACTTTTTTTATTTTGACCAGTTTTGTGCTAAGTTGCATTTTCATCAAACGAGAGACTAATGATGATGACCCAGAAACCACGAACTGTGATCTGCGTCGGAGACATCCATGGACACATATTGAAGCTCAATAGCCTCTGGCTTAATCTTCAATCCGCCCTCAACCCATCAGATTTCAGCTCAGCTCTCGTCATCTTCCTCGGCGACTACTGCGATCGTGGACGGGAGACTCGAGAAGTCATTGACTTCTTGATCTCTCTGCCGGAGAAACATCCCGATCAGACTCACGTCTTTCTCGCTGGAAACCACGACTTCGCTTTCGCTGGGTTCTTGGGTTTGTTACCTCATCCTTCAGATGGGTCCGGTTTTAAGGACACGTGGAAAGAGTTCTCAGAAAGCGAGGAGAGAGAAGGGTGGTATAAAGGTGAGAGGTTCGAGGATATGCATCTCCAAAGTAGGAGATGGGCGGGAAATATTAGGGATCAGTTCGATTATGCAGCATATGGGGTGTTGTATAATGGATCGATATACGATGCTGGGTCGACTTTTAAATCCTATGACGTTCCTCATGGATCTTTTGGTATAGTTCTCTCCATTCAATGAGTTCTGCTAAAAAAAAAAAAAAAAAAAAAAGGTGTTCTGCTTCTTCTCATTGGTTATAGTTTTATAATTTGGCGGGAAACTGTAAATTTAGTTAAGTGATATTGTGAATTTGGTGATCGATTTGGAGTTTTCATCTCATCTGTCTGCTGGTGAAAATTATGACATTTTGAGACTGTGTTTGGGATCCTTTTACTTGATAGATTTGGTGAAGGCAGTACCGGAGAGTCACAAGAAGTTCTTGAGGAATATGGTATGGGTCTATGAAGAGGTAAAGACTCTTTCTTCTACCATTTTATCCTGTGATGTTCGTATGAAACAATAGTTGAATGTAATTATAAAACCATAAAAAAAAACTTGAACTTTGGCCTTACCGATCGATCTCTCGCAACCCATTTGAAAATTACAGCCATGCTAGTTTGATGATTTAATTTGCAGGACGATGTTTGTATAGAAACAGAGGAAGGGATTGAGCATTGTAAGTTGATCGCTGTACATGCTGGTTTGGAGAAAGGACAGAAAGTAGATGAACAGCTCAAGGTTTTGAGAGCTAAAGACACAAGCATCCCTAGAATACAACCTCTAGCTGGTCGGGAAACCGTTTGGGATATCCCACAGGTAAAAAAAAAAAAAAAAAAAAAGTCAAAAGAACCAAAGTTTTGTGTTAAGATAATGCTCAGTTTTAAAATATCTTCGAATGCTTTTGTTTTCTCTGAAACCATTCTTCAGGAACTGGACGATAACCAGACTGTTGTAGTTAGTGGACACCATGGGAAACTTCACATCAATGGAATGAGATTGATCATCGATGAAGGAGGTGGATACGACGAAAATCCTTTGGCTGCAATCGTTCTTCCTTCTAAGGAAATTATCCGCAACACCTGACTCCTTTGGCTGCAATTGCTCTAGTTTTTAAGTTCTGTTATTTTATTTTCCAATGTTGTTTTATCTTCTAATTTGGCTCATTCAAATGATCATATCTTTTTATATAGAAATGCGTTTTAAGAATACACCAAATGGACTTATACTTATATAATGTTGTTTCCAATGTGTTTTAACTTATGACTTGTGAGAGAAGAAAATTTAGACAAAAATCTAAAGAGATCAATTTTAACATTTTTAAAAGAAAATAATTTGTTCAAAAAAATAAAAATAAAATAGGAAAATTATTATATTTTTTAAGGGTTAAAGATTTTTATAACATAAAATAAAAGTAGCCACAGACCCACAAATACATTATCAATTTAAGAAACGACACAAAATGGCGCAAAAACCACGAACGGTGATCTGCGTCGGAGACATCCATGGATACATATCGAAGCTCAACAACCTCTGGCTTAATCTTCAATCCGCCGTCGACCCGTCAGATTTCAGCTCAGCTCTCGTCATCTTCCTCGGCGATTACTGCGATCGTGGACCGGAGACCCGAAAAGTCATCGACTTTTTAATCTCTCTGCCGGAGAAACATCCGGATCAGAGCCACGTGTTTCTCGCCGGAAACCATGACTTTGCCTTCGCTGGGTTCTTGGGTTTGTTGCCCCGTCCTTCAGATGGGTCCGATTTAAAGGACACGTGGAAAGAATACGAGGATAGTGAAGAAAGAGAAGGTTGGTATAGAGGTGAAGGGTTCGAGGATATGCATCTTCAAGGTAGGAGATGGGCGGGAAAAATTAAGGCTCAATTCAATTCCGTGAAAGGGATGCCTTATCAGGGATCCATTTACGATGCTGGATCCACTTTTGAATCTTATGGTGTTCCTCATGGATCTTCTGGTAAAAGTTCTCAATCAATGTGTTCTGTTTTCTTCATTTAGTTTTTGATTAGTTACTGCATTTGGTGGGAACTGTAAAAGATTACAATTAGTGGTTTCGTTTCAAGTAATGTTGTGAATTTGGTTATGAAGCAATGATTGGGATCTGTTCACATTTCAATTTAGAGCTATTTGGTTGGCCAAAGATTGAATCTTTCTCGACTTGGAGTTTTGAAACTGGTTTGTTTTGTATTCCTTGATAGATTTGATGAAGGCAGTACCGGAGAGTCACAAGAAGTTTTTGACCAATATGGTTTGGGTCCATGAAGAGGTAAAGCTTCTTTCTCCCTCCTAAGATTTCATCTTATGATGTTTGTAAGAACAGTAGTTGAGTGTGGTTTATAAAACCATAAAAACTAGACCTTTGGCCTTACCCATAATTAGAAAGTTTCAGCCATGCTAATTCCGGACCAAGGATGACCATTTGTTCGATTCAATTGCAGGATGATGTTTGTATAGAAACAGAGGAAGGGCTAAAGCATTGTAAGTTGATCGCCGTACATGCTGGTTTGGATAAAGGGAATAGCGTAGAAGAACAACTAAAGCTTTTGAGAGCAAAAGACACAAGCATTTCGAAAATACAACATCTAAGTGGTCGAAAAACCGTTTGGGACATCCCACAGGTAAAACATGGAAAGAACCAAACTTTTGTGTTAAGATCTTGCTCAGTTTTGAAATCTTTTTTCGTTAAAAACATTTTTTCAGGAGCTAGATGATAAACAGACTGTTTTAGTTAGCGGCCACCATGGGAAACTTCACATAGATGGCATGAGGATGATCATCGATGAAGGCGGTGGATACCCGGATAAACCCGTGGCTGCAATTGTTCTTCCTTCCAAGAAGATTATCCGGGACACCGATCATTTTTCTTGTTAAGTTTTTTTTTTTTTTTTTTTTTGTCATCGTGCCAAAGTACGTTTCATTCAAATTAGTAAGGTTACCATCAAATTTTACACATCCTCTTAAAATAAATGGGCCTCTCGGATTCAAAAGCACAACTCTTTAAAACTTATTTCTACACATCCTCCCAAGCCCCAAATTCAGCATGTCCAGATTTATGTAAATAAATGGGCCTCAGAACATTCAAAAGTTCAACTCTTAGAACTTACGGTTCCTAAAGGTTGAAGAGGAATCTCTTGGTAGTAACTCGAAATTTATTGGTTAATAAAATCGTGTTTTAACCAAAAAAAACAGAAACATGTTAATTTACAACTCATTTAAATAAATAAAAATAAAAAATTGTTTTCCCTTCTACACACTTGGATCCATAAATTAGGAAAGGAGCAATACTCTTTTTAAACAACAACAAAAAAGGGGGCCCAACAAATAAAATAAAAAAAAAGACAGATAATAAGAAAAGGAGTTGTCAGAAATGTGCAAACACATGCTTACTTTATTTTATTTTCAGTATAATAACGACAGCTGTTTACTTGGGTTGGTTCACGTGAATCGAATTTTGTATATGAAAAATTCCTAAGTTTTAGGGGATAACCAAAATTCGGCTCAATTTGTTACCACAGAAAATTGTTACCGACTAAATCGTTCTTTTTTCCCGAATAAACCAGTAATATATATTGTTTCCCAGATCAAATTTGACCAGTAATATATGAAATTGCCTTATTGACTTTATTCTTGTGCAGAAAAAGCAAAATAAATATTAGACTTGACCAACGAAAGAAAAATTGCAACATCCAACTTGACAGAACTAAGAATTTCCTTTTCTGGAATTTCTAGAAAATATGTAATTTGTTTAGTATGTAACGTGAGAACTGGACAATTTTGCTGGACTACGTATACTTCAGTTAAAATATGGTTGTTGAGACATAATCTAGTATGTGAGTTCGTGCGTATACATAGTTTTGATATATAACAAAAGAATTTGACACTAGATTTCCCTAATCATAGTTACGACAATATTATGTCCAGAGTTTTGCGGTACAAAACCAGAGAATATTCAGACACCATCTAGACTAAGATCACTTCTTTCTTTGGCTCTTTTTGTTTATTTCAAAACAGATTATATCTCGACATTAATAGAAAGTTACGTTCATTTCGGTCTTTGAACTTGTCCATTGATTTTAGGAGTAGTAGATTTTTCAATAAAGATTTTTATACTATTATGTAAGCATAACATCGAAGAAACCAGTGACTCAAGACATATGATAAGTAGTTTGGGTAAATTGGTTGGACATACTCGAATTTTGAAACCTAGAGATACCGAATTTAATTTATAGTCAAAATGCAAAAAAAAGAAAAAGAAATGACAACTACACCAAGTCGGCAAAATAACTTTTTGTTGGTTAACCCTCAGAAAGTCAGAATAATGGGGGTTTATAACTTAAAATATTGTAATGTATGCGCAAGTTTGTAATTTTTACCATAACATTTATGTACTATATAATTAATATATATGACTGTAAAAAAAGGAATATTTTAAGGAAAAAAAATGTAAATACAAAGACATATGGTTTCGTAGGGACCAGAATCTTTGGGGATGTCAGTTGGATTAGCGTAACGGCCAAAACACAAAGATACTTCTCTTCTTTCTTCCTTGTCCCATATGAGACCTATTACTGCTTTGTTTATAATTGGTTCGTTAATGACGATGGTGGTAATTACTAATTAGCCATAGAAATGAATACTTACGATAATAATAACAATACTTTATGTTTAAACATATACTATCTATAATCTATGAATAAAATAACATTTATATATGTTGGTCAACAACTCAACATCATGGATCAACTATACAGCACATATTTTATGTGATATATTGGTCAATCTGAAATTTTTTAATTGTGGATTGCGAAGATAAACAAATAAAAAAACTACAGTGGTGAACAAACTAATAAATCAAAGCCGTAAATATATATATATATATATATATATATATATATAAATCAATCAATCAAAGCGGTATGAATTTTCATAATTATGTCAAAGTTAAAATGTTTAATGAAAAGCTCTTAAAAAGCGTTTAAAATATGTATGTACAATATTGTTAAATCTTTTTTTGTTAAAGACATGTGTTAAATCTTGTTCCAGAACTATTCTGATTCTTGTCTAATGACCAAATTATTCATAGATGTATTACAGTGTAATAGACATTCGAGTTTATATCGCACTCAATGAAACTGATGACATTTACAGATGTTAAATGGATCGTTTTTTTTTCAATCAAAAATATTTTTTTTTGTGATAAAAGTTTTCAATCAAAAAATAATGTTGACAGGCAGACTCTTGTAGAATCTATGTTATCATGCATTACGGTTCAAATAAGATCCCATAACAACTGAAAAGGTTTTCATTAATGAAAAATATTGCGTAATAAAGTTATAAGATTCCGTGATAATTACAATTAACTAGAATATTTCGTAATAAAATCACCTGGCATGGACAGGGAAACATACAGAAGACATAACGTTGATTTAATATGAAAATAATGGAAAATATGAGGTTGATCAGAGACAGCAAATCATTTTTCATGAGACCATTAAATCCTAATTAAGTGCTGCTGCTGGCAATTAGGTATAAAGTCGATATCCTCTCTTCCTCAATCACGTTCATAATCATCACACCTAAGAGTACTAAAAGAAACAAAAATAGTTTGAACAAAATTTCTTTATAGTGGTGAAGCATGTAATACGTATTCGATCGGGTTTCAAACGCTTTCAAATGTCACTATTTAAGTTTTATTTCGCTAATTAATTTGAACACACACGAAACAAAAAGTTAGTCGGTATTTGTATTTGTAATACTCTACACCAGTACCGTTATTTCTAAAACAAATTACATGTTTAAAACATTAATTGCACTGCCTCTGTTGTGGTCTTGTAGATATTCAGAATGATATTTTTAAAAAACTACGATAAATATGTCTTATTTAAATATATTTTACTTATAAAACAAGGACAAGTTGGAATCCATAGAAGAATAATTAAAGAAAAAAAGTATGGGTGCCAAATGATATAATCTGATGCATGCGCTAACACAAACACCGGTTTAGTGGGTCCTTTGTGGCAGGGAGGCACACGTCGTCAAAGGATCACCCTCTTTCTATGTCTTTCCATTTTATTTTATTTGATCGACTCAATCCTCACCGTACATCTAATCTACGATTTGGTTTTGCGTTTATTTTGTTGTTGTTTTTGATAATTAATTAGCTTTGGTTTTTGCTTCGACAAGTCTATTCCAAAACGAAGTCACAAAAAGTGGACCAAAACGAAATGAAATCACAGATGATTATATAGTTTGTAATCAATATATATATGAACTCAAACCATACTGAAATTAACTTAGTTAGATCTCAACAAATTTTTCTCAGGCTCAATTAATTAAACAGTATAACACCAATTACCAATACAAATAAAAACATAAATTTTGCTTGTTATATTATAAAACTTAAAAGATTTGTGAAAATTGTATTATATATATGATTTTATGTCAATTAGTAGGTAAGCTATCTTTCTAACTCAAGATAAAACAACAAAACCTTGCAAAAGTTTATCCATTAATTCTTAATAATTGAAATATCTACTAACTAATCTAACTTTCCATATTAATTTGTGGGACAAACAAATTTCAAATTGCCTAATGAGGACAATATATAAAACCCCACCATTAAAACAGTGTTACTATTATATATTGAGTTGAGATGATGGGTAGCTCAGAGGAATAATTTATGATATACATTGAAATAAAAGTAAATTCCATTAAGGAAAAAGAAAAAGAGTGAAGAAAAAAGAAGGATTCTTGCTTCGAAGGCCCGTAGTTGAAGCCGTTGGCTGAGTGGCTACTTCCCTTTGCCTTCGTTTTTACGTTTCTCCTCTCTTTTTCCTATTTGATATCCTTTTAATAGAAAGAGGATAATATACATATTAAAGGAACTATTTGATTTTCCATTTTATTTCGTTTGATCACAATTAATTGAATAGTTTTAACGTTGACACAAACCCATATACTGTATAGTTCCGATTTTTACTACTACGTAACAAAATAGATTTACATAGATACATTGGGTTTATGATATTTGTTAGTATTGAAAAATATATAAATAAGTTTGACGATGGTAGGATATCTACGTACGTACATCATATGTACGCTTTTGAAAAAATATATATATATATATACGTTTTTGAAAATGGTAGATATCTCCAAAATAAGTGTGGTCATCATGTACTGTAAATATAGAAAATAAAATATAACCCAATGATTGCAGTATACAATGTTAATGTATACGGTTAATTAATATATTGTATAGATACGAGATTATCCAATTGTTAGGGCTCCTCTCTAAAATATCTAGTACGTACCGTGCATAATATTGTTTATTTTTATTATTTATAGATATTATCTCAATTTCTCTACATATCTAAATCCAAGAAACAAACTTTTTTCCTGAATTATTTATTTTAGTTTGGTTCGGTATTTACGGTTTAGACGCGACAGCTGAGTTGTAACTTGTAAAGGAGGAGTAGCTGTCTCCGGGTTATACGGGTCACCCGTTCGTCGATCCAACGGTTACAAAAATCAGATTCTCCTCGCCTTTGTTTTTTTTTTTTTTCTTTTCATTATAAGAGAATAAAATCGATAATCATTTCTGTATCTTTATCGGTTGTTGGTGGCAGTTATGTAATTTCACCTAATGCTTCTTTTATCTCTTTTTTATACGTTTCAATATATATTATTTTTAAGATAAAAAAGTTGTTTTTTTCCCGTTACACAATAAATTATAGTAGTTATATATTGTGTAATTATCTTTATATATGTTCATATCTCAGCACTATTTCTGGGTTCAAAAAGAAAAGCTTAGTAGCTATTTTCTCTACCACAGAAGAGAAGAACCTAGAACCAGAGAGATCGAGAGAGAGAGAGAAACAGAGATCGAGAGATTGAGAAGGAGAGGCCAGAGGTTATTTCAGATGAAGGAGATGCAAGCAATAGAGACGTCACAGCCGACGACGGTGGCTCCGGCGGTGCATAGCCGACAGTTGGGAGCTCAGTTGTCGGGAAGTATGAGTTTCAGCAGCCAAATGTCGAAGGAAGACGAGGAGATGTCGAGGACGGCGTTATCGGCGTTTAGGGCGAAAGAAGAGGAGATCGAGAAGAAGAAGATGGAGATTAGGGAAAGGGTTCAAGCTCAGCTTGGTCGTGTTGAAGAAGAGACTAAGCGTCTTGCTTTGATCCGTGAGGTATTACTTATATTTTTTTTTATCATTTTTTTTTTTTTTTTTTTTGAGAATTGTGCTTCAATTTTGGCTTCTGTTATCGAAAAATAGATTGGGATGTAAAAATTTGAACATTTGGGGGTTTAAAATATAGTATAATATGTGGATTTAATTCATGTTTAAGGGGAAATTGTAGGACCCAATTGTTGGAAATTTCAAGATCTGACAATCTTATTCAACCAAAATTTAATAATATTCCCTTTGGTTTTTGCGTAAGCGGAGAAAATTTTGGGGCTTTTGTGTTGGACTTAAGACTTAAGTGGCCAAAGCTGGATTTAGTCTGGTTCTAGGGTTTTTCAATTTCTAGATTTGTAGTGGAACCCATTTGCTAAAAATGAGCTATGTGGATTTGAAAATAACCATTTGCTTCTTCTGGGTGATGTTCAGGATCAAGTATCTGGACTGGACTTAGTCTGGTTCTAGTTTTTTTTCCCCCAATTTCTTGTTAAAGATCAGCTCTGTGGATCAAAGCTGTTTACTTTTTATGAAAAGAATCATTTGCTTTTTTTCTGGGTTATGTTATATTGATGACTAAGAAGCTCAGTGGTTAAATTGTATTTCAGGAACTTGAAGGTTTAGCTGATCCCATGAGGAAAGAAGTTGCTTTGGTCAGGAAGAAGATTGATTCTGTCAACAAAGAATTAAAGCCACTGGGGCATACAGTTCAGAAAAAGGTATGGCCAAAACATTAATTATCAAATCCATTCACCCTTATTCCAAATATGTTTGCTTGTGGATTAAGAGGCTAAGCTGGTGAAGTTACACAACGTGCAGGAACGAGAGTACAAAGAAGCTCTTGAAGCATTTAACGAAAAGAATAGGGAGAAAGTGCAGCTTATCACCAAACTAATGGAGGTTAGTCTACAAATCCTCAAATCTCTTTTTTTTTTTGGTCATAAATAAAAATTGTAGAATGATTGATTTAACTGTTCTAATTGATATTGTTCTGCTTCTCTCTGGTTTTCTTTCGGCTCTGTGTTGTTGGGGTCTTTTTCACTTTACCTTTTGCATCTGTGTGTGGATAGAGACATTCCCGCAGCTCTGTTCTGAGAAATGTATCAAACACTGATAGTTTTAGGCATGTTTGTTATCTTGCTGATTGAGCATTTTAATCTTTATCTTCTGTTGTTGAGTTCTTCTGACCAGTCTCTGTATTTGCTTAAAGCTATATGTGAATCAGTTCCTCCAAACTGTGCGAGTTGCATTGAACATCCTTGCGTTTTTTTCACATTGCATGTCTGTAAACTGAGCATATTCATATTCATCAAATGAGCCGCACTCTGATCTGTGTTGACTATATTCACTTTGATTTGTGTTCTTGGCTTAACGGGTTTTGGAAATGAAATGCTTTGCAGTTGGTGGGAGAAAGTGAAAAGATGAGAATGAAGAAGCTGGAGGAGCTAAGCAAGAACATAGATTTGATACACTGACTTTGAATCCAAGACAGAACAAAAGCTTCTTGGACCAGAGATCATCCTCTGAGTGTTTAACCGCGCTACGTTTAGGTTTGGTGATATGGTGAATGTAATTTATATTTTATAATCGTCGTGTGCTACATTACTACTATTATTATTATCTTTGTTAGGGTTTCTTGGAGAATCTATAATGTTTTTTAGGAAGTAACTTCAAAAAATACTCATTAAGACAGGTTTGTAACTAAACACTACTTTTTTTTACCCCTCTGAACCCTTTTTCTCTATATTGTCCTTTTTAATTGGTTTACTTGTCTCTGTAAAATGTGTTTCCATTTTGACATTTTATGATATAAAATGTACAAAATATTAGGTGTTAAAAGTTGGAATTTCTTCATGTCATGTGCGCTGGGAAATTGATGGGAAATGTAGAAAGATTTAGAGAATATTGTGTAATTAAAATAAATTTAATTATTATATTTGTCCGATTGGTACGTTAAGGTAGAGAGGATCACGGGTCAGATGTGTTCTATGTTGGCCTTTCCGGAATTTGATTTATTCCAAAATGACCGTTGGAGTAAACAAATTGTTTCATCAGGAAAAAAATTTAAAAACATATCCAGAAGACAATTTTTTATATTTTATTATCTATCTTCCTAACACTTTTTAATTAAAGTTACAAATGCAATACTTAAAGTGTGTATTATGTTTTTATATCCAAAACATGGCTGTCATTGGTAACAATACATAATTGCTTAATAGCATAATTGCAGAATGAAAAGCTGCAGAATGAAAAATTGCATAATAAAATTTTTGTATGATTGAGGCTCTGATTGGTAAACGATGCATAATTGCTTAATTGCATAATTGTAGAATAAAAATTGCAGATTGAAAAGCTGTAGAATAAAAATTTGCATAATCAAAATTTTGTGTGATTGGATATCATGCATAATGAAATAAATCACTAAATGC
This sequence comes from Barbarea vulgaris, assembly GCA_963667165.1. Classification (NCBI taxonomy): domain Eukaryota; kingdom Viridiplantae; phylum Streptophyta; class Magnoliopsida; order Brassicales; family Brassicaceae; genus Barbarea; species Barbarea vulgaris. The sequence goes on from OY763893.1 coordinate 3,426,324, forward strand.
ATTCTTATTTGCATAATGACTTTTTACTTGTAATTTTTTAGGCAAAAAACAAATCTTGCGTTTTTGCCTAATTGTCTATTATTATGAATAAAACTTGCAGAATGACATATTGGAATAAACCACTAAAAGCATGCATATTTGCATAATGAATTTTTACTTGTATTTTTTTAGACAAAAAATAAATTTTGCGTTTTTGACTAATTGTCTATCATTAGGCAATTTTTTGTGATTGGTAAAAAAGTTGCATAAATACATTAGAAAACGCAATTAGACGATTATGCATCTTACCAATCAAAGTCATAACCAACTGTACCTAATATAAGTATTGTTCCTTATTTAGCAACAAAATTGAAAAAGATCAAACAATTTTTTTTTCTTTTCTGTAAATTAATAGAGCCCAACCATGTTTTGATACATCGATATAAAATCATATGATAAGATACCAGGCTTTTCTTCATTATATTAGGGAGGGTGCATCAATGAGACAGAGACACTAATTAATGATCAATGATGATGTGGCTATTACAATGGGAAACATAGAGATCATAAAAGAAATGAAAATAAAGAACAATGATTAATATTCTAGTCTTTGTTTCATTTGATTAGTATCGCCAATGATTATTCATGTGTCATAAAATTCCAAATCCACTCCAAATATGTACCCCATGTACATAATATAAATTGATATATATATATATATATATATAATCCTGAGGGGAACTCTTGGGCCACTAATTTTACCAACAACGAACTATTTAAAAAATTATATGCTATTTATAAATTGCATTAATATGAATACATGATATACGATAGGGTGAAGTTCCCTTTGTCATCACATGCTTAACTTATTATACTTTATGTTAAGATTTTTAGCTGAAACTCTCAACCTACTTTTCTCGTTAGTTTGGTCAAATGTACACATTTGGTAGAAACTAAAAAGATTTAAGAGTTAAGAAAATAAAGTAAAGAGGCGTGTAAAGGAGTTCATTTGCTATGATTCGCTTTTCTCTTGTGAGGTATGCGCAGCAGCATCACTCGCTCAGCCACTCTTATCAGTTATCATCTTCCATCACTTTTTTTCCAAGAAAAAAATATATTTCTTTTAACTTTTGATTCTCTACTCTCTACCCATCTATCGATCTAGCTCTCAATGATTTGGACATCTCAGGAATCAAGGGCATTTCCGTAAGTAATTAAGAATCTTCCTTTGTATTTTCAGTCTACAAATTATCTGTCTAGACTAGGCCGGATTATTTAAAATTTAAGCTATTTGATTTGCTTTATCATTTGAAACCCATTGCGTTTACTGTTGATTTAGGCCCAAAGTTCTAATGATAAACCTCTGCCTCAAACTTATAGCAACAACACTTACCAACATTTCCCAATTAGCCCAAGCCAGCCCGAAAATGAGACTTAAACCAGTTTTATATTTTATAAATTCTTATCATCACTATTGTCTTACAAAAAACTAAAAAGAAAGTGAGACTTGAAATACTTTGGGGCTGATGTTAGGATACAAACAGTCAAATATCCTTAGCTAAATCCCAAAACCGACGTCAATAGAATAATCCATGCCTTGTTTTCCGTTTTGGCTGTGAAATAGAAAGCTGGAACCAACAAAGAAACGTCCGCAATGATGTTATCTTGAGACCTTTCTCAACTCCATCTTCAACTTCTCGACCAGGAAGATGTATCTTCTCCCAATACTAGCGCCCACCCTCTTTTTTTTTTTTAGGAACATACTAGCGCATACCTGTTTATCAGTAATATATATTATTGTAAGATTAGTAGAATATGTTAAAAACAAACATAGCTTAAGAGAAAAAAAAAGTAAACATTATAGCTTAAAATGATCAAATAGATGATGGAAGTGTCTTTTGATCGTCATTATAAATAGATCAATAAGTACGTCATAATATTTTCCCATTAATCCCATATACATTAATTGTCAGTCGTCTTATCAAGTATATGACGTAAGTGTGTTTAACAAAACAAAACAAAACAAAATGACGTTAGTGTGAAAAGACTAGAGTAGTATTGATGTAAACTGAAAAAGAATAAAATAAACAATTTGCCAAACTTCCCATTACGGTGATGAAAGAAAAAAAAGATTTAACTATTTAATTTAACTAGTTAAGGAAAACATAGTATATATATTATACATCTATACATTCGCTTATATACCAAGAAAATTTAAGTGGTTATAATAAAGTCATGCATGGGACCATCGTCCCTGTAGCTCAAATTCGACCTTTTTCATGGACGACACGATCCGCCTCTATCGCTCTCCTCTTTCTATTGTTTTATTTTTGGTCCTTTTTCCATGAAATCTATTGCTTTGGTTTTGTTAATTTTTTAATATTTTCTCTCCTCTTTTTAAAAATAAAAAATAAAACGTGAGTTATAATAACCAAAAAGGGAACAGGTTCTTTACAATAGTTCTGGCCCAAAAATAAAAAAATAAACCTAATTGACACAGATATCCTTTTCTGGCGTTGGAAATAAAAAGATTTCGAAACTTACTTTTTCTTTTCATTATATCGGCCCTCACAGTCTCACACTTGAAATCTTCAGTCTTCTCTTCTACCAAATCAAACTAAATGGAAGATCATCATCATCATCATCATCATCAAAACCATCCACAGTACAGTATACCGCATCCGTCTCCTCATTTCTCCTCCGATCTCTTCGGCTTCAACCTCGTTTCGGCGCCGGAGCAGCACCATCGTCTTCAGTTTACCGATAATGAGATAAGTTTCTTGCCACGTGGCATACAAGGGCTTACGGTGGCTGGAAACAACAATAACACTAATGTAGCGAGCAGAAGTGGTGGTGGGTTTAGTGGCTTTACGGACGGCGGAGGAACAGGGAGGTGGCCGAGGCAGGAGACGTTGATGTTGCTGGAGGTCAGATCTCGTCTTGATCACAAGTTCAAAGAAGCCAATCAAAAGGGTCCTCTCTGGGATGAAGTTTCTAGGTCTCTCTCTATTATTTACCCTAATTTTTATTTTTATTTTTCTTGATCTCTCTCCAATTAACTTTATTTTCCCTAAAAAACAAATTTTAATTCCGGAGGGGAAAGTTAAGATAAAACAAAAACTAGTGGATATTTTGAACATGGGTTTTGTTTCATAAACAAATTCTTACCACGAAGATTTGAAATATTCTTTTTTTGTTTTTCTAATTTTATATATAATATTATTACGGAAATGATTGAGGAACCCTCGAAACAAACTAAAACACTAAACAGTTTTTTTTTATAAGATTAAGATCTTACTTTCCAAAAACGTTTCTTGTCATTTATGTGCTTGATTGCTTTCCATTTCGAAATTCTATCGTTTATTTCCAAATTTAATTAGGAAAAAATTTGTGAGTATTCTCAACAAAGGGTTTGTTTCATAAAGAACCCATTCTATATTGATGTTGTATGTATAGACAGATCAGTTCACTCTTTTTCTTTGGTACTATAGTATTGTTTTGGGCGAGAGATTGAATGACCAGACAATATTAGGCGTTTCAGTTAAAATTGCGTCAGGTGCTTTAAATAACAAAAAGAGTAAACCACCATTTAAGAAACTCTTTTCTTTGACTTAGTTTGACTTTTTGTTGTTGTTGTTATTGATAAATGATAATCTCTATTTTATCTTTCGTCGCTTCTGAGATATGTTCCCTCTTTTTTTTTTGTATAACTGTGCATCGAAATATGTTAGACACATATATGTTCTTGTGAATCTGTTAGTCCAAAGTGAGTTTCAAAAAAAAAAAAAAAAAAAAAAGTGAATTTCAAAAGATCTTGGTCCGGAAATTACACACGTACGTTATCTTGATTTGGCAACTGCTTGGTACGGTATATTAATGCAACCCTTGTAAATGCATAATTCAAGTTTGCGGTACATAATACAAATTTGAATCAATGATGAAATCATGAAAGTAATGTATTTTTCATTCTTTTGTTGGTTTTTCTCATCTTCTTAGGATTATGTCGGCGGAACATGGATACACTAGAAGTGGCAAGAAGTGTAGAGAGAAGTTTGAGAATCTCTACAAGTACTATAAAAAGACAAAAGAAGGCAAATCGGGTCGACGACAAGATGGTAAAAACTATAGATTTTTCCGGCAGCTTGAAGCGATCTACGGCGAATCCAAGGACTCAGTTTCTTGCTATAACAACACACAGTTCATGATGACCAATGCTCTTCATAGTTTTCAAGATCCGAACATTCATAACATTGTCCCTCATCATCATAAGCCCTTGGACAATACTCAAAGCCTTAGCATATCTAACAACTTCAACTCCTCCTCCGAGTTGGATCTGAGTTCCTCCTCTGAAGGAAACGAATCTACTAGAAGAGAGGGGATGAATTGGAAGGGAAAGATCAAGGAATTCATTGGTGTTCATATGGAGAAGTTGATAGAGAAGCAAGATTTTTGGCTTGAGAAGTTGATGAAGACTGTGGAAGACAAAGAACACCAGAGGATGGTGAAAGAAGAGGAATGGAGAAGAGTTGAAGCGGCAAGGATCGATAAGGAACGTTCGTTTTGGAGAAAGGAAAGGGAGAGGATGGAAGCTAGGGATTTTGCGGTTATTGAGGCCTTACAGTATTTGACAGGAAAGGCATTGATTAAACCGAAAACTTCGTCCCCCGAAGAGATGGTTAACGGGACAATGACCAATAATGGATATGCTGTTGAAGAAAATAAGAGCAAGATGGAAAAAATTCACATGATCACTAAGAAAAGGAAGGAGAAGTGCTCTAGCCACTGTGGGGATTATCTGAGAACGGAAGAAAATATGATGATATGCAACAATCAAGAAACAGGAATGAACAAGAATTGTATTTATCAAGATGGTGAAGATATGAACGAGCAAGGCCATCATGAAGGTTCCTCAGCTTCGAACTTGAAGGACACAAACCCTAGCCACGGCATTGCCATGGCGGCTAGTACAAACTGCTTTCCGTTGCTCATGGGAGATGGAGATCAAAACTTGTGGGACGGTTGTTGTTTGAAGCTAATTAGCAAAGAAGATAATCATCAGTAAGCTTTTTTTTTTTTTTGTTTACGAAGAATAAGTGAACTTAGGGAACCTTGTATTAATTATTTTAATGGCTGATTATGACATAGGAGGAATTAATTAACAAATGAAAAAATATCTAAGAAAGTATAAATGTCTCTTAATCAATGATGATTTTTTTTTTTTGTTGTTGTTATGAACCAATGGTAATGTATTTAACTGGTTTGTAAACTTTATTTTGTATTGTATTATAGACCTTTTTTAGTTATATCTTACCCTCATGGTGTATATGTATTATTTTCATGTTTGAACATATAAGGATTCACGTGTTGTTTTTGTCGTTTTTCAAAATTCCATTCATTTAAGATTGGAGAGAAAATCACAGGACAAAATGTACTCATGGAAGTCAAGAAACCCATGCACAAAAGGGTAAATATGTAATTTGGAAATCCCATAGCTAGAGACGTTACATATTTGCGTTTTAGACGAAATGTATATCCGTACAAAAGGAAGAGTAGAGGGAGAGAGGCAGAGTAACTACTCCCTCCGTTTCATATTAATTGTCGTTTTAGAAGTTAAAATTCGTTTCATAATACTTGTCGTTTTGTGTTTCCAATGCAAATGTTTGGTAAAAAATTCAATTTTATCCCTATTATTTTAATGTTTGACCAATCAAATAAAACTAAATAAACATTAATTAGGGTTAAAATAGATAATTTAAATGTTTTCTTAATATGTGTGAAACAACCTTAAACGACAACTAATTTGAAACGGAGGGAGTATTTTATTTGCATGTAATTAATTACTACTTCATTCTTATATAGACGAGTCAATACGCTTCCCATACATTATCATACTGCTACATTCTGATTTCGTCTTCCCACGCATTTATTTCATTTGTCCACTTACATTTACATACACATGGGTCACTCCAATTTTACTAAAACCACACACTTACTTTGAAACTTTCAACTTCCACCAGTTTATATGTTAGATTTGAGAGTGGTAATTTTTTTTTTTTGGTGATACTTCATACTATCAATGCTGATTAGTATATGTCAAATTCTAATAAAAAAAACGAAGATACCAAAATAAAATAAAATTATTTTTGTTGATGCCTTTAGTGATTGGTCAAACTTCAAATCAGATTGACCCATTTGAGGTATACGTACATGCTGTTTTTTATCAGAAATCCATAATAATAATCATAATTATTATATTTGATCAATGGTTTGCAAATTGAGGGACAGAAACTGAGAGATGGGAAGAGACAGTAATTTTTAAAATAATTTTAAATAGAGAAACTGGTATGATTTTACAATGAAGAGGTGAGTTTGTCCCCTACTCTGTCCACCTATGATTCGACATATCATCAACTCAATATTTGTATTCATAAATAATTGAAATATACTTATATCACCTATGTATAATTTTGACTGTTTTGAATCTTTTGATTACACCAAAATTCTCAAACTTAGGGCAAGGCGGTAGTAAAACGATCGGCTCGGCAGTCGGAACTTGCCATGATTTTTCCCAAATCGAAGAAAAGCAATAAAGCAAGTTTTGAATTTTACTTTTACAAAAAAAATTAAAAAAATTTGAATTTTATATATTTAAATTTTGGACGCTAAATTCCATACGGAATTAGAAGTATCATAATTTTAGAGTACTTTCCAAATCTTAGAATTCAGGGAATGAAAGGGTCAGTAGACCATTTAACCATGTATTCATGAAAACGTGAAAATGAACATATTGTACCTCGGTAAAAGTCAGGTTATATACGTGTAACACATTTACATATTACTGATAATAATTATATACGTTTCTATCGATAAAAAAAAAATTCTAAAGAAAAATGTTAAGGCACTAGGTTCATTCGAATCGTCCAAGTAAGAAATTTTCAGGCCCTTTAACAAAAAAAAGAAAAAAAAAAGTATGTAATTTTCTATGCTCTTTCCACAATACAAGACCTTAATTATCAGTTTCTATCAAAACATTATCAATAATGAATGTTACTGTGGCAAAATCTGAACTAAAATGTGATTTCATTATGGTTTTCTTAACCCAAGTTATTGTGATAACTCGATGAAATAATAAAAAGAAGGTTATTTTGAACCCAATTTTGAATTGTGGGCTTTTATTTCACAGCCCATCACATCATTTAGGAGACAAGTAAAAAAAGGAAAAATGTATGTTGCTCCATCTAAATTCAGTTTCCTTCTGAATTTCCTTTAAATTTCCTTTATTCTTAAATCTGTTGGATTCGAAAAAACCCGAACTAGTTCATTTGCAATGGTTTGATTTGTAATATCTTACTAAAAGATACAAACTAAAACTAAAACTATTGCCCAAAATCTTGGCAATGACTTAGAAAGTCTTTTCCATAAAGAGTTGCATGAAATTGAAAGTTAATGAAAGCTAAGGTACTCTATGATCTACCTTAACCCATTTCATTCGTCGTCTTCTTTTTTCCGTTTGTCAGGTGGGCAATGCAGTCTTTTCACTAAAGTCTCTGAAGTACGTTTCTTCCGGTCGAACCCTCTTACACAAACATATCCTGCAATATTAACCAACTTAGGCTATATTCAATACTTTCATACGAACATCTTACATCACCAAATAAAAGAATACATTATCGCTGATTGTTTTATGTTCCTAGCCCTAAGACCTATTATTCGGGATTCAGGATCCGCTCCAGAAAACAAGATATCCGGGTTGGCCGGATCCGTATATATATATTATTAATATATATATTTTTATATTTTGTATTATAATTATAATAATTTTAAATAATTTTATTTATTTATTTTTTCTTCAGATTTTATATAATAATATATTATTTTTTTAATAAAAAAAACGGATCAGAATATCCCCATCCGGCCCACCCTAGGATTTTTTCATGAATATAAAGTTTGATACTAAAAGGTGTTTCTAGCTAACCATAACATAAACATTAGACATTATTGGCATACCTTCCCAGAAATTGAATTGAATTGCATCCACTGATAAACCTAACAAATTAGAAAAACCATATTCAGACATAAACTTGGATTTGTATACATATATGAATATATACATACACACTCATAAATTGACAGTTTTGTTTTGAAAATTCACCTCTACAAATCACGGATACAGAGGATCCAAAGTATGCGATACTCATTGGTAGTTTCCGTATCAGATCTGTTGGGACTTGAATGGGGTTGATACTAGAGGCATGGTCAGCAAAAACCTACACAAGTACATCAAAATTGAGCTTGTAGTAGAATGTTGTTTGTGATCATTCTGTAAATTGACTCCATATTGGAAAAAAACGTTACCTCGTTAGTTTGGAAGTAAGTGCCATTCAGAGGGAAGCCCCCTCTCATAGCTGTTCTGCAAGGTATCTGTTCACAAACAAGTAGTCATCTTTATTGTTTCCTCTAATTTCTACTTGAAAATATTATCTTGAAACCATAATCTTACCAATATAGTTCCTCGTACTGTTTGTGACTTCTCTTCCCGTATACAGTTGCATTGAAAACATTTCTTATCATGACATAATGTATTGATGTCTTGGGAACCACATCTTTTTTCAGGCGGTTGAATGGAATTGATCGTTTCACCTGGTATAAAAAGTTGTACAATCACATGTTAGACAATTATTTATATTTATATGCATATATAAGACTGGAAACTCATAGATATTTTGTTTTTCGTATTTGATCCTTGAAAAGAATAATCATGGTCAGCTCTTATTGCGTTTTCTTCTTACCTGGGGTCCAAATAGCTAACAGGTAGGGAACACTGTCCTCAGTTTCTCGTCTCTCAAACTGTAAAACATCAAAGATAGTTTTTAAGGCAGAGGCGAAACATAATTTTTTTTTTGCTAAATCATTTGCAAGAGTTACTAACCCCTAGCAGAATGGGATGGTCGTCCGGGAGCTCATAGCTATCACATTGTTACAACAAAAGCAAAAAAGTTAAAAAGAGAATTAGTAGTATGAGACAAATGCTGACTAAGTTCTAAAATTTACAGATTACGATATACAAGACAAATCTGAAAGTGGGCCACTTACACAAGGTGCTCTGTGCGCAGCTTTTCCGTGTTCTTTAGTTTAGGTCTGCGTATTGATGCTTCTTGGGAGCTTACTACCACTAGATCCTTTGACATACCAGCTTCTTTTGTAAGCATGAATGTGGGAATTACATCCTTGTTTTCCCAAGGATCCTTTGATGTACCACTGTAATTGTCCCATGGATAATCCTCAATGTCGTGCTCTATATATTCTGGCTCGGGTGAAGCTGGTTCCTCAATGATGGGTTCACAGTTTTGGGATCTTTGTTCTTCTCGATAAAGAAACAATGACTCCCGAAACTTGACCACAGCATGCTTGTGTCTTCTCTCATGAATTACTACACTTGTCTTCTCTCCTTCTTCTGGTTCTGGTAGAGCAAGACGTGCACTGCCATATACACAAGCGTAAAAATATATAAACCATTAACATGACTATCTTGAGCAGTTGTGCGTGCTACAATACTTAGACAGAGAGCCAGATTTCTTAATAAACATTTACGCTTAAATTGATCCTTTTTCTCTCTTTATGCTAAAGTTTTTCAGGATAACATGAAAAATAGTTTATGGCACATGAAAATTTTGTATGCGCCTATCAATATACTGGAAATTAATTAAGTGATTATAGAATTTTGTGGGTATAACCTTGCACGTGAACTAGAGTAATGTCGGCACTCCGCCTTCATTGGACATGCATTACAATTGGGTTTGTCTTTTGTACAAAAGACCTGCAAAATCCGGAAAGCATATGAATATTCCTTGGCCATTTGTTATCATTCCACAAACAGAACATATTTTGTGAAAATGGAACGAAGCACATGAGTTTTGTTTGAGGTACCTTCCCGAATGTAATCATATGGTAATGCAGCTCGTACCTACAATTGTAGAATATAGTAGAGTTTTAGAATCTTCAGTAAAATTTAGAGGATTCCAGTAACAGTAGATGCTTTGTGAAATCAAGCTTTTTTTACTTACAAGGTTTTCTGGTCAAGCTTGCATAGGCGTGGCCAGATGTACTCTTGAACCGAATTTAATACGGGGTACCTGAACATAATTAAGGGCTTACCGATTGTAGTTTCTCGTGTTTCATTTCATTGTTTAACAAGTATCTCTTAAAAAATTGCTTACAGCTCGAGAAGATGCATCTGCAGCTCGTCAGGCAGTGGCTGTATGGGAACCCATCCTAGTCTCACAGCTATGCGTCCAACATTGGTATCAACCTACATTTTTAATTACTTAAATTTCGATACCTCTATTGCTCATTCACTAGGGTTGAATATTCTTCATATAACTTACCGGAAATGCAACTTGATGTAGAGATAAAAGTCTAACACACTCCACACTTTTCAATCCTAATCCATTTATGCTTAATAGATACTCCCTGCAAGAATATGTAGTCACATAACTCTATTTCACCCTTGAATCTTTTGACACTCTAGGCTAAATTTAATCTGAATTTTCGTAAAGAATATTCATACTTGGCTAAGTCAGGAGGAACATCTCTTAGCCATTCCAAGTCAATGCTTCCATGGTCTTTAACCAGTCTATTTAAGAAAGCCTGTCCAATTGCCAAAATCAAAATGCAGCTTGTTAGATTGTATATTTCAAGGTTTATAGCGCAAAATGTTTATTTAATTAGTCAAACCTTGATTCTTCCTGAAAGCATAAACTGTATCCCCCGTTTTCTGATTATATTAGCGATCTTGTTCACGTTTGTGCACCGAAGTGCATCCCAGTCAACGGTGTCCATTGTTCTTTCTGTTCTCTCTCTCTTTTTGCCACTAACTTCAGTTTGTATTCTCAAACTATCCCAGTCAAAGCTATCCTTTGTCTTGTTCTTTGCTGGTTTACGTTTGGAAGTAGCAGGTTTCTTCCCTTTCTTCTTAATAGGCTGCTTTGTTCTTGTTTTCTTTACCTCGTACGTTGCCTGAAGGGTACTCTTCAGTTCCTGTTGATGGCTGCACATAGGTTGAACCAGACTCTCTTCCTCATCACACTTTACTTTCTCCCTTGCTTCTGAACCAAACTGTGTCTCAAAGCTGTTTGTAGGAGGATCGAGCAGCATCAGTTTTAGTTGGTTTGTAGAACTGGTGGAAACGTCACTGGTTTTAGAGGTTTCCTGACTACAAACAGCATCAGTTTCGTCATCATCAATCTCCTGTATGATAATCGAATCTGGATACCGAACTTCCTGAGTTAATGAACTTCCCCACTCTTCATTACATGATCCTTTGTTGATGGGAAACTCAGCAGCTAGATCCATATATACAGAACTGCAAAAGGGAAGATTTTTATACTTTAGAAGCCATTCCTTTTGCATATATCCACTGTTTATTAGAATTCTCTTGAATGCATTTACCTTGATGCATGATCCGTGACACACTGAGTGAGGAAAACTCCTACAACTGAATCTACGACAGATCCTTTCCAAGGTGAGAACTTTCGATTGCCTGCAGTAACAAGCTTGGTTTTAGACCATTTTGCTTTGTATACAAACATAACTTGAGATATGAAACTCAAGCCACGAAGAAACAGTACCTTGTACAAGACGCATACGAGCAATGAAAGAGTTTGCTCGGTCCTGGAACATTTTTCTTTCGTCTTGCCACCATTTTTTCTTCTCCTCATCTGAACCATCAATCCCTTCAGTGTGGCTACTTGCCATTAAAAGTTTCCAGACTCTCTTGGTTTCATCATCCACTTTTACTTTTGATTGAATATTTTTCGCATTGGGATATGGCAAAACTGAACCATCTTTCTTATGTGGAACTAGCGCCTTTTGCTCTTGATATGCCTTTTTATGTAGCATAAGTGCAGTTTCTCTACTTTGTGGAAGGCAATGACTCTCTTTGTTGATGTCTTGCTCTTCAAACAACTTAGTGAGGGCATCAATTGAAATTCGTCTTTCCCATAGTTCAGCTGAAGATGCACCTGCAATTTTAAGTATTGGTTCTGATTTAGAAATCTAAGAAATATTAAAAGATGAAAGTGTATTTTGCATAGTTTGTTTATGTGTTGTCGAACCTGTTGGATTTTGGTGTTGCCACTGCAATTGTAAAACTCTTGAATTGAGTTGGCTTGCTACTGCGTCTCTTGTAATACGCTTGTTTCTAGAAACTTTTGATTGCATCTCTGTGACAATGGCTTTAAGCTCCGGAACATGAAAGTTCAGGGATCCAGTTACTGTACTAGATCTCTTTCTTCTTAGCTTCTTGTGATCATTAATACCGCCCAAGCATTTGGAAATGTGAGAACCACGTGGAAGATTTTCTTCTGGTTCCATGAAAGTTGTTGGTCCAGTGTTGACCAGGGACAGCGTAGACTTGAGACAATCATTGCCTGGTTCTGAAGACGGACAGATTCTTTCTTTTCTCATCATGCCATTGGTTCTTCTTCTCTTTGGAATGTTACCAAAAATCCTTCTCAATGTTGAATCTGTTAGTTCTTCTGAAGCCAAAATGATCCCACAATAATCATCTTCTTCTTGAAGATCATAGTCATACCTTAATGATCTTCTGCATGATCTCCTTGGCCGAACAGCTTCAGAAGTTTTAGTAGCAGAAGCAGTAGCAGAGGATTTTTTAACCCCAGATTTAGATGACGATCTGTTAATTTTACCTTCCCGAACAACCTTAGCCCTGATCTTCTTTTTCTTTAATGTCTGTTTAGGTGTTTTCAATGAAGCCGTTTCATCTTCTCTTGCTCTCTTTCCTTGCTTCTTGAGAGTGTCATGAGGCTCTTGATCTGTTTCATGGAATCTTTTGCCTGGCGTTTCTAAAGTTATTGGAGAAACTTCAGGCTCGGTTGGTTGTGAACTGCTGCTCATCATCTCTTCAGGTGGAAGATTAAGATCACAGATAAACTTCTGGGGAGCTGACACATCATCATCTGTGGTTCACCAAGAAAAATAATAAGATACATGTCAGGTAACAGAATCTATGATTAGAAACCTCACTGAGACCACTTTTACTATGCCTTGTTTTATTCATTTCAGTCTTGACCTTATCTACAGGTGTGGTGTACACATAGACGCCTATCTATTCTTCAGTATGTAAAATTCATAAACAAAACCATTTAACTCTTTCATGATATAATGCAACATGAAAATTTGAAAATCAAAGATAAATCAGGGTTGTACTCACATTGTGGCTTTTCAATTGTTGTTGTATCTCCAGCAATGCCTATCCCAAGGGAGGATCCAGAGTTCAAATTGCAAGGATTGGACTCCATTTTCCAACTATTAACCCAAGAATCCATGGAATATTGAGAGATAAGTGATGATCCACCAACTGATGATGAACTTGTGCCGGCTGTATCATTAGCCAGAGCCAATAGTTGTGTACAAGACATATTGTACAGCCCAGGTACGTCTTCAAGACTAAGGCTCTTCCTCCTGCGTGATCAATATTTTCATTTTCACATCTCTCCTTATAAAGTAGAATATATCACAAAGAAAAAAAAAAACACAAAAAGTAATTGCAGAGACACAAAGACTACACACCATAAACAATTCATCAAAATTTGCCTTTAATTATGTTGGATAAGCATTGAAGCCGATTTATTGAAACATTATCTCATTTATTTTCTTCCTTTTGCAGAATTTTTATCATATTAAAATTAAACATAAGGAAAACTCAAAAGAACAGAGCAAAAATCACATAAAGAAGTAGAGTCACAAAACCTGTGTGAATCAGGCAGGTGATTGTAATGCATGTTATGAAAGATTGAATGTTCTTGTGGCAGGCCAGGTACGAAGTGTAGCTCTGGTCTAACTTGAACCCTAGCTTCTTTGTATCTCTCTTCTCCTTCCATTTCTTCAAAACCAGATCACTTCCTCTTCTCTGTTCAATCCCTAACAATTTGCCTGTGTGAGATACAAAAAGTGATTCACAGATTAGTAAACAGATGAAGAAACATCTATTTTTGGTCAGTGAAAGAAACCATATTTGTATATAGTAAGTGATTATTTTGTGGTAGGTGAAACCTCCTCAAAATCTTTAAAATTTAATGTCAAATTTCCATTGAAAGAGAGAAAGAACACAATATGTTAAAGAGAGTGAAAAGAACAGATTTGATTAAAAAAATATATGAGCTGAAAATGAGAGCTTGAAGCTGCCAGAGGGATTACCAGAGAGGAGACGATACAGCCAAGTCAGCCAAAGAGTCTTGGGAATTTCAGAGTACAGACAAATTTTAAGATATAATATAGAGTTAGTTTTTTAAGAAGAAGACCAATTTGTCCCAAAAACAAATAAAATTATAGAGTTATAAAGAAGACGAGATTCATGAAGTTACTTTATCTTTTTTTTTGTTTTCTGCAGACTCAGTCAATTTGTTTTCCAAAATATACAAATCTTTATTTTTCTTTTCAAATATTCTTCTTTATAGTCTACCATTTCTATAAAGAATGATCTTATTATTCAAAATGAAAGATATGTTAACAATATATACTTTATAAAAATGTGCCACGCAACGTATTTATTAAATATGGTCTTATAAACTTTATAAAAAGTCAAAATTTCAACGATTAAAATTTAATAACTATAATAAACATAAATTTAAAGATAAGAATGTATTAAATTTAAATTTTGAATATATATGAATGAAATTTAGGTATCGTAATTATATTTCGTTAAAATATGACAGAAGAAATAGTTTATAAGATATATCATTGTAAAAGTGATTATCACTGTTTTAAAATGTAATATCTGAAATTTTTCAACAATTTGTTTCTTGAGTTATAAATTTCAAGATAGTAATTCTTTAATTATAGTGAAACAAACTAAATCGCCGAATTTTTAAAAGGTGTAACCATGACAAATAAATGAAATAATGGAAAAAGTCTTGTAATGTTCTCGCAAATATTTTGGATGGCTAAATAATTGCACAACGTGTTACAGAATTTCACTATATCGCAACAATTCGTAAAATTAACTGTTGCCAAGTGGCGTAGTGACTAATGTGACAATTATGACACATTCGTGGTGGGTAAATGATGGATTTACTATTGTTTATAGTGTTTAGTGATATTTGTTGGGGCTCTTCTTTAAGTTTGCTATCTTTTCGGATTGAGCTACTTTACCAGTGTTACGGAGAGTGTTAGTGAGTCCAAAACGTGGTCACATTTTTTATAAAATTGAAAAAAAAAAAGGCCCGAGTTTAATTGCAAGTATTATTCAAATCAAAATATTGTTTTCACTGCACGTATTAAAGCTGTATTAAGATTTAATTAAGTTTATTCATTATTATTCAATTAAAAAGATTTATTAAGTTTCACTGCAAGTATTATTACAATCATAATGTACGTGAACTTCTTCTTAGGGACCACTTGCTTCTTTTTTCCGCTGAGTCTCTGTAACGGACTCTTTTACCTGTCTAGTAACTTTTTCCATTTTTTGGTTAAGAACACCAATAGCGTTTTTGCTCAAAAATAATGTAATCAACCCAAAAACAAAGTGATGAGGTCATCAGGCCAGAAGCTGAACCAGAGCTCAATAAAATCGGAGGTACAAGGTCCATCAAAACCAAGGACATATGTGCCTTTCATGGAGTATCACGAGGAAACCAGAAGGATTTGAGCAACAAACCAAATTGTTCCCGAAGCTTGACTCATCAGAGACTCACGGAGAAGTGGATTCACATAAAAATAAGCACAGACTTGGAAGTTATTGATTTTACAAGATGGTGGACCTGTTTCGGATCCAATTGCAAATCTAGGCCAAAGATCATGCTACACAGGCCAACTCAGAAACGATCTCGACCCAAAACAACTTGGATAATATTAATGGGTCTCTCATGGTTCCAGAATAGCAAATATCCAAAGAAATTCCCACCGGATCCTCAAGTTACTCCCCATTTTCTAAAATGGGTCGGTTTGGTTCTATACATGGAAAGTTCTCTATCCGATTGGTTTAGGAGCTCTCAGACTTATGTTTGGCGACCAGGAGTCTTCTATCATCACTCAGGAGCTTCCCCACACGAGCCTAGCTGCACCAGAATTCAGAGGATGAGGCGAATCCCCTTCTGCTTACATTTTCCTTTTGTGGAGCCGAATATACTTCAAGGCATTAATACTCAACGGCTACTTCCTAATCTGTTTGTCCACGTATTAAAGACCATACAAGTGACTAAGAAGGTTCCAAAGAAGCTTTCTTATCCACCCAAACCGTCCAGATACAGAAGACGAAATCATCTCTCCTTATTTGGCCGAAATCATTTCTTTAATGCTCCAACGGCCATATTCTTTTAATTCGAAAATTCTGTTTCTTTCTTTAGCACATTAGAACGTGTAACTGAGCATTATATAAGCTCCCTTAGTCCTTCATTTGTATTCACCAATCATTTAGAAATAAAAGTATTATTCAGTTTACAAAAGTCTTTTCTTTTGTGTTGTCCATTAGAGTCTTAGGTGGATTCCTTTGCTCTTGTGTTCTTGTCCTTAGAGTCTAGTGTGGAATCATTTTACTCTATTGATTTAACGGATTAAGAACTTGTGGAATCAAGCTTCTTATTTCGTGTGTGATTGTGGAATCAATCATAAATCTCCATCTCCATCTCTACCAACGATCATCTTCCGCAACCAAGGCTTGGAATCTCTCGATCATCAAGTGATTATAAGACGGAGTGATTCCGATCCTATATCATCTGGTATCAGAGCATCAAAAGCTCCTATCCCATAGGTTGTATATTTTCAACTTTTATCTTTTTTAATTTTCTGTTTTGTTGTTTTATTTTCTATAAACTCAAAACCCATTCAAAAAAAAAAAAAAAATCGTTTCTTGCTTTGTTTTATTTTTATATATTTGAAAATCAAAAGAAAAAGTTGTTTTCCTTTTTAAAAAAAATTAATTTCGTCCCATATCATAAAAATAAAAATAAAAATAGTTTGGTTTAATTGTTTCCATATTTTTGAAGTTAAAAAGAAAAATTTCTTTTTCCGAAATCGTTACCATTAATTGTGATATCTCTTTCTCTGAGCTTTGATTGAGCACGAACCTAAATCTATTTCTTTTATTTTTCAAGGTATAAACTAGAAAAGAGAAGCAGAGAATTCATGAACTACTCTAGTTCAGAAGAGGAGGATTTCGATGACGAGAATTGGAGCCAAGAAGAAATCAAGCAAAGCATTAGCCCGTATGAGTCTGGCTGTGACGAATCGTGGCCCCAAGATGACTACTCCAGCTCAGAATATGGAGATGAACCTGATGGAGTCGAGCTTGAACCGGAGCCACCAGACCAGTACCCCTCAAGTCAACACTATGTAGAGTTATACACCAACGCGCCTCAAGAAACAACAACTCGGAGCCAACCAAGCATGGAGTTATATGAGGATGAGGATGATGACGAATCCAGAGGAGATTCACATGAGGATTACAAACCTCCAAATCCTGTAGTGAAGCCTTATCCCCACAGAGCTGTCCCAAACCGAGTGCAGTCCACATCTAGATTGCAAACCATCGGTACTTCAGCCGGTTCAAGGAATCCAATCAGTAAGGGAAGTGTTTACAAGTCTAAATCCCTAATCTTTTCAGGTTCTAGCAAAGAACCAGGGGATTACCTACGGTGGGAGACCAATATGAAGCATTGGCTGCGAGCACACAACGTTCCAAAAGATGAAAAGCTGTCATATGCTGTTGATAGTCTTGTTGGAGATGCTTACAAGTGGTGGCTGAGAGAAGATACACCCACTTTCTACAACAGAAATAGAGTAAAGGGTTGGGGAGACCTCAAAGCAAGGATGTATAAGGAGTTTGTGAAGAAGCACCAAACTCAGAGCAACAACACGACAACATCCAAGTACCAAGCAACCCCAAGGAGCTTAAAGTCAGCACCAAAAATGCTGTCAACACGTGAGAACCACCTTGCTTATCCTCATGAGCACAAGAGAGTGTTTTCAGAAACTGTGGAGAAGCAACCAGAGGCTAAGAAAACAGTCAGGGCAAAGGAGGTTCGACAAAAATTATTTCAAACTCCTATGCGAACTACAAAGCAATTACGTGAGCTGCAAGTAACACCAAGTCAAGGTAAGTCCTCTAATCCTTTGAGTTCAGTTGATGTGATATGTTATAGATGTCAAGGTAAAGGACACCTTGCCAAAACATGTCCAACTAGGAAAATAGTAACACCTTTAGAACCAATGGCTGATAGTGAACACAAGGATAAACGAGGTTTTGCTCTCAATTCTAGCGTAATACACTTGTCTTTGCCAAAGGATGTTGATACAGGTCTAGGCATAACAAAGGAGCAAGAAGAGTCAGCCTTAGTCTTGGATCAAAGGGATTTTCAGAACACTGAGATAACAAAACCCAATCAAGCCAAATCCATCATGAGGAGTAAGATACAACAAGACATTTGTTATGATCTCCAAGTAAACATAATACAAGACCTTGTTCAATATGAGAATGGTGTCAAAGTAAGTCTTATCATGAGACACTCTGTTATTGAGGATTCTAATGCCAGAATAATACACTTGCTCTTGCCTTTAAGTGTTGATAAAGTTATAGGTACAATGGAGAAGAGAAAAGACCAAGGAGAAGCTTCATCAAAACAACACTTGTTTTTGGAACCAGTTCAAGACCAAGGTTATACTGGATCATTGCGGCACGAATTTTCAGTGGAGAAATATGAAAGTTTCAATGAGACTTTTTTTATCAAGGAGGAACCACCGGATGCACTACATCCAACACACCCAAGCCACATAGAACCGAAAAGCAAAGGTAATCTTCTAAGCCCTCAAACAATCCAAGTTACTAACTTGACTTATCTCTGTGCATGTAAATCAGTTTTGAGGACAAAACTCAGTCAAGGGGGAGGGTATGATGAGGTCATCAGGCCAGAAGCTGAACCAGAGCTCAATAAAATCGGAGGTACAAGGTCCATCAAAACCAAGGACATATGTGCCTTTCATGGAGTATCACGAGGAAACCAGAAGGATTTGAGCAACAAACCAAATTGTTCCCGAAGCTTGACTCATCAGAGACTCACGGAGAAGTGGATTCACATAAAAATAAGCACAGACTTGGAAGTTATTGATTTTACAAGATGGTGGACCTGTTTCGGATCCAATTGCAAATCTAGGCCAACGATCATGCTACACAGGCCAACTCAGAAACGATCTCGACCCAAAACAACTTGGATAATATTAATGGGTCTCTCATGGTTCCAGAATAGCAAATATCCAAAGAAATTCCCACCGGATCCTCAAGTTACTCCCCATTTTCTAAAATGGGTCGGTTTGGTTCTATACATGGAAAGTTCTCTATCCGATTGGTTTAGGAGCTCTCAGACTTATGTTTGGCGACCAGGAGTCTTCTATCATCACTCAGGAGCTTCCCCACACGAGCCTAGCTGCACCAGAATTCAGAGGATGAGGCGAATCCCCTTCTGCTTACATTTTCCTTTTGTGGAGCCGAATATACTTCAAGGCATTAATACTCAACGGCTACTTCCTAATCTGTTTGTCCACGTATTAAAGACCATACAAGTGACTAAGAAGGTTCCAAAGAAGCTTTCTTATCCACCCAAACAGTCCAGATACAGAAGACGAAATCATCTCTCCTTATTTGGCCGAAATCATTTCTTTAATGCTCCAACGGCCATATTCTTTTAATTCGAAAATTCTGTTTCTTTCTTTAGCACATTAGAACGTGTAACTGAGCATTATATAAGCTCCCTTAGTCCTTCATTTGTATTCACCAATCATTTAGAAATAAAAGTATTATTCAGTTTACAAAAGTCTTTTCTTTTGTGTTGTCCATTAGAGTCTTAGGTGGATTCCTTTGCTCTTGTGTTCTTGTCCTTAGAGTCTAGTGTGGAATCATTTTACTCTATTGATTTAACGGATTAAGAACTTGTGGAATCAAGCTTCTTATTTCGTGTGTGATTGTGGAATCAATCATAAATCTCCATCTCCATCTCTACCAACGATCATCTTCCGCAACCAAGGCTTGGAATCTCTCGATCATCAAGTGATTATAAGACGGAGTGATTCCGATCCTATATCACAAAGAAAAAACAGAATCAAACTATTCAAAGAAAACGTAATCTATGATTAAGTAAGAAACCATGTTCCAAATGAAATTGAAAACACAAAATACCAAAATTAAAAACAAAGAACAAAATGCAAAAAATTAAAAGGGAAAAAATAATGCTGCATTTGATTTGAGAGATTAATAAATGCTGCATTCTGTTGTCGGGCCACTGCTAAAAAAAAAGAGTGTGTCATTGAGTGGTCCGCGCAAGTAGTAGAAGGAACGCGTGACCAAACAATACAATCACGTGTAGATTCCGTTACGAAACCGTTTTCACGCTGTCAATAATCCCGTTGAATCTGCATAAGTGATTGATACATTTGGGCCTCAAGTATATACCTACAGCCCATTAAAAATTTCGAAGCAGCTGCACCGGAATCAGGAGGATTGGAGTTGGAGGAACAATACACTGGGTCCTAAAACCACAATGATTCTGTTTCGTTAACTTTTGTGGAGACTATATGATGAACCCATGCTTGTCTTGTGAGAATTTAAAACCTGCGATCGATTGAACTTTATGTTTTCTCCTGTAAAACACAGCAAATTACCAAATTCTATTGTAATTGGGCCTACTAATTAAGTATTTGCTGGGCTCAAGTGTCAGATCGTAATACCTATATCTAATATAAAAATAGAAAACAAAGAGACAAGCGCAGGTTTGCCCGAGAGGTTAAGGGGGAAGACTTAAGTTCTTCTGCACATAAGTGCGCGTGGGTTCGAACCCCACAGCCTGCAATGAGTTTTAATTTTATTTTTCTCTATTTCTCCAATAATGTTGCGTCCCCATTATTAGTACTATTGCTATCGTGTAAATAAAACAGATAATGGATCTATATAAAATTTAAAACAATATGTCACTGAACTAGAGACGACACGTGGCGTGTTTGTTGATATATAACCACCAGAATATTTATTAGAACAAACATAACTTACTCTCATCGTAAGCAGTCGGCTACGATAAATAATTGAAATACAGTTGGGCAGTGGAAAGTGTTAACGGAGTGGCATTTAACTATTTTTGCACAAATAATATACCAAAACATCACAATTCAAAATTAAAATTCAACCTCACAATTTTCTCTCTCGCTCATTTCGTTCCATATACATTGGAACATCAAAAATTCAACATGTTTTAGAATTTTTACTTAATCATTTTTCCCAGATTTTTATGTCACTGAATCCTTACATATGACATTTGGCGTCTTTGATAGCACCAACTAAGGATAAATGATGGACAAGTCACATACTGACTGTTAGCAGTCAAACAGAGTAAAGTAGATAATGTTAAAAGACCACCGACTGGAAAATTACAAATGCAACAGCTCAATTATTATTTTTTACAGAATAGTTTCCCACTTCAACACACTCAAACATAAAAGTAACAACTGGAAATTAAAAATCCATCCCCTCATTTTTGCCTCTTCTCACATAGGGCCCGTAGATTTTTTATTCATCCTCCAACAACCTCAAAAACCACTCAACGACTGACGAGACGAGGATCAACATCCACCCTGGCCACTCCAGCCGGTGCCTCCTTGGCCACCTCAACCTCTCCCTTCACAAGATCCACCGCCACGTCATCATCGATCTTAGTCGTCTGTTCCTCGTCGTAATTAGGATCTCCTTCGTCCATCGCCGGCGGATCTGGCTGCATCTCGTAATCCTCCATCCGATCGGGTCCCTCCCAGGTGTACTTACCACCGTGACCGGACTTCGGTGGCGGTCGCCTGAGCGGAATCCCATCGGAAGGATGCCGATCCATCCGCTGAACACCTTTCTCCATCAGCTTCCGCTCAACCTGCTTGATCGTCTCCGGATTACGAGTCTTCAATTCAAACTTATCCACACATTTCCGACCTTCCTCGTTCTTGTGCTCCGCCCGTAGCACCACCGTGTTTTTGGTTTCGTCAACTGATACCGTCTGCATCCTTGTTTCGCTCTTTAAGACTTAAGAGTTTGGGACTGCGAACGAATCAAATCACAACACTTGACCAGCTCTGCGTTTGCGTTTCACAACGTTTACAGGAGCAAAGAGACTGTTTATATATAGACTCTAGAGTGAGGTGAGTAAAGGATAAGAAGGGAGGGGACAAATATCTGATGAAGATTCTAGTACCTCCTTTGTTTTTCTCGTAGAATACGGAAACTTCTCATTTATTTTTTACTTTTATTTTTAGGTTTCTATTTTTGTTTTAATTCTTTAACGATATGTCATAATTATCCATTCGAGGCGGTTACATTAACTGGGCCTTCGTGTGTATTTTAGTATCATGTTTCGACCCATAAATGCTTAGGAGAGAGGCTTTTACTTGCACATATATATATATATATGTATGTCTCAAACGGTGGGCTTTGACTTCGTTAACTAGGCACGCACATTGTTCTTCTTTTCGTCATCGACTCAACGCGTCGCTTTTCTCTGTTCACATCACGATCAGATTATATATAGATAGATACGAAATCAATCAATAATTAATAACTTAATATAAAATGATATTAAAAGGTAGGAGGAATATACAACTGCAGGGTTAACTCAACTCATATGATACCAAGAGGAAAAAAGAAAGAATAAAAAAGAAACACTTGGTGGTAAATGGAGAGCAACCCCAAGTGAAGAGTTGAGACTCTGCCTTTTCTTGTCAACTCATCTATGAAATATAATTACTTGGGTCAAAACGAGTTTATAAAGTTACAGAAGCCTTGTGAATGAAGCCACATACTAACTCACACCCCTCCCGGTTCGATCAATCAAAGTACCCACTTGTTCTCCACATAACGCCTTTGTGATGTTCCCAGCTTCCAGAAAGTTAAATACCACAACTGTTTTTTTTTAACACCCAGAGATTAAGGATCAGTCATTACATTCAAGCTTTCATTCTATCATCATGTGCTCAGCGATCATCACAAGCTAAGTTTAATGAAATCAGGATTCTAGATGTCTATCTAGAGTAAACCATTGGTTAAATATCTCTCAGTCTGGTCTAAGTATAAACGGACTAGCCAAAAAATGGAAAACGAAGATAAAAGAGAGGAGAAGATCTCGACCTGGAATGCTGTTCT
This sequence comes from Barbarea vulgaris, assembly GCA_963667165.1. Lineage (NCBI taxonomy): Eukaryota > Viridiplantae > Streptophyta > Magnoliopsida > Brassicales > Brassicaceae > Barbarea > Barbarea vulgaris. The sequence continues at coordinate 3,449,482 of OY763893.1, forward strand.
CTTCACAGAAGTTAAGGGCCATTGTATCCATTGACGTAAGACCTCTAGAAGCCAAATCTTGAAATGTTATGTGTTCAAATGTCACGTTACTATCTTGTGAATGGCAGTCATAAACACCATCAACGTTTGTTCCTTTCACCACTGCCTCCGCATTAACTGAATGTGTACAAGAGGCCTTAAGTTAGGACTTAGGACCAGTTACTAGTTGAAAGAGAAGTATATGAATTCTAAGTTAGTTTAAGTTGTTGCAGTAAGGAACACTAAGAGGGAGTAAAAGAGTTGTACTGTCTATAGCTCGAAGGGCTGCCGATGCATCAGATGATAAAAGTGGATTTCCAAGCGTTGCACCTATGCCACCAAATATTACCACTCTTCCCTTATCTAGATGTCTTGTGGCTCGTTGACGATTGTAAGGCTCCCCGACACCTTGAACCGATATTGCAGTTTGTAATCGTGCCTGAACCCCAATTTTCTCCAGGGACGATTGAAGTAATGCAGAATTCATCACAGACGCCATCATACTGTTACACAACAGAGATTTGGTGAGCAGAACAACCTATCTCCACCAAAACAAAAAATTTATTGTTGATCTGAACAACCCATCTCTAAGATGTCGATCAATATAGTAAGACAATAACAAATTCGTTGCGAAGTGCATGGACGTTTTGGCAGGGATGATTTGTGAGACCATTTGTATTGATGGAAAAAACAATAGATCTGTGAGAACTTCAGAGCACGATGAACCTTTATGGATGTATTGTATAACCCATCTAATTCCATGTTGATCACTTTAGAAAAAGACCAATACATTCTGAAGGTAAAAGCTACTGAAATATTTGACCAACCTGATATGATATGCAGTGGTTCTATCCAAACCAGTAGCAGTAATCCAAGTGCTGCCGCAAAAAAAGTTCCGACTCCCGACAACTATGGCTACCTGGATGAAACGTATTATGAATACCATTTAACTAAGAAAGGATAAAGCACTAACAATCCGAAACAGAGTGTTACCTCTACACCAAGACGACAAGCCATTGCAACTTCTCTTGCAATCAGATTGATGACCTAATAATCATGCAGAGAATTTAACTCTGACCCGGATAGTGAATATATGCATCAAAAAATGAGTGATTTTGCATTTAGGACGAAACCTTTGGATCAATGTTATTAGGACCCGTGCAGGCAAGAGCTGCACCACTGATTTTCAGAACCACTCTTCGCCATCTAGGGTTTGATGTAGCCTTGGACTTGACGTTATTTATTTGAACTCCAGGGTTATATGTTACCAGAGGATACCTGAAACAAGAATACAAAAATCAAAGACTGTTCATTTTAGCAAGAACAAAGAAAGAGAGAGCAAGAACAATACAACAGGGTTGTTAGTGATCCATTTCTGCATTACCTCCTCGCTGGCTTCACAGTATTCCCCATTGAGCTGCCGCTTCTATCTTCATCAGACGCACCTTTTGTGACTAAGGAATTGCCCACGATCTCTTCCATCTTCTTAAACCAAGGCCAGTGGCTAGCTGATGTCCCACCACTGCTCATCCTGTGCCTTTCTAGCTTATACCTCTTCTTGAGATTATCGATCTTGTTTTTACACTGTTCTACACTCTTACTCAGCTTTTCGCATCTCTCGCTCACTGATGAAGCAACTTCTTCCCAATCTCTTCCCCGCAGATTCCCTCTGTTGAGCTGTGTGAACTTATCCGAATACGCATCTAACAAACACGCGATCGCAGCATCGCTCCACTCTTCCCTGTCCTTCCTGTACTCACCAGCGGAGGAAGACGATGTCCTCGGCCTCTTGAAGCTACCATACGGCGTGGTCTCACCGCCATTTGTTGTTCCACCGTCACTAAGCTCTTCCTGACTCTGCCTCTTCTCCACACGACCACCTCCAATTCTGGATCTGTTCGCATCGAGATCTTCATCTTCGTCGACAGCTGTGTTATTATCATACGGATTCGAATTTTCGTCCGCTGAGAAGGGATTTACTCCGTGAAAAGCAGAAGAAGCTTCGACAACGACATCGTTCTCGTCGTCCTCGTCGCCGTTCCTCTGGTGATGCGGCAAATGGATCTGATTCGATGGCTTCGGGGTGAATCGCCGAGGAGCGTACGGCGGGTGATGAAGAACTTGGTGGTGGTGGTGATGTTGTTGGTTAGGGTTTGACTGATCGTCTCCAAGTAGAGAGAAATCGTCATCACACGACGCCATTAAAGGTGCCGTTAGGGTTACGGCGGCGGTAGTACCAGAGACGGCGTTAATTAGCGGCGAGAGGACGAAGAGACGGAAGGGGAAGGCGTGAAAGCGTGAACTAGTGCAAAAGGGGATGGGCCGTGACAACGGCTCCGTTAGACAGTGGTAAGGGTGGAATAAAAAAAAATAAAAGCTTAATCAGAAAAACCAAACCGAACCAAACCTAAATGAAGATTCGATTCGGTTATGGCTAAAATGCATATTTACAGGTTTCCAACAAAAATACATACTATTAAAAATTAGTAGTAAATAAATTTAGCATTATGAATGTCTGTATATTGATCAAAACTTTTAAAATTATAAAACCTTTATATTTTAATGGTAATAGTTAAACTTTGAGCAAAATTTCAGTTATCTAGTAATTTCCAATACTATCAATAGATAACATTAGGAAAAAGGTGTTACAAACTTACAACAGTTACATTGAAATCACGTAGCCATTATTTTGTTCAAGCATGATTCGTACCTGATACTTGACGACACTAAATTCATGTCGGGCTTGTTTCTCATCTAACTCGACTTGGTATAATATTCGGCCATGCAATACAGACTTCATTTAGATGAAGAATATGGTTTGGGTTGTTGAAAGCAATTTCCAAACATGTGCATTTTCCGCTATTTTTTTGGACTTGATAACATTCCACATTCTCTTACAATCTGTCATATAATAATACATAATAATAAAACATTGAAAACTAGTTCAAATCGCTTGACCTCATCGAATCTTATTGTAATTTGCAAGAAACATGTACAAAACATAATTTCTGCTCTCAGACAACTAGATGAAAACCAGATATATTGATATGACGTTGTGGGTTCTATCATCTCAAATCTGTGTCACATTATTAACATGTAATTTGCTTTCAACCTAACTAAACTTTCCCTCAAGACAGCTCAAGTATGTCTAACAGAATATATATATTCTTTACATAAATACTTATAAAACTCTCGTTGGTTGGGTTGACATTACAAAGAAACAAAACTCCCTGTTATTGTCTCGGCGTATAATAAATATATAATTATATTCATGAAACGTAACAAAAAGCGCCCGTGGCCTAATGGATAAGGCGTTTGACTTCTAATCAAACGATTGTGGGTTCGAGTCCCACCGGGCGTGCTTGGGGTTGTGTTAAATGTTTTGATTATATTTTTGAATACCGTCGCAGCAGAAACACCCGACGCCTAATGATCAAACTACAAACATTTAAAGCACCTTTTGCCTCTACACTTTAAATATCTCCTTTATATTAAAAGTTGGTGCAACAATACATACCCTGCTCTAAAGTTTGATATCTCCTTCTTGGTAAAATGTATTCTTCATGGAGGACGACCCAAAGCAAAAGAAGTTTTGTATACATACAAATAGAGCATTGGCATATATGTCCTTATTTACTGTTGTATACTGGCCATGACATTTCTAATATTGGATGATCAAAACAATAACATATGTGAATGAGTTTTGAGTAACAAAACACACAAGAATATAGGCACTGATTATAGAAGAGAAAAATAGGTCATGAAATGAAGAAGAAACACTTTTTTCTTTGTGTATGTATATAGTTTATCAAACTTTATAATATTTTGTTACGGAAATGATAACTTTTACCAAATTTTATGAAACTATTAGATAAGGTATGTTACTCAATACACTAATATGTATATATATAAGCTTAGAAAGCAATCACCTAGTTGAAGATTAATAATTTGCTGATTATGTCGAAAACATGAGAATCCTAGCATCCTCGGTCCTCCACATTAGAAACTAGATACCTTTATAAATCGAATCTAAAACATTTAAATCCTAACACTAAAGAAGCTGAAAATGTGAAACATTAATCACATCACCCGGTAGCTGAACTCGGGTCAACCCGTTTACCCGAAGACTGAAACTTCGCCGACTCAATCTCCCTCCGCCGTAAAATCAGAATCATCCTATCCGTCTCAAGCCTCCTTCGCTGATTCTCGAGCTTAGCCTTCTCCATCTCTCTCTCCTTCTTGCTCCGATATCTCAACCACTTGACTCTCTGCTTCTCCATCTCCACCGCTTCCCACTCATACCCAATCTTCTTCTCCTCAACCTCCAACGCCTTCCTCTTCATCCACTCCTTCTTCTCCCACGCGCTTTTCCCCACGTCCTCCGCTACACGCGCCGCCTCTTCCCTTAACATTTTCACCGCAGCCGATACCCGCCGCTTCTTCCTCGTATCTTCTTCCACCTCCTCCTCCGATTCCTCCATCTCCGACTCTGAATCCTCCGCCATATCCGACTCTACTTCCTCCTCCGCCTCACTCTCCACAATCCTCGCCATTTTCCCCGACTCCACCGCGTGAAAACAGCTCTGCTGCTCCGGACGTTGCTGAATCTGCTGAACCGGAACCGAATTAGGATTCTGTTGCGGTTGGTCATGACCACCAAGATGACCACAGCTATTGTGATAAGCACACATCTCTCTGAAAAAGAGATGTTTAGAGTTAAGCAACTTCTTGACTTCGTCTTTCAACTTGGGAGTCACATGATCCATAGTCTCGAGCAATCCTTGATTCTCAACGACACGACAAGCTGTTCCTTTGCCTAGAATGTCATTAACTCTCTTGTACCTCTTGTTCAAATCATTGAACTTGTCTTCACACTGTTGCGGCGACACAGAGAAGCCTTTCTCCACCATAGCTCTCGACACAGATTTCCACTTCCCTTTCTTCTGCAACATCGCTCCTCCTCCGCTACTTCCACCACCGCCGCCGCCGCTCTTTTTCTTGGCGTCGATTGGATCGGCTAAACCAGCTTCGTCGCCGATGTAGAAAACCGCCATAATCAGAAGCCGAACCATTGTGTCAGTCCATTTCATCCTATGCCACTGTGACAATTTCCTCTTCCCTTCTGTTCCCGCGCTATCTTCAGGGTGACAACCGGATCCAGAACCTGAACCGCGGTCTTCGTCGTCTCCGCCGCCACCACCGCCGCTTAACGGTGATAGTTGTTTGGTTTTTGTGGCAGCTGAGGCGTATGGGTATAAGGATTTCAACGGCGGTTGAGTCTGTTGATCGCCGGCGACGGGGTAAGGATGAGGATGCTGGAATTGAACTGAATTTTGAGGATTTTGTGGATTCTGAGGCATTTCTAAACTCAACATTCTTGGACTAAACCCAGAAAACATCACATTCGAATCCATCAAATAATCGAACCCTAAATTGAAGAAATCTTTTGAAAAATCTGTAAAGAAATAAAATCGGAATCCCACGAATGGTTAATTTTGGTATCTTTGAGCTCTACTTTTTTTTCAATTAGTTGTGTTGAAGAAGTTTTGTTTTGTGTGAAGCGGTTTCAGAATTGGAGTCAAAGGATGAGAAAGAGAGAGAGAGAGAGAGAGAGAGAGTAATATACAGAGAAGAAGGAGGAGAAGCAGAGCAGCTGCTGGTTTTGGAGGCGTCAAAGGGATGATCTGAACTGAAAACTGCCCATGGTTTTGCGGTTTTGTTTAAATTTTTAGTTTCTTTTTTTTTTGGGATTACAAATCAGCCTAAACCAAGGTGCTGGTTTTCTCAAAACAATGGAGCTGCCCTTTATTTTTATTTTTTTGCCACCGCTGATAAATAAATAATTAAATACAAATTGTCAAAATCTATGCAACATTTTCATTAGATTTTCTTTAATTATTTACAATTTGAATGATAAATATATGTTTTTCTAATCTTAATAGTTTTTAAAATGCACTATCACAATACCAACAATAATCAATTATTATATAGAGAGATAAGTTTACAACCTTTTAAAATTATTATTTATGTCATAGGAATCTGCAAAAGAATCTACAAGAATCAATTATATTAAAACATCAACCAATTATAGTAAGTTTGTGTGTTACAGCGTAAATAGTACATTACTTTTTTGGCTTTTGCCAGTTTTAGACCAGACCACTTTATAACTGAGATTTCATAATGGACTGAGAGCAGTAATCATAGAGCTTATACAAAATAGGAGGTTAGCCTCAAATTACTTGGTAAACTTTATTGGAGGTTAGCCTCATATTACTTGGACCCAAAACCAAAAGGTGTCCAAAAGTCATACATAGCAAATAAAAGTTACTGAATTGGGCTAATAGTGTGACTAAAAAGCCCATCGGACAGACCCAAGAGACAAACGAGAAGCTCAAGAACAACCATGGAAATGAGAAAGACTCTGATGGGTTATTCCTCTTCTTGGATCCATCACAGCTTTCAAAACTCAGTGCATCAAAAGATTAAAAATGGCGTCATCATTTACCAAGAAATACTCGTATCCAAGAGCTTGAGCTCGGTTTCGAAATTCCTCCATTTCTTGCTCCCCGACTTGGATCCCTACCAGCACATTTGCGCCCGTCTCACCCTTTTATTTAAACAAGGAAGATTGATTCTATAGTTAGGAGGAGCCTCAATGCTACTTCAATGCTTGTTTAAATGGTGAAGTGGTTAACAAACCTGTGCACGGTAATGGAAAAGGCTAATGTTCCACCGTGGACTGAATGAGTCCAAGAAGTTCATTAGAGCACCAGGTCTCTCTGGGAACGTGAATCGGCATAGAACCTCGTCTTCAACACTTGATCTTCCACCCATCTGATACGTATTAAGTTTCAAATTAATGGGAATGAATTGAAAATGTAGTAATCCTCAAGGAGAAATTGATTCAAGGACGTACCAAGTAACGCAGGTGATCTTTCACTAAGTCACTGGTTGTGAGATTGGAAGTTTTGAGTTGAGAAGATTCCATTCTCTTCTGTAGTGCTTTGAGCTCTCCTGCTGTGTGCACTCCAACGCTAAACAACAATTAATACACAAAAATTGTGCGGATTAGAGGATGAATAACCACTCGGAAAAGAACGAGGAACGGACTTACCTGTATAGTACAACAGCTTCCTTTTCTGAGCTACATCTGTATTTGAACTCGGTTATGTTCATTGGTCCAACCTGCATCCATTAATCTTATGTATTAGATGCCTTCTGTAATGTGCTTAACTTCTACATGCTATAATACCAAAACACACACACCAGTTCACAGAATTGCTTAAAGCTTCCAGGTTTTTCTGGCATGATAGTAGCAAGAAGAGCCTCTTGTTGTCTACCGAGATTGGCGAGTTCTGTTACAATCCTTAGCTTGTCAAAGTTCATGTTTGCACCACTAGTTATGGCTACAACATTCACGTCCTTTAGGCCATAATATTTACAGTATGCTTCAGCTCCAGCAAGCGCAAGAGCCCCTGCTGGTTCTAATATGTTCCGTTTCTCCTCAAACATGTCCTGTAGAGACAAGTTATATTGATTATCTACAATGCGGTCTGCACAAGCGATAGCAAATCAAGGATATAACTTACCTTGATTGATGCACAAATAGCATCACGAGTGACAAGAACAACACCATCCATCAGGTTTCTGCTAATACGGAAAGTCTCCTCGCCAACTTCTTTAACTGCTACACCATCTGCAAAACCCCCAACCTTGTCCAATATCACCCTTTGACCGTGATGCAGCGACAAGGCCATTGCATTAGCATCAGCTGGTTCTACACCAATGATCTTCACCTGCATAAGCCCACAAGTCACAATAAGATCACAGAAGCTACATATCTAGACAAAAAAAAAAAAGGAACTCAGAACAAAACCATGGTGATGACATAGGCAAAGCAATGAGAGTAAAAAGAGAAGTACCTCGGGAGAAACCCTCTTGACATAAGCAGCAATACCAGCTATTAAACCACCACCACCAACAGGCACAAATATAGCATGTAATGGACCCATAGATGTAGCTTGACGAGTGATCTCCATACCAATAGTGCCTTGTCCAGCAATAACATCCGGATGATCAAAAGGAGGTATAAACGTCAGACCCTCTTCTACAGCTCGTTTCTTAGCATATGCTTGTGCTGCATCATACGAATCCCCAATAAGAACAACCGTTGCACCCAAATTCTCCACAGATTGCCACTGTTTTTTTGTTTTTAAAATAATCCAAGAAAATCATCAGATACTCTTAAATTCAAGACATGAGAAAAGCTTATAAAAATGAAAAAGGACCTTGATCTCAGGGGTTGTAACAGGCATAACAATGACGGCGGTGCAGCCGAGTTTACTAGCAGATAAAGCAACACCTTGAGCATGGTTTCCAGCAGAGGAGCAAATAACACCTTTTGCCAATTGATCTGCTGGAAGTTTCACCATCATATTGTAAGCTCCACGAAGCTTAAACGAGAATACCTAAAAACAAGTACAATTACATACATGATTAACCAATTGTATAATCTCAACATATTAAAAATGTTTCATTCTTTAACTTACAGGTTGCAAGTCTTCTCTTTTAAGAAGCATACGAACTCCTAACCTCTTAGAAAGCTTCTTAGCCAAATGAAGAGGTGACTCAATGGCGATGTCGTAAACTTTGGTGGACAGTATATTCGTCAAATACTCCATAGCCTCAGCGATGCTTCCGTTTTCAGGTTCGGTGGTACGCTCTGGCACCGCACCGAGATAACCAGCTGGATATTGCAGCGAATCCGGAGAGACCTTGAGACGTGGCACAGGAGAAGCCGTGGTCAGTGGTGGAGCCATAGATGTTTCGTCTCCTGATATAATAGCCATCGGAATCAGAGATCGAGAGAAGCGAGAGACTCCTCCTGTAACAGGTTTTGATCGGAGGTTACGGCTATAAGATGGGAAAGGAATGTGATTAGGGTGAGGAGCAACAGGTTGACATAACATTTGGGTATAGAGAGACGACGGAGCCGTTGGAAGCCGAACGGAATCCATGGCCGGCTCTGGTTTTGAGAGAGAGAGAGAAAGAGAAAGAGGAGGAGGAAGCAGGTGGTGGAGGCGGCTCTTATAACAACAACAAGTGTCTGCTTTGGTTTCTAAAACCTTTTAACTCTCATTTGTACTTTTTTTTTTTGTGTTGTGTAATAATGATGTGAGTGGGATATTTGTGTTAGTTTCAGAATTTACACAAGTACTGAATCTTTGTTAATCTGTTGAGATTTCCCTAATAGCATACTCATTTACAACAACAACAACAAAATAATAAAAAAAATTGGATATTATAGGGAGAAACCCTAGTCAGCATATATATTTTTATTAATTTAATTATAAATATGATTAAATGGTGAAGTCATCAAGTTTTTAAAGTCAAAAACAAGTAAATTGTAAGAGTGGTCTCCGCTGGCATCACTTTTTCGTCGTTTAACCGGACAAATATATGATTTAAAAAGACTTTCGGTATTGTATTTTTCTAATAGTTTAATGTATGACATAAGCATAATGCGGTTGGTGGATCATATAAAATGGTTTATTTAACATATTTAACATAAGCATTCCACGTTTTTACAGATTTATTTTTTAACATATTTAAAAGGTCCACAACATCAGGTTTGATTGTAAGGGGTGGTGACTTGGGAGAATCTAAAATCTAGAACCTGTGGATGAGAATTCCAATATTATCACTTTCTCGCCTTCCTCTTTGTCTCACACACAATTAAGGGCAAAACCCTGAAAGAAAGAAGGCACGAATCAGACTGTTTCTTTGTTTTGTATACACAAGAATCTGTCAAGTAACACAAAAACATCGAAACAATGATCTTACCAATGAAACTTGTTCACCCTCTCCATCAATCTTTATCTTCCTCCACTCCATTTCTATCAAGTACACATTCTCTCTCTGTATACACCTAACAAATACGGGTATAAGCACTTGTATGTTTCGAATCAAGACACGGATTGAGCAAAACATATTGTCTTTTTTTTTTTTGGCTTTTGTTTTAATTTGAAGGAAAAAGGCAATCCAAACCGTTTCGGTGCTCGTTACCCTCTCCTGGCAGCAAAAAGGTCATCAGACCAGAGACTGTAGTTTCTCCGGCTCCGGTGAGCTATGAAGGGAGAAGGGTTTTACTTGGATGTCTCCTCGCCACCGGTTAGATTATTTTCCTTTAAGCTAAGCTTTGCATTTCCACTTAAGCAAGCTTTAAATCAGTGTATCAAAATTCTAAAAGAGTTGGTGTCTGGAATGAATACAGCTTCTGGGAGTTTGTTAACTGATTCAGCCCAGGCCGTAAGCACCAGTAGAAGAGCTGTAAGCATATACTTACATTTGTATATATGGTATATCATGTATGTTAGTTCTTGACTCAAAAATCAAACGATTCTATGCAGCTACGTGCATCTAAGATACCGGACGGCGATTTCACAACTCTACCCAATGGTCTCAAGTCCGTCCATTTCCCCTTTTCTACAAACTCTAAAGTTTTGAGCCTTTATCACAAAAATCATAAGTTTGGTTTTGCATTCTCTTTCTTTTGTTACAGGTACTATGATATAAAGGTTGGCAATGGAGCAGAAGCTGTGAAAGGATCTCGGGTCGCAGTACGGTTGTGAATACGTTTCCTGCTTAACTTTAGACATGTATATGCTACACGCTTTTAACAAGCTTTGATGCTCAACCCAAAAAGGATTGTGTTGCAGGTTCACTATGTTGCTAAATGGAAAGGGATAACGTTCATGACAAGTCGTCAAGGACTTGGTGTTGGAGGTGGAACGGTCAGTACAAGGGAATCTCACAGAATCCATTAGTGTTACTTCAATATGCAAGAATCCTTAACTGATTACATAGAGTTTTTGCAGCCTTACGGGTTTGACGTTGGTCAATCAGAGAGAGGTAATGTTTTGAAAGGACTTGATCTTGGTGTTGAAGGGATGCGTGTAGGCGGTCAGGTTAGTTCTTGAAACCAAAAGGCTTCATAAAGTTATACCACTCAAAGTCTTGTTTAGATGACCCTCCAAGATTTAATATGCAGAGATTGGTGATTGTTCCTCCGGAGCTGGCTTACGGGAAGAAAGGAGTGCAAGAGATTCCTCCAAATGCAACAATAGAGGTAACAAAGTTGAATTGGTTCGACTTTTGTTGGCTCCTAAAGTGGTGGTTCATGTTTTGCTACCTTTCTTTTTGCAGCTTGACATTGAGCTGTTATCAATCAAGCAGAGTCCTTTCGGGTATGTGACATCAATCGCCTAAAACCCAGTAAACTCTGATTATAAGAACATGCTCTGAAAGTTTTCTTTTTTGTTTCTATTCTGCAGGACGCCGGTGAAGATCGTTGAAGGCTAAGAGGCTATTTAGAAGCAACAATATTACCCAAGATTGTATGTGTACACTTCCCCATGTCTACACATTGGTAAAACTATAAAAATTGATCAAAGCTATGGAAGATTCAACTTTGGATAATAATACCAGCTAGTCTGGTTTGGTAACAGCTTCTCATCTCTTATCCCCCTACTCAATACACTTTTATGCTTTGCAAAACATTGAATCAATTCAATCCCATAAGGTGTTAAGATACTTTACTTATGGTTAAAATTAAGCCGCCATGCTTGTAAGTTATCTTGGACTGTGAGATCTAGATAACGTCACAACACAGGTGTTACAAAGATCGTACCTTTCTAATGACAAAATTCCTACCAAGCATGGTTGGAGGGTTGATCTAATACATCAGTGATTGAAAGTTGTAGAAGCCAAGGGATTAGCAGGCGTCTTTGCTTGACCACCTCTTGCATTAGCAGTTCCATGCCCAAATGGGTTCCTGGCGTTTGCTGCTTCTGTAGCTATGACCGACTTCTTTATCTTCAAAACCCACAACAGAAATACAAAGTCAACAATAAAATCTTCAATATAGAAGCTTCTCTTCTACTCAGTAATCAGTATCATAAGCTAGTACTGATTGATGGGTGTGATTATAATCATGTGTGCTTTGAGTTAAGAACTTACAGCGGCAAGTCGCTCTTTGTGAATATCTGTTGTCACCTGCAAAACAATATCCAAGAAAAGAACCAAGGAAGTTAGAAACTATCTTGTGTGAGTAAGAATTCCATGTTATAAATTGGACGAACTGATAACACAACAATTTTATATATGATTCTTACTGGCTTCCGAAATGTCTTGATCTCATCACTGCTAAAACCAGGAGGCCTGATATTCCAGTTTCTTTCTACATTTAAGGAGAAGAAATATGATAAGAAAAAAAATTAATAATTGTAATTGGAAACAGAAATGAAAAGAAATAGGTAGACAGTATCAATCAGAACGAACCAACATGAAGCAATATGTCCTTGGCCTCTAGAGTATCAGACTTTCGATGCTTGGCTAAAGAACAGCCAAATGTTGTGATCTGAATTAAAGGAAACACAAAGAGCAGGAGTTGGAAAAGTCTACTCTTAACCTCTATCATGAAAATTCACATAAAGTGTTGGAAAAACAAAGTGGTGTGAACTACTTACCGACTCCACAAAGTCTTCAGCAATATCAGCAAGGATGTCTTCAACCTCTGGATCCAATTTCTCTGACGGATCAATCTGTAGATAGGGAAGGCGTATTAAATTCAGAGAATAAAAATAATGGATATCGTGCAGAGAGCTTCTTGAGTTCTAAACACCATAAAAAAAGCCCCTATAACTAGAGATGTATGTTACTGATCTCATGGCATGCTTTTTGGCTTTCTATGCGAGGTAATTGGCAAATCACTCACAATATCTCTTCCTTTCTCCGTAAGAGATGAATCCAAGTGGAAGAAATCAATGAAAGATTAAGTGTGAATCAAGCCGTGAGAGTACGAATACCAATCTACTCAATGGTTAATATGCAAAATGGATTACCTAAAGTTAAGAATATAAAGATAGGTCAGTGGATACCTGCTGAAGTAGCTCGTGGATGCTTCTTTTCCCCAGGATACGATCATCAGACGCCTCATTCTCTGCTGAAACTGTTTTTGCTTGGTTCCCTGGTAGAGGCACCGGAGGCTGGGTCGGCATTGCCAGAGAAGTAGTTTTCTGATTTACCGACCCTTGGACACGGGTCGGTTGATGTGGGTGAGGTAACGGCTGCTGCGGAGATCTCAATTGTTGAAGTTGCTCTTGAGGCTGATGTTGTTGTTGTTGCTGAGGCTGTGAAGTTGCTGCTGACGTGGAAAGATGTTGCTGAGGACTATGCGATCTTTGTTGCATGGAGGGAGTATTTACTTGTGGTCTATACGAAGGGGGTGGCAACGGCGGCTTCCCTTGGGCAGAAGACGATAACCATGGTTGATTAATGGCTTGCAAGCTTTGTTGTGCTGGACCAGTAGATTGGACACCAGGAGTACCAATAGGTGAAGGCCTCATAAGACTATGTCCTTGAAAGTTCTGTCAAAAGCAAAATATAAGGAATTAAGGTGTGCAAACAAAGGTCATGAAGAATGTTGTCAAACAAACTCAAAATAACAATGAAAGAAAGATATACAAAAAAGAGCAACAAAAAATTAACGTTGGTGAAGGAACCAATCCAACTTATTAAAGGACATGAATATATGAAAATAACAAAGACAGAGATGTCTGGCAAAGTTGCAAGGTTAGGTAGCTCGGTACTACATCAATTAAGCTCTGATGTATCTGTATGGCCAAGTAACGGTCACCCAAAACTCTATCAGAACAATCGAGTAATGAACAAATGAAAGAAAGTGAGAAAATAGATTGTTTTGCTACTGAGTCACTTAAAAACTGCGTATCATAGTACATCAAAGAGTTTTGAGCCAATGAGGTGACATAATCATTCCAAACTCATATAAGGCAAAATTTTCTTGTTAACAATGAGTCACAAAGATGGAGTTCCTAATTTTTCAAGGGACACAGGCAAAATCTTATAAAAATCGCAAGAAGGATCAAATACATACTTGGGCAGCAGGAGATTGACTAGTCGGAGAAGAAGCAGGCCTTAGAGACGATTGAGTTGGTCTCTGCTGGTGCTGAGCCGTCCCACTTGGCCGCATTTGTGAACCTGAGCCAAGTGTCCCCATCATCCCAATTCCCTGAGTTCCTTGCATCATCCTAACCTGAACACACAGAACAAAAAGTTGATATTTTTAGTATCTACTGAATTCTAGTTGGCTATAAGAAACACACAATTCTTTGAAATATGAAACATATGAGAGAAAAATTCACATGTGGGACACTTGTATTGGACGTAGCTTCTGACATTCCTACAGTGCCACGACCCAGTCCGGTGTATTGCTGCCCAAAAGAGCCGGGAAAAGCAGAAGAGGGTGAAGGAGAAGGAGTCGGAAGTGTGGAAGCTGGAACGCCAATCGCCATGCCGCCTCTTTGCTGCCCAGTAATAGGTAAAGATGAGGAAGAAGAGGCTGGAGCTGATGAGGAAGATAACAATGGCGAAGAAGCGGAGGAGAAGTGAGTGTACGAGGAGTGTTGTTGCCATGGTCTCGAATACGCCGGCGGAGGTGGCCGCCCTAAAGACTGAGAGACGTTTTGCTGCTGTAGCGTCGCCGGAGGTGTCACCGGACGCGCGTATTGAGAAGGATTAGGGTTTGGATTGAGCGATGGTGATGGTGGAGCTGGGGAAGAAGGGATAGAGGAAACGGAGGTGGAACTCGGATTGGTTGAAGGCGATTGCTGAATTTGTGTTAAACACGATGGTTTCGAAGCCGAATCCGACGGTTGGGACGGTGGTTCCGGTGGCTGAGACGCCGTTGAGCTTTGCCGTGGCTGATCCATGAAAAAGTTAGTGAATGTGGAGGGAAGGGATTATTTGGGTTTATAGAAGATCTAATCGAATCGAAATTTCCGGTACGGATTGAAACAACTAAACCGGAACCGCAAAGCTCGATATATACCGGCTTTACTAATTCCTTCCGTTATGTGACAAACACTCTCTGCAAAACAGAGGGTCCAATTAGATGAGAGTTTTTAACTTTATAACTGTTTCAGGTAAAAAGACTAAAACGCAGCGTTTGGTTGTATTGCTGAAAAAGACAATAGCTTCCAAAGTTCTCAAGGTTCCTTAGGGAACTTTCCCTTTGATACTATTGCTGAAAATTACTACTATGCTGCAAGTTCTCAAGGGTCGTTAAGATGTTTGTAGTCTCTTGAAAAGGCCAAGATCTCTAGGTTCAATGGGATGTCCGAACTTAAGGTGGAACCAAAGATTTGAAAAAGGAGAAGAGGATTAAGTCATGTTTAAAAAAGTTCAAGACGGTTGAGGTTGATGAGCTTTGAGATCAAAAGGATCATCTGCAAGGCGTCGGTAGGTTCTCTGTAGCCTTGATGATGAAAAGATATTAGGAAGTTTAATAGAACAGGTGAGATGGTTTCATTGTATATCAAGATATCAAAAATAAAGGCATAGTGAACAGAGATGAAGGAATGGTTCCAGTGCACTTAGCAAAGATGAAGTAAGCAAGCTTGCTTAGATTCCGTACAAGGCCAGTGAATTCATTATGGTCAAGGTACAACTCAGTGAGCCTGCTTAGGTTACTAATTGAGACCAATGAAGGAAAGAAACATAACCTCTACTCTGTTTTCTCACATGTGTTGAAACTACAGTAATTGAGTTAGCATCACAACATATTGGAGAAGTTCTTAGCCTTTAGAGCCTTAAAAACTGGCATTGATTTTATATTTTGTGGATTAGAGAAGATATTGTCAAATTTCAAAGCTGGTAACTTGGCAAAGTTGAATGCTGATTTCTTGTAGTCCATGATTCTAAATGTTAAGTGTAATGTGGCATAGTTTAGAATTATTTTCTCAAAAGCATATGGAAATATGGATAAATTTTTGGGGTCAGAACATATAAATATAAACCTTATGATCAAAAACTCACACAAAGAAAAATAACTTAATTAAACGTTACATATAATGATCTCGTTAAGAGAAAACATCAATGTTCAATAGACATCACAGGATCAAATCTTTTCTTCAACGTACCAATCTGCTTAAGACTCAACCCAAAAGCTTTCATAAGCAACTCCTCATTGATCCCCGACCCAAAAACCACCGAAGGTATCTTCTGAATCCCAGGGCTCTGGCTATTAAGCCCGGCTAGAATCGTGGCCGTAACATCTCCGACGTTCATCTGAAAATGTACAAGCCCTTTTGGGTAAACCATCATTTCCCCTTCTTCCATTACCTTAGCGTAAACCTTATTGTTCGAGTCCACAAAACCGGAGTAAACCCGTCCTTTAACCAGGTGAGCTACTTCGGTGGCCCGCGGGTGGTAATGTGGCGGGTTTATGGATCCGGGTTTGAGATCAGCTCGGACAAACGACATGCCTAACGTGTTTAGGCCAGGGAAGTTTGTCGGGCTTACAGGGACGGTGGCGAAGCCCGTCTCGGTGAAGTTTCCGGCGGTTTTTAAACCAGAAAAGATGAAATCTTCGGTGGTTACTTCGGAGGAGTTTTTGCAAGGGAGATTGGTGGAGAAGTGATGAGGAGATGTGATTGGTTTTGGTATACAAAAGTCTTGGATCGGATCCGGGTCGGAAGCTAATGTGATGTAGACATTGAAACAGAGGAGAAGAAGAGGAGCTATTATTACAAGAAACAGAGCGTTTGCTTCCATTTTACTTGAGGTGTGAAGAAGAGTTGTGTTATGTCCGGTTTAAATAGGCATATATTTGAAACGGAACTGAACTAACCGGCCGAACACAGAGGCACGTATTAAGCGTGGTGTGCGCGCATGCCATAATATTCAAAATGATGAATTTGTCGCCTAAGCTTTTTGTTATGTGTTTGATAATGTAAAAATATTACTATCCAAGGCATGATTAGAGTTTCCGGTGGTAAAGGTTCAGGAAAAGAAATCAATGGGAAAAAGAACATCAACTATTTCTTGATTTGCCATCTCTTTTTAATGACATCTTTTTAAATTAAATAAATATCTTGAAATTGAGTTAATTACATTATCACAATGATGGTGATAAGGGCATGCGATGAATTGCTGGATTATGCTTGTAAAGGAAGTTGTATAGAGAATCAGGTTATGATGATAGCTCCCATCATCATTATGTTTGGTTTTTGGTATCCTACATTTTTCTACATATAGTATTTTCTTTAATTACTATATTTGTAGATTCTAAGTGATCAAATCAAAATTTGATTCCTCCCATGGCAACAATAACCTGAATCATCGATTCATTAATACTCAAGATCTAAGAGTCGAAATCATCAATCTGTGATAATTTAAAGATTTTAGAAAAGAAAAACACAGACTTCATCAACTACCAAAACAATAACATGTTTTTTTCTTTAAAGCATCCAAAAACATTGGGAAAGCAAGAATCAACGGAGTCTTCTAGCTTCTCTCTCGGACTCGAGCAGGGTGAGAATATCTCCCTCTCTAACTGGTCCTTTGACGTTCCTCATGATGTAACGGTCCGAATCAGTGAACTTCACTCTAACCTGAGTCACTTGACCCCTTGATCCAGTCCTTCCCATTACTTTCACTACAACAGCGTGCTTGATCTGAGAATCCATTCTGATTCAACAACCCAAAAAATATTCAGAGATGAGTTTCACGAAAGCTATTCAAATCAAACTGTACAACTTTACCGGATCACATATATACAAAAGAAGCAGAGAAAAAACTAGTGAAAGCAAGAAACTTGAATATATGATCTAATTCAACAGCTTCTCGTAATCCTCAATCTGGGCTTACTAATTCTAATTCAACAGAATCTTCATAATATATGCAGAACCTAACAGGTAACATAAGCAGAGAAAACACTTCAAAAACACTAATTAGTGAAAGCAAGAAACTTGAAGATATGATCTAATTCTCAATCTATGCTCAGTTGCAAATGCAGAAGAACCTAACATGTAATTACGAATTTGCTAAACCTAAGTTAAAGAAGTTAGAAGATTGAATATATCACATCTAATTTAACTGAGAGGAACTTATGGCTCAAACATCTAACAAGACAAGAGAGATTACTACAGACGGTTCGTATTCAGTGTAACTGGCAATGTACTGTACAATAGAATCAGACTACACAAAATTTCTAGAAAGCAATCAACTTTAAGAGGTAAATTTCAAACCCAAATTCCAAAATGTGGAATTTAAATTGAAGATATCATCTCATTTAAATGATAACCAGGTTATATATAAGATTTTCTCAATCTGCCTCAGCCTCATATTCAAATGTAAGAACCCTACCATTGCCTAAGCTCAAAAGCTCGGTTTCTCAGCTAATCAGAAATGAAAGAAACTAATAACTAACAAACAAAGGGGAAAGCGATTACAGAAAAGACAATCAGAAGCAGAAAAATAGAGAATACAACTCAATACTGTCTCTAGCCGCAAGAATCGAGTCGAGTTAAGATGAAGAGAACCTGTAGAGGACGGCGTACGGGAGGCTTTGCGAGCTTTAGCGGCGATAAGGCTTGAGCGCAGAGAGATCAACAATACCCTAATTCGAGAGACGTGAAAAATTTGGGTTTCGTGGGAACTTATATGAACTTTTTTTATTTTTTGGATCAAAAAGTCAAAATCAGGTCGATTAAATGATTTCAAAACTAGTTAGTTCTCTTTTAATTAAGTGGGCATAATTTCCGTCTGTCCTGTCCCAAAAATTTTCATCAGAATATATTTTCTTATGGTACTAGCTTTTGATTCTTATTTGGGAATGAGACGGGACAGGATTAAAACAGAAATTCCCAAAATCCCGTTCAGAAAAAATTATATATAATGTATAATATTATATATATATTTCATAAATATAATAATAAAAAATTAGAAATATTGAATTTTTTAATAAATATTTTATATTTTGTATGTTTAAAGGTGTTTTTTTTTCTTCTAATTACTTTAATATTTTTGTTCATTTTGTATACACAAACTTCGCTAAACAATTAAACCAAAGATGATGCGAGAGAAGATGAATGTTAGTTACTTGGTTTATTACGATTTTAAATTTTTACAATTTATTTTGCTTTATTTTGATTTTGATTATTTATGAGAAGTTTATATTGAGTTTTTTTTTTTAAATTTTTTTTAATTATTAAAGGAATATATTTATGATAGTTATTATTTTATATTTTTATTTGTTTGTTCAAAGTCTAGTTTCTGTCCCGGCTCGTTCCGTCATCCAACTCCCATCCCAAATTTTATATAGAATTTAAATTTAAATAAGATATGTTTTACTATTTTTAAATTTTCGTCCCATTCTGATTACAGTAAATTCCCGTCCATCCCTTATGGAACGATATGCAATAGATGTGATGGTTATTGGAATTTCTGAGTTTTTTTTTTTGTTTTCTCTTTTTTGCCAGTGACTGACAATCCATCAGAAAATATATTGTTTGTCTGTATATTTTTTTCACCTTATAAAATTACACATATTATAATACAGTTATTACAAGAAAACTATACATAATATTACACACATTTTTCAAATATGAAATGTAAAAAATTCAGAAGCCTAAAGTTGAAAAAGATATGTACTCCTTCACAGAAAATGACCGTAGAAAAGTAAATATTATAATCCAAATTTGAAAATTTTACGTTTTTTATTTTTTTTATAAGTATGATAGGTCACATTTTGGGATTTTAAATTTATTTTGGCTGTGTATAAATTTGATGTCTTTACCAATCCACCCACTTAAATACATTTGATCTTTTTTGTTTTTTGGAGAAGCAATTACATTTGATCAAAAGTTTTAGTATTAGTAAATAATCTGTTTTTTTTTTCCTACTGTCCCGTATATGCGACTAATTCTAGGAACTTCTCTAATCAACGATAATATACTATGTCGCCAACAGTTTTTTTTTGTTTTGGTTAAAATACTATGTCGCCAACAGTTAGGGAAATGAATCAAAACTTTTTGCTATTACAATTGTTTTAAAATCCAAACTTTGGGCTATTACATTCTGGGATTTTGCTGAGTGATCATGAGTGGAGTTCGATATATATTATGTCGAGTTTGGTGAGAGTTGTAGTAATGCTCAGAATGTAATGGTATGGATAAGATATTTGCTTCATCATATGTTACAACACCATCTCTTTCATGTTACAAATTTTCTGCCGCCACCACTAAGAGGGGGGGAGTGCACTCAATGCCCTACATCGTAAGCAATGGCAAAATAAATCATCTATTTAGTAATTATTTATTTTATCTTTTGCTTAGAGCATCAACATCCACTATTTCACCCAAATAGAAGAAAATAAACCCAAAATATTTCTTCTTTACCCACACCACCCATCGTATAATTATTTTTTTCTGAAAATCTTTACCCCTCCATCTTCTTAGTTTCCTACACTCATTATCTTTGAGTGTCCCCAAATCAACGGTCAACGAAAACAGTAAAACCCACACTAAGGGGCTGTTTGTTTGCTCATCCACCATCTTCTTCCAAATGATTCATCCAGATACTCTATCTCGATGATTCATCTGAATGTTGTTCGTTTCCACTTTTGGTTATTCATTTGAATGATTTATCTGAATGAAAAAAAAAAACAGTTCATACATCTCCATCTCCATCCAAATGGTTTTTGACAAAAAATGACTAAAATGCCCATAGTTTACTCTAATCATATTTTTAGTCTTATTTTAACCATATTAATTTTAATTCTTGATTCAAAATATATTTACAACTAATATATTTTTTAAATTCTTATTTTTAACATTTATAAATTAATTTTGCTTACGTAAATTCATATAAACTTATAAATTAAAATCTAAATTTGCCCTTTACTTTTTGTAAATCTACATCTCCATCTAGATGTTTTTACTAAAAAAATGACAAAAATGCTGAGACTTTAATCTAATTATATTTTAATCACAATCTAAATCATATTAATTTTTATTTTAAAATTTTTATTTTTAAGATTTATGAATTGATTTTAGTCACATAAAAACATAAATTAAAATCCAAAATCACAAAATAATTTTTTCCGCCAAAACCATAAAATCTCGAAATTGCGTTTTTGTCAAAATTTTGAAATCAAAATATTTTTCTGGAAAATCACGAAATAACAGTGAAATCACAATTTTGGTAAAAAACTCAAAATATCGTTTTTCCGCCAAAACCTTAAAACCTCGAAAATTACATTTTCTCGCCAAATCCGTGAAATCACAATTTTGGTTAAAAAAAATGCAAAATAGCGTTTTCCCGCCAAAACCGTAAAATTTCGAAAATGACGTTTTCCCGCCAAAACCGTAAAATCTCGAAAATAAAATTTTCCCGCCAAAACCGTAAAATCTTGAAAATGACGTTTTCCCGCCAAAACCGTAAAAACTCGAAAATGACTTTTTCACGCCAAAACCGTAAAATCTCGAAAATGACGTTTTCCCGCCAAAATCTTAAAAACTCGAAAATGACGTTTTTCGCCAAAACCGTAAAATCTCAAAAATGACGTTTTTCTGCCAAAACCGTAAAATCTCGAAAATGACGTTTTCCCGCCAAAATCGTAAAATCTCGAAAATAACGTTTTCCCGCCAAAACCGTAAAATCTCGAAAATGACGTTTTCCCGCCAAAACCGTAAAAACTCGAAAATGACGTTTTTCGCCAAAACCGTAAAATCTCGAAAATAACGTTTTTCCGCCAAAACCGTAAAATCTCGAAAATGACGTTTTCCCGCCAAAACTGTAAAAACTCGAAAATGAAGTTTTCCACCAAAACCGTAAAATCTTGAAAATGACGTTTTCCCGCCAAAACCGTAAAATCTCGAAAATAACTTTTTCCCGCCAAAACCGTAAAATCTCAAAAATGACGTTTTTCAGCCAAAACCGTAAAAAACTCGGAAATTACGTTTTCTGCCAAAACCGTAAAATCTCGAAAATGACGTTTTCCTGCCAAAACCGTAAAATCTCGAAAATTACATTTTCCCGCCAAAATCGTAAAATCTTGAAAATGCGTTTTCCGCTACAACCGTAAAATCTCGAAAATAACGTTTTCCCGTCAAAACCGTAAAATCTCGAAAATAACGTTTTCCTCCAAAATCGTAAAATCTCCAAAATGATGTTTTTCCGCCAAAACCGTAAAATCTCGAACATGATGTTTCGTAAAATCTCGAAAATTAAATTTTCCCGCCAAATCCGTGAAATCACAATTTTGGTTAAAAAAAGCTACAAAATCGTAAAATATCAAAAATTATATTTTTTCGTCAAAACCGTAAAATGATGTTTTTCCGCCAAAACCACAAATCTCGGATTACATTTTTCTCCAAAATCGTGAAACTGAAATTTTTTTGCAGAAATTCTTGAAATGATGTTTTACCGCTAAAAATACAAAATCACATAATTTTATTTTTTTCGTCAAAACCGTGAAATTATAATTTTAGCGGAAAAACAATATCAACAATATATTGTCTAATACTTTTATAAAGTTTTAAGAATATTATATCAATATTTATATCATATTAAATTAATAAAACAAATAATTTAAGTTAGGGATATATTTGTCATTTGTTATTTTTGACTGAATCATCTCCATCCAAATGATCCAATTTGGATCAATCAAATGAACCATGAAATTTTGCCTAATTTTCAAAACTCATTCAGATGATCCAGCTAGATGCTCCATTTAAATGATTCGTTTTAAGCACTAAACGAACATCAATTCTCATCTTCATCTGGATGAAACATCTGAATGAGCTAACGAACAGCCCCTAAGTATTATTTTCTTTGAATCGAAAGACAAAAACTCTGCCCACCAAAAAAGAAACGAAAGTAAAAAAAATATAAACCCACTTATTAGGTCAATTCGATATGTTAAGTCGTCACTTGGTAGAAATATCGTATGTATGGATTAATGTGAATTTTTACTTAACATTCCTCGTTTACCAAGAAATTTTTTTTACAGATTATACGAACCATGCTTCATTGGTGGAACCTATTCGAAGCCACTCATCTTATCATCGTTAAGCACTTTAAGCTTAGTTGATGAAATGGACCACACTACCAAAAAATATCAACTTTGTATAAGCTTACGTTATCAAGAGGGAAAATAGGTATATATCTATATAAATGTGTTTATGTGAGATAGTGATGGCTAAAGAAACTTTGGTGAAGCTATAGCCTAATGGGCAAGTAGCGATCGAGACAACAAAGTTTGTATCAGAGTGTTCGGTTTTCTATTTATGGATTAGGCTAAATGATTGGCTTAACGGTCCATATTTCTCTATGCAAAAACAATATGTGACGTCGAAATTATTTTAGGCTGACCCGAATGCAATTTCTTTTGGGGATCACAAGAAACTGAGTTTGGTGAATTATAACCAAATAAAGAGAGTAAAACTAACCAAATTCAAGCGTCCAAAAAATTGATTTTTTTTTTTGTTTATTATTGTTTTTGGATTTTAGTACCAGGATAAGTTTTGGTTGAAATTTACTCATGGATCTTCTGCACTTGGTTTGACATATTATAAGCTAGATTCTTATCAGATGGTATTAGAATAAATACCATAATTACGGAAGAGACGATTTCGAGTAAATCAATATAGAAATGAGAGATTTAATCGAACCAACGAAGATAAAGCGAGAAATATAATTAAGTTTAAATTTGAAGTAGCATGTGAAAAATGGCAGCGCATATCTATGAGATAATGCGATTTTACAAAAAAAATAATGATAGCATGTTGTATAGTGAGAAGTATATAAAGACTGTAAAAATGTTCAATGAAATGGGGTTTTGTGAAATTCCAACTAACAAAACATTAGTGTAGGAAAGTGAGACTTGCATGCGTATGTTAGCAATTAAGAGAAAGGGGGAAATATTCAATGTAAGAATGATTATAGAAATCAAATTGTGGTTCGAATTTGGAAGTGGCATCCACTCGTCAAAAGTCATTTGGACTCCTTGTGTGGTCCTCCTTGTGGCTCCACCTTTTCATATAGGCAAGCCTCCGCTATATACTATCCTTTTCTTTTTGGTAAACATAAAAAAGTATAGATTGTGATTGTGAATGGTTGTAACAGTTGAAACAAGTGTGGGTAGATGTTTACTAAATTATAGAATATGGTAAGTGAATGGAATCACACTGGAAATGTTAAATAGTTAATCAAAACAATACAAATTTATCTATTTATTGATTACACACTAAAAAGATAGAAACTATCTTTATGGATAAATTGCTTAAATCAATCTTATCTACGAACGTTACGTTTTGTATTTTAATTTTGACTCTGTTGAATCTTAAATTTTTGTTTTAAAACAAACTACATAAGAGGAATTATGTGACCTCCATTCCTATTATGTAAACCGACATGAAATGAATCATTGGTAAAGCAACTTGATTATTCAAAACTATTTGAGAAAAGTGTAAACATATTATATATGACTTCCACGGCTCCATCATTCTTATTATTTAAACTGACTTTATATGAATCATTAATATATCTCGTTTTTTAATGACACTTGAATTTTCAAGATACCAAGATATATACCCCTTCAACAAGAACATCCGGGAGTCATTAAACAATAAATTGTTGAAGGGTTTGGTGACATATTTTTAATTTTTATATTAATCAATTTGAATGTCTTGTACCACCTACATAATCATACTTCTTCAAGAACATATAAAGACGTTACTTTAAAAAAAATACAGAAATCGCAAGTATACAGTATGGATCTCAAAATATATAGATTCATCGACACATTTACGATCTAGATCTTAAATGGTAGCACAGGTTATTGGTAGGATTGGTGTGTTTCCAAGAACACAACCAATAATAATTCAAAAAAAAAAAAAAAAAGATATTTGAGGCAAGGGTGATGCACGACATGCACTTGGAGCATACCATCACCTTTGGGGACATTCAGACACACAGTCAACCAAACAAAATTAGTTGTCATAGATGACATTTTCTACCATTTTAATTTACTATCAAACCTGATATATTTTGATTGAACTAATCACATCAACCACATTTATATCATACCACTACAACTCTTACGAGACTTTTATGTGAAATTCCGAAATTCGTTTTATTTTGTTATGAGAAAACAAAATCGAAAATTAGCTTAGGAAATCCATTTTTTAAAACCATAATTAGGAGAGCACCACCCGACCACACCCCACCACGATATATAAAAATATTTAAATAAATGAGATAAATATCAACTAGGGCCCCCACCTACGATAGTGGCATTCCTTGTAATACTCCAAGAAATGCAAGGGCATTGACATAACCCAAAACTCTATAAATATACAAACACAACTCTTCATAACTCAACAGACCAACAAAATTCTCTTAACACATTTAAAAGAAGAAATCACAAACTAAAGTAAGAAGAGAAAATCCAAAACAAATTTTTTTTTTTTTAAAAGGATGGGGAATTGTTTAATAATGGAGAAGAAAGTGATAAAGATAATGAGAAATGATGGAAAAGTAGTTGAATACAGAGGACCTATGAAGGTTCATCACATCCTCACCCAATTCTCTCCTCACTACTCTCTCTTCGACTCTCTATCCAACAACTGTCATCTTCATCCACAAGCCAAGCTTCTCTGTGGTCGTCTCTACTATCTCTTACCCAAGGAGACAACCACAATCAAGCACAAGAAGACCATGAAGAAAGTCAGGTTTGCAAATCCAGAGGTGGAAAAAGAAGAAGATGAAGAAGAAGTGAATAGAATAACAGATTGTGGTGACAACACCAAGGAGAAGAGTGTTGGTGTTGTGAGAGTGAAGATGGTTGTGAGTAAGCAAGAGCTTGAGAAGCTGCTTCAAGGAGGTTCAGTTCATGAGATGGTTTGTAGGAGTCTCGCTAAGCAACAACTGTGTGATGATGATGATGATGCTGATAATGATGATAATGATGATGAGTGTCACAGAGGCTGGAGACCTTTATTAGATAGCATTCCTGAATCTAATTAGCATATAGGATGTCCCTATCTACATATATATGACATATACATAGATACATACATAGATAACAGAGACTCAAAGCTTGTGAAAAGAAAGCATGTAATACATGAAACCCTTTTGTCTTTTTGAAAGTTTCAAATTTGTATTAAAAAACCCAAAAAAGTGAATTTGTTAGGGTGGAAATTTCCAAAAGGTAAAAGGTTCCGAGTGCTTGTTTGGTTAATTTCAAAGCCTATAGGCCTATAATAGGCATCTCTAGTGGCCTCTACGCAAAATAAAGACTCATAATGGTGGGTGATGACGAAAATGGTTTCCAAGACCATTAATATACTATTCACATACAACTATTCAAATAAACGCGTTTTGTCTTTTATACAACTATTTAACTCTGTATAAATGTATGTATGTACCTATGAAGGGGCTAATCTTCTTTGCTTTCGACTTCTAGAGAGATCTCATTGCGGCGGGTGAAAGGGAGAGTGAATGGTGGATTATACTACAGAGAATTAATCCACAAGAGTGTAAGTAGAGAGTCCAAGAAACAAGATTGTATTTTAAAAATTTTAGCCATTTGTGATTGTTTGTTGAACCTGTGCAACTTCAACTGATACTCCATCTCTCACTCGAAACTTTTTGTCAGTTTGAAGAGCTCGCCTTAGTTCTTGCTCCCGTCTCTCAATCTCTTCATCAGTAACATAGCCTGAAACAAAGTTGATTTTTGTTCATAGATAACAATAAAAGTCTGATTATGTTTGATGCTTCAAGAGCTACCGTCGTTTTAATGAAAGATAACTATTAGGAACCATGAATATGTACTGAACATTTGTGTTTGCATGTTAAGGTTATGTGTTGTATATCACACATTAGACTAGACATTACTTTCTTAGAGAATTCATATGCATCAACAGAAAAACACTTGGTTTCATTATCTCTGATATGCATATATAAGATTGGAACTAGTTTGGGATTCTCTGGTATATATCTTTGATTATTCAAACTAGTGTGTATGGTCACATGTGGAAGCCTGGTGAGATGAAGTATCTTTACCTGAAAAGGCAACAACAGCAACAGTCTTTCGTGGCACCTCCTGTATTTTCACTGAAGGATCTTTTGGCAGTGGCAAATTCGAACCATATTTGGAGGGCATGACAAAAGACATCCGCCACTGGGTTTGATCTTTTCCCTGAAGCAAAAGTATACATACAAATAATAAGATACTAATTGACTAGGACCGAGAACAAGGGGAAAGATGAATCAAATACCACTTAAGGAAACGAAAACTAACTGTAATTTACAATTTTCTATGAGCAAAGTAATATTCCTAGCACTTACACACAAGGAAATAATACACTACTATTGATTATAAATTCAACATCTAGAGAGCATATTAGTTTGATGCTCTCAATAAAAATCGAGAACTACTTGATTTAGAAATGGTAAACCAACACACTCCAAAATATGCTATCTCTTGTAACATACTCTCTTAAGAACTTTCAAAATGAGACTGCTCCATGATCCATTGATGAGATAACATATACCTTGCTAGTAATTACAGGAGTAGTCATTTCCATCTTTTCTCCAACAGATTGGACTTTACGAGTAACAACAGGGGTTGTCATCTCCATTTTCTCCTTTATTGTGTTCTGTTGAAACACACAAGTATCAAAATCCAAACCGAAACAAATTTCGAATAAAAAAAAAGAAGCAAAATTCATAAGGAACGCTGCTACATAGTACCTTACCAAACAGGTAATCAGCTAACAGATTGAAAGACCTAGAAGCACCATAGAAGTCGAATCCAGCTTCCCCTGGCATTGTAGTCTCGGCCACATAATAAGGCTGTATTAAATGTTATAGCTTTAAAATTGAGACCATGTTAAAACAGAGAGTATGAGTGAAAGTAACATAGAGAAAGAACAACCTCGACTTCTCTAATCTCGTACTTGTCTGTCCTAGTTACAACTCTGAAGTTCATTGTCTCGAGATCCGGAACTAGATAAAAATTCAAGCTTTAACCAAGTAAAAATGAACACAAAGCTCGGATTAAAAAAAAAAGAAAGAAAGAAAGTTAGAAACTAACCAGACATCAAAGCTTCTTCCAGATTCGAGCTATTGAATCTCTTCGGAAACACGTATTTCGCAGTCTCCACCGCCAAATCAGCCAAAACTGAAAAAAAAAAAAAAAAAAAATCCAAACTTCATATACAAAATTTGCGGCAATAGAAGCACATGAAGATTACGGAAGACGTGAACATTTACGGCGTTGAGAGACAGAGGATGTCTGAGAAGCGAGAGCGAGAACGAGAGAAACTCGAGCTTCAGTGGCAGACACGGCTCGACTCTGCCGCGCCGTTTTGACGCCGGAGCAAACAATCGAGCATCTCTGGTTAGCGTTTGAACAAGAATTGAGATTAGCGGAGAATTTCTTGTGAGGCGAAGAGAGAAGAGAAAGGGACGATGCTACGGCGCTCATCATTTCACTTCGCAATTGCCCAACACCAGAATTTTCGTTCACTGTGTTTCCGTTTCCAAGGAATTTAGTATTTATTAAGAAATTAACGACCTCTCGATTTTTCTAATACAAGACCGTTTTGGTGGACATTTTCCGGTCCTGATATCATACCAGCAGATTCAAGCTGCGAACCGATCGGTTTAGTTTGGTTATATAGATTAATTTACTTCAATTTGATACAAATGGTATAATTTACTTCAAACTCTGAAATATTCGGGATAAGACTAAAGTAACAGTTTTTTAAAAAATATCTATTAATTTACTTCAAACTCTGAAATCTTTATCTCGAAAAAAGAAGTCACTCGATAACACACATTGATAAATTGTTATATGTTGACATTATCAAAAAGAACTCAGATTCTATTAAATTGAATCGATTTTTCTGATACAACAAAATTGTTGTGGTGTGATTTTTTCCAGTCTTCATACCATACCGGTGGATTTTAAGCACGAACCGACCGGTTTAATCGATTGTAAAAGGACCGCAACTTTTGATGTTTCAATTCTTTTACATTTAGGAGCCAACCAAGCGAGTTAAAACTGCTCCGACAAAGAGCAGGAGGAGCCGCCGCCGCGTCTGTTGAAAAAAGTGCCGCCGGAAGAAGAAACGGAGGCATGGGTCGACTCTCATTGACCAGTCCGATTCAGAGATTGCGTTTCTTCTCTTACTTACATCAGGTTCTTGCGTAATTTGTTTCTCTTCTTCGTCTCTAATGTTTTTTTTTTTTTGCTAAATTCTTCGTCTGTAATGTTGCCTCGCCTTGTTCTCAACAAATGGCTTAAGCTGAATAGTTTCTGCCCTAATGTCCTAACTTTTGATGACTATAAAATAGAAAGACTTGATTTTTCTCCCTTATAGAAGCATTGATGATTTGCCCAAAGCTCCTGAGTTGACAAAAATGTCTTTAGTGTTTACTCTTTTCTTGCTCTGTAGCAGACTGGAAGAAGAGGCGTTTCCGCTCTCTCTGGCTATGAAAGCCGTTATCTTTCATCTCTAGGTAATCAGTAATTTCCTTTTTTTTTTTTTGATAACTATTTCCTTTATTTTGTGATTTCTCTGAATTGTTTACTCTGTTTCCTCTCTTACGAATGTGTTTCATTTGCTCAGCTGAAGCTTCAGACTGTGAACTTGATGAAGTTCCAGATGATAGCAAAGTAGTGGAGAAAGACACTGCTCTTCATTTAGCATTATCACAGCTTTCAGGTGATTTTGATAAAGACTCTAAGTTGTCGTTGCAGCGGTTTTCTAGAAAACGGAGAGTTTCTGTGATATCCACGGGTTCACTCAACCTTGATCTAGCTCTTGGAGTTGGAGGATTGCCAAAGGTTGTTAATTTAGAGTCTGATATAGGACTAGCCAAGCTTAAAGTATTGTTTTTTTTTCCACTCTCGAAATGTGTGTTTACAAGAGAAATTTGTGGGTTTATTTTGTAGGGAAGAATGGTTGAGGTTTACGGAAAAGAAGGTTCTGGAAAGACAACTCTAGCTCTTCATATCATCAAGGAGGCTCAAAAGCTTGGAGGTACTGTTCTTGAATCTTTCATCCTCAATACATTTGTTTGAAACAGAAACCTTGGGACTTGGTAACACAGATCTTCTAGTTTATTTCTTGCTTGTTTCTAGTGCGATGAGTAAGATTTGGTTTTGTGAAGTTACAGTTTTGATTCTGATTCTTTCCTGGATGACTTGCTTTTATTCTTCACTCCATTAGCTTCTTTTTTTTTTTTTTTTTTTAATCTAAAAAAATACTTCTTTGTGCCAGGTTATTGTGCTTATCTTGATGCCGAGAATGCCATGGATCCTTCTCTGGCTGAATCTATAGGTGTGAACACGGAAGAGCTTCTGATATCACGACCCAATTCTGCTGAAAAGATGCTAAGTATTGTCGATGTGCTAACCAAGAGTGGGTCAGTAGATGTAATTGTGGTTGACAGTGTGAGTTCTCATTCTTTCTTCTCAGTATGTTCATGTATTCTTTCTCCATCCGTTAAAATTAAAAGTGGAATTTATAGGTTGCTGCTCTTGCACCTCAATGTGAACTTGATGTTCCTGTAGGAGAAAGATACAGAGACACACAATCAAGAATAATGACACAGGCGCTCAGAAAAATCCACTACTCAGTTGGCTATTCTAAGACACTGATCGTTTTTCTTAATCAGGTTTGAGAAATATTATGGTTTATCCTCTATTACGCTATTAGTTGGATCATATTTACCCACTTACCAAAGATAAGATCTCTTTGCTAATTATCTGATCCAGGTCAGATCACATGTCAAATCTAGTATGCGTTTCCCCCATGCCGAAGAAGTGACTTGTGGAGGAAATGCATTGCCGTTTCACGCAGCTATACGTCTTAAAATGATAAGAACAGGGCTGATCAAGACTGACAATAAGGTATTGTCATTGTTTCCATTGTGTTATTGTAAGCTTGATCTGCCTTAATCTCTAATATACTGTGTAATTAATGCGAAGAACAGTATGGCAATCGTTTCTATTTTAACCCAACATCTTCAACTTCGTTTGAATGCTTTCTTTCCTTAGATAAGTGGTCTCAATGTCTGCGTCCAAGTGGTGAAGAATAAACTGGCGCCGGGAAAGAAGAAATCTGAATTGGGGATTCACTTTGGTCATGGCTTCTATGTGGAGCGAGAGGTACTAGAATTGGCTTGTGAGCATGGAGTTATCATAAAAGAAGGAACAAGCTATATCATTGAAGGCGAGGTCGTCAATGGGAAAGACAAAGCTGAGAAGTATCTCTTGGAAAACAAAGAGGTTCTTGATACTGTTATCGAAGTCCTGAGGAACCAGCTATTCAAGATGTGAGAGAGAAGAAATGTATTTGGAGTTCTCCAAGCAAATGTGTATGTTCTGATAGAGCCAAAAACCAGTGGAAGCTTTCCATCAACCTCGGCGTCCCTATTAAGCAACGTGGAAGGAACATAAGCAGTTGTTGTGTATGTTAACTAAAGGGAGGTTCAGAGAAGACATGGCAAAGCTAGTCGTTGTTAGATGATATCGTAGGCATTGTTTCTTTTAAGAGATTCTTCATCATGTGTTGCAGACATTCTGGTTTCCTTAAAGGGGCTTATAAAGTATGATTTCCTTTTGTCTTGATCCAACCTTTCAACAATTTAAGCTTTTCTACTTGAGGTTTGGAGTTCATTTATTGGTTTATTGAAGTCTGTCTTGTCACTTGACAAGTTTACAGTGACCAAACCAACCTTTATGTTGAACCTTCAAATAGGTCTACGACTTATTATACTTGTATACTTTTCTGGAATTTAACTTATAAAACTTATTGCAGAATCTCGACATCCTTATAAACCAACAACTAAGCAATGTCACTTCCACAAAGTTTGACATATATGGATGTAATAAGTAGACTAATCATATGTTAGATTAACTTGACTATGCACAGATCCATCTTCCATCCTAATCCAGGACTTGATACGAAAAGGCATTTCAGTAATCTCCAAAACCCTTGATCCTCTTGGCCAATTTCCATATCCACCATAACCCGTGTGTCTTGCAAAGCAAAGCCAGAGCTTGTCTTTGTACGGACAGCACCAGTCTAGTCCATGGTTGTGTCCGACAAACACTGCCTACATACAAGTATATCGAGAGATAGCCGTCATTACTGGCCAAGTGATTAGAAGAGTTATAAATAAATGGTATCTAAACATTTCGGTTTAAGTAGTACCTTGACTGAGGACCTGTTCTCAAGAACTCTCATCATACCAAATTCAGCTTCTTGAGTAGCAACTTTCTCTTTGTTGATTGATCCGACGCAAGGTTTTGGTATCCATAGCCTTGGAGCTACTTTCTTGTATGCTTTACTCGGTATATGCCAAAAGATCAACTCCGGGATACTGCTCGAAATGTACATCTTTCGATATCGAATTAGTGATAGATTTATCTATTTTATCATTTCTACAAAAAAAAAAAAGCATAGATGTTTAGAGTCGTACCTTAAATCAGGATTAAGAGTATTAGACTTGGTTTTAAACCATTCAACTTGAGCATTTGAGATAACTTGAGGATACGAACCACCACCCGAATCAAGAAAGTATAACAATGCCACGGCTGGTTTCGAATGATCCGATGATTCAACAACATGGACATAATTAGATACGCTTGGCCATAGCTCCTTAGGACCAATCATTGAGTATGAGAGTGCATTGTTGGATGCTTTTATTTCTTCTTGAATCAATTCCATTCGTGTTGTTCCTCTAAACGCACAACCATCATCATCGTTCGATGTGGGGCAGCGAATGGGAGGGATACCAGAGGAAGAGAACCAATCCAGAGGCCAAACGAAAGAAGCGTCGTCGTGGTTACCAAAGAGAGTAGCCCATGGAATGCCTCTGTCTCTTGTAGGAGATATTGCTTTGTCCCAAAACATGCTTGCGTTTTGAATTGCTATGTTGTTAGCCGTTACTACATCTCCCAAGTACACCACAAAATCTATTCATTTCTCCACACACACACACACACAATAAAAAAAACGGTTATTTCAGTTATGTCAATCTCACATTATACGAGCTAACTAACATACTACATTTAAAGAGTTGAAGATACAACAAATCTATGTTTCAGCCCCAAATGATGAGAATTTGGTTAGAAGAGAATGATGATGATGATGACCTGGAGTTTCAGCGTCGAGAACGGTGGACATAACGTTAAAGGAGTTTACATCCTGACGTGGACCCCAGTCAGTCCACGTGTCTTCACCGAAGTGGAGGTCTGCAAAGATTGCGATCCTGAACGGTGATCCTTCCCGCACCCGGAGATTGCTACTACTCCCCATTGGCCTCGCCGTCGTCGGTATGCTTAGCTCCCATCCTACGGCTGAGATTAATGGAAGAAATAGCACTGTGATGATCAGAAATGATGACGATCTTTTCATCTTGGAATAATAATAATATTATCAGATGACTGAAACTATTTACTGAAACAAACCAAAAGAAAGTTATGTCGTTTGATCTTCTTTCATTTTCACAACTTCATATATGGATAAGGTTCTTTTGTGTTTGCCACAGATAAATAAATAATAAATACTCCCTCTGTTTCAAAATATAAGTCGTTTTGGCTTCAAGCACGCATATTAAGAATTTACTTTTTCTTTTAAAAAATATTACTTAATATATAGAAAAAAACAATTCAACCAATTAAAAGAAAAACTGTAAATCATTATTGATCACACAATATTCAATAAAGTAAAAAGCTACATAGAAATATGAGAAAGTCTTATATTTTGAAACGAAATAAAACTTCTAAAACGACTTACATTATGAAACGGAGGGAGTATTTTTTTTAAGTTTTTAAAACTAGGATTGATATTTCGGTTTAGAACCAGTAGAAAACTAACCTAGCCTAGCCTACTAATCATAACAAAAAATTAGTTAACCATGAAGAAAAAAACGGGCAAATTATTTAACCATCTAATGGATATTACTTTGCGTCAAGTGGAGCATATTCAAAGAATATTCAATATCTCTTAATGAAAATAAGAATCTAGCCAAATTTCAACTCATGTGACAATGACGCCTTTATTCTTTTTTTTTCTGGTCGGTCTCCTTGTTACGTTTAATTCAGTTTGAACTTTTGAGCCACTTATATTAATTTCTTTTTTTCCTCATATGTCAAGAGATACAAATGAAGAAATGCAACGTCTAATGTAATTTTGATACCTCAAACTAGGCAGAAAAGAAAATGTAATTTGGAATTGGATGAGACATGAGGAAATATAAATTGAAATTTGTAAAATATAACAGAAAAATACACCTTAAGAGAAGGGTTCTCAATTTCTCATGTTAGATATAAAATGGACTAACAAATCAAATGGTAATTATGAAAAAAAAAAAAAAAAAAAAAAGTGAAGTAAAAAACAATAGGAGCTCTGTAAGATTACTCTTAAGGAGCCTTTTTATCGATTTGGTAAAAAAATAATCATCTCTTTAGCAATCTGAGCACATCTCCAACAAGATGTAGCGATCCTGTGACCAGAACCTGTTGCATAAGACACCACTATAAGAAACCCAAAATAACCAATGAAGAAGCCAATACCAGAGAAGTTAATGTTGTGTTCTATTTCTTTAAGTGTTTAAAAACAAAAACAAAAACAAAAAAGGCTTTTATTCTCGTCTTTGAAGTCGATAACGAATACATCTTTGGCTTACCTCTAGTTTCAGAGAAGGGTTTCGGCGTACACAGTCTCGTAGCCAGTTTATAGTCAATGGAAGTGAAGGCATTACTGCACTCGAGGTGATAGGTGTTCCTGCAGCTCCACCACAATGAGGTGCATCTCCACACAGGAAATCATGAGGTGGTAAGGTGGTTATTCCATCGACCTTCAGTGTATGGTCAATCTCAGCATCTGATTAGTCACCAGACATATCATCAAGTTTAGGCACGACATCAACAAGTTACAAAGAAGCAACACTTAAGCTTACCTGTTCCTTGGATTGATCTCTCCCACAGTCTTTGCAGTCTAAATTGCCAAGTTAAATCCTTCCTACGTGTATCTAAAGGAATAGCTGATGCGCCAGAAATAACCTTGTTGTAAGTTGACATGCTCGGGACGAAAAGCGCTCTTGAGAAATGAGTGCCTGCGAGCGTTTCATTCACCTAAATATATAAGCATTAAGTAACAAGAAACTATAGAAAGAGAGTATAATTTCTTTTCAAATTACCCGAGGAAGCGCAAGTAGTGACGAGCTTTGGAAGTAAAACTTGAGGGTCTCTCACTTCCATGCAGTTGAATAGAAGAATCTATTAGACGCAGAAGAAAGAACTCTTCAGAAAGTATAAATCACAAGTCAATTTGCAATACCTTGCATAGAGAGGAAAACAAAAGAGTTGTTAACAAAGCAATTGCATTGATCATTGTTGGTCTTGAGTACCTGTTTGGAGACTCTGTTAAAGTCTCTACCAATTTCTCCATTCCTCCTGTAACCATTGACAGCAGTAGATAAGCTTTTGTTTCCTCTGACTGCAGTAGAGAACCATCGACCACAAGCCTCCATGCTCTCTGGACTGTGAGCTCCATCCAAGTAAAAGATCAGATCACCGCATGGAGTTTCCATTGAACCTGACGAGTCCTGCGGATCAGAAAATACATCATGAACAACTTGAGCTCTCCCATGCAGCCGTGCTGTTGCAAGACCACGAGAAAACGCCATGGGAATCTCAGTTTCCTTGCTTCCCTGTTAATAAAGGTCCCATAGGAACAAACAAGATTCACCAAATAAAGTCCTTGAAAGTTTTGATAAAGGATTAGTGACCAAGAGTAAAACCCAACATTTGGAAGTATCTTCTCCCAGTTTCCAGTTCTTTGAAGCCAGCATCTTGAAAGAGAGACAGCAAGACCTGCATTTACAAGCTGATGATCCCCAGACAAGCCAAGCGTAACTCCGTCCAACTTTTTAAGGTCAAGCGGTGCTACTACTTCCAGGGGAACCTGTTACGCACGCCAAACAACATTCAGCTTTTATAGTTCAATACTTCATAACAGCAAAACTAAGTATAGACGCACAAAAGACTATGATAAGGTTTGAAACGTAAACTGCTTTATTTCCAAAAATGAGATCAAAGACACAAAGGAACCAAAGATAAAAAAAAAAACCTGTGGTGAATTCTAGAGCACCCCCAAACTCTCCCAAACCCAAACCATTTCCAAAACACTTGATACCCCCTCCCACATTTCAAGCCTCTCCTACTTATATTGATCCTTAGTCACTAATACACATGTTGATGTGGCATTTGTATTCAATAACTCTTATCAAAATTCCAACTTTTTTTGTACATAAGACTAATAGCTACCTGTGGGAGTACTTGGAATAAGTGGAATGAAATATATAATCTATAACTATTACTTACCTCAAGATTATTAGCTGTTTCCTGAAGAACCTCCATTGCTTCAGACAGTTGTGGTACTGTGAAGGCGGGGATTTGAGGCTTTCATTATTAGCATACAAAAAACAGAACAAATCAGAGGATATCTAACATGAAGCTGCCAATGGGAACTCTTGAAACAAATATATTGCATTCACAAAAGTCTGAGACAAAGGAAACATTTTGAAAAGTAGCTAATAAAGTCAGAAGGTTTTGTACCTTGAAAATCCCAGCCTTATGAAAAGCAATGTCAGCTAGCGTATTTCCTGTGTCCAAATTAGCATTGAGAAGCTAGAGTTAGTCAATTAAAGTGTGAGACAGAAATTACATTTGCCTAACGAACTGAGAATAGAATAGTATGGCATACCCAATATATCCATATGATCCATCCCAAGAGAAGCAATGCCGCAGACAACAGGTTTTTGAATCTGTAATTTGCATTTTCCATGTAAATAAAGAGATGTCCAACATTATAAGACTATGACATGAACCTCATGAGACATAAGATTTCCAAAAGATGCTTACCACGTTTGTCGAGTCAAGTTTCCCCCCAAGTCCAACTTCAATGACAGCAACATCAACCTATCAGGAACAATAGTAGTAAGCATCCAGTTTTAGCCAAATACATAAGGTTGCAATGCAAAGGGAGCTTAGTGAAAGCAGCCGATGAGAGAAAACTGTAAGGAAGTGTGAAAGTAAAAACTATACTTGAGAAGGGTATCACCAAGTTACAAGAGATGTCATGCGACTGATGTTAGTAATTTTGGTCCTTCAATAAGCCCATAGATTTTACAGGCGCTTAACTGAAAGTAGGTTATGATGCAATTACCAGGATGGCCAATTTTTAATGCAATATTTAGTAACCATTACTTGTGTTCAGAAACAAAGAAATGCACAAGACATTGATTAAAATAGTAGTATACCTTTTCGCAAACAAAAATTTTAAATGCCAATACTGTGAGGAACTGAAAAAGAGGAGGCATGGTTAGACCATCTACAGCTTTCTCCTGCAAAGAAGAATCTCAAGATTAGATATCTACTATGTTTGCTAGTAATCTTCTCCGAGTAATTTACTCGTAGTTGACTATTTTTCATCAGACAGTATTGAAAGGTATACAACCAATTTATTCCACAGATCAAGGCAAAAAAAACTTTAGAGTATAGAAAGGACGCTTTACGGTTCCTATACTCTCATTCCATAAATACAACAGAACAGACTCAGAGTGGAACTCGCTATAAAAAACAAAGCAAAGAGCATGACTTCTGGCAATTTGTGGCAGAAAGTGACCGATGAATATTAAGACTATATCAAATCGACAAGAGTCTTTTACCTTCAGTAACTTCCAACATTCCCAGAAATATTGTAAAAACTTTTCCTCAGATATATCCAAGCTGGAAAAGTGAAACAACATTCAAATTGGCCTCGTGCGTTAATGTAACATTGAACATCAATATATTAATGAACTTACCCTTCTATGCGGAATCTTTCCCTCACATCAATCAAGTGAGGAGATGTAAACATTCCGGTTCTAAACCCACAATTACGTAAAATTGCCTCGCAGAAGACACATGTTGAACCCTGAAATACAAAATTCCAAAGGCAAACCCAAGAAAATCAGTAGCTATCTATGAATATTCTACAGATGAATATTACTTTTATACCACATAAGCTATAATTATGGACCAGAAAAATAGCCTATTGCTCATACATGCATTAGATGGTACCATTGGATACTATGATTACTCAGCATAGATAGTTAATACACCAAATTATCTGAGTTTTTCTGTTAAGTGCTAATTACTTGAAGTTGGAAACATCATCTCACATAAAATCTAGTGCAAAATTCCTTCTACTGACTTATTTTTCATATTAAATTTCAAGTTGGAAACATCATCTCACATTAAGCAGCCAAAGTGAAAAAGGAATTTACCTTTCCTTTCGTTCCCGCGACATGAATAACTTTGAGTTCTTTTATTTTGTCCTCCAGGTCCAAAATCTGTATTTTTCAAACCAAAACAGCAGACACAGTTCCCAGTATTTAGTACCATCAAAAAAGTAAAGATTATTATTGACAAGAAAAAGATGCCGCAGGACCCCCACTGTACAGATAAAACATAATATGAAGATAAAACTCTTCAAGGGAAAGGATGAAGAAATTTGAGTTGAATCCATATTCTCGATGGCCACAGGAAACATATGTCATGTATCATTCAGGTTCAGGGAGGCTCAGTCAAAAGAAGGAAAAAAAAGTCTGAAATTCCATGATCACTTGAGACAGTTCAGAATGAGCTATATAACATTCACGTCAAACTAAAGTATAAAAATATTCTCAACTGTCTTTGTATACTTTCTATTTTATATCGTTTGAGATTATGGTTACGCAAGAAAGCACAGCCCAAAAAATGTTGACTGTAAATGGCTGTGTCACCTTGAGATATGTGCGGACTTGTTCAAGCTTGTCACGAGTTCCTCTGGTAGGAGAGGGGTCCCCACGGTTTCGACGAGAAATAAGAGTCGACAACGCTTCCATGGCATCATCATATGAAGATAGAGCTGAACTATCTGCCTTGTCTTCCTTGGAACCCATATCAACGGCAGCTTTCTCCACAGCTTCTATTGATTTGCTTGAGTACCTAAGATCTAGAGACGGCAACAGAGCAATAAGAACACCAGCCATGGAGACATGGAACAAATGTAATCAGAGTGGTGTACAGACTTACTATTGTTGAAAAAAACACGATCCCCAGGGCCTGAAGGTAAACTGTGAAAGCCGCACGTAGTTTGAGAGACAAAAGATTTTCTTTTTACATAAAAGAATGGAACTTTAGGTGCTCCACAGTTGAGAAACCCTTTCACATAAACGAGCATCAGAGAATGTCAAATCTGCAACCAAAGTATGATTAAAAAAGTAGTTAAGTCCGTTGTATCTTTTCATTCATGACAACTGCAAAAATATGGGCACAGCTCATACTTATTGTTCAAATCCAATAAAAAAAAAAGTCAAGACACAAGAAATCAATTGGATTGTACCAACAACTCTCTGGAGTTTTCTAAAGAGCTCGCTCTTGACAAAAATTCATATAACAACTGAAGTTGTCTACCTAAAAGCAAACAATGTTGATGCTAACTCCATAAGAATAAAGAGGAACACGAATACAAACTATTAAATATTCAATCTTTCACACAATTGTAGCCGAGCCCGAGAGAGTAGTATAAGGAGAGATGTAAAGAGAACAAACCATGGGTTCAGCTTCAATTGGTAAAATCGATATCGCAGTTTAGTGTGGCTTCTCTTCTTATTGCAACAGTATTTGAGGAAATCGGAGGAGATTCTTCTTAGGGTTTTTGTGGGTTTCAGCACTCAGCAGCCATTTCCACTCTCCACCACCTTCATTTTCGAATCATCCATCATCTTCCTCATCCTAAATTAAAGCCATTCAATTTAATATTATATAATAAGTTTATTTATTTAGTAGTATCAAAGTTGTAGTCTTGTCGCCAAATACTCGTATATAATGAATGATTGACCTTAATTTTTCCTAGTTTGATCACTTCAAAAAATTCTCTGCCTTTTTTTTTTTTTTGAAAATTATAGCTTCGAATTCTAACACATTAAACTTTATCATGTTTTCCAAAATCAATTAGATTAATTAGCATGTATATCGAATTGCCTTTTTTTCCTTCTTTTTGTGAATTAAGTTTCAGTCTCATCTTCTATCAGATAAGTGATGTTAAGCTTTAATCCATATCTTCAGTTTTGCGAATTAAAATGACCAAAAACAAAACAAAACAAAGCTACACAACCTCAAATAATATTTCTAGTGATTACAATGATGAAATATAAATGTTTTTGGAAAATCTGTTTAGTTTTAATTGTACTTTTTGTGATATCTACATCACATATACCGAAATTTAAATCATGATTTTAGGATTCTTAACGTTTTAAAAAAAGCAATAAAACATAGCTTTCCACAAACTCAAATAGACAAAGAGGTATACAAACACAATATGGGATATATCAAAATACTGTAGATATAGTCTGAGATTGTTCGTATCGCCTCAAACATACAGTAAAACCTCTATAAATTAATACTATTGGGACCAAAATATTTTATTAATTTAGAAAGGGTATTAATTTATCGATAAATTAATAATTATTAATTTATAGAGAGATTTTTCAATTTTCACAAATTCTATAAATATCTATTTAAAATAAGATTTATTTTTGATAAATTTCACATTATTATAAATTTATTTTATCTAAAATTCCTTATACCTTATAATTTACATTTTTTTTTTTATGCAATAAGAAAGATTAGAGTTGAGCTCCAACAAAAAATGCAAGTTAAGGAATAAACAAACAACACTAGAGTCATATTTTACTAAATTATCTTAATTATATTTTTAATGTTATATGATTATTAATTTATGTTATTAATGGAACCATATATTTACATAGAGATCTAAAATAAATTATTATCTTATTATTTTATCGAATTGTGTCATTTTTTACACCGGCCCAACTCGGGATCGGAAAAATTTATTAATTTATAGAGGTTATTAAGTTATACAGTATTAATTTATAGAGGTTCTACTGTATATATATATTTTCTTGAATGGAAGTTCTAAATTTTGTCAACATGCAAAAAGAGATCACGGGGATTACTAAAGAGGAAATCCACTTCGAATTCCAGGATTAGTCGACAGGTGTCTTTTTCTTAGTAAAATTCACATTTAGAAACAAATCACAAAATATAAAAATAATAAATACAACTAAAATGGGAAATAAAATGGAGTCACGAGAAAGAGATAGGGTTAAAAAGCAGCAGCAACACACATGTGATTCATTAGCTTCGTTTTCGTTCGTTATCACATATTTTGCTCTCTCTGCCTCACATGCCCGAGATTGGAAACATGAAGTCTAGATTTGTACTACTATACTACACTTTTGGTAATACCTATTTCATCAAATTAAATATCACACAAACTTTAGAGATTACATATTCTACCCACTAAGGAAAAAGTACATTTAAAATTAGTTTTTACATGACTATAATTGTCAAAGAGAAAATATGCTAGTGGAATTTATGGCTTCTACTTTTCTACTTTGCCCAAAAAATAAAATTAAAATGACAGGAGAAATCTGTTTTCTAAATTAATATTGAAAAATATTTGGAAATTGGACTATATATATTGACCCCTACCATTGTTCATTATGAGCTTAATCTGCAAAAGAAACCACCTACCTGAGCTTCATTACAATCATTTCTGTTATCTAAAATGGCAACAAAACTTAACACCATTATT
The DNA here is from genome assembly GCA_963667165.1 of Barbarea vulgaris. Lineage (NCBI taxonomy): Eukaryota > Viridiplantae > Streptophyta > Magnoliopsida > Brassicales > Brassicaceae > Barbarea > Barbarea vulgaris. Next base: position 3,491,094 of record OY763893.1, read on the forward strand.
TTCTCCATTGCTGTGTTAGATCTTCTTCTGTCTGCCCAAATGCATGTAAGTGTTTGAAAACTCTTTCTATTTTATGATCCATAAAAACACTACAATAATCCTTCACATTCCTCAATCTTTATTTAATACGTCCTGAATATACACAGCCTATACACTTGGAATCTCCTGCTCCACAACCACAACCACCACAGTCGCATCACAATAGCTCTCAAGTGCGTTTCTCCAGTTTCTTTAAAAACAGAGTTTCATGAAATTTACTAAACCCTTTTGAAAATCCTTTGAATCTATCTTCTTGTTGCTTTTGACAGTACGGTACTACTCAAGGCAGTCTTCAACCCCAAGGTAAACCATGACTAGCGTAGTTTTCAATGAAATGTTTGCGCTGAATGCGAAACTAAATCAGCTATTTCACCTATATCAGAGTGCGGGCCAAGGTGTGGATATAGATGCTCGAATACACAATACAAGAAGCCATGTTTGTTCTTCTGCAACAAATGTTGTACCGAGTGCTTGTGTGTACCTCTAGGTACTTATGGCAATAAGCAAAATGCCCTTGATTTCTCCTCTTAACTACATCCCTATTACCTCCATGTAATTTGTTAATCTTATATATATCATAATGTTCTATATGTATTGGACTCTTTGGCATAATCACATCAGTTCTCTGATAGAACCACTTAAATAGTTTACAGCTTCAAACCATTTACTAGCCGTGAATAAACTACTTGAGAGTTGTGCTGTTTTAACTTACTTCATCATAATGTTCTTGAAGTAGCAGAGAGCTGCTTCTTGAGGTCAAGGACTTCGAGTGCTTTTGATGCTAACTTCTCCTTTAGCTTTGTAGATGCTTCCTCGAACTTCCTGTTCATAAGTTCTGATTCTTGCACAGACTGCTTGTGCCTTAGACATATTGCATCTAAGCGTGCTTGCGTCCCCCTGAGTCTCATTTTTAGCTTTGCCTTCTCCTTGTTGTCTGCAGCTGCATCCTGCAATCAGATACAGCATAAATATGTAAATTGGTTATATCGGAAAAGTCAGAACCTATCGCACACAATAAAATGAATCAATCTTGTTAAAACTGAGAATTTTCTTGGCATTGGTTCTTTTAGAGTAAAGGATCAATCTCAATCAATGAGAAAAACATAATCAAACTTTTCATTTGGCATTACCTTGCACGGATTGGCTTCCTGGCTTGAGAGTCTGCGAGTCAATTCTTCAGTTGGATTTTTTGCATTTTCAATCTGACGGTAGTAATTGGATTTTAGTGAGAATGAATGGTTACTACTCTATCTGTAATGGAGTCATGTCTGTGTACTGTAAATCAAACCTGCCAACGATTTGATGAAGCATGTTCCTTACTCAACTCCTCTATGCGAGCTAGCAAACCCTGGCGCTCACTTGTGACATAATCCAGCTCTCTCTGAAGTGTGTTCGACATCTGGCAAGCATGTTGAACTTCAGACTTTAGAGTGTCGATATCAGACTTGAGAACCTGTAGGTGCACATAAATTTTGTGTATAAGCCTTGCTTCTTTAGAAAACCAATCTTTCAAGTGATGGGTTCTGGTCTTTAACTGACATACCGAAAGCACGAAAACCATAACCAGAAATTTGGGCATATTGTTATCAGCTACGTTACAAATCTAGTTTTCTTATTGAAAAGTAATACAACCTCTTCATCAGGTGTTCAGAGAAAACATTTTGCATAATCTGGTTAAATGATTCTTACCTCTTGGGATTGTTTACTCACGGCATCAACCGATTGAAGTTCATCGTTCAGTCTATCAATCTCCATGCTACAGGGGAACATAAAATACTGAAGTCAGAAATACAAGATCAACCAAGTGCAGGAAACCTTAGCAAGAATATTTTTAGAGAGTAAAGGAGAATGAAAAGTACAAACCTGCATTCTTTTTCCTGCTTAGCATTCTCCTCAGAACATCTTAGCCTATCAGCAAGGGTAACACATTCAAGTCGACAAGACTCCAGCTCCTTCTTTGCCTAAAAGTGCAAAGGGATCGAGAACTTAAAACATTAAAAGAAGTTGAAAAATTAACTTTTCCTTCAGAACATATATGATACGTAGAGAAAGGACTAGAAACCAAATAATCTTTGGTCGTCACTACAGGGAGTTCATGCCGATAATAGTTATGCAGAACTTTTCATGGTAATTGTAATATCACCACTCTAGATCTAAACAGATAGGATATGCCTAAGAAATCCAAAATGATGCTGCAAGAAAGTTTGGTTTTTATTCTCACTAATAAGAGGTTCCTTGTTTGGAACATACCTCTGACATTTCTTTAGATAGTGACTCCATGGCCACTGTCAAAGCTTTTTCTTTCGAGTTCCATATTGCTTTCTCCTCCTCCATCTCCAAAAGTGAGTTCGCCAGATGCTGAACAACAGGAAAAATGATTGGATTTACACAAACAATACCATCTCCAAAAGGGAGTTCAGAATCATCTTACCATTGCTAGCTCTTCCTTCTCTTCAAGCAACTGTTTAACATTGATTTCCAGTTGTTGCTGATGAGAAGATAAGCCTTCAAGTCTCGTTTTCTGGAACAAAATCATAACATACAGCTAAGAAAATGCATTGCATCTTGAAAAAACCAATTGCTTCAACTGCAATATCAACAACATATGGATCCATTATCAATTGCATGAAAAGACGTACAAGCTCCGTGATATCTTTTTGCAGATGTTCTAGCTGGGTATTTGAGTGTTCCAGTTTCTCAGTCAGAGTTGTAATTTCTGAATCTAAACTCTCATTTCTACTTAGTGCTTCCTCTTTTTCTCCACGTTCAGCGGCCAGCTCCTCCTCCAATGAAGCAATTCTTGTTTCCATTTCAAAAGCAAGCCCTTCAAGCTGTTTAAAGTCTTCCTGATAAATGTGAAGTAGAAATGAGAACCTGCAATTCACTTAAACAGAAGGTATATCCGCCAAAAACACTGATATGGCTCTCGACTGGGAAAAATATACCAAAAAATAAAAATAACAGTCTTTTTCAGGCATGCTTATACAATGCTTGAACAATACCCAAATCCAGCCAACAGAGAAAGATTTGCTGTAATAAGATAATGATATCTTACATTTTATTAGCTTCTGAGATTTTGACTTTAGATTGCCAACATTAGACAAGTTACTTAATCTTAGAATGGTAGAAAGAAAATTCATGCAGCAAATAAATCATTGGATAATACCTGCAACGACTGGTTAGCACTTCTCTCCACAATAAGAGAGTCGTGTCTTTTACCAGCAAAGGACTCCTGTTTGCTGATGTCTCTCTCGAGGAGGGCCTTCTGGCTATGCAAGCGTTTTAACTCTCTCTCAGCAGATGCTTTCTCGGCCTTTGTAAGGACATCAGAATTACTTGTATAATTTAGATTGGTTATTCGACAAAATAACTAGTACTATTTAAGATAAAAATTCGGTTCCACTGCGCACCTCTAGCTTGGTTTTATCTTGCATGGAATTCTTAAGCTTGGATTCAGTGTCTTTAAGCTTTGTTTTCGTCTTCTCAAGATCTTTTCTTACGTTCTCCTTCTCTTTGGCCAAAGAAGAGGATGACAGACTCGCTATATCCTTCTCAAGACATTCTATGTGAGAGAGGAGATCTGACCTCTCCAACTCATGGTGTTCTGAGAGCATCTGACATATGGTTAAAAACAGTTACTTCTTACACTGGAAAGTTGGAGGAAGAAGAGAAAAAAACTCTAATATGTTTGAAGAAAACCAAAATACCATTAAGGAAGTTTCATGTTTTTGAGCTTCCTGATTTAGCTCTTCTATTTGGCTCTGGAGACCATCACAGTGCCCTTGCAAAAGAAGCTGAAAAGGAATATCACAACTCTAGCTAACACTACCCACAAATTACCATCAAGTGCAGGGTGAGAGGAGAATAAACGTTTCAGACCTTCTCATTCTCAATATCAAGAACTTTTTGTTTCAGACAAGATTGGACATTTTGGTAGCTGCTGATAAGTGAAGCATGTTGCTGAAAGCTTTGGCGCATAAACAATGTGAAATCCTGCAATTGGAAATTAAACATAAAAGAAAATGAAATTCTATATTTACAACCAGCATAACTGAGGTATGCTGCACTAAAACGCAGCTTATACCCCCCCCCCCCCACCAAACAGAAATTTACGATGCAAGAGAATATACCAAACAATGCAGAGTACTTACATGTATCAAAGGAGAGAAGAAAACAAAATCTTGGAGACCCTCATCCATAACTGACGATATGGTTTCAACTGATGCTTTCAATTTTTGAAATTCAGACTCTAACACTTCAACTTCTGTTGCTACGTTGGCCAGAGAGTTAAAACTCTCCTTCACAATAACAAGAAATAAATTCATTTAGGCAATGCATACTGGTTGACAACAATAATAACTGTCTTGAGATTTCAGATTAATGGGATGAATTTGAAATAGATACCAACATTAAGCAGATGAGTAACTTCAGATTCCTTGGACACAAGTTGTTCACGAGCAACCTGGGCCTCTTCTCTAGCAGCATGAATCTCTTCTTCAATCTGTAGAATCTCATAACATAAGAAGGTTTAATACCCTAAAATAGTACCAAAACAAGTCTAGAAAGATGACTGAAAAGACGAATTTTCTTTTACTTGTTGAGCAAAGGTCATATATTCATTATTATTCCTATATAGTATGAAGCACAGAGGCATTTATTTTTCCAGGTGGTTGGACAGAACAGCAAAGCACAATCAGTTAAAGAACCAGAGATACCTCAGCAAATTTTTCCCTGGCACATATATTCTGCTCAGTAGCTACTGCGACAAGATCATCAAGAGTTTGATTGCTTGAAGACTTCTCCACTTCGAGCATGTTTATCTTTGGACAGAACATATCAAGGTTAAGCAAAAACCCAAAATGGAAGGAATAGAGGCTATTTAAATAGTCATTCTCGTTGTAAGTAAAGAGAATAAGAAATGCACCTTCTCTTGGAGTTGCTTAATAAGAAGAATAGCTTCTGGATCCCTTAAGTTTATAACATTTTCATCCCCTTGCAAATTTCCAACGACTCGATGTTCTAAATGCTTACACTTTGTTTCACCAGATAAACCATCTTCATGCAACTTCGCTTTAAGGCACTCAATTTGTATTTCCTTCATGATTCTCTATTGAAAGATGTGGAGAAGTAAGAACTAAAAAACATGAACTACCAATATTGAGAAGTTAATACTACTGCAAGAAAATACTAGTACCTCGGTTTCATACTGCAAGAAAAGATCCTCATATTCCTTTTGAATTCTATCTAACTCGTTTTCAGGCTATGAAACATTAACAAAGGTCAGCTTTATACCAAGAAAAGCACAAAATATATTCAAAAGAGGAACACTGACCATTACTGGATTTTTCTGCCTGATTGATGGTTTCTTTCTGCTTGTCACATGCACTAAAGCACATGAATCTGGAAGTGCAGAAACTTCAAGGGTTCCATTGGTACTATCTTCGTCTTCCTCAGTAATATTATATAAAGATTCATCTACCAGTTCCGAAAATGGAAGTAGTGGACCTGTCTCACGCTCGGATCTTGCAGATTCAAGAGAGGATCCCCTTGACAAAAAATTAGACTGAACCTGATATGCAAGAAACAAAGTATTTTTATGGCTGCCAAATTCAGTATTTTTTCATGTGTTTGTTGGCCATCTATACAATATTCACCTCTGATGTGGAGTCTCGTGAAAGCTTACCAATAGGTCCAATACACCATGTATCCCTCCTCTTTCCCTGCAAGCAAACAACATATCAAATCTGAGAAGAGATGGGAAGAAAATGCGACAAAGATACTTAAATAACTCACTCAACAGTGCCATGCTAATGTCTTAGGGAACAACAACACTGAACAACAATATGCTGAGATCATTCTAATTGACTAGTCAAGAATTAGGTTAGTAGTCACACAGCATATTGTTTTCCACTATACAAGCAAATGTTTACTGTCTTTCCACTACAGTTTCGTAATTTGAAGTTTTGCAATAAAGGTATAGCGCCTAGCAAGTGCTGTTAGAAACTTTCAAGGTATTGGAAAAATCAGTGGATGGAAGAAACAGTAGAAACCTTCTTAAAGTGATCCTGCTCACGCTTTTCATCTCTATTCGAAAGGAGAACCATCGAACTCAAGTTCTTAATTTTCTTTGCTTGCTCCTGCAAAACTTTTTCCTTCTGAGCTTGTGCCTTCTTCTCCTCTTCTAACTCAAGTGCTATCCGCTCTCTCTCTAATTCAGACTGCAAAAAAACAGGATGTATCAAAAACGTATTAAACATAAACAACTAAGGTATCAGGAACAAAAATGCCATACCTTCAACAAGGTGTTACGCAAGTTAAGAATCTCTTCTTCTGAATGGTCAGAGTGAGAAGCCTGCAGTAAAAAGCTGATAAGAGCAAGATAACGTTTAAGAAAAAGAAACTGAAAAACAATTTAGAAACCTTAAGTTTGGATCTTAGCTCCTCTATCTCCTTCTTTTGCCGCTTTAACAAAGCGGCATCAGTCAATATCTGCATTTAAAACACGAGAATGGATGTATTATTAGTTTTAAGGAATGCACCTCTTTCTAACAGACTTAATCAGAAAATATGTTAAAATCGATATGGATCCAACCTCATTGACATGCGCACAGTTAGTGACACGCAGTGCTCGGCTAGCGAATTGAAGACTGCTCTTGGTTTCATCTGCATGAATCTAATATCAAAAGAAAAATGTTAACATTGTTGATTGCAACAAAGCAACCAAAGCAAATGGTGATTAATACATACTGGTGCTAGTGTGATATTGCATATGATCGCTGTATTTGCATTTCCACCTAAAGCGGGCTGCAAGATCCTTGTAAGCTTGCTGTCTCGGTACGGAACATGACCACTGACTCAACCAAATAGAATGCAAATAAGATCAGACACTTAATTCTTATGTAACATTTGCATCTTTCCCAAACAAAACTAGACCAAAAAACGAACTTACCCTTGATTTTCAACTCCTTCACTCAATTTTTTAATTACAGTCCCAAGTGTCATCAAACTTTTGTTTATATGTGAGCCCTCCTTCAGCCTAACACCCTCTGCACCGGTTTTTGCAGCCCGTTCTGAACCAGCTAAATCCACCAAATTCTACAAGAGAAAAGAAAGATGAAACAGAAAGTAATATGTTCATATAAGGGGAACAAAAAGACAAGTTCCAACAGATCATACCAGAACGGAAACACGGACTGCGTCACAGGCGTTCCCAACACCTTCATCTTGTGCCTTTTGTCTGCTCTCTATAATCTATTTTGATGAAGAAGCTAAAAAGTTAACATTCAACTTACATGTCACTGAGCACTAAGGTTGAGTGTTTATATTGTTACCATGCGGAAAATAGTGTGGGATCTGCTACTGTAAAGATTCATATTTGTCTCCCCTATATGCCGATGAGCTGAAATTTTGTCCAAAAGACAAATGAAGATCCATTCACCAAATCAATATCAGCAAAACCAAGATTGGAACTGAAGATTAAATTCAGGCAAACACAAAGTATGTTTAGAACAAACAAAAATAGAGAAAACAATGTAAAGAAGACGGAAAGTACATTCTCCAAATTCCATCATTTCAAGGACTTGTTGAGGGGAAGCGACAATCTCTTCTCGTAATCCAGCAACAAATATTCCTTTCTATAACATTACGATTGGAAAAACAGATCAGAATCGCTAGAGAATTTGGTAAAAGGATCCTAAGAAAACATATAAATACCTCTAGATTTTCATGAATCTGTAGTTTTCGGTGTTCAGGAGCCAACAAATCGTTTATATCTTCATTATAAATCTCTAGGTAAGACATACGCAACAAAAACTCCCTGCTTGCATCCTTGATGTCATAGAAAAGAACAACAGTTGTTTCTTGAATCAATAAGTTTCCACATATAATACCAAATCTAAAGAAATCAACTTTACAAACATAAGTTAACCAAAAAAACTGAGAAAATTGGGGATGAACCTGATATATAGTCTCAAACAAATCATGGACAGCAAGAGGGATTACTCCAGGTTCAATTGGTGAGCCTCGCATTGTATGTGTCTTGCCGCTGTTTGTTTGCCCATACGCAAACACGGTTCCTTCAAACGAACAGATATGATTACTCAAAAACGCAAAATTCAGCACACTTCAAAATCAAAGAGCCACAAATAACGAGATACCAAAATTGGAGCAAAAATTCGAACAAATTAGCTAAACCCATCAGAGTAATTGTTGAGTTTTTACCGTTAAATCCACAGACGGCTGCAGAAACAATCTCTTTCGTCCGTGCTTCATACACTTCGACGGTTTTACAATTATCTCTGAAAATTCTATCTGTATTTGGAGATAAGAGAGAAATTGGGCATGAAATTTGCAAGCAGGAGAAGCAGATAATGGAAAGAAGAAGTAGAAAGGAACTGAAAAAACAAATACCAAATTCAAAAGCGAGAGAAGGGTGATTGGGCATAAAAATGGAATTGGAAGATATCTTCCAAGGAATAGTCATCTCGTCCTCTGTCGAAAGCGGCCGCGCTCTAACTGACACATGAATTCTCTCCATTCTCCGATTAACTTCTCCGGCGAACTAAGAAAGACCTAAAACTCAGGTGTTCGAAATTAATTTTCCCTCCGTCTCCACTCGACTAGATCTTCTTTACCTTTAAATTTTTTGAATTTAAAAGACCGGATCGAACCGGTTGGTTCTTAATATTAATCGCGCGTCTCCATGTAATGAGTTAATGCAAATATATACTCCCTCCGTTTCAAAATATAAGTCGTTTTGAGTTAGAGCACGCATATTAAGAAATTACTTTTACTTTTTAAAAATAATACTTAATATATTTAAAAAAACAATTCAACCAATTAAAAATAAAAATTACAGATCATTATTGGTCACACGATATTCAATAAAGTAAAAAGTTACATAGAAATATGAAAACGTCTTATATTTTGAAACACAACAAAACTTCTAAAACGACTTAAATTATGAAACGGAGGGAGTATATCATTTATTTTCTGTAATCAGTTAGTTAATGCAAATATTTTAAGAGAAAGTTTAGCCTCGTTGAAGTTTGAACTAAAGACTAAGAGGGGTATATTGGAGTGAGTATTTAGTGAGAATTGAGTTTTAATGGCAAATCATGTGTTATTGAAACATGAATTTCAAAATATCTTTTAAATTTCACTGTTATTGGATTAATGATTTTAAAATATACAATCAAATCCACTGTTATTGGAAACGTTATTAGGATTTCATTTAAAAGTTTCAGCTGAGATTTGAGAGGAATTCTTAGTTAAAAATACAAAGACTCAATTCTCATGGTTTTAGCTGAGATTTCAGAGAATTTAATAACAAAATTCCTAATTCACCAAAATTTAATCAAATCCTCTCAGAATTCATTAAAACTCAATTCTCACCAAATATTCACTCCAATATACCACTCTAAGATAAATATGAGTAGAAATTCTTTAAATTAATACTCCATAAATTAATAACTCTCTAAATTAATAAATTATCTCAATCTCGAGTTGGATCGGTGTAATAATTGACATATTTCGATAAGATAATAAGATAATAACTTTTTTTAAATCTCTATGTAAATATATGATCTCATTAATAACATAAATTAATAATCATATAAATTTATTATATATATATATAAGATTTTTTAGTAAAATATGATTCTAATGTTGTTTATTTATTCATAAATTTGTAATTTTATTGGAGTTTATCTCTATTTTTCTTAAAATATCAGAAATATATGATATTATCTTCTCAAATTGCATCAAAAACTATTAAAAATTTATATATATATATATATAATGATTATTTACTAATGTGTAAATGCATTAAAACACATCAAAGTATTATCTTCATTTTTCTACATTCTATATAACATTTTTCTAAATTCGAAAAAATTCTATAAATTAATAATTATTAATTTATCGATAAATTAATAACCTCTGTAAATTAATAAAATTTTCCGATTCCAACAGTATTAATATATAGAGGTTTTACTGTACATTCATCTTTTAATAGTGTTAGGAAGTTTAGCTATTGGTCAAGTGTAGTTATGTAAAAATAATGTATAATTATGGGATTACTAGTCGGAGTTTACAAAACTAAAGGTTTAGATAATAACTTAGTTAGACGATAATTCATAAAGCTGAGAGATAATTGGACTGTTGAATAATCTTTTAGAAAGTTCTACTATATCCAATTTACAGCTGCTGGTTTTATTTTCAACATTTAAATATTTGTAGAAAGCTTTAGACAAAATAGCAAATATTGCATCTCAACCAAATCAATTGTTTTAGTAAGAGAGCTCGAAGATAGATTTATCTAAAACTATGTCTATTTGAGCAGTTTATAAATTTCTGAAATGTTGTTATGCAACATTACTTATCAGTTATCACAGTTAGACCAACTAAAAATCGGTCCAACTACTAACAAAAGAATATCTATTTGCAGTGGGTTTTTCATTATCAATATGAATATAAATTTGAACAAAAAAATTGGCAACAATTGATATTTCTGGAATCACACAATCTTTTTTCTTTTTGACACATCTGCTTCTCAAACACACATAAGCAACACATTTTATCATCTTTTGTGTGATTACGAATAAAAACCTTTGTTGTAATCAGCTAACAATTGTTAGGATCTGGTTATTGATATTCCATCCCCAAAAAATCGCTAAACAAAGCGTATGTGTATATTGAAATATTAATTGTTCAACCCATTAACAAAAAATAAGAAAAGAAATATTAAATGTATAAACTTTTTTAAAAAGTATACTATATATCCCATTTACAGATTTTTATCCAGAAATTCTTTCAAACACGCAGCTAAAGACAAAAAAAAAAAAAAATTAGTCGCACGTATTCAAAGTCGGGAAAACGGCCAAAATCTACCTAAACTATTTGCATAATGTTTTTTTCTACCTAACCTATAGTACCATGCATTTATCAACCTGAACCATCTATAAGTTTAAATTTTAAACCTGAACTATATGAATTTTAGCCGATTTCAACATCTACCTAAACGGTGTTACTTAGTCGTTTAACGGTGTTGAGTCAGATAATTTGTGGCGTACACATGGCATCAAAACTTAGTAAAACGACGTCGTTTTGAGTGAATAAAACTAAAACAATATGTCAAAGAATAAGAAACGAATTTGCGCCCGCGAAGCCAATTGGAATTAGAGTTCATCTCTTTAAACCACTAGGACACATTGACTTCTTTGGTTCAAGTGAACCAAGAATCAATATATTTTCTTCTTCCAAGCGAGTGCTCTCCTACAACTCCATCGACAAAACCTGAATTCAAGCTGAGATAGCAAGATAGAGATCCTTCGATTTGATGTATCCGACATATCTATTCATTTTTCAACTCAATACGATGTCGTTTTACTAAGTTTTGATGTCACGTGTACGCCACGAATCGTCTGATTCAACACTGTTAAATGGCTAAATAACACCATTTAGGTAAATGTTGAAATCGGCTAAAATTCATATGGTTTAGGTTTAAATTTTGAATTTTTAGTTGGTTATAAATGCATGGTACCATATGTTTGGTAGGAAAAATCATTTTGCAAATAATTTGAGTTGATTTTTGGCCGTTTTTCTATTCAGTCAGTCACCTTTTAATTATGCTTTACGGTTAATCTAATTATCTAAAGTATACAGTTTACATTAAAAAGGTAAAAAATAAAAATAATATAAAAAATAACTGTGAAACACGATAAAGTCGAGTAGGAAACTTCGAGGAAATTGCCAATGGGTAACTCACACTTGACTCCCATTTAAACCCCTTCACTTCTCTCCTTCTTCTTCACTAATTTCTCCATCAAAATCTTTTCCACTATGAAACTCGCCAAACTAAATCCAAAACGTTTGTTCATCAGATCCAAGGATCGATCCACTGTTTCTAAATCCTCTGCTTCTTCCTTTGGATCCGCTTCGTCTTCGTCGTCTTCCGGCCCCGACTGTAAAAACTCCTCCGTCACGCCCACTAGCATTCTCCCAGAGGTATCCGGCTATCCATCTCCTTACTCGTACGTAGAGATACTCCAGGCGTTTAAGCTGATCGACAGAGACAACGACGGAGCCGTCTCGAGACACGATCTGGAGTCGCTACTAATCCGGCTCGGTCCTATTCCACCTACGGAGGCAGAGATCAACGTTATGCTCAAAGAGGTGGATTGCGAAGGCGATGGTACGATCCGTCTTGAAGAGCTGGCGAACCGTGTCGTCTCTTCGGATCAGGCGCTCGATTCGACGGAGCTGAAGGAGACTTTTGAGTTCTTCGACGTGGATCACGACGGTTTGATCTCAGCCGAGGAGCTCCTCCGAGTGTTTACGACCATTGGAGATGACCGGTGCACGTTAGACGATTGCAAGCGCATGATAGCAGATGTTGACGAGGACGGTGACGGTTTCGTATGCTTCACTGAGTTCTCTCGAATGATGGATCTCCCGCGATGATCTCCCGCTTCATTTATTCCACTTTTTTTTTTTTTTGTGAAGCTCTTTTTGCCCTTATTATGTTAGGGTTATGAGAATCGTTTGTTTTCTTGGTAATTTGAATGAAAACGAAAGTCAGAACTCAGAACTGATCGTTACACTTGCAAGTTGCATCTCTTCGTTTTTACACTACTTAAAAATGAATTGAAGTTATTTATAGATTCTGATGAGATTAAAAATCTATGTTTGAAGATCAGAATAAATCGATTAATTAAAGTTCGAGAATCTATGTTTAAATTGTAAAGATCTAATCCATTCTTGTATGTTTTTTTTTTTTTTTTTAAAGATGCATTAGATTTGAGAATTTACAGAGTTTGCAGCTTTTTAGCTAATTGTCGTTTTTGGAGAGAGGTGTTTTTAATTAGTTATTCATTTAATTAACAGAGTTGAGAACATGTGGAGGCACCAGAAGTTTGATTATTTTTATATGCATGTTCCAATAAATTGGAAAAGAAAAATAGCGGTCCAGTTTGTTAGATCCGTATGTTCTTTAATTGCTAGTTTGATTTGTGTGTGTGTGTGTTTTTTTTTAATTGTTTACTCAAGCTAGATTGCTAATTCTTTTGCTATCCATCATGTACTTTTTTTTTTTTTTTTTAATTATTACATTCTGTTTGAACAAGGGTAAACCTTAAACGTATTGCTATTGTTTTTTTTGTTTTTTGGTGAAAACGTATTGCTATTGTTGATTACAGAAATACATTGTAAATGGAACTTGAAAGATTACATGGGAAGAAGATAATGATGGAGGAGTAATATTTCATTTTTGGAGGTTCATGAAGAAGAAGGAGAAGGAGGAGGAGGCGATTTAGGAGGAAACCTTTTAGCGTAACAGCTACAATAGCCATTGTAGCAAAATGGCGTATGTCCGTTCTTACATCGAATTCCAATATCCACACAATCTTGGTCCGTTGTACATATATCCCCAACAGTCAGTGTTACCATGCCTGCTCATATAGTATAGACCAAAATTATTAGTACTTTTTAATTATTTATTTGGTATCGATATCGATATCGAAAGTAAAAGTGTTTGATTGATCGAGATAAACATATAAATAATAATAAATACTCACACGTCGAGACAAGGAGGAGAATGGCGAAGAATGCTGAAATTTTCTCCATTTTTGTTTTTTGATACATATTTATGTTTGGTTGGAGATGATATTTTGTTTCAGAGGTGTGCTATCTACTTATAAACGTGATTAATTGCTTCCTGTAACTGATACTATAGGAGTCTAATACGATTTATTTCAGTTGAATACGTTACCAATATAATTGGTCAAAATTCAAATTATTCCTTAAATTTTTGTCAACACATCTTCTGTTTTCAATTCGTGAATATTAATTTTGTGGGTCAAATTATTCCAGTTATATCGGATTCACTATTAATTATTCCAGATCTGGAGTTGTCACGGCCCAGATCCAGGACAAGGAGGAGGCCCAGTCGAAGTGCCCCATGTTTCCGTCATTAACGCCTAAGAGCATGTCCAATGCAGAACCCCATTAGGGGTTCTAGCACTGTTCACCAATCACATTATTACACTTATCTCTCTCCACCAATCACATTATTTCATTTTCTCTTTCTTCCACCTCCATCCACCACTTTATCTCTTTCCACCAATCACATTATTTCATTTTAAGAAACTCTCTCTCCTCAGTTTCTTATTTAAGAAACTTAAGAAACTCATCTCCACTCATCTCCTCTTTTTACTCAAATTTTAATAATTTTATATTTCCACTATCCCCTCTTTTTACTATAAAAACACTCTCTTTCATCTTTTTACTCAAATTTTATTAATTTTATATTCTAACAACCCCTCTAAAAATCACCATTGAACATGCTCTAAGGCAAGAAGAAGCAATTTGTGATTATTATTATTTATTAGTTTCCGAAATAGTGGAATCCTTAGTTCAATACTCATTTAAACAAATTTAAATTTAAAGTGATTTTCTGAACCAAAGAAAAAAAAAGAAGAAAAAGAATGCAAATAACCCAAAAATAAATAGAAATACGTGTTTGGTGTCGGAAATTATAGAAAAAAACTCAGTAAAGCTTTAAATGGAATCAAATATGGGGGATTTTTTTTGGTCGAACATAACGTAAAAACATAACTTAAAAAAAAAAACAAAAAATTGACGCGTCGAATAAGTGAGGAAGTGAGGAAGTGACAAGTCTCGGAGGCAGAGCTCTCTGCTTGCTTTGATTAATAGATAGTTGAATTTCAAAAAGTAAAGTATAAGCGAATCCCTACGAGGATAGTTGAAGAAGACTTGAAAGTAGAAAACAATGAGAGGAGGTTATATATTTGGTGCAGCGAGATCAGGCCACACGATAATGGTGGCTCTCGTTCTCATGGTTGGATCATTTTACGCTGGCTCTCTCTTCGGATACAACCAACCTATTTACGTCTCTCAACCTTCTTCTCAGTCTGGTCTCTCCTCTCAATCTCTTCTTCATTCTTCTAATTAATTTCTCTGCATGCGGTTGGATTCTCATTTGATTTGCCTTTTTGTTTCCAGTATTTACTCTAGAGTCTTGACTCAGTGTTTTCTAACTCATATCATCAACCAACATAGTTCATAATTTAGCTCACTCTGTTAAATTTTTTATCTCTGGAGTGGAGACTCAATTGATCAATGCTCAGTCGAAATCTTTCCCTCAAATTAAAGGAGAGTTGTTTGTAAACTTGTTTTTTTTTTTTTTTTTTTTTTTTTGTGTGTGTGGGATTAAGTAAGTTGCTCAATGATATGAAGAATGATTAAGCTTTAACAATGTGGGTTGTTGCAGCTCCTTACAAATTTACAAACAAAGTCGAGCTTACTTACCGAAGATTACCACTAGTCATACCTGAAACTGGGATGAATGTGTGTCCATTGAAGTTCAATGAATATATCCCTTGTCACAATGTTACTTATGTGCAACAGTTGCTTCCGAGCTTGAATCTTTCTAGAAGAGAAGAGCTCGAGAGGCATTGCCCGCCCCTTGACCAGCGCTTTTTTTGCTTGGTACCTCCACCAAAAGATTACAAGATACCTATAAGATGGCCAACCAGTAGAGACTATGTGTGGAGAAGTAATGTGAATCATACACATCTTGCTCAACTTAAAGGTGGTCAAAATTGGGTGCATGAACATGGCCAGTTTTGGTGGTTCCCTGGTGGTGGTACTCATTTTAAGCATGGAGCTGCAGAATACATCCAGAGGTATCTACAAATTGTAGCAAAAGAGCTTATACTGTGTGAATATGTCTAATGCATTTCCCTGAATTTTGTATGTGTTTTCAGGTTGGGAAATATGATTACTAACGAAACAGGTGACTTGCGTTCAGCTGGTGTGGTACAAGTTCTTGATGTTGGCTGTGGAGTTGCCAGCTTTGCGGCTTATCTTCTTCCTTTAGGTATACAGACTATGTCCTTTGCTCCCAAAGATGGTCATGAAAACCAGATTCAGTTTGCATTGGAGAGAGGCGTTGGTGCAATGATATCTGCTATTGCCACCAAACAAATGCCATATCCTGCAGCTTCCTTTGAGATGGTTCATTGTTCCAGATGCCGTGTTGATTGGCATGCAAATGGTATGTTTCTTGTGTTTACTTCTGCTTGCAGTGATAGCTTTGTGTTGGTTTTCTCAGTAGGAATCCTCAACTATAACTCTGCAATTTCATAACACAATAGCCTAGTGATAATATTTCCACTTGATTCTGCAGATGGCATCTTACTTAAAGAAGTTCATCGTCTTCTCAGACCCAATGGATATTTTGTGTATTCATCACCACCAGCTTACAGAAAGGATAAAGAGTACCCTATGATTTGGGATAAGTTGGTTAATCTAACTACTGCAATGTGCTGGAAGCTCATTTCCCGGAAGGTACAGACTGCAATATGGATTAAAGAAGAGAACGAGGTGTGCCTTAGGCAGAATTCAGAGCTAAAGCTTATAAGTTTATGTGATGTGGAAGATGTTTCGAAACCATCATGGAATGTTCCTCTTAAAGATTGTGTGCAAATTAGTGGACACGCGGAAGAGAGACTCTCTTCTTTAGCTGAACGTCTTTCTCTGTATCCAACAACTTTAAGAAAATTAGGTACATTTCTTCTTCTCAATTCATTGTAGAGATGTCATTATGTTCTGTTAGATTCCCTAACCATTTTAACCGAAACCTTCATCAGGCATCAGTGAAGATGAATATACATCAGACACCGTCTTATGGAGAGAACAAGTTAATCATTACTGGCGGTTAATGAATGTCAATGAGACTGAAGTGAGGAATGTGATGGACATGAACGCATTCATTGGTGGGTTTGCTGCAGCTATGAGTTCGTATCCCGTTTCGGTAATGAACATAGTTCCTGCTACCATGAATGATACTTTGTCTGGAATTTTCCAGAGGGGATTAAATGGCGCTTTCCATGATTGGTAAGCATGTTCAAACACTTCTCTTCTTTTGTTTCCGATCATTGCCAAACATCAGCACCACATAACTCAAAAGTAACATGTCTTAGGTGTGAGCCGTTCTCAACATATCCACGCACATACGATTTGCTGCATTCAGACCACATCTTCTCTCACTATCAAAGCCACCACGATGGTTGTTTGCTAGAGGATATCATGCTTGAGATGGACCGCATAATTCGTCCTCAGGTACGTCTTCAGCTACTAAAATGGTGCAACTACTATTGAATCGATACCCATCTGGTCTGGGTGGGGCGTTAACGCGGGTTTTGGCGTTGGCAGGGATTTGTTATTATAAGGGACGAGGAATCAATAATCTCAAGGATCAGAGAGTTGGCTCCTAAATTCCTCTGGGAAGTGGAAACTCATCAGCTTGAAAACAAATACAAGATAAAAGAAACTGTTTTATTTTGCAGAAAGAGATTCTGGGCAATCATCTGAAAACACCAGCATTGCTGATTTTTGCTGATGCAACTGAGCTTATAGTTCCAAATAGAATGACAACTGTAATTTTGTTTGTTTGTCCTCTCTTGGGTCTACAAGAAAGAAGGTGAAAGCTACTAAGCCAGTGTGTTTATTAACTGATTTTAGAAAGGTTCTACACATGTTTTGCAGCAAAAGCTATCCATATTTCTGAACTGATCAAACCCCAATAATTACATATATCTGATATGGTACTGGTTCAGTCCAAAATCAATCAAAACCAGATTTGATACAGGAGTGTTTTAAGACATTAGATTACTACTCTATACAACACACATAAACGTAGAGGTTCTTGGCTTAACAAGGAGAAACTTTACTATGCGACCCATCTGTTCTCGTATCGGTTGAGGGAGGAGAATGATGAAGACTGAACCTCGGTTAACTGGAAAGGATCCGGTTCGATTCCATAGTCCGTTAATGGTCTATGCTCGAGCACATTGTCGTGGTTGTTCACAAAGTCAGGAATTTCCACCTCGCCTTTCCTTATTTCGTCCCAAAGGTACTGCAACCGGCTCACATACTTAATTTTCCAGTACAGTCTGCAATGTTGCACGAGATTGTTTGACAAAAACATTTAGCCCACAATTCTTGGATCAAAAAAAGTCTAGAATTTGCAACTATTCTAAGCTACTTTGACAGATAAGCGTTCAGAGAAACATCAAACTCTTACATATATAGTGTTTAAATCCCCGAAGATCAAGAATGCTTACCCTCCACTTAAAAGAAGGCGGCCGAGAGTGGCAATGACAAGTCTTGAACGAAGACCAGGATGGATGAAGTAAACAACTTGAAGCCTGTCTTTGATATCTGAAGGAAGGTCCTCGTAAATCCACCTCAAGATGGTAATGCCCGGTGAGTTATCGTCCTTTTGCACTGTGCTATGCATGTAAACCAAGCAGAACGGTCCCTCAGGACATTCATTACTTATCTTCTGGAATATAAACTTCTTCAGCCGCTCTGCACTCACAACACGAGCTGCATTTCACACACAACAAAATCGATTAGAAAATTAAATCAAAATCAAAACTTAACAGAGAAGAGGCAATAAAAAAGACCAATAAGAGACTGAAGTGGACACTACTACATTGTGGAAATAAATGTGAGAAAATGACTTTACTATGAAACAAAAGCTATAACATATCCACATGATCTAAACTTAGCCAAAACGGATCATGAACAAGCCAAATCAGAAAATATCCACAGCCAGAAATCGGAAAAATCAAATTTTCAAATCCTCTGTATGTACTCGGAAAGATAGAAACCATACAAGCAAGCATGTCCTTATAGTCAAGTTCGAAACTTTATCTTTTAAGCTACCTATAGGACGATAAAGTTTAAATAGGCGACTAGTGACAGTGTGATTACCAGGAAAATATTTTCCGACGATACGGAAAATCCGGTTACCAGACTTATCCAAGCCCTGGATCGTGAAGAACTGGAGAAGATCGAGATCGGAGAAATCTTCATCCCCGAGGTACTGAGGACAATCATGCCAGTTCTCTTGTTCATCTACCTCATCGCTTCTCGTTAAGAACGGTCGAGCGTCAATTCCTAGATCAGAAGCCAAGACAACCACCGAGAACTCTTCAGCCATCGCCGCAATTTTCCTCCCTCTCACGGTTCTTCGTACCTTTTTCTCTTGCTCCTCTAGTGTGTAGGAATTAGAGGCTATACTAACCTGCGGGAGAGTACACAGAGTTTACGTGAGACTAAACACGTGGCTAAATCTAAACGAGTCAAATCAGCTTCTGAAAACCAAAAACGGCGTCGTTTCTCTGGTATCTCAGCTCCATTCCCAGCAGCGTTTAAGGAGGGAAATATATTCTCCGATCCGGCGAGATTCGATTCGGTTTCCGAGAAGTCCAACTCCTTGCTCGAAATCAGCAAAGAAGGTAAGCGTTTAATGTTACGGCGAGAAAAATCGAATTCGATTTCGGATAAGTGACTGAACAGAGTTTTTTTCCATGTTTAGAGGTGAAAAAATGGCGACTTCGCGTTTACAGATGGAAGCAGATGACTCTGTACATCTACACATTACTCATTCCAATCTTAAGAGCTTCTCTGCTGATGTTCGTTTCTCTCCGCAAGTGAGTACTCTCGTCTTATACGCAAAAACTCATTACTCATTCAACTGTTTTTTTTTTTTTTTTTTAATTTTGTATTGCTATCTCTAAAACAATGTCTTTGTCTTTGAAGATGAGTGTAGAAGCTGTCAAAGAAAAGCTATGGAAAAAATGTGGCACATCTGTTAATGCCATGGCTTTAGAGCTCTATGATGACACTGGCTCAAAGGTTGCAGTTCTCAGTGATGATTCAAGACCTCTTGGTTTCTTCTCCCCTTTTGATGGGTAACTTCTCTCTCATTTCCAGTGCGTATCAGATTGCAAAGTTTACTGATTTAGATAACAGCCAATTTGACTCTATAGACCTCTGTTCACTGTAATTTTGATAAATGCATCCAATCAAATGAGGTGGCTTCTTGTTTTATCAGTTTATCTGATTGTTCTTTTCTGCTGCTTTCAAAAGGTTTCGGTTACACATCATAGATCTTGATCCCTCATCGGTCACAACTGGAGGCTGGCTTGAAGATACGTCATTGGTTGAGAAGTATACTATCTCAGAAGATGATTATGCTAAACGACCTGGTAAATTCTCTACTCCCTAGAATTGGTCTCAAAAGATACAAGTTTGTCTATCAAAGTGAATATGCTGGAGCACTGGCAATTTCCATGTGATGATGTGTTCTTATGTTCAAATTCTAGACAGTTTTAGGAAATTCAAAGAAAAAAGAGTGTCTCAAAACCCGGCTGCTTCTGAGGCTAAGGTATGATATAAGAAATGTGTATCAGTATAAGCCATATTATCATAGTCACTATAATTCTCATTCCAACTTAATCCTTTCAACAGACGAAGGAGAACTACATGGAAGATCTCTGTTCAAATATCAAGGTCAGTCAGACTCTTTATGGATATAAAGTCTTCTTCCTTACTTTCATTTTGGACATTTTACTTTAAGCTCAAGGGCTAGTCAGCCTGGGTCATGTTATTTTGTGAGATTTGACCTCTATGTATTGGGCTTCTAATTTCTTTCTCTTTTGCTATTAAATATTAAGGTGGGAGATAGATGCCAAGTTGAGCCCGGGGAAAAAAGAGGAATGGTCAAATATGTTGGACGAGCAGAGTCGTTGGGTCCTGGCTATTGGGTTGGCATTCAGTATGATGAACCACTTGGAAAACACGATGGCATGTATGTGAATCTTCCAAAATTTATAGTAAAAGTATTTTCTTGCTTCTGGGACGCTCATGTCTTGTGCTACTAGAACCTCTTAAAGCGTCTTAACTCTTAACCTTGTATAAGCTTTTGATCAACATCATGATTTTCATATCGTAAGAGCAAAATGTCTAAGCTTAGTTATCAGATACCACTTGTGTAATACTGGCTTAGATTTGCAGGGTGAAAGGAACAAGATTCTTTGAATGCCCTCTGCTTCATGGTGGTATTGTCAGGCCAGACAAAGTAAAGGTATCTAACACAATTTAATTTTGTTTTTTCCTTATGGTCTTAGCATCACAGTTGCCTAATTCGTTCCATCCTGCTTGTGAAATGACCTATTACACTTCACAGAACCGAACTACTGGTTATATGTTAGATATCATAGTAGCGTTTGCTATATGTTAGAAAGATGTAAATGCTGGTTTTACCTTTCCAAGATGTTAAAATTAGGAGTCTGGAGCCCCACATTGACTAGCTATAGGACTAGCCAATACCTTATAAGCCTAAGGGTATTATCACTCTCAAGCTAACTTTTGGGTTAGTTCTACTTTGTGGACTAGGTTCTTATCAATTAACCCAGTAAAGTGATTGGTTGGATAGACTGAATCTGTAAACCATTTTCTGCTACTCATGGACTTAATGTTGGCTTGCAGGTTGGTGATTTTCCCGAAAGAGACCCTTTTGAAGAAGATGAAATATAAGATTCGCAGAAGCACCAAACCAGTGACCAGAAAAGGAGCAGAAGGAGTTTGAAATACTTGCTTCAGTGTTCTAGTTCTATATCCATTCTTATCTTATTACACAATGCCTCTAGTTTTGGATTTCACAAGAGTTTGGTTAAAACACAATGTAGCACAAAGTATTTAACTTTAATGAAGAATAACTAGTAACAATTTGATTGCACAAGAATTCAGGTTATGATCTGTGGTTTATACACAATCATCAAAGAGCCTGCAGTTGCAGATATATGTCTAAGTTCTGGTCCTTAGTCTCTATCTCGTACCAAATTGTTGATCATCTTAGCAAGAGGAACGGTTCCCTTTGTCATGATCTCCAATCTTGAGGTATTGGAAGCGTGCGAGAAGAGCGACAACCCGAAGAATATCAGATCCGGGAGAAACAGCCTGGATGACAAGAACCCGTGCCAGTAATGAGGTTGCAGATCAAAAAATGCATCAAAGAACCTTCTTGTAGCTTCTAAGTCAAGTTTCAGCAGAATATCCATTCCAAAACAGAAGAATTCCCTCTGTCTACGCCGTTCAATAGGCCACAAGTCTCTCCATACCTCAGCAGAGAGTTGATCTCCTCTCAGGCTGTTACTAGTTGGTGAACCGAGGTATCTCACAATGGCGTTTGCAACTATTGGTGCGGCTGCAAGAGTCCTAGCTACCATGTAACCGGTGGAAGGATGAACCATTCCTGCTGTACCGCCAATCCCGACAACCCGTTGAGGTAAGACTGGTAAAGGACCGCCCATAGGGATCACACAACGCTCGTCTTCCTCAATCCGCTTTACATTGATCCCCAAATGTTTCAGCCTAGCAACCATTCTTTCTTGGATATCTTCCATTCGCAAACCGGGTCTAGCAACAAGAGACGTTTCTTCAAGAAATATTCGGTTGGAAGAAAATGGCATCGCGTACAAGAACGTTGGGATCTTGCTGTTCCTCTCTTTAAGCTCGGGATATGAGTCTAGATGGCTGTCTCTCCAATCCATAAACACCATTTTGTCTACATCGAATGGGTGACCGTCAACTTCAGCTATAATCCCGTAAGCCACTTGGTACCCAGGGTTGTACGGTTTGTCATACTGAACCAAGCATCGAGAGAACCCGGTGGCATCAAGAACCACCGAAGCCTGAATCTTTACACCATCACTGCAAACCACGGTGGAGTTCGCCTCTTCGTGAACCACGTTGGTAACCTTAGACTGATGAAACTTAACACCGTTGGCTATACATTTCTGAAGCATTTTGGATTTGAGCTGTTTCCGGTTAACTCTCCCGTAAGGCCGGCTTAAATCCTTCTTGACACCGTCACCAATATAGACAACAGCACCAGACCAGGTAGTGTCAAGGCAATCAAGCAAGTCCATAGCTTCAAACTCATCAACCCAAACTCCATAGTTGTTAGGCCATATGAGCTTTGGAGAAGGATCAATGGAACAAACGGAGAGTCCAGCTTCAGAAACCTGCTGAGCCACAGCTAAACCAGCAGGACCACCACCGACGATAGCCAAATCAACAACTCGACTCATGGAAGTGTCGTATAAGGGAAGCTCAAAGTCAAGATTCTCCTTCTTAGTTTCAGGAACAAGATCCAAAAGAGCAGCACTACTACTCGCAACACTAGAGCCAATTTTGATCGCCCTTTTCTTCACACCAAGCCTAACCCTCGAAGGGTTTGGATTATTACTGCTTAGTCTCTCAAACCCATGAAACTGAGGGATGGAAAATTCAAGCTTGTTGGGTGTTTTCAACAGAGTATCCATTGAATCCCCCAAAATCGAACAAAATACAATTACAGAGAAAGAGGAGGAAAAAAAACACCTAACTTTCAGATAACTCAAAGTCACCAGAAGTAAATCGAGACGATTTCTGACCAGAGAGACAGCGAGACATACGTGAATAAAGAGAAAGTGGAGTTTTAAATCCCTCGAGAGAAGATGAAGGAAGACCACAAAGACTTACCCAGAAGAAATAATAGATTCATGGAGATGGAGACTATTATCTACTTCTCAGAGAGAGAGACAGAGAAAATTGAGTGTGTGTGTTTGTGGTTTGAGTCCACAAGTGGGTCCGCCCATAATGTGCTAAAATCCATTACTACCTCATTTGTGACTCTTGTCATTAGTCATTACCAAATTTAAAAAGATCTGTGTTATTAGTTTGCGGTTTGGTCATTTGTCACTACCTCGTTACCACTACTTTACACATGTTGAGTTTCTGATGTGTTATCCACATCCATTGAACTTGAGAGTTTGTTTTCGAATTAGTATTAATATATGAATTTGGATTTTCTATCTGTGACTGAATTTGATTAAGCGCTATATTGTGATTCCGATATAAAATCGTGATTTTGCAATTCTAAAGACTCGTAAATTTAGCCTTTCAACAATATCCAAAACATGAATGTATAATAGACAATTGTAACAAGTAAAAAAAAAACTAAAACACACAGAGAGAAAAGAGACAAAATCACACACTGAAAATTACATTATCTTCTTGATCTTATTACTAATTTCAAGCTAAAGTAATAATATTAATGGAAATCCCTTTTTATACACACCCCCACCCAATAGTCTTTGACAAGGAAAACATCAAAAGCTGAATCTTTTGTACACAAACGTGTCCTACGTTATTATCATGATGAAGCAAAACCTGCATAGATGATGATGATGTTAGATCTGCACATTCAAAAACACACAACCTCAGATTGAGGCAAATCAAAGGAGCATTGTTCTTACCTGTTACCAACCTAACTACTCGCTCCCGATGTTATCGTAACTGAAACCTTCAGATATGGTCTCCAATCTCTTGTTGTCTCCTGCAAAAACAAACAGTTATCATTTTCACTTTTCGGTTTTCCCTCAATACTTCTACTTTCTCTAAACCAGCAAGAATTTGAAACTATCTTCTTCATTCTTTTGTTTAACAATTCCAAAGTTCTCTCACCTTGATATTCTCCCCTTTCGCGGGAGTCCACGAAATTTTCAGCATTCGGCACAAGGAAGGGTGATCCACCGTAGGTCTCCAGAATCTCTGAAATCAACAAAGAACTTATATTTACAAACAATGAATCCTATTAGATGTTTGTTGGCTCTTGTACTAGCACAACCCACCAATAACTACTAGGTTCTATAGGCACGCTAAGATGTAAGAAGAACAAGAGAGAAAGGAGTATATGAGACAGAAAATGACCTGAGCTTTGGGAAAAATCAGCGGTGAGATCAGACAGGCTGAAGTTCCGAGGAATTTGACCTAAGAACCCAAAAGTAGAAGCTTCTGTATCAAGAAGCGGCTCACTGAGGGGTTGGTTGTTGGACTCATTACTGAAAGAAGGAATCGAGGTATCTCCAACTGTGGAATGTCCTTCGAGGCCATTCCGTTCACCACCATACAGGTATGAAGCAGGGTTTGTATAGGCAGCCTCAGACTTGATCATTCCTCCATTCATACCCTGCATCATAGGTATGTTTGTGGTCTGCGATGAAAGCATATTTGGAGAAGCATCAACTCTCCTAGCATGGGTTGATATGTTTACAGAAGAGGGAACGTTTGTATTGAGTGTTGAAGAGCCATTGAGGTATGCATTAGACAGACTAGAAGCCATAGGATGATGTGCACTTTCAGACTTCAAAGATTGATCAGTGTGCTCAGAGGCATAGCATAATTGTTTCTGATTCACTGTTAAAAGAAATTGATTAGCTATCTAAAATTCAATGCACAAATTAAAATCCATGTCGCTCCAAACGAATCTTACTTGATTGAATATGAGAACCATTTGTATTTTGAACGGGAGCAACCCCAGTGGAATGCATCTGACTCATGTGGTGAACCTGCTGCTCAAGCAACTTGTTGAATTCCATAATCTGGTGTTTCACCATGAGCCTAAGATAGTAAGCCTTGAAAAATTCCCGATTCTCTTCTTCAAGCTTCTGCCAAACTGTAGACCAAAAAGGAAAACATACTACTTTTGTCACTCATTACAATACATTTTCTCTCATATGTCATGATCAAATGTTGTCTGCCCCTTTCTCTGCCTCTTATGAGTTCTCATTTCTAAGCACTTACCAATAAGACCTACTAGCTGAAACTTGAACCTATCTATACATAAAATTTCAGTTTTTAAGCAACATTAAAATCATTTACACATGATTATGGCTATAGATGTGGACAGGTATATAGATATATCAAATACATTTAAATCAAAGTAACTGAACCATCAATGAACAAGGATTACACAATCAAATGCTAATTTCTTTGTAAAAACAGAATACTTCAAAGGCTACCTAGTTCTGTGAACCCAGGCTCGATTTTAGCCTGCTCCAGTAAAGTTTCCACAACTTCTTTCTGATTCATGTAAAGTTGGAGGCATCGTTCTATAAGGTTTTGAACCTGGAAAGGAAAAGAAAAAGAAAAATAAAGATTCACTTTCACTTTTAGCAGATTCACACAATGAAACCGAAGCCCTTCATTATGATGTATGCTTCTTTTGGTAACTCTCAAGCTCCTCATGGCTATCAAATATATGCCTCGATTCTACCATTTTGATAAAGATTCTCTCCAAATTATTTGAGAGAATAGCAAAGAAATAAAAAAGGCTCTCTCTCTCTCTCTCTCTCTCTCTCTCTCTCTCTCTCTATGGCCATGGGAAACAAGCAAATTTTGCACACAACAGAGTTTTCGGCAGAAGAGGGAACATTAGCAACATAAACCTTGTGGCTATGCAATGTATATGACATTCTAAAGGACAAGAAGAATCCTACTACAGTCTTGATGTATTAAGTAATGACAAAATTAGTATACCTTTTAAAAAAAATTGAGATTGCGGTTCACAAGTGCAAATAACTTAACACCCTTCTTATAAGAAGAATTAAACTTACCAGTTGTATATCTTGACGTGAAACCCTTCTCACTGTTCCACTTGACATCTCTGAGAATTATGTAAAACAGACTTTGTTCCTGTCAGGAAGAAGCAGTATCAGAATATGTACTTAAGAGGGTACAAGGGAAATCGAGTTGAAACGTTAAAAATCCAAATTATATATCAAAAATCATTAGAGATTTTATCTCCTACCTATCCTCAATGATTAGGAAAAACAAGGTTCTTTCTTACATATCAACTCCAAGCATTCAGACAAGAATTCAAAGCGAGAGCTCAGATAAACTGATACCTTATTTTATACTATCCTCAATGATCATTAGAAGAAGAAGCTAAATTTCCCCAGGAATGAGATCAAAATCAAAACTTTCTTGATTGGAAACAAATATCAATCAAGAATTTGATTTCTCTAGGTTTCAGAAACCGAAACCCCAAAAAAAAACAGAGATTTTTAAAAATGAATCAGCCAAACAAAGGATTCAGAAATAGGAGGCGAAACAAATTGAGAATCCTTGAATCGATTTCGTCTTCCAATATAACCGGATCAAATCAAATGTTATAAAAAAAAAGAAAAAAAAAAAAAACACGCAACAAGCATAACATCAAAACGATCAAAAAAAACAAATTCGATTAGCTAAAAGACAAATTGAGAGGAGCTCGGTCGCTAATCCGACAAGATTCGAGAGAGAGAGCGGAGAGGAACCTAACCTCACTTTGTTGATCGTGGATCAATTCTTTACTCCTTTTTTTTTTCTTCCATTTCCATTTTTCTTGATTTACTCATATATATATATATATTTAAATGTTACATTCCGGCTTACGAGTTCAGGAAGCTGACACGTGTATAATGTGTGTGACAATGGTGGATCCCATACAGTGATCTGATCTTCTTGTTGGCAAGTCAACTTTTTTTTGGTCAATGCTACGGAGAGAAGTTGTTTTGACACGAGTTTTGTGTAGTGTTACGGTACTAAAATCACCATCAACCTCAAGTAACACGTGACTAATTGTCATTTTGTAAGGCATTTACATCTTTAATGCTGCTCTCTTGAAGTATATTTACACTTAAAAGTTAATCTAAGATAATTTATAGTCTTGCAAATCTAAATATTCCAAAATTGAATATCTTAATGAACCAAAAATATACATCAGTTGGTAAGATTCTGTCTTAACTTTTTTAGTCATTAAGTTCTCTATTTGCATGTATAACTTTTGGTTAATATGTGCTAAACTGGGATCATTGCATACGCCAACGATTCTATTTACTTCGTTTGAGACTACTAAACAACCAGACACAATAAAAGACTTGTCTGTAAGAAAATTGTAACAAGATTCAATCACACAAATCTACATGTTTTGAGGCTTTAAGTTGAATGCAATGGTTTGAACAAAATAAAAACATGAATATTCTCAAAACATTCACTTAGCCAACCACATACTCCATTGCTTTAACAAGAAAAAAAGAAAGAAAGATAAGAAGTTGATTTAGTCACGCTTCTTTAACCCAAACTTTCCACTTGGGATTCTACTGAGAAAACCAGAATCAAGCTTCTTGTAATGACTATGAAACTTCATGAGCAGAGAATCCACAAAACCATCAACTTCGTCTTCATATCTCTCATACAGAACCGGCATCGTGTGTGCCCCAACAAAACCTTCACCAGACAGACAAAATGCATCCCTTAAAACTCAACTTCCAATCTTAAAAGAGAGAGACACTTATAAGATGAAGAACAACTCACCAATATACAAAACAGTTAGGAAATTGCAACAGCTACCGATTATTGCGGCTACCCATAGTCCAATTACAGCCTGAAATTGATTTAATGGCAGATTGATTAATGTTAATATCAACATTATTATCTCAGAACCAAATTAACCAAAGTGGTTTGATTGGTTATTGAATGATTCTCCTCTTCTTATGAAAATGCAGATATAATGAAATTTGAAGCCAAAAAAAAAAAAAGAACTACGCACCATGAGGAATTGTTTCAAATTCCCTTTACAAGCCAAGTCCTGAAGAAACAACAAACCGCGGTTAACCTCTGTTCCAATAGTCACACCGACATCTGCAAAGAAATCTTTTGGAAGCACAAGGCGAGGCACTCTAGATTGTGAGCTGTTTTGGCACATTTATACAAAGAACTGTATTAGATTGCAAATCACAATGAACCAGGAAAGTTACAACAAGAACCTAAAGAGGCCAAAATTACCGGTTTAGAAACCCTGAGGCATTACACCAAATGAACTGCGCAATCATACCGAGCAAGAGGGCGTAACAAACAAGAGACAGAAAATGGAAATTGATCCATTCGAAAAGCACCCAAAATGCAGTAGCTCCCATCAGAACACTTGCAGAGATCTTCTTGTTCCTCCATAACAACACATCAGCAGCTGAAGAAATCTCTCTCAAGACTTAATTAGAACAAACCAAAAAAAAAAAACAAAATTTCACATTTGTGTATGTTGTAATATATATATCTTTTGAGTTCCTTACATCTGCCACCGCCTAAGACATGATGAATTGGCTTTTGGCGACCAAACAAACGGTTGAAACGAGAAGTGACGGTATCTTCTTGTTCGAAGAAAGAAGCGTGTTTGTTCTTCTGAACTGACTCCGTGAAGTTATCCACCAAATCGCCGATGACGTCCTCAACAATATTCTTCTCAGGCATGATTCTGAAACACAATCTGAGATTCTCAACTTGTTCAATACTAAGAACTAGGAAAAGTCAAGCAGTCTTATACACAGGATCTGAAAAGTCTTATAAAAAAAATCGAATCTTTCCATAGTTATTCATACTATATGCATACTACACATGTGCTAAACCTTAAACCCTTAAAGTAATCAACTTTTTTTACCAGTTAGTTGGTGATAATTACAATGATGTATGAAACCCAGATCTTATTATTAGAGCAAAAACAAAACAGAAATTGAAGAGCAGAACGAGATAAATAGGAAGAAGAAGAAGTAGAGTAAAACCTGGAGGAATTGGAGAAGAAGGAGCTGATTCTGTGAATTTCACACCAAAAAAAAGGAAAGCAACTTTTTTTTTTTTTTTTTTTTTTTTTGTTCTTTTTGAAGATTCTCAAAGATGAAATTACAAAGAAAGATGGAGGGTCGAAGTGAAAAGCAAGCGATGGGATTGGTCGTGTCTTGTGTGGAATAATTGAATTTAATTTAATTTTTGTAAATATGGGCAATTTGGAGCCTAGTGTAGTGTGTTATGGATGGGACTCATCTTCCCACGTGCAGCTCATGACAAATTGACAATGCAGATTTTATTTAATTTTTATATATGTGTATTTCCAAATAAGAGAAAAGTATTATACTATTATTGATGGCCAAAACAAAATCAGAATAGTAATATCTCAGACTTTACAAATATGAAGTAAACAAATAAAATTTCACAATGTATCTTATTGATGGGCCATGCAGGATATTCAGCAATGCCAAATTGAAGTCATAGAGTAAGTCCCTAATGAATGCAAATCTCCCTAGTCTCAAAAAAATACGGTTCCAAGTGCTTTGTAAGTGCTGAATTTTGACATTGAAAGATAATTATAACAGTGAATTTTGTCTATATCCTATCACCCAAAGGCCAGAAGAAGAACAAAAGCCTGTTGGCCTAATGAGCATATATGATTTATAATCTTAAAAGACAATATGATCTCTCTTAAGCTCCATATGCACTTTACCACAGTTGTTTCTTTGTTGTTTGTAGGTAATGAATAGCTGAAGCAATTATAATCCTGTTGTTATATGTCGAGATTCTCGAGATTCATCCTAGTCGCAGCGCTTTTGATGAGCTCCTTCCGGACATCGACCTGAATCAAACACAAAGCAGAACATTATAGCACTGAGTTTTGTCAGTTTATAGTCCTTTTTTTATGAGTCTGAGTTTGGCAATTCAATTGGCTTACCCGAGCACCCATAAGAGATGAGAAGACCATATTCGTTTCTGCTACGTCCTCAACAACTAGTTGCTTCAATATCCTTGTATCTGGATTCATTGTTGTTTCCCATAGCTGAGTAGGCATCATCTCACCCAAACCTGCAGATGCAAAAAATGCACATTCCTAATACTGCTCTTGCACCATCAAACCAATAGTAGAGGCAAATCTAGATTATGTTATGTATGCACACACTCAGAGTATCTTAATAGCTAGCCTGGAACAACAACTATAGATGAACTCATTATAGTTATTTATCCTTGGACACAAGGCATGTACTTTAAGTGCCTTCAAGAGCCATAAGACCACAAAACTGGGTTTCTCTCTGGCATTACCTTTGAACCTCTGAATGTTGTAGGATGCATTTCCAGGGAACGAAGCGAGAATTTTTTTTAGAGCTGCATCATCGTAGCAATAGTGCGCCTGTTTTCCCCTCTCAACCTGGTCATTTTGAAAGAGAAACTAGCTTTAGAAAAAACTTTCTGTAAATCTGAAGTAATAACTGCAGAAGGTGATAATTGCTAAGACCTTACCTTGAAAAGAGGTGGAACACCAACATATATGCAACCCGCATCGAACAAGGCTCTCTGTAGAAAATAATTAATTTCACATAAGTCCACCAGCAATCTAGAGATCTAGAGGCTACTAACTAATATATTATCCAACTAAGCTAATACCTGATATCTGAAGAAAAAGGTCAAGAGAAGTGTTCGGATATGTGCACCATCAACATCTGCATCTGTTAAGATGATAATTTTATGGTAACGCAAATTCTCCTTGTTAAAATCTTCTCCCTGAAATAGATCATATGTCCCATTGAGTTTGCCAAAACCACCAACAAATAAGATTATGAAAAAGGGATATATCACCTTAACTCCAAGACCAAGGCCAAGAATTAGATTTTGAATTTCTTCGTTCTTATACATGGCTGCTTCATCCTTTCTCTCAATATTCAAAATTTTACCTCTCAAAGGAAGAATCGCCTGCATAGATAGATACTGTGTTATGCACTAACAAATTAGAAGCAGAACCACTGTTTCCAAAGTCCTATATGCTTTTAACTTTCATCAAAAAGATAATGGCACATCCCATATGATACTAAGTCGACCTGTAAATGATTCTCCAAGCATCAGGCAGGAGCACCTTGCAGAACAAATATTATTTGCTTGGATATCAGCTATAGCTAAGGAAAACAAAATCTCTTTCTACCCCTCCCTGATTCTTGTTTAGTGACACACTGAGCAGAATGATTTATTACCTGGAAACGCCTGTCACGACCCTGTTTAGCGCTGCCACCAGCAGAATCTCCTTCGACTATGAAAATCTCTGAAGGATAGGAAAAAGATAACAATAAATTGATTCACTTTCACACCTTACAAGTGTTAAAATCTATTAATCAGCATATGACAGCCTCCTATTTCCTTTCCTATCTTCTCACTTTGGGTCTTAGAAGATCAAATTTTGCCAATTTATATGCTTCTATTGTCACAGACTCCATATTTTGTATTCATCAAACTGAATTCATGTTCTGATTTCCTAAGAAAAGGCACTTTCATACCAGATTCTGCAGGATCTGAAGATGAGCAATCTGCCAGTTTCCCAGGAAGTGAAGATGACTTCAAGACGCTTTTGGATCTCACCAACTCCCTCGCCCTCTTGGCAGCCAGAGCAGCCTAAAAATAAAGAGTCAACTAGACGCATTGAAATAGACAGGGTATAGAGGAGTCACATACTCAATCAGAGAATACGCTAATCACAGATACCAGAACAATGATTCTCAAGAGATAAAACACACATTTGTGATATCTAGTGCATCTGTGTAGGTGAAGTTGTGAAATTATGAGCAGGTATATCAATGTACCTTGTACGCATTCAAGGACTTGGAAATAATGCTTTCAAGTACATCCGGATGCAATTCCAAGTACTCCGTAAGGTACTCCTGGACTGATTGGTCAACAAGTTTTCTCACCTCTGGATTTCCTAGTCTTGTCTTTGGGACATTAGGGGACACAAAAATATTAATACGAGCAACCGAATACAAGAAATAGTTATGGCCTGCTGACCAGAGATTGTTGCCAAAAAAGGGTCAACACATCATTGTGCTCTCGAGTACCTTTGTTTGACCTTCAAACTCAGGATTAGGAACCTTGACGGAGACAATGCAGGTCAATCCCTCCCTGACATGTTCCCCGCTTAAGCTAATATCCTTCTCCTGAAAACAAAACCAATGACAATAAACTACACCATCAGTTAGCAACCTTTTAAGAAATGCCTACCTAAAACTGGAAAAGATAAATGCTTAAAAGAATGCAAAAAAGCAACCTCTATAACTGGCATGTTTTACAGTTCAATCATGGATAAGTACATTATTCATTGTCCGTAAAGCATGCCTATTATTCAAATTCAGTCTCAGTCCATGGTGAGGAAAATATAATCCTTGACCTACATTATTTCAACCATAATAATGACCAACCAACCACAATTAGCATGTGCAATTTTCATGAAAAAGAGGGAAAGAGAAGAGGAAAAGGGGTCTAAACCTCTAAAGAATGGAAATATAAAGAATTGGAAAAGACGCAGTAAGTTACTAGTATCACACCTTGATAACCTTTGACTTTTTTGCAAGGGTATTTAGAGTTCTTGTTAATGAAGCCTTCACACCTTCTATATGTGTCCCACCATCAATGGTGCGAATACTATTAGCGTATCCCAGCATCGTGTCCGAATAGGCATCTGAGCACCTGGTACAATCACGAGACCATATATTTTAGAACATATAAATGTTGGATAGCTACCATGATATATGCATTCTTGTCCAGAAGAACTGCATCATATACATTCATCAACTCGGCATGCAGTACAGCAGTTTTCCATCCAGTTTACAGATAGAGTAAACCATAAAATCAGCCAGCCTGAGTGTTCAAGTAAGTGGTTTTACAGTAAAGCAACCAGATTATATGTGTTAATCATACAAGCAGAGTTGAATATTAGAAGACATATATAGAAGGAAAATTAACATACCACTGAAGTGAAACGTCAACGGTGGTGCCATTTATCTCGTTCCGAAAACCCAGCACATCATGAAGCGGTTTCTGAACAAAAGAGCTGATAATTACTCTTTTCAGGATGACATATAGTAGTAAGGATGACCTATAATACCAAAGACCTAAATGCATAAGTGCTAACTTAACAGAAATTGAGTTGAGACAGGTCTCATACTCATGCTAAATAGAGCCGTAAAGAATAATGAACAGGTCAAAATATCTTACCATCAAATAAGTGAGAAAGAAAAGTATTGGTACCATTCCCATTGCATTTTGTTTCACAAAAACCTTTCCACTTTAATTTACTATAATTTTAATTCTAACATCACCGATGGGCATATATTTGAGAGACTTTATACAACTATAACAAGGGATCTACAGTAGAAATCTCACCTTATCAGTATTTAGCCAGCTAACATATTCAGTTAATCCTCCAGCATAAAAGTATTCACTATACAAGTCCCTTTCTGGATCATCATCCTCCTTTTTTAGAGAGATTGTAATCTGCATTCATTTATATGGACCACTTGATTATGACAAAAGAACAGTACAACATTAGCTTCTGCTAAATAAGAACTGATTAAAACGAGCAGGTTAGGAATGCTCCATGAACATGAAGCAAACAAATCAAATATTGACGTTTTAACTAAAAGAGGTTATCATGGCTGCCCTGATTCTAGGTGTTAAAAGTATACCTTTGGATTTAGAAAAGCAAGCTCCCTAATTCGTCCAGCAATAGTGTTATGGTCGAACTGAATTGCAGTTGTGAATACTGAAAGTCAGTTTGTTGCAGAAAAGATAAGTTAGTCATCAATCCTATCTTTAGAAGGGTAAAATAGATAAGTATAGAAAACAGGCAAAACCTTCTTTGTCAGGCCAAAACCTGATGCATGTCCCTTGAGTCCCCCTTGACTCTGGTGGGAGGACATGACATGTAAGTGTTGTTATGGGCTTTCCACGAGAATACTTCTGCTGAAACTCCATCCCATCTCTGCGAACAATCACCTCCAATGCCTGTGAATAGTGGGAGCTCCTTAATTAGTTGTATGCATATTATCTTATCCTAATAGGCCCTTGATGTCTTGCCAAATATCACAGTACTCAGTAAGGATCCATTCCAGGATCTTTTCATATGATATCAGGTTTGGAAATTAGATCACCTTTCACACAAAATAAATGATTTTCAATAACCTAGTGCAACCTTCCTATAAGATCCAATGCACATGATCTATCTATTATACAATTTTTTTACAAACCAGTAAAATAGGCACAGAGCCACTGTGACAGAGGGAATTTAGCAGAGGGGAAAAGGAAACAGTGTACTAACAGTTAGTACACACCTCTGACAAAGCATTCACAACCGATAAACCTACACCGTGCAATCCACCAGACACGCTGTACCCACTACTCTTGCCACCAAACTTACCCCCTGCATGTAAGACCTGCAGAAATAAAAAGCACTACTGATTAATTGCATAACTAAATCCAGGATAACAAATCAATAAAACATGTGATTCTACATTAAGACCAACATATACAGCTCCTAACACAATAGACGGTGAGTTTTTAACAGTGAAAAACTACATTCATCTGCCTGAAAAGAGCTAATAATCCATTAAAAAAAGTATTAGATAAATACATAATACAACTAAACAACAAAAGCATTAAAATTGCTTAGGATTGGGTAAATTAATGAATAAAAGTTCCAGCTCCTACGAATATCTTTGTTGTGTACTGAAATAAACATCCATAAATAAATCTGCAGACCATTGATATAGTAATCTGTTAGTATTAATTATAGTTATGTTTATGCTGTTCCTAGTTAACCGTGAAATCTTAGAGCGATCTAAATTCATATATAAGTATAAGGCAGAGAGAATAGATATTTTCAGGTAGCAATACCGTAAGGACTGTCTCCAAAGCAGATTTTTTCGTTGCAGGATGCAAATCTGTAGGTATCTGCAAAAAAGCTATATATGAATAAAAATGACAAAACGTGTTTCGAATTTGCAACAGATTTGACTTCTAGGATGAAAGAAAACTATATACTAAAGCATGATTGATATATAATTACTAAAGCATGATTGACATATATTTACTCTCAGTGCACAGTAGATGTAAAACCAGAAGCTTTGTAAAATTCAGCTATGAATACAGATTGGCTCCTACACAAGATTACAGAATGCCAATGGGTGCCACTTAACCTTTCCCTTGCATCCCAGTGAAAAACCAAAATCCATTTTTTCAGTTACATAAATAATAGGCGAGGATGAGTAAGTGGAACAAATCACATACCCCACGTCCATTGTCTGCAACGCTGACTGAATCATCTGCATGTAAAACAACATCGACCTTTGAAGCAAAACCAGCCTGAGCCTCGTCAATTGCGTTGTCAAGGATCTCATAAACCTAAGAAAACAAAAGATGTATTGAAAAATGATAAAATTTATAACAAGTTGAAAGGAGCCAGTAAGGACCAAGAGAGTTCAAAGAAAAAAAGAAAGGCATTTACCAGATGGTGCAAACCACGAGAGCCGGTGCTACCAATATACATTCCAGGTCTTTTCCTGACAGGGTCTAAGCCTTCCAGCACCTAATGTATCATCAAAAATTTAAGATCCAAAAAAACGTTGAAAATAAAGGACTCATAGTAGAAAGTATAACACATATAGCAGAAAACACAGTTCCAATCCAAAAATAAACTAATAATTGAAGGGAATTACTTGAATGTGCTCGGAACTGTAATCTTTAGAGGTGGAGCTCTCTTGGAGAGACTCAGTGTCCATTGTTGACGACATAAAGGATTTAGGTGAGACTGCATTTCTTTGTACAAGTCTTTGACTCAAAACCTTGGCTAACGG
Source organism: Barbarea vulgaris (assembly GCA_963667165.1). Lineage (NCBI taxonomy): Eukaryota > Viridiplantae > Streptophyta > Magnoliopsida > Brassicales > Brassicaceae > Barbarea > Barbarea vulgaris. Next base: position 3,527,306 of record OY763893.1, read on the forward strand.
AAACTTTATGCTGAAATCAAAGGAGATTTTATTAAGATTGTAAGTGAAGAATCAAATTTTGCTTTACACTATGGAAGAGAATTAAAAGTGGAAAAAAAAAAAAAGTTAAGAAAGGCAAACTAAATCAATTAGAAATGAGAAAGCCTGAATAAGAGTTACTGAGAAACCAGAGCTAATCGTAACACTCAAACAACAAAACATTTTAGAGGAGCTGAAGAAAGCAATTTGACTTCACTTCAAGAGTATAACATAACAATCTCAATTTCGATAGCTTGGAAACTTTTATAAATCACGGAAAGGAATGATTTTGAGTAACGGAAGCAAATTGTTATGCTGTTTCCCCGGAAACTAAAATGGGAAAAGCAAAAGAGGAACATGAGCTAAAACCTGGGCGTTGAAGAAGACAGAGATGAGGAGTGACGGTGAATTGAGGGGTATAGAGAGTGAGAGAAGAGACGAGTACGAGAAGCCATGAGACGAAAATAGAGGTGAAGATAAGAGGTTGGTCTATGAAGAAGAGCCATGGAAGAGTGATGGAGACAGGACTTGAGAGATGTTTTCTTCTACCTTCAAAAACAAGTTTTACGGGTCTTCATCTCGGGCCGGGTTACTCCAACCCCAACCCGGCCCAAAGCTTTTGGATACCGATACCGATCGTTCAACTTCAACTGCTCCATCTTTTTATCATTGAAACAAAACATCAATTATTTTTATTTTTATTTTCTTTTTATCATTGAGAGAAAGTGTCTTGCAAGTTGCAACACAACAGATGTCATATCCATCTCCAAAAAAAAAAAAAAAAAGAACAAGTCATAGAATCTAACACAATGCGATACATATTTGATATTACCTATGTATTAAGTAGATATTATATGTATATATGTGTCTATAGGTTAGATACAAAAATGACTATGAGAAAATCTCAGTCTCTTGAGCTTCATCTAAACCTGCGTTTAGTCTCTCCATAAGCAACAACTCCGAGAACGGTTATACTGTACCCTCCAATTCCCATCACCGTGACCGGGTTTCGGAAAAGCAGGATTGAGATCACAACCGCAACCGCTCCTTTAGCGTTTCCAAGGACCTGGAACATTTGTACATACACAAACGTTTTATCCAATTTGGCAACACTAGTTTTGTTAAAAGGTTCAAATTCAAATGTTTTTCAGTATTTTACCTGGAGGGTAAGCGCGCTTGTGTGCTTGGTAACGAGAAAGTTTAACAAGTTGGCTGAATAAGCCATTACAGAATTAATCAGAAGAAGTATATACATATACTTATGTTGTTTCCCCAGCGATAGAGTCACACTCATCACATCCGGTTCCATGACAATTGTGACGGGCAGAAGAGCAATGACGGCTATTGGGGACATGTACAACATCAAATTCATCGAATTCAACTTTTCTCTGCAAAAAAAAAAAACTTAGATAGGTTAAACTCTAAGATGAGCATTACTCATTAAGTTTCCTACTTTACTTATATTCAACTGGTTGCAGAATCTTTTACATTATATAACATATACAAAGTTTTTTTGACAGAGTAAACAAATTGAAAAGCAAAAGCTGCAAAACAATGATCTTATTTACCCCTCTGAAGAAAGTAGGATGCCTTGAAGAACAGATTTAAAAGCTCTTGCTGCAGTAGCACTAATGCACATAATGAATCCAAACCAGTGAAACCCCGGTTCACCCTGTGACCGCAAACAAAGGCAGACCCAGATCAGGATTATTCATTAGGACAATAGAGAAACCCAGAGGCAACAAACTGAACATTCGATAACAAAGGCCTTGCCAAAGAAACAAATAATTCACAGCACAATGTTGATTGTAAAAATGGCAATAGTTACAAGAAGAAAGTCTGAAGCTTTAGCCTTTGAATAACAGAGCCTACTAGAAACCATTAAAAGGATGAAGCTTTAGATTACACAGGACTCAATAATGTGCTTGCCCAATGTAATCACATTCATGTTGTTAAGCAAACCTTTTTGGGTTTCAGACGCATACGTGGAACACAAACAATCATATTTAATGATCTAAACTACCAACAAATCAGAGATAACAATATACAGATAAAGAACACATTTTTCAGAATCAGTAGAACATTATGAATCCAATTTTATCAGAATCTCTTAAGCTAAAACCGCCAAATTCAAAATCAAACAGCCAAAAAAACGTTATCATTACGAGAATATCAGAAGTAAAGGCTTACCCCACTGGCGATAACGACACCGGTAACGACGGGGACGAGAGCACCATAAGTGACCCAAGCTTCTCTCTTAAAGGTCATGAGATAAGCGAAGAGTGCGGTGAAAAACGGCGTCGTAGCACCAACGGCTTGATTAAACGAGACGGGGAGATAACGGAGGGAGATGTTGCCGCCGACGACGGAGGCACAAAAGACAATGCTGAGAGTGGCGACTTTGAGGAATTGAGAGCGAGATTTGAGGTATTGGAGAGGGACGAGCTTGAGGAAGACGATGGAGACGTAGCTGAGGATAGCGCATGCGGACATGTGACACATTGTGAGGAAAATTGGGAATTTGAATCCGTAATTGGAGAGGAGGAACTTGTTGAGGAGAAGAACGCCAATGTTGGAGGTGTACCAGAGGATGATTAGGGATAATATGAAGAGTGTTTGTTTCTTCGGAGAAGATGAAGAAGACGACATTTCTGATTTCTGATCTGGGTTCTTCTTGTTCATCTTCGTCGATGAGATCGAGAGATTTGGTTAGATTATTTTGATAGGAGAGAAAGAACGAGAGAAATTAGCTCCTTGCCTCGAGCATGGGACGACAAAGAAGAAGCTCAGATGGAAAAATTAAGCCTTTTTTCTTTTTCTTTTTCTTCAGAAATAAAGAAAAACGTTGAATTTGTTGTTTGCTTTGTTTGGTAAACGTAATTAATGCAATTGACCCCAATAACAAAAAAAAAACTAATGCATAATTAAATTGGAAACTATATTTGGGAATAAAAAAAATTGAATTGACTAATTTTTTATGACAATTTTTTAGATTTGGAAGCATTATTTATTGTAGAAACATTAGTAATTGTGATACTAGATTGTTTTGTTTTATTTGTGTCACAATTATAATTTCAAAGGATATAAGTGTAATAATCAATTACTAAAAATCTTCTTTTATTCTATTTTCAGATTTAAGAAAGAAATAACAGATTTGGTGAGAAATTAGGTTATTGACCAAATAAAATTGGTCCAAAATCTATATGTATTCTTTAATATGAGTATAGGACTAGGCTTAAACGCTTAATACATGTGTGAAGGCAATGTTTTAATAATTTTATACTTTGGGTTTTTTTTTTTCTGTTTTGTTATTAAATTGTTTTAACATCTTTCATGATACAAACAATAAAAAACGATAAAATAAAAGAGGCAGTTTTTAATGAGGTTTTCTCCAAAAATTTTATTCGTTAAGAGATAATCAATCCGTTACATTTCTTCTTTTTAATATTAATTTATTATTTATTATGAAGTGTATTAGAGACCCGTAGTATTACTATAGAAGATGATATCAATAGCGAGCAGCAAATAACTCATGACATATATTTGGAAACCTTATGGTTGTTTCAGCCAATGGTTTGAGAAATTATTTATCCTTTATGTTCAGTTGATCATAAGAAAATTCTCATTTCGCTCTAAAGATCATAAGTTATGTACAATTATTTAGATATAATATATCTTATATCTTGTGTTGTCATAACGTTTAACTAAAGGCAGTAAAGCACGATAGATGGTATATGACTTAGTTGAATAATAGTGGATGCGCTGCAATTAAATAGATTGTTAAACTCAATGCCAAATCTAAGCAACGGTCCCATGCAATGCAATTCATTTATCCTGGAGATATATTTTCAAACTTTCAATGTGTGGATTCAAACATTGGAGTTGCAGATAACATTCTCATTTTTTTTTTGGATTTTTAACAAACATTGATCGCATAGACATTCAAGAAGTAAAAGTGTAAAAAATTTGTGTTCCATTAATTCTTTCGAGAAAGTTTAGCTCTACATTGAGGATTTGAGTACAAATCGTAGGGATATTAAATGTGTAAAATATATACTTGTAACTTCTAGAGGTTTCATCGAGTGGGTTTCATGGTTTTCATAACATGATAAAAGAAATGATAAAGACAAATAACATGGTTTTCTGGCGCAACGAATCAACGGTAACTCAGCTCAATCTAGTGATTTATCGAAATCTCTAGAGACCTGACTTCTTGAGTTGATGAATTTAATCAAAATCAATACAAGGCTCTCGAATTGATGAATTGAATCGAATCAATACAAGGCTTTAGAGAAAACTCTAGTTTATTATCTTTCTAAAAACTGAATATCAAAGCCAACTTACAATGCCTTATATAGGTTTTAAAATAACCTAACTCTCTTAAAAATAGGAAATCTAATAAAAGGAAATCACCATAACAAAAGGAAAACTAAAAAAAAACCGACATAAGAAAATAGTTTCTTGGTGGTGAAGATATCATGATGCTGCATCATTTTCACATATAGAGACAAATAACAATGGTTTTCATAGGGCTTATGAAAAAAAATGATAAAAAAAAATGCGGTTAGGAAGAAGATAATAGAAACGATTATAAACAGTGTGGTTAACGAAAAAGCAGTACGATTAAAACATTTTTTTTTTTTTTTTTGATCAACTCAGTACGATTAAAACATATCAAAACATAATAGGGAAAAATTGATACTGGTTCGAGCCAAATTCTTTTTCGGTTATTAAGATTGGACCAGGACGGTCAGTAGTTTTTCAATTTTAAAAGAGCAACAAAAACATTGACGTGGCAGGCCGTGTGTAAAAATTGACGCGCCACCTTATAATTACGATAACACCACTCAACGCGTACAAAATCAACCTTATCGTAAAATACCATCGTATTCAAACACAAAATATCTATATATTATATAATATCTGACGTAGCAAATATTTATAAATCATCTCAATTCCCAAAACTGGCAAACAAAATTTTCACTTCTTCTTTGATCTCTGAAACTGAAAGCTTCTCACCATGTCTGGTTATCCTCCATCGAGCCAAGGTTACGGTTACGGCGGAAACCCACCACCGCCTCAACCACCTTACGGTTCATCCGGCAACAATCCTCCACCGTACGGATCCTCAACCGCATCACCTTACGCTGCTCCGTACGGATCACAGCCACCGCCTTACGGTGCTCCACCATCCGCACCGTACGCTGCTCCTTCAGGAGACCATAAGCCGCAGAAAGAAAAACCTCAAGGCGGTGCTTACGGATCTCCATCTCCCGGCGGTTACGGTGGCTACGGAGCGCCGCAGTCGGGACATGGAGGTTACGGGGCTCCTCCTCCTGCGCAGGCTCCTTATGGAAGTCCGTTTGCGTCTCTGGTACCGTCTGCGTTTCCTCCCGGAACGGATCCGAACATCGTTGGTTGTTTCCAGGCCGCGGATCGGGACAATAGCGGCTTCATCGATGACAAGGAGCTTCAGGGAGCTCTCTCTTCGTATCATCAGAGCTTCAGCTTAAGAACTGTTCATCTCCTTATGTATCTCTTCACCAACAGCAACGTTAGGAAGATTGGTGAGTTTCTTGATTCTTCAATTTGATCCCCAATTTCATCAAGAAATGCTAAGTCATAGTGAAATTGTTGCGCTTTTTTAGAAGGTTCCATTGTCTTTACTTTCACCATCTAGGTTTGCATTTTTTAACACTTGGAAAGATAGAATTTTTATTCTGCAAATTGTTTGGTTTGACTTTGATCTTTTGTTGCCAACCTGTCCATTATACCAAATCCTCAAAGTTATATTATTTAATTCAAGTTGAAACTATAAAAAAAAGAAGAAGAAAAAAAGTCAAAACTTTTAATTGTTCTTCCTGCTAGCCTGGTTTTTGAGTATATACTAAATTCCACATTGCAGGACCAAAAGAGTTTTCTTCACTTTTCTACAGTCTTCAGAATTGGAGGGTAAGTAGAAAGTATTTTTTATTATAATGGTTTGATGGGCGATATACATATATGGAGTTAGCTCATGTGGTTTTGTTTGGTGTTGGTTTTTTTGGATTTGGTTTCAGTCCATATTTGAGAGGTTTGATAAGGACAGAAGCGGTAGAATAGATACAAACGAGCTAAGAGATGCACTCTTGAGTCTTGGGTTTTCGGTGTCTCCTGTGATTTTGGATCTTCTCGTTTCAAAGTTTGACAAAAGCGGAGGCAGAAACAAGGCTATTGAATATGACAACTTCATCGAGTATGTTCATTGGTTTAAACCTCTTTTAAATTTATCTTTTGTACCCTCTAAAATGTAAAATTCGTGACTGATTATGGTTTTTCCATTGATGCAGGTGCTGTTTGACTGTAAAGGTATACTATTTTCATTGCTTGGGTCGTAACATTTTCAGACATTACCATTTCAATTATTCAAGCTTGTTCCTTTTTCAATATGTTGTGTTTTGATGTTTGATAACTCTAAATTGCAGGGACTGACGGAGAAGTTTAAGGAGAAAGATACAACGTTATCAGGCTCGGCTACTTTCAACTACGAGACCTTCATGCTCACTGTTCTACCATTCCTCGTCGCTTGAGTGTGTGATAGCTTCAAACTCAATTTCCATATGAGCTTTTGGATTTTGTTTTAGTTGAATTCCGAGTTTTCTTTTACCTCTTTTTCGTTGTTGCTTGAGTAAGATTTGGACGTATGGGCAAAACCTTTGTTAATAAAGGCGTGTGGATTAAATTTGAATGGATTACTTTCCTATATATCCAAACGACAGCGGTTGGGTTTCAATCTATCATGTGAAACAAATTTTGAACAGCTTAGAACCCAACTTTCTTAAAGTGTCGAGGCCCAAAATCATTAAAACGACAGCGTTAAGGGTGGTTTTTAACTTTTAAAATGAAAATCGTACGTCTTGGACATGGATTTTGATATCGGCTTTGATAAACCACCTTTAGCCGACGTGGTTGAAGTTAAATCATCTTCGAAAAGAATTCGGTTTACCTTCGGACCCATTTTTCACCAAACCGGTCCAAATAACTGAAATCCCAGAATAATTTTTGTAAGAGTCTCGTCTTCTTCACCCCCCCAGTCATTGATCAGCTAACTAACTGTGAGGATCTGGGTATTTTTGTTGATGTTTGACAACAAAAAAGGGTATTTTTTTGTTTATTAATGGAGTTTAGAATCGCAAAGGCAGCTAGAGTTAGACGAAGAACTGGAGTTTAGCATCTCCAAAAATGGCCAGTAATAGGGATAGTGTTAAATCTCTCGCGCACGTTCAAGTATTTACTAGGTTCGTCTTCATTTTTTTTCAAAAATCTATCTCTGTATTGTGCTTCTAATTAGGAATTTTCCTTTCTTATCGATCGTATTTTGGAATTAGCTACGCAGTTTCTTTCGAGAGGCATTCCATTCATATTCAATTCCTGGATCGTGAGGCATCTCACGGAAGAAGACTATGCGGTAAATAGATCCTTGTCTATCAGTTTCTTTGCTTGTACATCCATTGACTGAGAGCACAGTTTAAGTTTAGCTCAAATAGATCTCTTCTTAGATTTTGCCAATGTAGGTGCTTTAGCTACATACTTGGAAAATATTAATTGGGTTGTTGTTCTATTGTATTTGTATGCATTTCTTTTAGGGAAATTCGGTTTTGTTTCTTATTGCCAAGTATAGAATTTTATGTGTGGAATATCAGTTTTTGGTTTCTGTACCTGAAAACAGTTATCAAGTCATGTTTTTTAAGTCTTAGCTCTGCTTGATTTTGCTCCACTTCCATTTGATTAGCTACGTGGGTAATGTTTCCTTCTATCAGAAGTTCAATGGGTTCTACTTATAAGCTCGATCTATCTATTTTTTTTTTTATTGCAATGCAGCTCTATGCGGTCCAGTTTCATCTTTTTGTTACATGTGTCTTGTTTAGAATTTTTGGGCGACATTTCCTTTCCATTTCGCCGTCGGTTTCCTTTGTTTCTGTGACTCAGCCATTTTCATGTAAGTCCTATCCTATGGTAACCGCAAAATCCATTTCAGGAAACAGACTTTCTAAGTTACTTTTTTTGGTTCTACTATACGGAAAAATGTTACTTTCAAGTTTCAACAATTGATTTAATGGTTTGTGTGTGTTTTTCTCTGGTAGATACCGGCGTGAGAGGCTGTTCATCAATAGAATCATACGATTCAAGGATCACAATCACGATCACGGCGACTGAATAAACCATTAAGTGATGGTTATGGATCCGTTTTTGTTGAGGAAGAGAAAGTGAAATATTTGTTTCCCCTTAAAATATATGTTTAAGTGTATTAAGCAGATTCATTAGGCATTCACAACATCACAATTCACAATATTGATAGTATCCATTATACAAGTCCACCGTTACATTTATTATGGTGAAATCCATGTTCATTGTTAATGTGTCCTGAGAAGGTAGCTTACAGAGTTTATATAATATGAAAAGACATGCGTCTGTTTTTGAATTTTTTTCAAACAAAAAATATCTATTTGTAGATGAAAAGAGTTGTTTCATAAGTTAATTTTTTCAAACAAAAAATATCTATTTGTAGATGAAAAGAGTTGTTTCATAAGTTAAATCAAATCAATAAATTTAAGTACCGTTAACCGCGGTTCTCTTAGAAGTTAGAAATATGGAAACACATATTTCTATGTTGTTTAACAAATTTACTAATTTTTCTTGTTTAACAAATTGACTATTTATAATGTATTTTGTTTAAAATATTATAGTAGGAAATGATGAAGATAAATTGACTATTTATAGCGTATTTTGTTTAAAATGTTATAGTAGGAAATGATGAAGATAAATTGACTATTTATAACATATTTTGTTTAAAATATTATAGTAGAAAATGATGAAGATAAATTGCCTATTTATAGCGTATTTTGTTTAAAATGTTATAGTAGAAAATGATGAAGATAAATTGACTATTTATAACGTATTTTGTTTAAAATATTATAGTAGGAAATGATGAAGATAAACCCAAATAGATATGACTTTTTAGCCACAGAAAATGAAAAAGCAAAAAACTTTACACTTTTGGAAAATATATTTTTATGACATTATAGAAATAAATCTAACATTTCAACAAATGATTGGTGAACCTTAGAAAACATTTAATACTTCTTTGTCTCTTTCTAAACTTTGTATTACAGATGTAAAAAAATGAAGATGGTATGAATAATGAAAATGGTTATATTTAGTTAAAGATTGATATTATTTCCCCAAAACTGGCTTGACTAACAAATAATAATAATAATATTAAAAAGCTTTACCAATCCAGAGAAATCAGAGGCCGTTGAAAAGATTTGAATCGGACGGATAGTATTAGTCCAACAAATATTTGAATTCAAATATAGTAAAAGAGTTAACGTTACAATATTGTCGCTCAGGTTTGGATCCGACCCTAAATATCCGAACCAGAAACACAAAGAAAACCAAGGCATGAAAGCTTCGAGCGAAGAAACACTATAAAGACTACACTCTCTTAAGCGAATCAAAAACAAACAGAAGCAGAAGACGACTTTCATTAGAGTCTCTTCTGCAATTTCGCTTCATTTTTTCTACTGTGCGCTGAAGGAAAGAAACAGATTCCGTAATCGGTAAATCTGATCTCTTCGATTTGTTTCCTTGGCTGATTTTTTTTTTTTTTTTTTTTCTGAATTTGCAATTGAATCATATTTATATTTTTCCAGGAATATAAACGAGTACTGTAATGACAAGCGTAAGAACTGGGTTGCACGAATTGAATTTGGCCTCAAGAAGAGCGGAAGAAGCCGGTTCGTAAAATCTCTCTGGTTTGATTCGAAAAGAAGATCGGAAAATTCTGTTTCTGATTTGCATGCGGCTGATTTGTTTTTTCTTTTTTTTTGTTTTTTTGTTGCAGCGGCGAGGCGATTTCAAGCCGTGCAATGGCTTCAATCAGTATTGGGTGAACTTGGGATTCCGAGTCAGCCATCGGAGAAGGAGTTCATTTCTTGCTTGAGAAATGGTATGATACTTTGTAATGCAATCAACAAGATCCATCCAGGAGCTGTTTCCAAGGTTCTCTTTGTTTCGATTCAAATTCCTCAGATTCATTGAATTATAAAATCGTAAAAAATTCATTGAGACTTTAATTTGGGTTTTTACATTACATTAAGGTTGTGGAGAGCTACTCGTATCTGAACGGAGAGTATCAACTTCCTCCGGCTTATCAATATTTCGAGAATGTTCGGAATTTTCTTGTGGCTTTGGAACAGTTGAGGCTTCCTGGATTTGAAGCTTCTGATCTCGAAAAGGTAACACATGCATCTGGAGAATTAATAAATTCATATGGTTTGATTCTGTTATAGCTTTGAATAACTGATTCTGTTATGTCACAGGATAATATAGAGTCTGGATCAGTGACCAAGGTTGTGGATTGCATTTTGGGACTCAAGGCCCACCATGAGTGCAAGATAACGAGCCATGGCAATGGGTTCTACAAGCATGTCAAAACGCCGACGTTTCAGCTCTCTTCGACTAAGATTCATCCTCCAAGTGCTTCCAAAGCGTCTAGGCATTTGGATATGTCCTCAGTCCGTGACACAAACGATTTCACAGATGGTGAATCTGATAAACTCAAAGGTTTGTTTGATCCATTGCTTCTTCTCGACCCTTCATCCATTTCTTATGTTATGGATAATAACAATATTACTCTATTTGACTTTTGTTGAATGTAATTATTTGTTTTCTACTCCCTCCTTACTTGGTGCATTTGGATTGGATACTTGTAGTGATATCCAAGTTGTTCTCCGATCACATTTTCAATTCCAAGGACTATCTTGATGAGAATCTTATTTCACTTGTGAATGGCTGTGAGGTAATTTGCAATGTTCTGCCTCAATTTCTATGCATTTATTCAAATATTCTTACTGTAACTTGGTTAAACTTGCTTGAATTATTTGAATTGCAGAATTCTAGAGTAACTTTTGAGAAAATCATCTCAAGATTCCCAGAGGTGAGATTTCAAGTTGATTATTTGAATTGTGGTGCAATCTGGATGGGATGGAGCTCCCTGTGTTCACTATCCTTGTAGCCAATTTATTGCTGTTAGCGATTGTGTTGGATACAATTTTAGAACATAATAAATCGATTTGCTTAGAATGAACTGTTCTGATTAGGTAAATATTATACTTCAATACTGCTTTGATAGATCTAACACTGATGATTTCCGTGTACAGCTTCAGTTAGCATTCAAGGATTTCCTTAACGAAGGAACCCTGAAACCATCAAACTTAAAATCCATTCCTCTGGAGGAATTACCTGTACATGAAGATGCCCAAGTATGTTTTTTTTTGCTTTTTCTCTTTAATGCCTATGACACGTCACGTCTCTTTACTCTACGAACTGTATAAAAGCGTTTTATATCTAAGTTTATTCTAACAAATGGTTGGATATATTTTGCTCAGTCCAACAGAAGTCTCCTACATAAGACAAAATCCAACCACAAGAGTTTACTAAAAACACAAGAAAAGGAGCTTGCAGTAAGTTTCCATTTATCCTCTCTTAATGAAGTTCTACTACTCGTTTGGAAAGATTACTTATGGCATGCCTCTCTTTTCATCAAACTCTCTCGACTTTTTTCCAATTTTTGTGGCATGGTCTTTGTTTTTTAAGATGGTATGTATGCATTAAAAATTGATCAGAAGTCCTATGCATTACTTTGTATTCTAATCCAGGTATCCTTTTCTTTTCAGGATCTCAAGACCTTGTTTACAGAAACGAAACATGATTTTAAGAATTTTCAGGTTCTTTTGCAAAGAGATTTGATGGAACTAGGTTAGTTTGTTTTCTGAGATTTCATTATCACCTCCAGAGCATTTCATCTTTCATTACAATCTCATTTTCTGGTTTCAAATGCAATTGTCTGTGTTGCACAGGGAATCAGATGCAAGAGATGTCATCAGCAGCTCAAGGATATTACAAAGTGGTGGAAGAGAACCGAAAATTATACAACATGGTGCAAGATCTTAAAGGTAGAAAATAGTAAAGACAAATTTTGCTCTTTTATGGAAGAGTCGTAATGCCATGTCTTGAAATCTGCAGGAAATATAAGAGTGTACTGCAGAGTTAGACCGATCTTCAATAGTGAAATGAAAGGAGTAATAGATTATATAGGAAAAGATGGCTCTTTAATTGTTGTGGATCCATCAAAGCTTCAGAAAGATGCAAGAAAAACGTTTCAGTTTAATCAAGTATTTGGTCCAACCGCAACTCAAGGTAACTTTGTAATTGCTCAAAGGTTGTAAACTTGTGTTTCTTACACTTATTAGTAAGATATCTTTGAAACTTATATGTCCATGTGTTCAGATGATGTATTCAGAGAAACACAACCACTAATCAGATCAGTGATGGATGGTTACAATGTCTGCATTTTCGCTTATGGCCAAACAGGATCAGGGAAAACATACACAATGGTGAGAATTTTTCTACAGACTAGAGCATCTTCTTGCCTTTCTACATATATAGTTACTTATCATGTTTCATGGTGCAGAGTGGTCCTCCAGGTAGATCAGCTACTGAAATGGGAATTAACTATCTTGCTCTCAGTGATCTCTTTCTGATATGTGATAAAAGAAAGGACATAATGACGTATGAGATATACGTCCAAATGGTCGAAATCTACAATGAGCAAGTCCGAGACCTTCTTGCGGAAAATTCCTCCTGCACCAAATATCCTTTTATTGCTGCTAAAACTTCAATTTAAATTACCATGAATTTTTTCTTTCTCTCTTTCACATGAATCGACCTAGTGTTCTTCTTGACTCTATGTGCACATTAGATATTCGGACTTGTTCCAGCGAGGATGATGGATTGAGTCTTCCAGATGCTACAATGCATTCTGTGAATTCTACCAAGGAGGTCCTTCAGCTGATGGAGGCTGGTGAGGTGAATCGTGCTGTTAGTTCCACATCCATGAACAATCGAAGTAGTCGGTCTCACAGGTGCAGAACTCAAAATTAAACTTTCGGGATTACAGATTACTATTTTGTGATCTAAAAATAGTCATGTCTTTGTAGTATTCTTATGGTGCACGTACGAGGGAAAGACACATCTGGGGGAACCCTCCGAAGTTGCTTGCATCTGGTGGATCTTGCAGGGAGCGAGAGAGTAGATAAATCAGAGGTTACAGGAGACAGACTCAAGGAAGCACAATATATCAACAAGTCTCTTTCTTGTCTCGGAGATGTGATATCTGCATTGGCTCAGAAGAATTCTCACATCCCATACCGAAACAGCAAGTTGACTCTTCTTCTTCAAGACTCATTAGGTACTAAATTATAGCCAAGAATCTTTCCTATTCGGTTTTGTGAACAAAAGATATTCACTGAATTTTTGTCATGTCTTCATTTAAGGAGGACAAGCCAAAACATTAATGTTTGCTCATTTGAGTCCTGAGGAAGACTCTTTTGGGGAAACAATCAGTACTTTGAAATTCGCACAAAGAGTTTCAACAGTCGAACTTGGCGCTGCTCGTGCACACAAAGAGACTAGAGAGGTTATGCATCTCAAGGAGCAGGTTTGTAGAGACAGAAAAAAACAGTGAAATTCATTTAATGTTGGTTTTAGTTTTTGTGAGCCAACAAACATTTTGGTATTCTTCTTTCAGATTGAAAACCTGAAGAAGGCTTTGGGTACGGAAGAATGGAATAATGTTTCCTACAGTGGAGCAAAGGAGATAAAATCTCCCTTCAGCAAGCCGATCGCAACAACAGAGAAAACTCCTCCTCCACGTCTCAGAAGATTAAGCATCGAAAACTGTAGCAACACAAAGGCAAACCTTGAAGACAGGAAAGGTATTAAATCACCTTTGGCCTCTCGTCGTGGAAAAAGATTGAGTTTGGAGGTTCCAAAGTCCTGTAAAAACGAAGAAAACAGTAAAGGAGATCCGACCATGGAGGTGCAGCAGCTCAAGAATGAACAGAGTCCTCTAAGCTTTTCTCAAAACAGAGCAGTGAAAGTAGATGGCAGAACAAGCATTCCTCAAGTCCAGCTATTGCAAACACCTGTTAAAGAAGCTTCCAAAAACGAGATACAGTTCATTTCTGTGGATTCTAAGACACATGGAAAAGGTTCACATATACGGAAGTCCCTGAGGACAATCGGAAAGCTGATCAATGGTTCAGAGAAGAGGTATGACACAAAGATTTTTAGGGTTATTCTAATCTGCATGATAATATTATGCATTTATTTACCTTGGTTTACTTAAAAAAACCTTTTTTTTTTTTTTTGGTGTTACCACAGAAAAGAGAACATTCCTGCTGCAGAACCACGATCACCATTTGGAGTAGCAAATAATTTCAGTCATATAAAATCTCCAGACACAAGCAACGCTAAGACTCTGCGACGGCAGTCACTCACAGGCGTAATGCCACCAGAATCAGAAAGATCGCGAAGATCCTCAATCGGAGGAAAACCAATTGAAAATGGTAAGAAAAGAAAGATCTTACCATAATAAAGTTCACTTGTCTCTTTACAGCTTTTCATCAGAACAAAATTAATATCTAAGCTTTTGCCTTTATAGGTGCGAATGGTGCAAGAAATGCCAAGACACCTCCACCTATGCGTTCACCAACAAAGATAGGGAAGAGATGGGCCTAAAACCTACTGAAGAAGGAATGTGTTCTCTTGCTTTGGCTCGAAGCATTGTAGTATCTCGTTGAAACTCTTTTCAGCATCTAAACTTCAGTTTCCATTTAATAGGATCAATTTTTCTTTTTTCTTTTTATTCCGAGTAAATAATAAGCTCTGACTGTATAACATAGATTGCTCTTGTTTAAGCCATTGTTGACAGTTTTGTTGTTGGTGTCTCTAAACATTGAATTCATTTATGTCAGAAGTTTTTTCTCATTTAAATCTTTACAAAAAGAACTCTGTTATGTCTGTAGTTTGTGCAGACTACTATATAGCAACAACAACGAGAACGTGGGAAACTCACTTCATGTCAGCTAATGGATTTTGCATAGGCATCAACCAAAACCTTCTTGAATCTCCGAAGATCTAACCTCACTTGCTGGTCGTTCAGGTATATCCCCTTTGTGAATTGCCATCCTTTCTGAGTGATGCTGCTTGGATCTCTTAGAATTGGATCATTTTTATCATATTTTTCATACAATGAGCTCTCTCTTGGAAGAATCTTATAACCAATGTAGTCTAGACCAAGCTTCTTTGCCGGTTCTCCATAATATGTCTCTGCTGCCCAATCTGTCCCCAATGGAATGATCTGAATAAAGACTCCTCCAGGTTTCATGAATAGAAAATGAGTCATGGCTGCTCCATGTACCCCAACCATGACATTGCTTGAGTTAAGTACTCTGTAAATCTTTGCCAGTTCCGTTGTTCTGTCAGGTCTCAAAACCTCGACTTGAAACCCGATCCTCTGAGCTAATTTCACCATCAGATCCTCGTTTGTTATCCCTCGAGACCCTATTCTTGAAAACAATGCTAGTTTTGGCTTCTGAGCCTTTCTTCTATCTGCTACTCTTGCTTCAAACCGTCGCTCCTCTTGCCTGTCCAATCTGTTGATCCGGGGTTTATAAGCTCGATCAAGTACATTTCTGAACTCATTGATGGTTGTTGTACGATCTTGCATCAGAGAAGGATCCACTGTTAACTCACCATGGATTGTAAGACCAACAATGGCTTCCTTGAAGCAGTGAGTTCTCTTGTCTTTGGTGAAATCAATAAGAGGATAATCAGAGAGCTGAGAGAGAACATCTGTATACTTCATCTCCCACCATCTATGATACTCAGCAATCACAAAGACAACCTTTTTGTTGAACCGTTTAGATGTTATATACAAAGGAATAAGCCCGTCGTTGAACTCATGGTAGAGGTTTCCGGTGTACCCTCCGGTAGAGAATAACACGGCGGGTACTTCATGGATCACCTCGCATTTAAGCTTGTCGCCTAAAAGCTTCACATCTTTTGTCACAAGTTTCAGCTCACCGATGGTGTCCATTATACTGGTTTCCCATTTTCTAGTGTATGGTTTGATTGTTTCTTGCAAGACATGGTCGGTGAGATCATTTGAGGTGTAGAGAAAGATGGAGGAAGAAGGAGAGTGTGTTCTGATATCGCCTTTCATGAAACATATGTCTGTACGATACCCGGTTCTGTCACAAAATATGCTCTGATCTTCTGCATAATTACCAAAAGAAGAAACACTGAGAATCCTCTTTCTTGATGTTTGAAGAAGAGTAAGAAGAAACAGATGAAATTAAAGTACTAACCATTTTTTGACGTCGTAGGTGATTGTGTATCGTTTTGGGAAACCCTAGTTTCAATCCCTTTTATTGAAGAATCTGCAAAAACATATGATTAGAGGAAAAAAAAAAAGTGATTTACTTGTAGTAGAAGAAAGAAGAATCGTTACCGATGAGAAAAAGGGCAGAAGGGTAAGGGAAAGAGAGGAAATGAGGAGCAAAGACGAAGCAACTTGAGATAAGAGAGAAGAGAAGAAGATAGATAAGCTTAGGCTTCGATCTCTTTGCGCTATTCCTAAAGGACTTGTTCAACCCGAAGACATAAGGAAACAGCTTCATAGGTTCGACTACTTTGATCTGTTCTACTTTTTTCAGATTCTGCCTCACCATTTTACTTGATATTCAAGTCATATGGATGAAGAACACAGATAGAAAAAGAGAGGGATAGAGAAACACAGTGAACTTTTCTATCTAGTTCCTTGGATGCGCACAGAGGGTAGAGGAAGTAAAGGAGAGATGGTAGAAAGAGACGTTTTCTGGGTGTTGTTGTAACAAGGTTTTCCTTTGAAAGCAGAGTATATATATTCAGAAAGAGACGTTGTTATAGCATACTATTCTTTGGAAGAGATAGAGAAAGAGACACGTTTCTTGGTATTGTATAGTGGGAGAAAGAGAGAGAGATAGAAACATACTAAGTCTTAAGGTGTCTTCTCTCTTCGTCAAAATACTGAGAAGGGGAATGAGGAGACGTGTGGGAGAACGAGAAAGGGACTTTGGCCAAACCCATCATTCATTTTTTGAGCCTTATAATGTTGCTTCCATCACAAGATTCCTTTTCCTTAATTTCTGTTTGGTAATATAACTAATCTTATTTATGTATAACTCCGTCTTTGCTGAAATCACCGTAACAATGACATTTTCGTCTTCCTTTTATGGGATTTTATGTCTTATTTGGTTATAACTTACTTAATCAAGGATTTTGAACACAAGTGTTTTCTTTGATCATGTAGTACTGTATATGACTCAAAACTAGTGATTGTTTTATATCTGGCGTGGTGGAGTTTTATTATCTGAGTTCCAGCTAATTGTGATCTTTAATTTAGATTAGTTGAACCGGGAATAATATTTTTTTTGCTGGTAAAAGACTGCATGACCCGGGACATAGTTTATGGTTCAACTCATATCATTAGGCCATCGGAATAGAAAATTTGGGTTAAATGGATTAATTACGTATTCAAAAATAAATGATGAGACCAGTCTATTCATATGGATGACTGATTAATACTAAAGAATTTCAAATTATTGGACATTATAATATTATTTAAATAAACGGAGAATGTCATGCTAAATGGACGAAATGATCAAATAGCTAATGGAGGCGTTCTAAACGGTCAAATACATACACCATGTCATATTCCTATAAGTGCCCAAAAAAAAAAAAAAAAAAAAATTGTTGCTAAATTATGTTGTCCTAATTATATTATACTATAATTTCTTTAATGAAAAATATAATTTTCCGAGGTGTTTATATTAGGATTATACTTCCCCCAATAACAAAATTCAAGGAGTTTATACAAACCCAAAAGTTGGCGGGCGATAACAAACAGTCAAATAAAATTTTCATTAGAATAAAGTTGGTGGACGAAAATCTTAGAATAAGAATGAAAAAAATACAAATATGAATTATTAGGTTGTTCAGTTAATCTTGTTCAACAGGTTTGAAAGATAATAGTATCTAATATTCGTAACCTAAATTCATGTATAGTTGAAGTCATATAGAAGAGTCGAAATTGCTAACTTCGATATAAAGTATTGTGATCCACTTTAGACCAAGTTCGAAGAGATGTAAAGGTCTACGGTCTAAAATTCAATGATACTAAAAACTAGCAAGAGGGTTTGATTAAAAAGGGTGTATATATATAACTGTCATATTACACCTACGTAATGTGTATAAAACAGAATGAGAAATAATAATGGTGATGCCAATATTTTACCTAAGTTTTGGCATTAAATTATTGACGTGATTGCCTCTTGTAATTTTTAGGTTATACTATGTTGAAACAGTTAATTATTAAATACTTTTAAGTAATTAAGTACGCAAAGAGGGTCATTGAACTCCGGGATTTGGCTTTATTGGGAATTGTGAATTTAACCATATCCACTTTTTGACGAACGATCATGAGTAAGTCGTAATACATTCAGGTGACCGTATATTTTCTTAATCAAGTTTTCTTTGTTGAATTTTATAGTCTACGAAAACAAAATAACTTTTTTTCTTCTGATAATTTATAATAATATATATTTGAAATCTAAAGAAAAACAAAAAAGAGATCTGCTAATAGGTATCGACCAAAATCAGATTAATGCATATATTTAATATATATAACACATGTTAGTTCATATGTCAATTTTGAGTTGGCTGTATTGATTAATAGGGTATGACATATATTGTAGTTTTTTTTTGCTGTTCGTAAGAAAGCAAAACTTGGATTCATAGGTTTAGTTTAGGAAACTTCATAAAAGTCAAATCATTATTATATAATAATAGCCTTGCGATTGTGAGGGCATGGAGATTAGTTCCGTGCATTTCAATTCCGAGCATTAGATCCTAATATTTCACTACATTACTACATAAATGTTATAGCTATATATATACTGTATGTGTTCCATTCCAAACCAGAGTTTGTATAATTTTACAGGTATGTGTTGTCTTTCATGTGTGTGTTAATTGTTATCTGCTAGAACTGGGATGTATCATATGTTTTTTTCCAATGGTTATGTTCATGTTTATGAACAATTTCTGTATATAAGTAGTAGTATATTATAAGTTGGATATGGTCAGCTTTATAAAATTGATTCTCTCTGTTCAGCTTTTCTCTGGAAAAACTCAACAGATAATGCGAGGGGAACAAGAGTTTCTTGGAAAGATATCTGTAAGCCTAAGGATGAAGGAGGTCTAGGCATCAGGCTTTTAGAGGAGTTTGCTGAAGTTTTTCGGTTGAAACTGATCTGGCACTTGTTTACTAGAGCAGGTTCCTTATGGGTTGCCTGGATTGAGAATAATGTGTTAAGGAACAAGAGTTTTTGGCTGATGGAGATTACTCCAAGAGTGTCTTGGAATATCAAAAAACTTCTTGAGGTTAGGCCATTGGCAAAAAGATTTATCAGAGCTGAGATTGGAAATGGCAAAAAGACCTCGTTTTGGTTTGATCATTGGACCACCCTAGGTCCTCTTATTGATTTGTTTGGAGAATCAGGCCCTAGGGATCTCAGAATTCGCAAGGATGCTTCAGTGTCAGATGCTGCAAGGAGGGGCCACTGGAATCTCCCGAATGCAAGGTCGCCACACGCTGAATCTCTTCTCACAATTCTCACGACTACAACCGCACCGTCAGCGGAAAGAGGACCGGACATATTTGTTTGGCGTCAGTTATCGGGTTCTTATTTGGCGAGGTTTTCAATATCCTCAACGTGGAAACAAATCCGTGAGCCTTCTCCTCTGGTCTCTTGGGCGAATGTGGTTTGGTTTAAAGAAGCAGTTCCAAGATTTTCTTTCATCCTTTGGCTTGCCATGAAAGGAAGGCTGACCACTCGGGACCGCCTCCGACAATGGGGCATGAATGTTCCCTCGGTTTGTGTGTTGTGTAACTCAGGGGAAGATACTCACTCTCATCTCTTTTTTGACTGTGATTTCTCTAAGCAGGTTTGGCAAGAAATGGCTAATAAAATCGCTTCGAATCCACCGATCTCGCTGCAATTGGTGGCGCCTTGGATATCTCGGGTTCAGTCAAACCCACAGAATTATTCCCAAATCATCCTAAAGTTGTTGGTTCAGACTTCAGTGTACATGATTTGGAAAGAACGAAACATGAGGATTTTTCAGTCTCATTTCTTTACAGGTGTAGCCGTCGTAGCTCAAGTGGACCGAACGCTTCGGAATCGGTTAATCTCTTTTACTCCGGAGGATCCGCTTTCCTCTTTATCTCTCCTTGCGTTTTACTTTGGTTGTATCAATTTTCACATGTAAAATTTGTGAAACTTTTGCCTCTTGTTCCAGGTTTTAGCTCTTAGTGCTAAGAGTTTCTATGATTGTTGATTGTTGATGTAAAACTCTTTTTTGCTCTTTTGGAATATATTTTAACATTAATACCAAAAAAAAAAAAAAAAAAGTTGGATATGGTATATGTGTGATAATCCATGTGTATGTATGATGATGATAATATGTGCAAGGACACATAATGTAAAAGAAATCATAGTGGCAGAACAAAAAACCAATATCGGGCTTCAAAATGTTGGGCCGGATTTGTTTTAAAGCCTATTATCTTATACAGTATACATAGTCCGAACAAATAAAAGCATACATATTTGCGTTAATCATCAGCCGTTGGATCATTAGACGACACGTGGACGATGGATATCATCCTTAGTCGGTTAAATCGGATTTGTGATATTTAGGAAAGAAGAAAAATATAGTTGAAGAAAGAAAGAAAAGCTCAAAGGCGCGACGACGAAGACGACAAAGTGGTTAATTACAGTCGAAA
Organism: Barbarea vulgaris; assembly: GCA_963667165.1. Lineage (NCBI taxonomy): Eukaryota > Viridiplantae > Streptophyta > Magnoliopsida > Brassicales > Brassicaceae > Barbarea > Barbarea vulgaris. The sequence goes on from OY763893.1 coordinate 3,548,091, forward strand.
TCGGAGTCCAAAAGGGTTTTAGGGTTTCTTTGAGAGAGAGAGAGAGGAGAGAAGCAATGAGTGACGCGTTTTGCTCGGACTGTAAGAGACAGACGGAGGTTGTGTTTGACCATTCCGCCGGAGATACCGTTTGTTCAGAGTGTGGGCTCGTGCTCGAATCGCACTCCATCGATGAAACCTCTGAGTGGCGTACCTTCGCTAACGAGTCCGGCGATAATGATCCCGTTCGTGTTGGTGGTCCGACGAATCCTCTTCTAGCTGATGGTGGTCTCACCACTGTCATTTCTAAACCTAATGGATCCTCTGGCGATTTCCTCTCTTCTTCTCTTGGTCGATGGCAGAATCGTGGATCTAATCCTGATCGTGGCCTCATTGTAGCGTTTAAGACCATCGCCACCATGGCTGATAGGTTGGTTTTCGAATCTTGGTTCTCTTTTTGAGCTCAATTTCAATTATTTCAGTGTTTTCTTTGGGAATTATAGTTTCTAGTAGCTCGATCTTGTTGAGTCTTATAATGTGTATATAAGGAAATGTATGTCACTGGAATCTTTTATTTTGCTATCTGGGGAAATGAAAAGCTTGATTCTTGCATATTGGTTCAATGACTTCTGGAACGTTATTGTGAGGTGTTCTCTTTTTTACTGAAAAACTTGACTAATTTGATTGAACCCTTATGTTTCTCCAGGTTGGGCCTTGTTGCAACCATTAAGGTACTCTCTTTATGACTTTCTTGGTTGAAATTATTTCTGTTTTGGTTAAGTTGCTGATGGTTTCTTGGAATCTAGTTTGCCAAATTTAATAGAGTTTTATCCTTATTCTATAGTTATATATTTGTCTGTGTTTTTTGGAACCATGTACCAAACTCTTTTGTCATGGTTTTTTTTTTTTGCTTTATTGAAGGACCGAGCCAATGAGATTTATAAAAGGGTAGAGGATCAGAAATCAAGTAGAGGAAGGAATCAGGATGCTCTTTTGGCTGCATGTTTATACATTGCTTGCCGGCAAGAAGACAAACCACGAACCGTCAAGGGTACAAAACAGTTTTTGAGTCTTTTGTATATTTGTTCTTTAATCATCCACCATTCCTATTTTATTAACCCTAGCCGATATTATTATTATGTAGAAATATGCTCTGTTGCCAATGGCGCTACTAAGAAGGAGATCGGTCGTGCAAAAGAATACATAGTCAAACAATTGGGGCTGGAAACCGGACAATCGGTTGAAATGGGTACGATACATGCCGGAGACTTTATGGTGAGTTCTTAAATCAGTGCTTCCTGGTACATAATCCACAGTTTTCATCAATTTGATTGGTGAATTTCCAGAGACGTTTTTGCTCCAATCTTGGTATGACCAACCAAACTGTGAAAGCTGCCCAAGAATCTGTGCAGAAGTCAGAGGAGTTTGATATAAGGTTACATCAATAGCCACTGTTGTCTTTATCACTTGTGTTTTCTGGATGTATTGCGATTCACAGCCATTCACACGGGAGCTTTGAAACCGTTGCAGGAGGAGTCCCATATCGATTGCAGCAGCGGTTATATACATCATAACACAGCTCTCTGATGAGAAGAAGCCTCTTCGAGGTCTGTCCTATTCAATGTAACAATCTAACATAAGAGTTTCACTGAGAACCATATTTGATATTTTGGAAACTGCAGATATATCGGTGGCAACTGGAGTTGCGGAAGGAACTATAAGAAACTCATACAAAGATCTGTACCCTCACCTTTCCAAGATCATACCAGCTTGGTACGCTAAAGAAGAAGATCTCAAGAACCTTCAAAGCCCTTGAGGAGGAGGAGTCGTGTTCTTCTTCTCTGTCTCTTGCTACCATGTTGAGTTTTGATTGGGATAATAATGGGGTTATAAAAGTTAGTTGGTCCAGAAGTGCTACTCGAGCCACCCTTAAACAAGAGCTTTAAGGCAGATTTGTATCAAAAATTTCTTCATGTACCATAAAAAATTGATGAGATGGTGTTTCTAATCGATCCTACCATTTCCAACATCATGCCACCGACCGATTATATCCTTCTAATTAATAAGCCAACGGTTTAAGGATTAATGTTTACAGATACAGAAGATCTAATCGTTATTTTAGGAATCAAAAGAGATTAAAAAAAAGAGATGATTCGGTATTGTATTAATTATGTATATACAATAAATCAATTAATTAAAGAGATGCCCACAAAATATGTTGTTGCTTTTTTTAATAGTCATCCTAGCAATCAAAATTCGGAATTCAAACCACGTCAAACACTTGAATTTCACAAGGACATGCACATTTTCAACTACGTACTAAAGATTGAATGGTTGTTGCACACACGACGAACTAATCTAGTTGGATATTAAATTGTTTTCTATTCAATTTTGTAAATGCCAAAATCGGAAAATTCGTTTTCTATTCAACTTTGTAAATGCCAAAATCGGAAAATTCTGCATGGAATACATCTGTTGAAACTTGAAAGGAGAAAATACAAAATGCAGCAGATTATAGACAGGGCGATCTGTTCTGCAAATAGACAAATTCGTAATGTATGGTTTCCTACTAAATTAAGTTTTTTTTTGCGTAGAGAGGCAAAAATTAATTTAGAGAATTTTTTTTTTTTTTTTGGTTTTAATTCCGAGCAAATATTCAATGAACTCAATATAACTTTCAAGCATAAATTAATCAAGTAAAAGTAAAATAAGCGAGAAAAAAAAATTAAAAGAGAGAACTTAATTAACTCATCATTGGTTTACGTTTACCTACCACAAGGATAAAATGGAAATGTTCAAATCTCTGGACCGATGTCACCTATGCGCTCATCTTTCATCTCATCTGTTAAAAGTCATGAAATCGTCATCCTGGAACTATTTTCCTGTCCACACAATATTTTTTGTAACAAGGAAATTTGAGGTTCCGTTTTATAGTATTTCAGATTTACAAGTATGTCATTCACTTTATAATAAGTCTACAAAACGTAAGTTATTTATTTATAAACGTACAGTATCGTATTTGTATTTGGATTTAACAGTATCCAAGTATTATTATAGTTTAACCAATTGAGCCAAACACATCTAGATATACATATATGTTTATATATAGCCTTACTTCAATTGTTTTCACAAAGAAATGAAGTTTTTTTTTTTTTTTTTTTATTATTATTATTATTATTATTATTCAAGAGGGTTGGTTTATATCTTGCTTTTGTTTTTTAAGAGATGAAGACAGTAATATATATTAAGTTTCCATGATTTATATGATAATAATAATTAAACAACCCGCCAAATAATTTCTTTGAGTATATATATATTTTATATGCCAATCAGATTGGTGAGAGTTATGGCTATGGTTGGTAAAGAGGAGGAGCAGAAAAGGCTATACCCAAATCTCACCAACTCCATCCAATATCTAACACATATATTTCATTGCAATCAATTTATGTGTTTGGTAAGCTTTTCGCCATCTTTAGAGGAATTATACGTGCTCAAATCAAATATTTTTCCTTTTTTTTATTTCCTTCTTTGTTCTTCACAATTTATGTTTTAAAATTTTCAAACATGTAAAAATCATATATTAGATACAAGGACAATTTTGAACAAAAAAAAAAGAAGCTACAAGGCTATAAAGATTCTACATCAAAAAAAAAAAAAAAAAAGTGAAATAAATTATCAATACTAATAAATTACTACGTACACTCATTGCTAGCTGAATTTGAAATGGAAACTCATGATTTATCATATGATCACAGAACCTGATAAACTCAAACATGCATATAACCAATCCAAAAACAGGAAAACGGTAATATATGAATGATGCGAACGGTGCAAGTCGGTCTAAGATGAATAATCCAAAATAAAGACATATATTTATAATAATTTCTGAAAACAAACATATATATGGATATGGGTGCGGTTTTCTTTGCCCTATATGTTCATATTAATTAGAATGAGCCTTGAATCCGCAACAACACATATACATAAACATCAAACCATGCATGAACGAGAATTACATTTTCTTTTTGTAAATGAGACCCATCGACCGAAATAGTGGTCATGTTCATGTGAATTAGACAATGATCGAGTGTTTTCTTTTTGCTGATTTTGTTTATTTGGTTTTAGATTGCTTCTGCTTTTAGTTTATCCATATAGATTAGAGAAACTTAAACTAATCAACTTTTTTTGTTTGTTAAACTAATCAACTTTCTTTGTTTGATTATCTATAACCTTTGGATTCCAATTTTAGTACGTCGTAGTGTCCGACAATTTGTTGGGATTATCAGATTCTCTCAAAAGGACAAAGGTAAAGCATAAGTCCTTCTCGTAGTTATTGTTTGCGCCACCAAAATTTATATCTAATCAAATTTTCTGTTTGTCTACTTGGTTAGGTATATTCATATATCCATATTTACGATATTATCTTGAATTTTTTTTTTTTGTTTTTTTTTTTTGGGTAAGATGTTAAGTTATCTTGAAAATTTTCCTTCACCTAAAGTTCCAATTAACCAACGTATACTACCGTTTATACCAGCTTCCGCCGTGTAATGGTCCTAGTTTAAAGGGTTTGTGAGTGTGTGAATTGTAGATAAAAAAAAAAAAAAACATACGTATTCAAATTTGTTTTGTTCTTGTCTATACAATCACCTGGTAATAAATGACATTCTATTAAATACTAGTATATGATCTGGAAATGAATGGGCATATATATGTGCATTTAATGAAATAATTCCTTTTTTTGTTAAACAACATTTTAGAACCAGTTCATGCAAGAACGTTAATTACCAAAAATAAAATAAAAATGTATATGGTTAGATTAAGAAAATAAATATGGAAATTGTGAAATTGGATTTGTGGTCTTCCTCACACCAAACCAAACATCGTGTCCGGTGTCCTTATTTCTGGCAAGACCTGACGCTCGAGCTCGACAAGTAAGACGACTCATACACATGGAAGCCACGTGGCGAATACGCACCCGTCCAGATTACAATTAACATCCGACGGTTGTAGACACATTACAATTAACCCGTCTCCTTCTCACCAACTCTTTGCCTCTATTTATAAACCTCCGATGTCGCTCACTTTTCTTTCAGGAAATTTATTTGCAATTTAATAAATTTCCTTTTTGTTTAATTTTCTCATAATCAGAAAATTAAATACAAATATCAATAACTCCTGTAAGCGCAACGTGTAAGTTTGCAGTGTTTTGTTTTTTTTTTTGTGTTATAAACATCACCACAAAGAGAGAAAATATATCAAGACCACATTGATTTAAAAATATATCAAGTCATGGAGCTATGCAATCAAAATAACCACATCGCCGCCATCTCTGGCGATCCATTGAACTGGAACGCGGCGGCTGAAGGTTTGAAAGGAAGCCACTTGGAGGAGGTGAAACGAATGGTGGAAGATTACAGGAAAGGATCGGTGAAGTTAGGAGGAGAGACGCTGACGATTGGTCAAGTCGCTGCCGTGGCTAGAGGAGGAGGAGGAGCTACGGTGGAGCTAGCGGAGGAGGCTCGTGCCGGAGTGAAGGCCAGTAGCGAGTGGGTGATGGAGAGTATGAACCGAGGCACGGACAGTTATGGAGTCACCACAGGGTTTGGTGCAACTTCCCATAGAAGAACCAAACAAGGTGGTGCACTTCAAAAGGAGCTTATTAGGTAATTTTTTGTATTCTCAATACCTTATTAGGTATTTATATATTTATTACTATTTTTTTTAATTATGCCTTAAAATTAAATGTGTTGAGTATTCTTTTGGACTGGTGTCACAATCTTGATAGGTAATTTCTAATAGGTAACTTAGTTAATTAGTAGTATAACAAATTAATAATACTGTATATGCTTTTCTTTATCATGTATTTATTGAAAATTTTAAATTAAATGATTTGGAAATTTCTAAGCTAGTGAAGAAACTTTTGGTCCCTAATTAATATATAATAGGAGAAAGGAAATTTGTTTATCCCCGTATAATTATCGTGAGACAAGTTATTTAGAAAAAAATAAAAATTTGTGAGACTAGTAAAAAGTATGTTATTGGTGATCTCTCTTTTGCCTAACAATTTTCTTTTGGCAGCTTTTTGTTGACTTCGCACTTGGTTTTGGTAATTGTTTAACCTAATACTTAGGTGAATAATTTGTTTGGTAATACTACTTTGCTGAATAAGTAGGTCTTTGGCAATAATAATTAGGTGAAAGTAAGTTACACATAATAGTCGTGGACGCTATTAATTTCATGCCATTCACTTCATAGACCAAACTTCAATTTATTCATATTTTTATATAAGAAAGTTAAAATCGGTCATTTCAAGTTTCAACGATATTTCGAGTAAAACAACGCTACTAATTTGTCACGGGCGAAATTAACGGTAACGTGCAATTTATGAATGTAGGTTCTTGAACGCCGGAATTTTCGGAGCCAGCTCTGGAGACACGTCATACACGTTGCCGAAGTCGGCGACAAGAGCGGCAATGCTCGTCCGTGTCAATACTCTGCTCCAAGGCTACTCCGGGATACGTTTTGAGATACTCGAAGCCATTACGAAGCTTCTCAACCACGAAATCACTCCGTGCCTCCCTCTTCGTGGCACCATCACCGCCTCTGGCGACCTCGTCCCGCTCTCTTACATTGCTGGACTCCTTACCGGCCGTCCCAACTCCAAAGCCGTGGGTCCCTCCGGTGAGACTCTCACTGCCTCTGACGCCTTTAAGCTCGCTGGAGTTTCGTCCTTCTTCGAGCTGCAGCCTAAGGAAGGACTAGCTCTTGTGAACGGGACAGCAGTTGGATCGGGTTTGGCCTCTACTGTTCTGTTCGAGGCCAATGTTTTGGTAGTTTTGTCAGAAGTCATGTCTGCAATGTTTGCTGAGGTTATGCAGGGGAAACCAGAGTTTACCGATCATCTTACGCATAAACTCAAGCACCATCCTGGTCAGATCGAAGCTGCCGCGATTATGGAACATATTTTAGACGGAAGCTCTTACGTTAAAGAAGCTCAACATCTCCATGAAATGGATCCGCTTCAAAAACCTAAACAAGATCGGTAACGTTTCTTGCTCTTCAAGTAAACATATATTATGTGTTGAAATTGATGTTTTGGTGTGGTTATATTATATTTATAGCTGACTGGCGTTTCCTGTTAAGTTGCAGGTATGCTTTACGTACGTCGCCACAATGGCTCGGGCCACAAATAGAAGTGATCAGAGCGGCAACTAAAATGATTGAGCGTGAGATCAACTCGGTTAATGATAACCCTTTGATCGATGTGTCAAGGAACAAGGCTTTGCACGGAGGAAATTTCCAAGGAACACCAATTGGTGTCGCCATGGATAACTCCCGTCTAGCCATTGCTTCAATCGGGAAACTCATGTTTGCACAGTTCTCTGAACTGGTCAACGATTTCTACAACAATGGTTTGCCTTCTAATCTATCTGGTGGAAGAAACCCTAGTCTTGATTACGGATTCAAAGGTGCGGAAATAGCCATGGCTTCTTATTGCTCCGAGCTTCAGTTCTTGGCTAATCCGGTGACTAGCCACGTCCAAAGTGCAGAGCAGCATAACCAAGACGTTAATTCCCTAGGTTTAATCTCGAGCCGGAAAACCGCAGAAGCAGTCGATATACTCAAGCTAATGTCCACGACTTACTTGGTCGCGCTATGTCAAGCCATTGATCTAAGACATCTTGAAGAGAATCTAAAGAAAGCGGTTAAAGCCGCGGTGAGCCAGGTGGCAAAACGGGTCTTAACCATTGGTGCCAACGGTGAGCTACACCCGTCGAGGTTCACTGAACGAGATGTCCTCCAAGTGGTTGACCGAGAGTATGTGTTCTCATACGCAGATGATCCCTGCAGCCTCAGTTACCCACTGATGCAGAAACTTAGACACATTCTTGTAGACCACGCTTTAGCGGATCCAGAACATGAAGCTAACTCAGCAACATCGGTTTTCCAGAAAATCGGAGCGTTTGAGCCTGAGCTGAAATTGCTTCTCCCTAAAGAAGTGGAACGTGTACGGGTTGAGTACGAGGAAGGATCTTCGGTTATAGCTAACCGGATTAAGGAATGTCGATCTTATCCATTGTACCGGTTTGTCCGCGATGAGCTGGAGACTGAACTGCTTACCGGAGAGAATGCTAGGTCACCCGGAGAGGAGTTTGATAAAGTGTTCTCGGCGATTTCTGATGGAAAACTTATTGATTCTTTGTTGGAATGTCTCAAGGAGTGGAACGGAGCTCCGATTCCGATCTGTTAAAATCGTTTTTGACAGATCTCGGTCGAAGATTATTACCAACTTCTTTTTCTTTTTTCTATTTTACTTAAATAGGATTCGTGTTTTTTTTATGTTTTATCTTGATATTCAACGACATTGAACATTTTCAAGACTTGAAACCTTATAATATATTTCTTTGTATGTTAAATGCTCTGTAATATTTTATTGTATCACACGCAACTGGTTTGGACTGGTGAACCTGCTGAAACATATAACAAATTGAACTGGCCTTATCTTATTCTTATTTTTGGGGGAAAGACATGATTGAAGTGAAGTTGCAAGCTAAGAAAAGAGAAACAGATTCTTATCTTTCAACTAATATTTGAAGCACTAAACTCAATCACAGTCACAGATTCATATGTTTTTGTGTTGTGGTTTAGTTCTTGTCTAAGACACAGTTGTTAAATACTACTGTAGCATATTTTTATCTCATGTTTAAACTAAAAATAATAGAAGAAATCTTGATTAAGGTATAAATTAAAGAAGACGAAATTTGGGACTTATATATTTATTATGCGTTCCCAGCAAAAACACGATAGAGATAAATAATTTCTCAGCACCGCTTCGATTTCGGTGTCTTAGCGTTTAAATACAAAGTGAAGAAGAAGAGAAGAGAGATAGCAGACCAAAAATGGCGACTCTTTCTTCCACTCTTTTATCTTCTTCTCCTCTATGCAAATCCCGATTCTCACGACCAACAGCTTCAGTCTCTCGGATTGATTTCATCTCTTTCTCGCCTCGGGCAACTCTCTCCTCATCCACCATCTCCGTTGTCTCGCCGGCGATTCTTTCCCTTACCGTCAAACAAAATCGCCGGAGAAGCTCGTTCCAAGGTTCGAATTCTAAAGTTTCCTTTTTTTTTTGTTTTCCTGATTGAAAACATGGAATTAAGTTTCGGAGGGGATTGAATTAGCTTCTCTTTTGATTTCTGGGTTCAGTGAAATCAGTAGCTAGCCCAACGGAGACAGTGTCGGAATTCGATGAGATGGTCTCCGGCACGAAACGAAAGTATTATATGCTCGGTGGTAAAGGAGGAGTCGGCAAAACTAGCTGTGCTGCTTCTTTAGCTGTCAGATTCGCCAACAATGGACACCCAACTCTTGTTGTATCCACTGATCCAGCACATTCTTTGAGCGATTCTTTTGCTCAGGTAAATTTGAAAATTCTGTTAAAAACTGAAGACTTTTTCCTTTGTTTGATTCTTTATTGGGTTGATTTCTAGGATTTGACTGGAGGAATGCTTGTGCCTGTGGAAGGACCTGAAACTCCTTTATTTGCTCTAGAAGTATGTGCAAACTGATGTTTTCTTTGGTGTTATGTTTGGTGTGGTTATGATCTTTTACACTCAGTTGAGTTTTAATTTATAGCTCTGCTACAGATAAACCCTGAGAAGGCTAGGGAAGAGTTCCGTAGTGCCTCACAGATGAATGGAGGAACTGGGGTGAAAGATTTTATGGATGGTATGGGACTTGGGATGCTTGTAGAACAGGTTTGTTTATAGCTTTGTGTGTACTTTCTCGTGGCATTTGTTTGCTCAAATGTGTTTTATATGGTGTTAATAGATAATCAATCATATGAGTATTCATTCCTCTGTGGTAGTTGTGTGAGCTTCAATGTTTCTGATACTTAATCGAGGTGTCTTAAGTGGATGTGATTGCCTTTTACTGCTCTGCTTATGAGAGACTGACTGGTTTTTGGTTGATGAAGTTAGGAGAACTAAAACTTGGAGAATTGCTTGACACACCGCCTCCTGGCTTGGATGAAGCCATTGCCATTTCCAAGGTAATTTCTGTTATACTATTTGATCCTTCTTTCTTCAGATTGATTGTCGTCTTTGGCATATTTTTTCTTGTCTCTTGTTGATTTCTCAAGGCTATTCACAGGTCATTCAATTTTTGGAATCACCCGAGTATAACATGTTCACCAGAATCGTGTTTGATACTGCACCAACGGTGAGCAAGCTTTACAGAAAATTTCCTTTCCTTTTTAGTGCCAAAATAAGTGTTAAAGACAAAGTTTATTGCTACTTACAGGGTCATACGCTAAGGCTACTCTCTTTACCTGACTTCTTGGACGCTTCAATTGGTAAAATCTTGAAGGTCGAAAATGCTGATAAAACCATTTCTTCTAAATTCATTTGTTTAGCTCGTTTACCAAAGTGTCAATCTCTTTCTCAGAGTTTTGTCTTCTTAAATACATTTTCTGCATCTCCAGCTTAGGCAGAAAATAACCTCGGCTACTTCAGCGATCAAATCAGTCTTTGGGAAAGAAGAAAACAAGCCTGATGCTGTAGGTCTTTGTGTATATTGGCTCTGATATAATATTTTTGTTTTCCCTTCGTTTATAAATTTCTTTGTGGATCTGAAAAGGCCGACAAATTGGAACGACTAAGAGAAAGGATGGTTAAAGTTCGTGAGCTTTTCCGTGACACAGAGTCAACAGAATTCGTCATTGTCACTATCCCAACGGTAATGGCTACACATACATCTCCTAAGATGTCCTGCTTTAAAAGCTTGTTCATTTATCTTTTTTCAAACACCAAAGTATTGATAGAATCCATAGTCAAAGAACTTCCTTCCAATGTTAGTCTAAAGTTGGCATCTCACCGCTCTTACTATTTTTTTAATCTCCTAAAGGTAATGGCTGTCAGCGAGTCTTCTAGGTTAAGTGCATCCTTGAAGAAGGAAAGTGTTCCCGTCAAAAGACTCATTGTAAATCAGATTCTCCCGCCATCCTCCTCAGACTGCAAATTTTGCTCAATTAAGAGAAAGGTATATATATATACACACAAACACAAACTTCTTATGGACTAATGTCTCTTTTGACCAAAGATCGGTCTTGTCTACTACTCAAACCACAAAGAGCTTCTGTTCTTGTGTTTGTTCTGTGGTCCTAGAGAATCATGCATCTAAAACGTGAAAAATGAACTTGCAGGATCAAATGCGTGCTCTTGATATGATCCGGGAGGATTCAGAACTCTCTGCTTTGACTCTGATGGAGGCTCCACTGGTCGATATGGAGATAAGAGGTGTCCCTGCTCTGCGTTTCTTGGGCGATATCATTTGGAAATAAGTACCTCATTATCAACATAAGGTTGATGAAGAAGCAGGTTCACTTGTATCATACAAGTTGTATGCAATAGTGTCGGTCAATAATACATTACATAGATTTGGTACAGAAGTTGGAATTGTCGTTGATGGGTTTGGTCTTTTGGCTAAAAAAAGAAAATTTACGAGTTACACATACTCAGCAGCTTCTTTCGTCTAGTCTCATGGAAGAGAAAAGAAGGTTATTTTAAGGTTTTTGGTATATTCTATTTTATGTGTTTTGAACTAATTCAGTTTTTTTTACTACATTTTGATGGGTGTAAAATGTTCAATTTAATAAAAATTTAGTGGTTTAAAACAAGAAATATCGCAATTCTTGGGGAGCAAAGCCGCAAGATATATACATAGTAATGTGAAGAATAAGACCTAAAATAAGCCATTGCTTTACATAATAAAACAGCAAGGCTCCATCTTTTACACAACCAAAAGGAGATTTTAACTTAAGCCAGTTGAAATCCAAAATACATTTATTTACTGACTTAAATTAAAAACCCTCTATTTTATTTACAAATTATTTGCAAAATATATATAACATGAACCATCTTGAGATGCTTTGCTTAGTTAGGCTGTACAAATAGCTCTCGGTCATCAAACTGTACCTCTTTCTCTGGTTGTGTTATAAGTTAAGAAGCTTGAGGTTTTTACTTACTCAGAGATGGTTAAGGAGTAGCGTTTGCGGCAAGAGATGACGCGAGCCCGATTCTTCTCTCTGCAGAAAAAAAGAAGAGTGATTCATGATCATCATCATGACCTGTGATTTTATATAGAGAGAACAAATGTTTACCTCCGGTGGTAATAAGTTTCTCAACCCGGGCAACGATGTGTTTCCCATATGTGTATCTCTTCAATGCATTCAAGTGCACTTTGATACGAGAAAGAATGAGTGCAAGACTTTGATCATCACATGTTTCAAGAACCTTTTGCACTACGTAGTTCCCAAATGGATCTTTCATCATCGCCTGCAAATTGTTTCGACTTTAGTGGGACCCTTTTTTGGAGACATTGTAGAAAGACATGAATGAGCAAAGATTTTTTAGTTGCAGACCTGAAGAGGCTCGTTTTCATCAGTATAACCAAGCATCTCATTCACTAGAACCTGACGTTCCTCTGGACCGCCAAATGTTAAGCACTTTTCGACAACATTAGAAGCAAACTTTTGTTGACTCATCTTTACAATCTGTCCAGCAAGCTTATTGATAATTTCTGACCGTTCATGGGGTTTACCGTGTTGTATGATATGCTACAGCCGGAAGAACGATTAATCAATATCAGTGTGTCCATTTTCATGAAGCAAAAACATAAATCAAGCTTCAGAAACTTACCTGAATAACATAGTTTCCATACTGATCTTGCGCTAAAGTACAGACTGAATCCATAATTTCCCCCATAATGATCCGTTGGGTTTCTATGTCATCAATATGCTCCAGTACCCTCTGATGCGATTCAAAAGAAATACATTACAAGTATTGTTATCAGTGGACAAGGAAAAACTGGAACTTTGATCCTAAGATCAAGAAGCTATAAGGTGAGATGTATTATATTGAACCTGGATTACACGGCATCCATAAGGGTGGGTAGAAAGAGCTAAAACTTTTCCGTAGAATGAGGAAATGATGAACTGTATCCAATCCTGAGGAAGACGCTCTATAAACTTTTGGATCACATGATTACCGTTCTGGTCATGAACACATTTCATGACAGACCCATCAAGCTCTTGCACCATTCGAGCTTGCTGCTCCAATTCAACCACCTCTAAAGCCTGTATCAATATAGCAGAAACAAGAAAGGGACACACTCAGAAAAGTCAAACGCTTAATTCTATAAAACCTTTACAACTAAATATCATGTAGGGTCAAAACAATGTCTTTATATTGAGTACCTTTTGGATAACCCTGCAGCCATACATTTGTAAAGAAAGAGCCAAAACGTGGCCTGTAACTTGTTCAGCGAGTTCTTTTCTCTGTATGTTGGTACCATGCTCAAAAAACTAAAACAAAACCAGAACAACATATGAGTAAGTTGACACATCTAACAATGTGCATCAAAATGATTTGAATGCTACAGCTCGTACCTTTTGAATGACATAATTTCCAAAGACATCTGTCATTAAAGTGCGACCATAAGGAAGTATCTCAGGGAATATTGCATTCTTTTCCTCATCTGTTGCAGTCTCGAGTTTCTGCTGAATGAAACGACTTCCATACTGATCCATGCTGCAAGTGGTGTGAAAAAAAAAGAAAAAAGAAAGAAAGTGAACTAGTAACCTTGAATGAAGTATATTAGATAAGGAAAGGTAAATACCTGAACTCAATCACATGGCCAACTATTTCTGAAAGCTCCAAAGACCTTGTCTTGTTGTTCTTGAACCCCTCTAGTAAGGAGACTTCTGCTGTGCTTCCAATATCTACATGGGATGATCCCTGCAATCCTCCGAAAGGAGCTTTCATCATTGAGGCAGATTGTGACATTCGCATGTTCTGGAAATTTCTTGAATTCTTGGAAGGAGAAGGCAAATGGTTTCCTAGATACATGTTGCCAAGATCATATGAAGGACTCTCAAAGAATCTAGAGTTTGCAGCACTGAGGTTATCCAGATTTTGCCTGTTTTGTGCAAGTAACATTGCGAGGTACTCGTTAGCTGTATCTCCATTCGAAGTCCCGAAACTGTTTCTAATAAGAGAATGATCGGTTGGTGCAGCAGTAGAAGATGGCGTATGCAGATACTGACTGTAATGTGGGTCCATAACTGGAGAGTGAAGCTCAGACGCAACTTGATTTATCAATCTGTTCAAGCTTTTTCTATCCCCTTCCCCAGTCAAATGTGAGCCTGAAACAAAAGGAAAAAAAAACAAATGGATTAATCTACGGCAATACGATGGTGTGTATGAGAGTGGAGAGCCAAAGAGAGAGGGTGAGTGACCTTCAGCGGAATAATGCTCAGCTAATGAATTCAACTTGTTATTTACCAAATAACCACCAGCTGGGGAGAAGTCTGTTCCATTAATATTTGCATTCCGAATATTGACATCAGATAAGCCCATGCTTCCTAATCTAGAATGGTCTGAAGTTGAGTAAAGACTCGCTGAAGAGGAGGTTCGTTTAGGGATGTTGACCTGTCCATGGGAACCCACCGTAGAAGCAGAAAGACTTGTTTCATACCCACTCATTCCACCATAATTTGCAGAAAACAAGTGATCTTTTGATTCTGCCGTAGCAATATTTTGTTGCCGCAAAGCCTTCTTATGGCCGTTGGGTATGTAACGCATAACATCAGATTGATTCTCCAATTCCACCTGAAGCTGTGACTGCATATGGTTTTCTTTTACTTGACTCATCTCTGACATGTTCAATCTCGACAACGTGTCGGCAACTTCAGCAGCAGTGTAAGACTCAGAGTTTTGGATGGCCGAGCCAAAAGTACTCCTCTTCTCAACAGGACCGACTCGAGTACCAATAGGGGGGAGACCAGAGGCTGGAGATCGCCCTACTAGATGTGAGTCAGGAGTTCTATTCCTTGGCACCGGAGAACTCACGGTGGATCCAAGCATAGTATTTGGACTGTTTTGGGCTGAAGAATGTAATGATTCATGGAATGCTAATGGGCTGTCGAATCCACCCACACTGAAATTGGATGAAACAGCAGAATCTTTCATGTCACGGAAAGTGTTGCAACTAGCAGGCCGAGAGAGTTGGCTGCCTAAGGCTGCATCTCGTTCAAGTCCTTCCTGTAAAAGTTACAATCAATAAAGTAGAAAACTATTCAGACACGTCACAACCAGTATATACTCAAGAGAATGAATACAATAAGCATCAAATGTATAGACATTACCTGAAGTATATCAGCGAAACTCTTCCTTCTCGGTCCAAGTCCGGAATATCCAATCAAGTCTTCTCTACCTTGGACCTTCTGAGAGCGGCCCTGAGCTACAGCATTCCTCAGTTCCAACAAATCATTCTCTGCCTGCTCAACTGGAACCCCTGGCTGAACCGAGAAAAGCGATGAGGAGTTATCGACTTGAGCCACTTTCTTCCTCCATTCGGCAACAGGATCAAACACAGACTCACAGTTGTGAAACCTTTGAGCAACTCTCCAATCCTCTCGAGACAACAAAGGAGGGGGCAACCTCGGATTGGAATGTTCATTGGAATAGTAATAAGAGAGATACTCAGGATGCCAACGTAACTCATCATCAGATAAAAGCTCAACGCCATTGCTAGTGCTAATACTGCTAATATTCCTAACATCTCTATGATCAGAGTTGTTGTTGTTCAAGTACTGATTATCAATGGCTCTCAACAAACCTTCCACCGTCGGAGGCGCGCTTCCGCTTCTATGAACATCAATGTCTCGTTCACGTTCACGGCCAAATGTTTGACGGCTACGATGTTGTTGCAGAAGAGATTCGAGCTCCCTCTGGAATCGATCCTCGAGATCCACATTGGATCCTCGATTCACGCTTGTCAAATTTGATCGCGTATCCATGTAACTATCAGTAACCATCTCTTCCCTTCATCTGAATCTATATTATTAAAATCAACCCCTGCAAAAATCAATATCGTTGTTACGAAATCGGAAAAGAAGAAGAATCAAATCAAATTCTAGAAAAAAGAGTCCGATCGCGATTCACCTATCGATTTCAATGTATACGAAGGATATGGTTTGTGTCGTTTAGGCAAAGGCAAAAGCAATAATAGGAGAAAGTGAGTGAGATAAAGGAATATGTAGTGATGATTGAGAAATTGGGGAAAGGTATCAAAGAATGGGAGAAGGTAAAGACAAAAGAGGCCAAGCATGGAACTCTGAGATCGCCTTCATCCTCTGCTAATTCTCCCAAACTGTCACTTCCCTTTTTTTAATTCCCTTCCATAGTACTTTATTTATTTTTAATTTTTATAAACTAATCTTAAAAGGTGATATTAAGATGCGACGATTACGACACCGTATGCTTCTCTTAATCCTATTACGGGATTCCTTAATTAACGATTAAATTTTTGTAATTCATTGCCGTACTTGTCATTCATTTTACTTTTTTGGGATATTTCAATAGTTAATCTTATAATTTGTTATTTGTAATATGAATCAAAAGTATAATTAAAATATACACAACACAATATCATTTATTTATATCATAATTCAAGTGACTAGTCATTAATGTTTAAATCATTCGTTCATTGATGTCAGCTTTAGACATGTTTAATACAAATGTATGAACAACTCAATGAGAAATGCCATCTTATATTTGCGTCCTTATCCTAAGTAGAGTGTGGTCACACTATCACTACAAAGTCATACAACATTTGCGAATGAATGGATACGAGATCAAAATATATACGATTTAGAATTACTATGATAAATCATTTTCATTATTAAGAGTTTTGAAATACTAAGACGAGATTCTAACAGTTTAAGAATGCGCACATACTCACATGTAAACTCTCTATGAGTTGAACTCATCTTTATATAGTTCATACGTGTAAGATCAATTTTACTAATTAAGTCATTGAGAAGACAAAAGAACATATAACAAACAAATATGAATTCCCTAAATGATAATCTAACTAGAGTGTGACATGAGACTATGTTTATATCTTTGCAACGTTGTTTTTTTTTTTTTTTGGGGTCATCTGAAAGATATATTAGAAACTTGCAGAGAAATTACATCATATAAATTACATCTTTGCAAATTGCAACGTTTAATCAAGGGTTTTAATTTGATTCGTTTCTTTATGGTCGAATCCAATTATCAGCATAACCCATGTCTGCGGCGGAAAAGAAAAAAAAGAAGCAAATTTACCGGTATGCCCTTATAAATTGTAAATATCTGTTGGGAACACTATTATTAAAAATCCAAAAGCCCCTTATAAGAAAAACTTTTGGAAGCCCACTCAAACTTTCCTTGGAACTCGGAACTCTATTTGATCTAAAGTGACGCAAACGTCCCGCCAGTTACGTCTATAAATGGTAAGTTGAGAGGGTGAAACTGTAATTTAATGTGAAGTTACCATTACAGTGTGGATTCCATTTCCAATTTTGCTTATCATTCACAATCATCATCTTCTTCTTCTTCTTCCCATGATCCCCTCACTTCCCAACGCAATCCTCTGAATCTCCTCTCTCCACAATCCATGTCTCTCTCTTCCATTCGCCGTTTAGCCGTCGGAGCCGCCGTTGTTGCTGCTGCATCCGGTGGCGCTGTCTTCCTTTCGCCGTCGGTTGCCTCTAGCGACACAGGCGGTCCGATTCTAGATTCATTGAGGCGTAGGATTGGTGATCCCACCGCTTCTGTACCTTCTCGATCTGTTCAAGAGTCTGTTCTGATTAAAGCCAGCTCTTCTAATCCGCTCGATGTCCTTGTTATTGGTGGTGGAGCTACCGGTACTGGTGTCGCTCTTGACGCTGCTACACGTGGCCTCCGTGTTGGTTTGGTTGAGCGAGAGGACTTCTCCTCAGGGACGTCTTCGCGATCAACGAAGCTAATTCATGGAGGTAAATCATACGTTTTCAATTTTCAATGTGGCTTTGGGTATTATAAAATTCGGATGTAGCTGATGATATAAAACAATTGTTTAGTTTACCAGTTGGAATTGAATGGTATGATCATCATTTAGTTGCTCAAAGTTCCTTGTTGGTTATTCAATTGGCGAAATTAGATTGAAGGTCTTGAATGTGCATTACAGTTAGGCCCGTAATATATATACGTAATGCGTGTTACTATAATAATCTTTTCGTTTGGTTGATTTTGATTAGGGGTTCGTTACTTGGAGAAAGCTGTTTTCAATCTTGATTATGGACAGCTGAAGCTTGTATTTCACGCCCTTGAGGAGCGTAAGCAGCTCATTGAGAATGCGCCACATCTATGTCATGCTCTGCCCTGTATGACACCTTGTTTTGACTGGTTCGAAGTTGTCTATTTCTGGGTGGGGTTGAAGATGTATGACTTGGTGGCTGGACCACGCTTATTGCATCTTTCCAGATATTACTCTGCACAAGAGTCTGCTGAGCTCTTCCCCACTCTTGCAAGGAAAGGGAAAGACAAGAGTTTGAGGGGCACTGTTGTGTATTATGATGGGCAAATGAATGATTCACGTCTCAATGTGGGTTTGGCATGTACTGCCGCATTAGCTGGTGCTGCGGTTCTCAACCATGCCGAGGTTGTGTCGCTTATTACAGATGATGCTACTAAGAGAATAATTGGTGCCCGGGTTCGTAACAATCTCACAGGCCAAGAATTTGACAGCTATGCAAAAGTAGTTGTTAATGCGGCTGGACCGTTCTGTGATTCCATTAGGAAGATGGTTGATGAAGATACAAAACCGATGATATGTCCAAGCAGCGGTGTACACATCGTGCTCCCTGATTACTATTCTCCAGAAGGGATGGGTTTGATTGTCCCTAAAACGAAGGATGGTCGTGTTGTGTTTATGTTACCATGGTTGGGAAGAACGGTAGCAGGCACTACAGACTCTAACACATCAATCACTGCGCTTCCAGAACCTCATGAAGATGAGATTCAATTTATACTGGATGCCATCAGTGACTATCTTAACATTAAGGTATGTCCCACCTTCAGCTTAAAGATGAATAACCAATTCAAGTTGTTGTACAAGATATTGTTCAGTTGATAATATCATCATCCCTCATAAAATTTCGCTAGGTTCGACGTACTGATGTTCTCTCGGCTTGGAGTGGTATCCGTCCGTTGGCCATGGATCCAACAGCAAAGAGCACAGAGAGTATCTCAAGAGACCATGTTGTCATCGAGGAATGTCCTGGTCTGGTTACAATCACGGGCGGAAAATGGACAACTTATCGAAGGTGAAGGATTTGTAAATTTTTAATAAATAGCAGAATGCTGTTTAGTTGTGTTATTATATGCTCATAGGTAAACTCGTTTCAGTATGGCGGAAGATGCGGTTGACGCAGCAATCAAATCAGGAAAGTTGAATCCAACCAATGAATGTGTAACACAGAAACTACAGCTTCTGGGTTCTTATGGATGGGAACCATCTTCCTTCACAGCTCTTGCACAGCAATATGTGCGCATGAAGAAAACCTACGGTGGTAAAGTGGTTCCTGGAGCAATGGACACAGCTGCTGCAAAGCATTTGTCTCATGCCTATGGTTCAATGGCTGACCGAGTTGCCACCATAGCTCAGGTTCGGTTCTAGATCAGACTCTTCTTTATTCATGTCCTCAGTAGATAACATTTAAGGGTTTTTTTGGATTGCAGGAGGAGGGTTTGGGGAAAAGGTTGGCGCACGGGCATCCGTTTCTGGAGGCAGAGGTTGCCTACTGTGCAAGGCATGAGTACTGCGAATCAGCGGTTGATTTCATAGCGAGGAGATGTAGAATCGCGTTCTTGGACACTGACGCAGCGGCACGGGCGTTGCAGCGTGTGGTGGAGATTCTAGCAAGTGAACACAAGTGGGACAAGTCGAGGCAGAAGCAGGAGTTGGCGAAGGCTAAAGAGTTTCTTCAAACTTTCAAGTCTTCCAAAAACGCACAGTTTCACGATGGCAAACACAACTAAAGTGGCCTCTGAGATATACTTACACTACTTTTATTGAATTTATTGTTTTCTCTTTTCCAATTGTTTACTTTTGGGTAGCGACTAGCGAGAATGAATAATAATTTACGGATGGATTAATACTGCGATTACTCATGTTTCTCGGAATAAACAATTGTTTATGTCTTCTAAATGAGAGACGAACGCGGGTGTTTGTTTATTATGTATTTTAAGAGATTTGTTTTGTTAAGAGTTAAAAGACTCTGAACCTGCTCAAGTGTCTTCAATAGATGGAAACAAAAAGAGTCTTTGGTCAAAGAGAAACAAAGTAAATCGTTATTTCTACAAGATCACTCGAAAGACTCAGAACACGGCCAATCACAAAGTGAATAGTTTTGGCAAATGTCACTAAGAGAATTTCAGATTGCATCTTGTTTTTTTTTTCTGATTCCAAAGAAAATCGAGAAGAATAGTATTTATTTGGTTGCTTTCTCTCTATTTTTGTTTTCACTTGGAAGGAAGATGAACTCACAATGGAAAGTTTTATACAACAAAATCTCTACCAAAGAATTTTAAACAAAACAAAGCTCTCAAAGAAAATTGTTGGTTCCATATTAGACACCACAAAACAAGATGCTGAGGAAACTAAACAAACGTTTAAAAACAAACAAAAAAAAAAATGAAAAATTGAGATACTCACGAAACCATACTCTTATGGCACACGAAGGACGAAGATGATTTACATTTTTATGTCTCCTGCTTCTCCTTCGGGAGTTCACCATTATGACATTTCTGCAGCTTATGAAAATCATGAAACAACTTGGCTGCTGGAGAAGCTTTTTTTTTTATTCACGGTGATCCGCTAGTGGCTCGAGGAGTTGATATTAGTGAGAAAAAATTTCCAAAAGGCGGGATTGAGCATCTGAAGGAGTATCTCTTCCAGGAACATTGACCTTTAGAAGATTGGAATACCTGCAAGCCAAAGAAATTGATTTTAATAATAACAAAAAGAAAAAATTGTATTAGCTTGTGTTCATTTTGATAAGTTTACGAAACAGACTCTGTGCGTGTAAACATTTGGTCGTGTTCTGCTATGAATGCAAGCAATGCCTGCAGAAAATCGGGTAAAAATTTCAGTCTCGTTTTGCTTTCCATAATAATGCTGAGAAACCCAAAACAGAAACCAAGAAAAACAATCTCTCGTTTTTTTTTGCTTACCTCGAATGGCATGTTTAATAGTTCAAAGTAAGTACGCACACGATCTAGGTTCTGTTGTACAGTTTCCCCATCGATATATGGAATAGCTGCCATGGCCTGCAGTGTAAATACACACAAATGAACACAGTGAAAGCTATTCAAAATTATATTAAAATAATGAACTGATCTTTACCTGTTCTAATGCAATAGTGTTTCGACATATTTGTTGAACCCCGAAAAGGTTGATTGATCTCATGTCAGCCAAAGCCTAGGAAAATCGAAATAAAGTGACTGTCACGGTTTAAAAGATGACGATAACCTATTGGATATCGAATTATAGTCTGGTATATTGAAATTTGAACTAGAAGAAGTACCAAAGATCTTAACAAATACCATCACAGTAAAAAAAGGCTTTCAAATATAAAAACAAGAGGTGTACCTTAATGGACGCGGTTGCTGCAATTCCACAAATGCCACCAAAAACATAATTGCGCTTCTCACCGGAGATGAAAGGCGCCATTCCTTCGTCCCTACGTGTTATCTGTTTAAAAAGAGAAAGCGTAAGAAACTTGGCTCATAAAGGTTGAAAAAATTAGATAATTTCGCAAAACCAGTTCAAAATTAGATTGGATACTAAACAAAGAATGTAACTTACAGCAATAAGTTAAGATGACTTCATCATTTGGCTAATTAGATTCTCTCAACAGAAGAGAGTGCTACGAATATTTGATGGCTATGAAACTAACAAGGCTCATTAAAGTGTATTTTCGGATTTATTTTTGAAGTATATTGATATAACTAACCTGTGAAGTTAGAGAAATCACAAAGTCGTCCGGCTCTTCTGCATCCTCATCCTCCAAGTACTCCCTGTTCGTCATTTCCTATTCAACACCATAGTATTTCGTAAGTTTTACAGGCCACAGATTGAATCTCATATAGTCATGCCACCTTCTTCAAAAAGGGAACATCCATCACAAACCTGAAGATGAAAGATTGTTTCCAATTTCATCTCAACGCGAAGAACCTTTAGGCAATCAGTCGCAAGTTTTCTGTACTCATCAGCAAATGATGCCAGATTCCTAGGACAAGCTGCTTGATTGCTATTACCTTCAGCTTGATTTGCCGCACGAGGAACTGCTTGCCCAAGCCTAAAGATTTTGGGAAATCAAAACTTCAGAAAGAGTTTTCACTGCTTGCTGTTAGGGAAGGAACTATCTTGCTCCACATGATTAAGGAGCACAACAGAAAGGGAAAAAACAACATTCATGGAAGACCCATCAAACTATGCAAGCTTCTCTTTTACATTGATTGCAAAGGTTTCTGAGTTTCTTTCAGATTGACCTGGACTAGACAGCCGTCAATCTAGTTTAGTTTCTTAGGTATCCTTTTTTATTATTATTAATTATTAATTATGCATGCCTCTTTTTCCTTCTCTTTTTATAACATCATAGAACTTCCCTTTTTTCCAAGTGTGCTTATAACATCTAAGATGTACTGAGAGATAAGGAACACCACATGACAGGAAGAGGCATGCATAAAGAATCTGTTCCAATGAACTCACCTCTCAATAGAGTCTGCCACGTATTCAAGCGAGTCACTGAGAGAGGCTAACAAAATCAGTTTGTTGTCATCACGAATTAGATTATCCTGTAAGAAACATACTTAGTTATATATCTTCTAAATTCTTACTAGAATAAGTTCAGACAACAAATGAAACTTACCTGCTTGATAGCTGGCTCTTTCAAGAATAGTTCACTGAGTTTTTCTTCAATGCCAACAGCCTCTGAGTCAGAAACAGTATGGCCAAGGGGAGATGGCAAACAAGCACTCGCAGCCTCAAGACGCATCAATTTCTCAATATCATGCCTCGCAATGAGCCTGTAACTGAGCTTCTCTAGAACAGCCTGATATATTAACAATGAAACCTATGGTCAGAAAATTGTGTACGGAGGAAGAAATACACCACTTTATATTTAGGGAAACTTAAGAGGCATTTGATGGGTAAGAAAATGTTGTATGGAAAGACAGATTTTTATCAGAGATGGGAAAAAGGTGCATATAAGATTGCCTAACTCCATATACTTCCAGCTCTCTCTTTGAATCTCACTTTCTCATGATTATGCTTCTAAGCATTTAATGCCAAGTTCTGCTACATTCTCACAGGCTGGTGAAATAAAACTACTTGCACTGTAGGCTACACAAGACAATGCCAAAAGCCTAAAGCATCATACTAATGCTATTTAATTTAAGTTGGTCTGTTTTCACACAGCCCAAGCTGAACTCTAACTGGTTTCACGATGTCACCCTTTTTCATTCCTCTTAAGCGACACCTCAATCATTATAGACTCTAAACCCACAGTCATATCATCAAATTCATACACCTCCAGTTGAATTTTAAAAATCACATTACGCTGACAGGACTACTTTTTCGTGTAACATTTTGTGCTATAGGTGCAAACCCCTAAACCAGATGCCCAACATATAACATAGATTATAAGAGTCAAAGGAAGAGGACAACGAATCAGAAAAGAGGAAGATCCGTACCTCCGTGTATGATGTTCGACATCTCTCAAATGTTCTCTCAAGAAATGTCTGCACATACTTCACAAGGTCCGTAGCAAATTTAGGCATAGCTTGAGCCCAACCAAGAACCTAAACGAAGTGAAAAGCAAGGAATTTCATCAAAACAGAAATATCTTGACACTTGAGAACACAAAAATGGATTAAATGATGAATTGGAAGTAACCACTACACTAATACATTCTTTTAGGAAGATCAAAAATATGAAATGCAACAAAGTTTAGTTTGCAGTTTAAAAGTATAGAAGACTTGCCTCTTTTGCAAGGAGATCTATTGCCAAAAGA
Organism: Barbarea vulgaris; assembly: GCA_963667165.1. Lineage (NCBI taxonomy): Eukaryota > Viridiplantae > Streptophyta > Magnoliopsida > Brassicales > Brassicaceae > Barbarea > Barbarea vulgaris. Next base: position 3,572,014 of record OY763893.1, read on the forward strand.
CCTTGTAAGATAGGTCGGCCCTTTTCTACAGTTGGGGTGTAAGTAGTAGTTGTATGTGCACGGGGCCGAAATGCGGCAGGGCCTGCAAAATGATTTTGAGAACCATGGGTTTCTAACCTTGAATCTATGCAGATATACACACCAACACTACTGGTACTTCGTTTTTATAAACTAGTGAAATGCAAATATTTGTACAAAATATTTCTTGCCAGGGAATCTTTGAAGATATCTGCAACAATTCGCAAAGACGTTTTTCTTTATAAAACTACCATACCCTATATTGGTAGACCAATTCACTTAGTTTTGTGAGCAAATCTTTGGGGCCAAACTAACAGCTCCCTTTTCAAATGCAAATCTATGTACACCTTTAGAGAAGAATTACCCTAAAATAGCAACAAAAAACTCTATGATCAGATCTCAATAGTCTATGGGATTTACTTGATATAGCTTGCTGTACGCCTTTCCTATAGTCCACAAACATTGTTGGTAACAGGTGGTCCTTCACAAAGTTCTCAGTGAATGTAAGCAATCCATCATTCCTGCATAAAGTATTGAAAAATCGATGGTGAAAATACTGGCAACGTCTCAGCACTTGAGAAAACAATACTTTCAACTTTCATTTTGGACAGTGAGTAAGGTGTTTAGCTTTGCCAGGATAACAGACTGAAAAGGCAAGAGGAAATTTTTAACTTACACAAGCTGGGAATGCTTTTTGGGCAACATTGAAGTGATTTTATCTGTAAACTGCAAGCCACATAAGATCATTAGTCTACTGAAAAAAACTGTTGACATTGAAAGAAAATGCTTAGATGAACCAGAATCAAAACCTGAAGGACAGGGCGGTAAATAGATGCAGCTAGATATATTCCTTGCTCAGGCAAAACTGCTGCAGATCCATAACCTTCCTGTGATGCATTTGGAGCCCTCCTTCCCCAGCCTTGACGAATGAGATCAGCTCCTGCCAGCAGCAGATAACATCATTAAGTCCACCAAAGACATTATAACAAAAGATTAGTCAGGATGACTGATTATTACCCTGATTAGAAATCGATACAGTTGCATCTGTAAACCGAAAGGTGAATGTTAGCCCATCTTCAGGTGCATCCCTGCAATCCAGCATCATCAATCAAGCATCAGTACTACTATCTAAACTGCAGAGTTTCACATGCATATCTTAAAAATAGCCTTGCAAGGCACTATGATGCTGAAAGAGAATGCAACATGTTTAGTATGTTAAACAACATTTGAACTATTGCTTAAAATTCAACAACATCAGACAGGCTAAAGATCCAGCAACCAAAAATTTCAAATCTAAGTCATAATCTTTAGTGCTCCACTTTACTAGCATGCTGAGAAGAACCTAAATGACAAATTTCCAGACATAAGTTTCGTAAAACCGTCTTATTATATCATCAGACGAAATCTCTGCTCCAAAATCCTCCCTATATTATCGAATGACCACATCAGGTGATTCACAGCCCAATGAAAACATACTTGTACATGGAAACTAGGCCTAGTATAACAAAATCTTAAATGTCTAATTGATGGGACATCTTTCGTTGTTTATAGTATCTACATAATAGTGAGAAAACTATCCCAGTAAATGTATGAACTACCAATGCTTGGAGTTCACTTGCCTTTTGTCTTTCTTGGGAGCCTTCTTTGCAAGCTTAGCAGTTTGTGCAGCAGCATCTGCTGAAGCAGCTTCTGGAGTTGCTCGTAGAATTTCACATATGAGTTGTTGGCATTCGCTCTACAGCATTAACACATAGCATTTCAATAAGCGTAAGTATGAGAACCTAGTAGTTCAATGTAGATTCATAATCATTTAGCTTCACGACAAATTAGATATTTAGAATATTCTAGGCAGACCTGTAAGACTGTCAAGGGAAAACTGATAGTGTAGCCTCCAGTAACTTGGGATGCTTCAGAATCGGTGTTCCAATTCACATCAGTAGGCAATGATTTTGGTGTGTTAATGTCATGTTGTGAAGCCTTCAACTCCAAAAGCTCTCCAATAACAACATGATTTTCTATAGAAGTAACAGTACGAGAAATTTTGAGCTTTGACTAAATAAAATTTAATAATGAGATGAGTTCAAAGAGTTGAGCTGCTCACCAAAGATCTTGACAATAGTATCTAAAATTGAGTCAAGAAGTTCTTTTGCTGCAGTCTGCGCTTTGCCTCCAGGAGCCATAAGAGGCGAAACAGGGCTCACAGCCAGGTGAGTTCCTGAATTTGATATCCCATTTTGAGGTTTCTCTTTTGATAACCTGTAGGCCTCTGACTGTCCTTCCATAAAATGTAATCCGGCAGCTACAGTTCGATCACCCTGACTACCGGCGGACTTTGACAAATTTGTAGTCTCCATATGAGCTTTAATCTTGGATATTATGATCTCATGAATTGTGGGTCGAAGTTTCTGGCTGCAAGAGAACACAAAAAACATCACTAGGAAAAGTTCGATAATTTCTATAGCTGAATGTATTTATTTCCATCAAGTAACATTTTCGAATGGAAAACTATCTATTTGAGTTACATCAGTTATTCGTTCATCTTTAGCTTCAAGAATGATAAAGTTTCACTGGTCAGAAAATTGACACATATACATTTTTATAAAGATAGTATCTACTGATGACAGGGGTGACAAGTTAACTAACGAAACGAGGCCATCTGCTAGAGATCTAAAACTAAAAGATATAGAAGGAGTGAATTTTCTATAACTATATCCAGCTGTAAAACAGAAACAGTAGCATTTACAAAAATGAAATATACTAGAAAGCCAACCATATGATAGCACCAGCAGCTGCAACTTTGCCAAGCATGCAGAGACACTGAACAAGAGTCTGTAGATATTTCACATGCAGTGGATCATCACTCTTTCTTACTGCTTCCTGAAACAAGAGAAAAACCAATGTCATAACAATGAAACAAATTGGCCAGAAAATATGTTATATGACTGTGTCACAAGCACATACAATAAACTCGTCTGGAGTGGAATCGGAAAGCCAAGGCGGAAGTAGGTAAGAAAGCAATTTACTATCAGTGCCATTCCTGACAGTATCTGCGGTGGCTTCATCATGTTCTACAGAGTCCTCCTCGTCATGTCCATCAAATGATGAACTAAGAAACACAATGTGACAAAAGAAACACACATTAGCGAAGTCAGGGAATGGCAAAACAAGCAAAGTACTTTTCATAAAACCAGAACAAAGGTAGCAAACAATCTTAGGCAGAGAAAGCAACTTCTGCCATAATCAATTTACAGAGTAAATTTTTTTATCGAGAAGAATCTTAATGAAGGAAATTACAAGGAGAATCCCCACATAATGATTTGAGAAATGATGCAAGTATGGTAGTCCCGTTATTAATAATAAAGCCGTGAGAGCCTCTGTGGAGACCCACAACTAAACAGACAATCACTATACAAGGATCATTCAGAATAAAGTTTTTATACACGAAAAGTTATTCCTAATATCCCATGAAGAATCAATGAAGGGAAAGGTTGCAAAATCATACCCCTCATCGTTAGAAGCTGTTCTATATGAACCATTTGTAAGCCCTCTAACACCAAACTGACTATCACCTTTCAGTGTCCGTGTTCTACGAGACAGTGGTTGTGAGCTCATTCGACTAGCTGCAACAGCTGTTGTTGTTGGTACTTCATCATCTCTTTCATATATGCTTGACGCAACTGAACTGCAGCATAAACAAGGTCAAGAACAGAAGATTGTGCACTGACAAAAGTGATGAGGCACACTATCAAGCAAGCAGGCCACTGGAACCGAGAGGATAAAAACTAGCACAGCTTCTGAAATTCGTTAATAGAAAAAAACCTACCTGTATTCACCTCTATTGTACAGGTGTGCATGCAAATCATCTAGAATTTTGAAGAAAAGGGCACCCCGCAACTTCGTTAGCTCAGATCTGACATCTTGAAGAGCACCGACCTAGGTGAACATACCAGAATATCTATGAGTACAACATCCAAGTAAACAGTAGATCCCTCAAACAGAGATAATTGGAAGGTCCCAACGGAAATTAGATAATATTAGATCCCTTTCAACAGATTTATTGCAAAACAGTTCAACAGATCAAATTGACAAATGAATGGGAAGACCCACAATGTTCCCATGAGATTGCTTTTCTAGCATTTGTTAACATTTGCGGTAAGTAAATTACCGTTTGAAGCCCCTCACGCTCAAGCATCAGAGACGACTGGAGATACACTTGAATAGCAGCGTAAAATTGCTTATCAGCAATAAGCTTCTCAATACGAGATGGAACCTGTTCAATGTTTCAAGAGGCAGAGCCACCAATATCAAATCAAAAAACCAATTACTTCTTAAGTAACCTAAAGTGATAGAAAGTAAGTACAAATATTGGAAACATATCAACCAAAGTATAATCAGAAATACAGAGTGCTATCATGAATTAAGTATAAAACTTCAGAGCAGCGCAGATACATCGCAAGCACTGTCCAGACAAAATCAACTAAGAAATGTAACGGCTAATCCAACCAACCTTGGCAATGCCCTCGATTTGATCCAAAAGTGAGATGATGTGCCGCAATGTAACAGAACGATACCACAACTGGTGTAATTGTTTATTGCGTGCACCCAAGCTCTGCTTCGCTTCTGCCAAATCTTGCTTCAAGTCGCCTATTTTATCAGTGGACTCACTGAATAATCGCAAGATCTGATGAGGAATACAATGAAAGCAGAGCAAAAGAAGAGAAATAATCAAAATCAAGGAACTTTGCAAATGAAATTTTACTATTTAAATTATTTCTTGACTACAGAAGTAGTATTCGAAAAGAAATTCTACATTTAGAAATCATAGAAGCAGCATAGTTTAGTATGGATAGTAGATTTGTATCCTTAGTAAATCAAACGCGCAATATGGAAGTCAATATGCGGTAACAGAGGTTGCTGCTTTAGAGAAAAAAAAGGCACTATCCAATAAAAAAGAAAAGCTAGCAGATATCAGAAACCTGGGAGTAGTTCTGAATGGCCTTGTTGAAACCACCATGATAAGCATGAACAACTTCATCCACAACCTCCTCGACAACATCACTTTGTTCCTTTAATATATGAATGTCACCTTCACGGTCTTTTGACGTCAGGATGTGCACCACATGTGGCAAAGAGTCAAATCGTGCAGCAGCCCAGCTCTCATCTATCCGTGCCAACTCCTCCCTAAGGTACTGCAATAACCATCACCACTCAGGAACACATACACACATGTACTCCAAAATTGAAATACATAACGAAATCAAGAGTGATAGCTGATTTCCTGTCTAGCCATGGTACTACTTTTTCCAATTAACTCCAATCCCAAGTTGAAGAGATTTAAGGGCAATATACTTTATGCAGCGATAAATTCCTAAGGTGCTACACGGTTGAAGCAATTTTTGTTTTAACTCAGGTATGAGTGAGGAAAGTGAACTTACAGTTTTATCGGAGGGAACAGGCAAACCATTGAAAATTCCCATGCTGGAGAACTCACTTAGCTCGGCTTATTAGAGCCCAAATGAGTGTTTCTCAGCACATTCCAATCAAGCTCTCTTTAGCTGAAAGTAAAAGTTCAAAAACACACATACATGAGCTATAGAGACCACGCTACCACCACAACACTCGTACGTTGAATAACGATAATTCGCACGGAGAAGATAGAAATTCAAAGTCAGGAGAAGACAATGTAAACAATTCAATCATCACTCCTTCAGCGAAAGATCTAACCATAAGCAGAGAATAATAATCGAAATTTTCCAACTCAAAGGCGAGAGAGACTATTGAAAATTCCAATCAAACACTACGTCTGGAAGTAGATCTAGAGATAAAATTGAGAAACAAATTCGATTCCAGCTATGAATCTTACCGGCGATATGAATCCTCGTTCGAATCTGATCAGTGCGTTTCCCGATCACCAAGAGAAAAATATCTAAATCTCGAGAAAATGGACAAGTAGTGATGAAAAAATTCTATACGCGTTGTTTTGTTCTCCTTCTAAGTTCTTCTAATTTTCCAGACTTTTCTTCTCTCTATTTTTTTTTTTTCTGTTCTACTTTTTCCCTGTTTTCTGTTTTTGCCCAATTTGTTAAATTTATTGTGGGAAATTAGTCAAAACTCAAAACAAAACAAAAAATAATATATAGACTAACCTGAAGTAGCAAAAAAATATATTCAGAAAGTATGATTTAGGAAAATAAAAAATATGTCGGAAACCACAATAGGTGGTAATATGTTCCACCTCAGGTGTTCGATCCAGTGAAAGGAGATGAATGATACATGTATTACATCAATCCACAAAAACCTTACAAACAAATGACTAACCAGTAATATGTTATAAACAACAAGATGTAATTGAATTTTTTCCTATTTGATTCACATAACAAGAAGTGATATTTATTTAAATTTGTATGGTGTTAAGAGACGAGTTCAAACTTTCGCCAAACAAGAGTATGTCAACCAATTTGAGCCTTCACTGACTCGATGATCAAAATGGAAGGATATAGTGAATTTCAAACTCATAGATGTGTATCAGGGATTAACATAATTTCTACATTTCATTTACCAGGAACACTTTTGTAAGTGGAGCTTTTAAAATACAATACAACCTTAGATGAACTCTTATCGTATGGTATATTTTCAAAAATAAAAAACATTTAGCCTTTAAAATTCTTTTATCGTATAACAGGAAAAAAAAAATTTCTTTGTGGCAAATATTTTTAGCTTTAAAAATTCTTTTTGTATTAAATGTGTGAATTATACAATATAAACTTAAAAACATTTTTATATAGGTCTTTCTACGATATAATAATGTTTCAGAAGGTTTTATTGTTATTTATATTTTAATTTATTTTACTATTTTTTATAATAGTGTTTAATTATTGGACCTTTAAAAAAAATATAATTATTTATTTAAATTAATTAATTTTTTTTTCATTATTTTTAACCGTTTTTACTTTTTTTTTTATCTGCCAATTTTTCATTAAAACCCATAAAAAAGATTGTAATACAAATGAAAAACATTTGCAACTCACTACATTTAAGCACCAATAAGGTCCAACATAGGCCCATACATAAGATATTGACACATGTACAACACGCGTCAACTGTAAAGTTGATTGGAAAGCTCATCTGCCGTTCGACCGATGACCGTTCGATCTTTTAGATCAGCTTTAATCATCGTTATCGACCGATGATGTGGAGAAAATAGAGAATCTGGATTCCTTTCTCTCTTTTCACTTGTTTATACTTCCACGGCAAAGTCTTCGGTATTCTTCATTATACTTAACTATCTCGACTAACAGAAAATGAATACATCATTTGCATAGAAACTCCGATATACGGTTAATCTATTAAAGAGGCGGACTTATAATTCGAAGATATTACTCTAATTCAAAGGGATTAATATTCGTAGAAAAGGTAAAAAAAACCGAAGAAAATCACCAGAATTTGTAATTAAAAAGCAACCGGAGAAGAGAAAATAATGATGCCTTTTGAACAGTCGATCAATTGAACCGTTTTCACACTAACCGCTTAATTTAAACGAGATTAGACTTTAGTGGTAAATTATAAAGAAACACAGTTTATGGAAATAGCTCCTTCTAATAACTGATAAACTTAATCGAGTAACCAAACAATCGTTTTCTTCTTCTTCATCTCCTCGTCGGCCACCCTCCTGCAATTCGACGGTGACGAACGATGAATCCACCTGATAAGAACCAAGATAATGTCCCCTCTGTATCTCACTCTCAAATTTCTACTTCCACTCCTCAGTCGAATTCGAACTCGAATACAGAAACAAGCTTGAATCCATTTCCGAATGCGATCTCCACCTCAATCTCTAACCCTAGTTTTGAGCAGATGGTCTCATTCTCTGCGCCAAAGAAACGAAGAAGGGGCAGGTCTCAGCGCTCAGTGTCGTCGTTTCATAACCTCCCCGTCCCTAACGTCGCTGCACCTCCTGGTAACAGTAATTTCGTGTCATCTTCAGCTTCTTCTTCCGGTAGATTTCACGTAGAGATCAATGGATCGAATCATACTGTTAAAAATTATCCTGGGATAGGCGATGAGATCATCACGATCAATAAGGAAGCTACCACCGAAGCTTTGCTAGCTCTCACAGCTGGGTTTCCTGCAGATTCGCTTACCGAAGAGGAGATTGATTTTGGTGTAGTGCCTGTGGTTGGTGGAATTGAACAAGTGAATTACATTTTGATTAGGAACCATATCATTTCTAAGTGGCGAGAAAATGTATCTAGTTGGGTCACAAAGGAGATGTTTCTTGATTCGATTCCTAAACATTGCAGTAGTCTCTTAGATTCGGCTTATAATTACTTGGTTACTCATGGATATATCAATTTCGGTATAGCTCAGGCGATTAAAGACAAGATTCCTGCCCAATCAAGCAAGGCTAGTGTTGTTATAGTGGGTGCTGGATTATCTGGGTTGGCTGCAGCTAGGCAACTGATGAGGTTTGGGTTTAAAGTCACGGTTCTGGAGGGCAGGAAACGACCTGGTGGACGGGTTTATACCAAAAAAATGGAAGGTAATAGGGTAGGTGCTGCAGCGGATTTAGGAGGGAGTGTTTTAACTGGAACATTAGGAAATCCTCTAGGGATTATAGCGAGACAGTTGGGTTCTTCTCTTTATAAGGTACGAGATAAGTGTCCTCTTTATAAAGTGGATGGTAAACCGGTTGATCCAGATCTCGATATGAAGGTCGAGGTAGCTTTTAACCGGCTTCTAGACAAGGCAAGTAAACTTAGGCAGTTGATGGGTGATGTTTCCATGGATGTCTCCCTTGGGGCAGCACTCGAGACATTCAGGCAGGTTTATGGGGACGCTGTGGCCACTGAGGAGATGGGTTTGTTCAACTGGCATCTTGCTAACTTGGAATATGCAAATGCGGGCTTAGTATCAAAGCTCTCTCTAGCATTCTGGGATCAAGATGACCCGTACGATATGGGTGGAGACCATTGCTTTCTGCCTGGAGGAAATGGAAGGCTGGTTCAGGCTTTGGCTGAAAATGTACCAATCTTATTTGAGAAGACAGTTCAAACAATCAGATATGGTGCAGATGGTGTAAAAGTTACTGCTGGAAATCAAGTGTATGAGGGTGATATGGTGCTGTGTACAGTTCCCCTTGGTGTCCTAAAGAACGGATCCATCAAATTTGTGCCTGAATTGCCTCAGAGAAAGCTTGATTGTATAAAGAGATTAGGTTTTGGGTTACTTAATAAAGTTGCAATGCTCTTTCCATATGTATTTTGGAGTACAGATCTCGATACCTTCGGACATCTTACTGAGGATCCAAACTATCGAGGTGAATTCTTTCTGTTCTATAGCTATGCCCCAGTTGCAGGTGGTCCTCTCTTGATCGCGTTGGTTGCGGGAGAAGCTGCTCATAAGTTTGAGACGATGCCACCCACTGATGCAGTGACTCGCGTTCTTCAGATTCTAAGGGGTAATAGATTTACTACCTGTTGATTGTGATTCTAATTTAATTCAAAAGTTTCCTGTCAATATCAATCTTCCGGAGACCTACTCTCTGTATTCCCTTTAACATTTTAACCCAGATATTTAGGCCCAGCATTATGTAGGTTCACGGTTTGTATACCCGAGTTTTTTAAAGTTAGTGCTAATGTCTGACACAATTTGCATCCTAATGAATTTCAGGTATATATGAACCACAAGGAATAAATGTCCCTGATCCACTTCAAACGGTCTGCACCAGATGGGGTGGGGATCCCTTCAGTTTAGGGTCTTACTCTAATGTTGCAGTGGGAGCTTCAGGGGATGATTACGATATATTAGCAGAAAGTGTGGGAGATGGAAGGCTCTTCTTTGCGGGGGAAGCCACGACAAGGCGATACCCTGCAACCATGCATGGAGCTTTTGTTACTGGTCTGCGAGAAGCTGCACACATGGCCCACTCAGCAAAGGCCCGAGGCATAAGGAAAAGAATCGACAGGAACCCATCCAGGAATGCTCATTCTTGTGCCAACCTTCTTGCAGATTTATTTAGGGACCCTGATTTAGAGTTTGGGAGTTTTTCCATAATCTTTAGTAGAAGGAATCCGGACCCAAAGTCTCCTGCGATATTGAGGGTAACTCTAAGTGAGCCTCGTAAGAGAAACGAGGACCCAAAAGCAGATCAGCACTCAAACAAGATACTGTTTCAGCAGCTTCAGTCTCATTTCAACCAGCAGCAACAGATTCAAGTGTATACGTTATTAACTAGACAACAGGCTCTTGACCTAAGAGAAGTCAGAGGGGGTGATGAAAAGAGACTTTACTATCTTTGTGAGACACTTGGAGTGAAACTGGTAGGAAGAAAAGGTCTTGGTGCTGGAGCTGATTCGGTCATAGCTTCTATTAAAGCAGAGCGAACCGGTCGCAAGCCACCATCATCATCATCATCAGGCACAAAATCTGGTTAGGCTTCATAATATCCTGATTTGACTACTCCACAGTTTTCGTTTATAACCAGTAGTGACGTCTTGAACTTGTTCTATATTGAGAAGGTATGTTAAAAGGGAAATCCGGTGCATTGAAGCGGAAGCTGATCAGGTAAACTACAAGATTTCATTATGTGCAATAATGTCTCTCACTTATAAACAACAAAAATTTCATAGAACGTTTAATTGCACAGAAGGATTAAAGGACCAGTGCCCCCGAATCAAAATAATAATGGGGTCTCAGAGACTATAAGATCTGAGTCTCTAGGTAATGGCAAAGTTTCTGAGCAAGCTACAAAAGTAGACTCGATAGGAAGCAGCAGCATGCAAGAGGAAAGCAAGTGGTTTGGCACAGGAGTTGCATCGAGTTCCGGTATTAATTCTTCTTACTTTGTGTCCCCCTTGTTCCTTATGAAAATTCTAATCACATTTACATGGACAATAACACGTAGGTGGTTCCTTACATGGTGAGACGACGAAAAAAGATGAATGAATGAACAGATATCTGGTAATTGGAGAAGCCGTGTTTAATGGGAGACAAAGAACAGATGTAGTTCTTGGTCACTCTCCGACCAAGCTAGCCACGGGAGAGATGCAAAGCTTTACTACTCGATGATCTGTGACTGAACAATAAAGAGCTGAAATATACTGTATTTGATATTGTAATCTTCGAACCATTGTTAAATTTTTTTTAAAAAATAGCTAGAAGCTTTATTAATTTTGATCTTGAGTTTATTGAAATTAAGTAACTCGTTTCTTACTAATCTATACTATATAAAAGTTGAAGCTATAGTGTTTTGAAGGCGTCCACATAGGATTTAAAAAACTCGATGCTATTGGTCCACGTCAATATTTAACATAAATTCTCGAGGTAACTTAACAAAATCTTAAAAAAAGAAAAAATCGATATATGCCAAAAACACAAAAAGTAAAATCATCGCCAAAAAAGGAAACAAAATAATATAAATTACTCAAAATATTAAATTTAGTATATAATAAATAGTATGCCTTAATTTCTTATTAAGCAACAAAACAAAAGAAACCACTCAAAATAATAAGTTTCCTTAATTTTTTTATTAATGAATAATTAAGAATAATATTTTTCATAACTTTATATTTTTCTGATAATTAATATAAAAATTATTTTCATAAATATGTGCCTTTAAAATAAAGACAATTGATCGCATAATAGTTTTGAATCCTTATTTTAATCTTAAATATTATATTGTATATAGATAAAGGAGAAAAAAAAAATAAGCCTTAGAGAAAATCTCAAAAAATTTAGGAAGAAGAAGAATGATAAAAACTCCAAAGACAAAAAAGGAAAAACAATATGACAAATCCAAAAACGTTTAAGAAAGAAAAAGATAATAAAAGTGTTATAGGAATAACTCATGCTTAAGAAAAAGATCATCACCGGTAAAAAAGTAATAAAATATATTAAGTACATGTCTATTTGTAGTTGAAACGTGAAAATGGAAAAAAAAAAGAAAAAAAAGTAGAAAATTTTCAAAATAAATAAAAATTAAAAGAAACATAATTTTTAATGTAACTTGAAGAATCAAAGCGAACGATATATATATATATATATATATATAAATGAAGAAAAATCTCGCCTATGTTACTAGATTTGAATTGGAAAATAAAAGGGAAACTAAATACAAATCTGAAACAAAAATTATATTTGAATAAGTTTAGAATTTAAATGAACAGAAAAAAAGAAAGTAAAGTCAAAAGATGACAAAACAAAATCCTATAAAATAGAAAACAAAAAGAAAAAAACAAAATATTGCACGATAAATATATTGAATGCAAAAAATATTATATACATACTTCCTATGATAAAATTTAGGAAAGAGATTCGGTAAAGAAATATGAAAAAATTGTCAAAAATATGACACAATATATATGCTCAAAGTCATGTTTATAATTGGAAAATGATCAACTATATATATATAATCTTACAAAAATGATTTATTTCTTTAAAACTTACACATTAAAAATATATAATAAATTATCAAAAAAAAAATATATATATTATACCAAATTTTAGTAATAGACTATTATAATCAATTTATTATATATATATATATATATATAACAATAGTTTTCTAAATTATGTAATTTTAATTGCAATAGTAAACTTAATTACACTTTAAAAATTTAGGGTTTAAAATCACTAAAATTTGTTTTTAAAAAGTTAATATATATTATTATCATCTCTTATATAAAACTAATATTTTTATAAATAATGGATCACACATAATTTTTATGAAAAGTATATTAAAATAATGGATCCAAGATCTAGTTACATATATAAGAAAAAAACTTATATATATAGACCCCTTGAAAAGCTAGAGTCTTAGAGGAACACAGACAAATAAAGTTGAAAAAATGGTGGAGACGAAGAAAAAGAAGAAGAAGATTAACCATAGCGACGACGAAGAGGACGATACTTTCTACTATCGCTATTCTTCCGTCGCAGCACCACCTTCTAAACAGCAAGCTTCTTCCTCGGCCAAATCATCAGCTCCCGGCGGATCTGGCGGCTTAGCTCCTTCCAAATCGACACTCTACGTCTCCAATCTCGATTTCTCCCTCACCAATTCCGACATCCACACTCTCTTCTCCACCTTCGGCAAGGTCGCTCGAGTCACTGTTCTCAAAGATCGCCACACTCGCCGTTCCCGTGGCGTCGCGTTCGTTCTCTACGTTTCTCGCGAAGACGCTGCTAAAGCGGCGCGTTCTATGGACGCGAAAATCCTTAATGGCCGGAAATTGACGGTTTCGATCGCTGCAGATAACGGACGAGCGTCGGAGTTTATAAAGAAGAGAGTGTACAAGGACAAATCGAGGTGTTATGAGTGTGGAGACGAAGGACATCTTTCTTACGAGTGCCCTAGAAACCAGTTGGGTCCAAGGGAGAGACCACCGCCGCCGAAGAAAAGAGGGCGGCGTAAGGAGGAGGAAGGAGAGGCTGAGGAAACGAGGGATTGGTCTACGGCGGCTGTGACTGAGGGATTCGAGGAGGAGAATTGGGCTTCGGTGGTTGATAATGAAGCTGGAGAGAGACTGAGAATGAGAGAAGCAGAGGAAGAAGAAGAGAGGAGGAAGAAGAGAAAGGAGAAGAAAGCTAACTACTTTAGTGATGAGAGTGATGATGAAGATTAGGTTATTTAGATCCTTTCTCTGGTTTGTGAATATCGAAAGAGACAGAGATTGATCAAACCTCTCATGAACAAATTCAATATCCTGCGTGATGTGGTTGTCTTTTGATCTTTGTGTCTACATGATATGGTGTACAATCTCCTGCAAGTTGATTCTCAGTTAATCTGCTTGTGCTCTAATTTGAAATTTTGTTTGATGAATCTGGATCATTGTTTAGATACTTTTTTCAGTAGTTGACGCTTCTTGATTCGAAGATTACATTATTGTTCATTAATGCATTTCAGCTTCTGATCTTAGGAAACAATCCATTGTATAGTGCAACTTACAGAGTCATAATGCATTTCAAGTTTTAAGGTTTAGTCTTTATTTTAGATGACTCTGGATATTTGTCCAAGAGACCTTTTCACTTTAAAAAAAAGGGAGGGAACTAGTATCAGTTCTTACTTTGATGATTTACATTCTTGTCTATCTCTCACTTCTTTATTTCAAATATACACTGGTGAATTTCAAAGCTGTCTTGGTGTCTTGCTAACTGAAAACTTTCAGCTGGAACCGCTCCCGTTCTGCATAGAGAAAAAGTGTTTGATTTCTTAATGCATATCAAGATTCAAGACCATGAATATACAACGTTTTTGAGTTTTACTAACCAGTAACTCATGATCTCCCATGATTTCTTCAATTAATTCAAAAATTGGTTTATCAGCACTGTTGGGAACCATAGCTGCAAACACAACTGGTTCCAGCCCTGCACTTGATCCACCAGTTTTTAAATAGACATACAATACAATATAGGCTTCCTTTTTATTGTATTTTGAATTTGTAAGGTACCAGTTTCTGGGAATGCATCAATGAACATCATCATCTCCTCTCCTGTCAAACCAGATAAGAAGCAGATCCGAGGCAGCGACTCCGCCATCTATACAACGGATTGATTGTAAGAAACAACACAAAAGAACCTTAAAATGGAAATCGAAAGCCACACATACTTTGACTCTCTTCAGGTCAGGCTGTTTTGTGTTAACTGCTTCCCATAACGAACGCGGGATCATATCTTCTGTACAGAACACGATCTGGAGTCCAAACAATTATGAAATCTCCAAAAGTTTAAGGATCTTGCAGGAGTTAGAGAGAGAGATTGATTACCTCCATGAATTCGCCATCCAGCTCCTTAAGAAGCTCTTGTATCTGCATTACAACATGATAAATTTATTCCAAAAAAACTTTGCCGTGTGATATGTATTTCCATTTCCATTACCTTTTGTGCTTCATGAAATTGTAAGCCAAGCAACAGCAAAACCTGGATAAAGAAGATAGAATCAAAGTGTTTGGTATGATCACAGACTTTTGACAGTAAACCAAAGATTTAAAGGATGAAAGAAACTGACTGGAGGGCCGAATTGAGGATCTTGAGGATCCAAAGGTGCAAACTTCGAATCCTCCTCAAGTGTCTGTGGAATCTCTTGAGCTGAATTTCTAACACACAGCTTTGTGTCTGTGAGGTGAGATTTGTTCTTTGTCCATAACAAAGAAGACTTAGCGAGCCCGAAGATGCGAGAGCTTACTAAGTATGTATATGAGGATGGAGACAGTGATGAAGAAGAAGAAGAAGTCGGCCTTGAGATTGCAAACGCAAACGAAGAAATCGACATTGCTCCTTCTCCCAATCTCATCTGTATGTGGCTTGTTAGATAAAATCCTTCCTTTAGCCAATCATGTTTCGCCATGTGTCCTACTCGGTTCTCTTCAAAAAAGAAGAAAACCTCGTCAAAATAAGTACTGTAAACCTGCTTAATTACAAATCTTCGATTTAGTTTTGCTGAGTTCAATTCCATCACTTTATTCCACACAAGTATACATTCCGCTATTTCAAAGGATTACAAGTAAAGAAGCGCAGAAAAAAGAGTCTACATTTTTCCCTTTTAGAATATAGTAATGTTTTTGGTGTCAGCAGAGTTTGATTTTAAACGAAATTGGACAACCACCCCTACATATATATATCTTTCTTATGAGATCAAATTGTAAAAGGAAACGTCACATGTTTACAACATGCCATCCACACGTTGTTTTTCTGTTTGCTACTTTTTAGGTTGCATCAAATCTGAGCAACCAGTTCCAGTTCCTCTTCCTCTGCAGGCTTAAGAGACTTGTGCATCCATCGCTTCAGCATTTTCAACGCAACTTTTGGCTGATCCATTGGAACCATGTGTCCTGCATCACGCACCTGCGTGTTTTTTTTTTTTTTTTTTTTTGTTTGTTTAAATCATCAAACCCTTTGTCGTTGTTACTATATAAGAAAACCAGCAGAACCAAGAAAGTCTGTTGTTTATATATGTAAGAAAGGCTGACCTTAAGGAAACTGAGTTGTTCATAAGTCTTTAGCGAGCCTGCGTCTTTGCCATCCACTACAAACGGAACTTCTTCTGCCGCCCCAAAGTTCGTTTTCCCTGACCACTCCATTGCATTCACCCACCTCGAGTTACCTGTTCCAATTTTAGATATATCAAGTCCAAGGTTTTTGCATATCATGTATCAGAAACTGAACATATACTATTATTACATTTGATCAAAAATTCACCTAGTTACATCACAAATGGACTTTTTAATGTGATTCCACAGCTTAGTGATAATCATATAATCTTGTGAGAATGCATTTTTTGTGTATGTACTAATTAGATTTACTTAGTTTTAGTCAACAGTTGAATTCTATCTGTTTCATTATTTCCGAGTCTGGATTTGATTATCTATGTTTTGGAACTTACCAAGCCAATTGCAGATAAGATCATATTCTCCGGCATAGATAAGAACGTTGATTCCATCTTCCAAGAGCGTGGGTATTCCAATCTCGAGATTCCTCATCCAATCTACAAGCATTGCCTGATAGACTGAACTACTGCAGGAGACAAAGTCTATGTCCCCAACACCTAGCGACTTCCTCACAGATTTCAGATTCAAAAATTTCTCCATGTTCGAGAAATCGTAGCACAAACTCCCCTTACACTTCTTCCTGATGTCGTAATACTACACAAAAAGTGTGATACAGTGTTACTCTTTCAGTTTACCCTTACTTTAAATGCGAAATTATTAAACACAAATTATTTCTACAAGTGAATATGTCTCTAGTGGATAGAAATGGCTTGCCAGAAAGAATATTATATTATCTAGAAATCAAATTATCAGTAAAAAAAATAGAAAGTTCTTTTGAGCTTACATTTATACCACCCGCATGACTCATTACACCAGAGAACAAAGAATTGCAAACAAGATATGATGCCAAACAAGAAGCTGTGCCATCAGTTCCTGAAAAAGCAAAAAAAAAAAAAAAAAAAAACATGGATTCAGAATCCATAGAACACACAGGGCAATGTAAAAGAGAACTTGATAAGGAAAAAGGGAGGAAGTACCACAAAGCTTGATTGATAGTTCGCACAGTGGGACAATCTTTTCTAAACGGTCATGCTCTTTTTGCGTGATTAAACCCATATCCAAAGCATAGTCAGGATAGGCTGGGTATTGGATTGCAGGATCTGTAAGCCCATTTCCAATGGCAAATCCCTGCAATTTTAAACATGTGAGTAACATACCTTCCATTAACACATAGAGGGAAACAAGAAACAGTCACATGCCTTTAGGTTAATATGAACTCCCTCATTAGCCTTGTTTCCTTTATGGACTCGGGAAGCCAAAGCCGGAATGTAGTGCCCAGCATATGACTCTCCAGTAATGTAAAAGTCGTTTTCTGCCAACTTAGGGTGCTCCGCAAAGAAAGCCTGAGGTAACATCAGGAACCATAATCACGATCTTGTTTACAGTTAAGTAAACATAGGTGGATCCCCATTTAATCCAAACTCAAGAAAACCAGAACAGTCTAACAGAGGTTTTTATCCAAGTCAAAGCTTGAAAGCAGAAAATTGCAGAAGAAAAAGTAATGCAAGAGACAAATCAAGTGACCAAACCTGCAGAAAATCATATAGATCATTGCTAACTCCATTTTCGTCATGACGGATATCACTTTTGTCTGTGGTGTAGCTGAAACCAGTTCCAACAGGCTGGTCAACATATAGAAGATTGGAAACCTGCAACAACAATTCTCAATAAACTCTCCTGTGCAAAAATGTAGAGCATTAAGGACTATATAGTATAAGATATAATACCTTGTCCCATCCATACTCATTCCAAGCAAGAGACATGTTATTAGTGATCGTGAAAGGACCATTCTCATAGAACATAGCCAACTCACTGCTACATCCAGGCCCTCCAGTCAACCAAATCACAAGAGGATCGTCCTTCTTGTTGCGTGACTCGAAGAAGAAGTAGAACATCCTATCACACACCAACCGAACAGATGAACAAATATTTAATCTATTCCCACTTCTTTGAGATTCCGAATAGAAAATGTCACCAAAAAGTTTAATGTTCAAATCGAATATTTAACCACAACCGAATCAAAGAGATAGCTGCAAGTTTCTAAATATATATATGAAACATATGCATAAACCAGAATCTAGAGTTAGATATAAACCTTGCGCCTTGAGATTTAGGGAGCTTGTAATAACCAGCATGATGACCTAAATCCTCGACAGTAGCGCCGCCATCGGCATCGGCAAGTATATTCGGGAATACGAACTTCCGTTCGACAATCGTAGATCCCTCCGCGGCATTGAGAGGCAAATCACCGACATCGATCAAGTTCAGATCCTGCTGCGGGAAAAGGTTAAGCTCCCGGATCAGCTTCTCCGCCCGCGTTGACGGCAAGCTCGATCTCTCGAAGCTGCGATCGTTCAAGAGAAACGATGAAGACGGAAACGTAAAAGCGATGAAGACGACGAAATGCAAGAGAAGAGGGAGGAAAGTCTGTTTCTCCATTTTTTTTCCCAACTAAGCTTTTTTTTTTCTTTTTAGTTTCTGTTTTTGAGATTGTTTGTATACAATTTGGAGAAGAAGGGACGCGTGGCAGAAAATATCAGATAAAAGATATATTCCGGTACGTGGCCGGGAAACTTGGGAGTTGGGGCTATTTTGGGAATTACGAGAAATAGTGGGTGATCTGTTACGTTTCAATTGGATAACGTCAAGGGTAATTAACGGTTAGTCACGCGAGTTGAATGGGAAGCAAAAGATAGAGAATGTGGGTCCCACTGGTTTACAAAAGAGAAAGAAAAAAAAAGAAATTAATCCGACCTGCCGGAATCGAACCAGCGACCTAAAGATTTCTTTGGGATATCCCACTACAGTCTTCCGCTCTACCAACTGAGCTAAGGTCGGTTTACTCATATTCTTAACATTAAATCTATATGAACGAACAAGGATGATGATGAAACATCTTTTGGGCCTCGCATTGAAATATGTTTTGTGGACAAAAATTTGTTGTACTCTTAAAGACTGAAATTGACTTACTGGTGAGGGAATATCGGGTGTCCATGAATTTTTATATAGAGATTTTCGAGCTTTGCTTTTAACTACAAAACTATACATAAATGATTTAGCTAAATCTCAAATTTAAAAAAACAGCCAAATTCTACATTTCTCTATTTGTATTATGCTGATGTTAACATGTTCTACACGGTCATGTTAGACGGCCCAAAAACATACTCGTCACCAATTGAACATCCAAATCCGACCCTGCAAAAAGCCCAAACTATATATGTATCAGAAGGCCCAATCCGAAACCACAATTGTAAATTTACGCCTACTCGGTTACAAAACTAAGATAATGAAAGAGAAGAAGACCGACTAACGAAATTAAGGAACCGTCTTATATAGATAGATATACATTTATGATTTGACTTTAAATTCATCGAGATAGTTTGGTTTTTGTTCGGTTTAATTTAGTCAGCAATTATGGTTCAACTCTCCAGAGCAAAAAAGTTGACGAGTTTTTAATCTGCCGTGCGAAACACCAACTCCGCCTTTGGGTTAAGTTTCGTGAAAGAGTTCCAAAAGAATTGGCAATAACGGTAGCTCTTCAGTCAGACACGTGTCAACAAGATTGTATAACTCTCCACGTGGCATCACGTGAACCAGTTGCTTAAACGGCTATGTTATCATCTTTCTCCTCCACAGTGGCCCCTACCTTGCTCTATACAGATGCAGTTTCTATGTAGATGCTTTGATCCTTTGGAATCTTCCACTAGTTTCAGTCTTCACGCATCATAATATTCAAAAAATACAAGAAAAGGAAAACTAAATACTAAGCGTCGCCGTTTCGGTCTGCTTCATAGCTCTTCTCCTCCTTTCCTTTTCCTTTTTAGCATCTTCATTTCTGCTTTCAGAACATACACCATTCGCCATAACGAAAAACAGAATCTTTTATTTCATTTTTTTATTTAAATAAAAGTACATAATTTTATTTTAAAATAATTAGTGATGAGGGCGTTGAATTCGCGGCTAGTTCTGATCGACATCAACAGCTCATGGCAAGCATCACGACGGTTGATCTCCGCCACCACAACCGCTTTTTCAACCGACTCCTCCTCATTCCGTCGAACACGTGGTGCTCGTCAGAGGATCGCTTCATCGAAGTCTCCGGCGTCTCCTGTGCGGAGACCATCCGATGGGTTCAGTTTCGATGTTCGGTCACCGTCAGCTGATTCGACGAACTCCGTATCGATAAAGACATCTACGGCGCCGCCTACGGTGGAGCTGGACGCTTTTCTCGAGATTCTTCCTCCGGCGACAAGGAAGGAGCTCGTTAAGCACGAGGCGATCGGGGAATTGATCGAAGTGGTGATGGATTTAGGGAGAAAGCCACTGGCTAGATTCCCTTCCGGCGATTGGGTGATCTCAGAGCAGCCTGTCACACAGCAGGATCTGAAGCTTGCTGTATCAAAGGTGTGTGTGTCTCTGATCTAACACATGCAACTAACTTTCTCAAGTGTGTTTTAGCTAATCTCACTACTAATGATCAAATGTGTTTATTGAATTTGATCTGATGAGAAGATGAATGCTTTCAATTAAGGTTGGAGATTTTTCCGATGATAACCGATCGGGGATAAACAGATCTTTGCATCGTATAAGCGCTATACGTAACCGGAAACTGCAAATAATTGGTCTAACATGTCGAGTGGGTCGAGTAGTATCAGGAAGTGCAGAAATTATAAGAGACTTGATAGAAGGAGGAGGATCTATCTTGGTCATAGGATCTCCTGGAGTTGGTAAAACAACTTTAATCAGGTACATTGATTTAGATCTCCGTTTTGTGCATCATCACTATGAACTTATAAATACTGGTTGCTGTTAAACTGCTATTGATACATGTTAGCTTTGTATAGAGAAATCGCACGGATGTTAGCTGATGAACACAGGAAACGTGTAGTGATTGTTGATACGTCAAATGAGATTGGAGGTGATGGTGATGTTCCTCATTCTGGAATCGGCCGTGCTAGGCGGATGCAAGTTCCAAATGTGAATTTACAGCACGATGTATTGTCTTTGAACTCTTTAACCTTGTGATAATATGGTGTAGGAGGAAGGGAATCAAAAGGATCTTGTTGTATTTAATCTGTTCTTCATGCTAATAACCTCATTTAGGTTATGATTGAGGCGGTCGAGAATCATATGCCTGAGGCCATCATTATCGACGAGATAGGAACCGAGCTTGAAGCTTTAGCTGCCAGCACTATTGCTCAACGAGGGGTTCAGCTTGTTGCAACTGCTCATGGGATGACTATAGACAACATTATCAAAAATCCGTCTTTACAAATTCTTATTGGTGGCATTGAGGTATGGCCTTACACTACAACGTTGATTTTTCGTTTTACTCTCTTGTTATCTGAGTCAACCTTAATTTGAATTATTTTACACAGAGTGTGACTCTTGGTGATGAAGAAGCAAGGAAAAGAAAAGTGCAGAAGACAATTCTTGAAAGAAAAGGACCTCCAACATTTACTTGTGCCGTAGAGATGATATCGAGAACCGAGTGTCGTGTTCATCAAAGACTAGATGTCACTGTTGACGCTATACTAGCTGGTAAGTTAAATGTGTCCATTTCCTGATAGTGAGCAAACAAATGGGAAAACCAAACCGAACAAACTTCTTGGTTATTATAGGGAAATCAGCTCCATTTGAGATTCGTCAAATTCGTGGGGAAGACGATGTTCCTCATAAGTTAGTGACTACCTTTCCTTTGGAGAACCTTGAAGAGGAGGAGCCTGCACCATTGCTCAATAGAAATTTTGCAAGTGAAGTGCTTTCTGATGACGAAGATGAAGATTTTCGCCCTGTTCAGTATAATAAGGCCAAGGCCAGCAGTAACATATACACGAGCCCAAGAAGCTCACCTGTTCATGTTTATACTTACAATGTAAAGAACCTGATCTTTTCTTCTCGAGCCTTTTCTGATCCTTGAAAAATAATCTTGATCTTAAACAGCCAAGATACTAACAATATAGATATGCTATCCTCTGATTGTGTTCTAGGTCCTTGAAGCTGATCTCCTTCAAGTAGCTGAAGTTATGGGCCTAGACGACGAAATAGAAGTGACAGATGATGTTGGAGAAGCAGATGTCATTCTAGCATCAAGTTCTGAATTGAAACAGAATTCATCGATCCGTCGTGTTGCCAAATTACACAAGTTACCGATATTTGTTATTAAGGTATCATTCTTCCTGCATGACTGATGATGATTCACTGCATTCCTTTTTTCTTATTAATTTGATTCATTTCTTCCTTCCTGTTTATACCTTGCAGTCAACTACAATGGCTCAGATGGTCAAGGCAGTCCGAATGATCCTTGGGAGAGAATCATTTGGCTCAGCCCCTAAAACCATAGAGAAATATTCTGTTGATGATATTGAGATCAAAGATGATGCTCCTGAGAGCAAACCCAGTTTAGAAGAACTTGACGCCCTCGAGGTAACTCTCATCCCCCTTCTGTTGATATTCTCGGAACTTTCCAATAGAGATGGCTTGTTATCTCAGATCAGTCTCTTGAACCTACCAGCTAATTAGTTGATTAGGATTCCTACACCTCTTGTGACAAAAGGCTCAATACAGTTCAGTGAAAATGTATTAGAGAGCCTTGTGAGTGTAAGTACTGATATATACCCATGTTTCTGATACGCAGGAAGTCCGTCTAGCAATCGAATACATTGTAATCCCGGGAGGGGAACCAGTGGAGCTTCTCCCTAGGCGGTCAGACATAATAGTTCGGCAGCTAGAGCTGGTGGAGAGTTACCAACTCGCTGTGGAGAACCTGGGCACTCACCTCAATCCGCGCCTTCAGATTCTTCCTCGTAGATCCACCAAGAAGATGTTGCCGTCTTCATCCCCAAAGAAAGCAGCAGATGATAGTGTGGGGAATACCGTTACTCGTCTTCCTTTTCTTAAGGATTGACATCTCTGACTGCATATGGACAAGAGATATACTACATTAGTTGGAGACACTCTTTGAACATTGTACATTTTACTGTAAGTCTTGGTAAATAAACTGTTTGTGTTGTTGCTCACTACTCATGCAATTTATGTTTACAAAATGCAATGCTTTGTCTTCTTTATCCTTTATCCTGAGGGGGTAATCTGTATAACGTTTGAGGACAAAAACAGGGCACAAATCTGTAGATATTTCCTTGTTAATTTATAAATAGAATTTCGTTAAGAATAACTACAGGATGTCTATTTATTTTTATGTATTTGGTTTCCAAATTAAGTAGACAGTTCTTTCGATTAATTGTTAGCATTTTTTCATCAGATGGTTACATGATTATTAATGTATACACATAAAATTACAAAGGAAATGTTTAGATCTGATCCTTTGAAATATGGAAATCTGCGTTTGCCAAAAAAAAAAAAGAAAGTTTATGGAAGTCTGCTTCTGGGTGTTTAGCTATATATTGGTTTACGCATGCATTACTGATTCGGATACACAGACAACTCTGAAACAAAACCTAACTTCTCAGGATCATTACAAAATCCAAAAGCATCACCTTTATAGTATCATAGTTGATTTGAACACACACAATGACCAAAAAACAGAGCTTTAAGAACACAAAACAAGCCTCATATCTACCTCTTATTCTGGAACCGGAATCAGACTTGGAGTATACACATAGCTAAACTTAAGCGGGTCATAGACGTCTGGAGCTTCACATCGTCCGACCTCGGTTTTTTTTCTTATTCCACCTTGATCAATTTCGTAAAGAGTGATGCAAGTATACCACTTTTGATCTTCTTCTTGAACTTCCTCGCACCATACAATGTTAATTCTGTGCTTGCCAATGGAGTATCCCTGACGAGCAATAGTATCTTGGGACTGTAACTCGGGAAGATCAGGTGAAGTGACATTGAAGTATCTGCTAAAGGAAACAGCACCGTCATTCAACTTGGTTGTCACCGACACATGAAATTCCCCTGAATCTTCTTCTTGTTGAAACAGAGAAAGTCTATCTCCATTGAAACATCCTAAACGCTTAATCCAATAGCTTGGACAATCGCAAATAAACTTGAATGTTTCCGTAGAGAAATCAAAACATTGAATGCTGCCTCCCTCTTTCTTTAAAGCTATCCAATACATATCACCATTCATAGACACACCTTCGCAGTCAGTATCTACATCCCCATCAAATTTAGCATCAATACGTCTCCACGATTTAGAGTTGAATTCATAGATCTCGTACTTTCGATTACTAAGCAACTTAGGATCAGAAAAGCTCAAGATTTTGTAGTTATCACGACATGTATTAGCGTACCCAATCCCGTAGTAATAATTGTTCCAGAAATAGTTGGGGGATTCGATCCATTTTATTTTCCTCGAAGCCGGGTTCCAAACTGCAATATTTGAATAAATCTTTCTTCGTTCGTAATCTAAATCAGCATATATACACAGCATTAGTCCATCACAGTGAATCATATAAGTAGTCCGTTCTGGATCTAACTCGTCTGGGACTGGTGAATCCGAGACGATTCCGGTCACCGGATCAATGACATGAGACGTCTGATATCTTATGAATCGTTCCGGAGAGTACTGATCCAAGTGAGTGTAGATGAACTTCTTGTTCGTGATGAGAGCGTAAAATTTCTTGCACGTCGATTTGAAGCGGATCAAAGATTCGGCTGGAGTCCTGTAAAGTATTTCTTCGATTAACTCAAATGGCAGCGACGGCAACAACAAACGGCGTGAGGAAACCATGGACGCTTGCTGTGAAAAGATTTCAATCGACTCAAAGATTTTGATTCTTGGATATGGTTTCTTGTTTCTGGTAGGTTTAAGACTTTAGGCGCCAATAAGGAAGAAGAAACAGAGATCAGTTTGTGGTTGTTAAAATTATGAATATGTATTTAAACCTCATCGACTTGAGTAAACAAACCGGTTACGGTTAAAACGAACCGATAATTGCGTTTAACCGGATCGAAATACCCAATCGAATTACTGAAAAGCTAAAATTGGCGGGAATTGCAGAGACTGATCTCCTCTCACTATGATTAATTAACAAGCACTTATCTAATTAATTAAAATAAGAGCCCTCTACATGCAATTTGATTGGGGATTTTGACCGTTTTACCCTCGTAACTCGTATACTCTCACTCACTCTCTCGTCTCTCTTTCTTCCCTCCGGCATTCAAATTCCGATTCCGATAGCGACACGACGAGCCATTAGGGTTCACAATGGTTCGAGCGACGGTTCTTACAGTCGGTGAAGGTTCGAATATAGTCTCTTGCTTACCAAATCTCTCTTCGCCTTCCTAGTTCTGTGATTTAATTTGAAGTAGAGAGCTCACATCTCGGGAGATTCTTTCACTCGGATTTCAGATGGTTTTGTTCCCATTTAGATGCTAAATTGATTCCCAGTAATCTAGTTCTGTGATTTAATTGTTCGTTTTTTCTCTTCGCATTCGTTTGTTTCAATCTCATTTGAATTGTTCTTTGTCGATTCTTAGGGTTTGCTTCTGTATTTTCTCGAGTTGCACGAGAATGCCACGATTGGTTACGTTTAGGTTTGTTTATAATTTTTAAATGGAATCTGTAGGTGTGCCTAATAACAAATCAAAAGGAGAGAAAATGGTTCTGGAACCTCCCATGAACAGTGCACAGAGACGAAAACTTGGGGATATCACTAATTTGCAGAATCAGAAAAACTTAATGAACCAGGGAGCGAAGCAGCAGCAGCAACAAGCTATATTTGTCTCTTCCAAAGAAAACGCTGAAACACTTCAAAAGGCACTGCTTTTTCCATTTGAGAGTTCATGAAATTATTTATGACTGCGCTTATTCAGGGAAATAGATTTTTTTTCTTTTTCTTTGAGTGTGCTTATTCAGGTGCTTTATCAACTTGTTTTTGCAGGAAAACATGAAACTGATGAAAGTCGTCGTGGAGAGAGAGTAATCTTTGTTCGAATATATGTATCTTGTGAGTATTGTTTACATTTATTTGTTGCTAATACTTTTTATGGTTTTGTGGCTACAGTGGAATCAAAAGTGAGCTGCAGAAACTTAGGATTAACTTTCAGAAGGTTCAACAACAGAATTTGCTACTTGCTCAGGCAAACACTCGTATCTTGGCGGTACGTCTCATATATTTATGGTTCAATTGGAAATGATTTTGGGAATAATATGGCTACTGTGTGATTTCAAAGTTATTTTTCATTATTCTTTCCTGGCAGGAGTTCAATCTAAGCAAAGACCAAGTATGGTTTTTCTGGAACCCAACTTGCTCAAACACAGGCTTGTTTGATCGTTAATTATAAGTTCCTCAGCTGAAATTTTCTGTGCATTTCAGCTGAAAGTACTTCAGCACGAACTTGGTTGCAAGAATGGATTAGTCATGGCCAGGAAAATACTGTTTAAGGTATGTTATCGATTCACCATTACAAACCATAATTACAAACTAAAAGTCATGCATCACAAGTCAAGGTACCTATGAGGTTTGGCTTTTGTGACCTCTGAAATAGGATATTATCACCATGATGGTCCATTATGCGCATGTTTTCTTCTGCATTGTTGTGACTTTCAGGCTCCCCCAAACGCTTTTATTTTATTTTTGGTTCGTCTATATTAAGATTGAGAATAGAGCAATCATGAAAATACGAAAACCCTATACAACAATAAAAGTATTTGAGGAGCTTGAGGAGCAAGGTGTTATCTTGTGGATAAGTATCCTAAACCGTTATAAAGTAAGTCCATATGAAACCCAAACCAAATAATATTTTAGAATCTATTGGATAAAGATCAAGTTGATTTAATAATATATCATAAGATTTAGATAAGTTTTATTTCTAATTTGGATAGATTTAACTCTTGTGTATATATATATATATATAGTTGTATGTTATTCATTAATCAATAACAGAAACCCAAACCTTTCTTCTATCTTATCAAAAAGCCACCGGCACTTTTTACTTAAGGATGTGGGAGCTTCATGATGATTTGGTAGAGGAGATACTTTGTCGCGTTCCAGCTACATCTTTGAAACGGTTACGATATACTTGCAAACTATGGAACCGTTTATTCAACGACAGGAAATTCACAAGAAAACACTTTCATAAATCCCCAAAGGAATCTCTAATCCTCATGTTTACGAAGTTAGGGTTTTATTCGATGAGCATCAATCTCCATAGATCTCCAACTGCAAAGATCACCGCTGAACTTAACCTAAGCGACCCTGATTTTAGTTTAGATAAATTCAAGATCAAGCCATCCTTGCACAGTTCTGATGGCTTATTGTTATGTTCCTGCTTCAACACAGATGAAAATATTAGGGTCGTGGTATTGAACCCGTGTACTGGTCAAACCAAGTGGATCAAACCAACAAATAGTTACGGCTTAGGTTACTACTATGCTCTTGGATCCTACCAAGACAACATATCCGGAAATAATAGCTACAAAATATTGAGCCACAAGTTTAATCGTGGTCAATATATAAACTTCGAAATCTGTGAGATTAACACTAATATATGGAGGATTCTTGATGTCACTATGGACTGCCAATTAATATGCTTTGAGAGTGTGTCTTTGAAGGGAAAGACTTACTGGATTGGTAGAGATGAAAAAGAGAAACAGCTCGGAATATTCTTAATCAGTTTTGATTATACAACAGAAAGGTTGGAACGTGGGTGTGTTCCGTTTCGATACCCTAGATATCTAAACATGTCTTTATCTGTTGTTAGAGAAGAGAAACTTTCCGTGTTACTACAACCTGAGGTTACATCGAAGACAGAGATATGGGTGACAAATAAGATTGGTTATGAGACTAAAGTGGTGTCGTGGATCAAGGTATTAGTAGTGGATTTGAAGCCTAATTTGGGCGTATACTTCTTGGTCGATGAGGAGAAGAAAGTTGTCGTCTATACTGAAGCCAAGGATAAAGGCCAAAACAAGGTGTACATCATTGGAGAGGAAGTTAAGGAAGTGACTTTTGTCGTCGAATTAAGACCATATTTGTTTAATTATGTTCCAAGTTTGACTCAAATCCAGCAAGGTAATGATTAAGCTACAAGCAAATTCTTTTTTCTTTTTCTTTTTCTTTTTTTTTTTCCTTAACTTGTTATTTCACTGGTATCTTAGCATAATTCTGCTTCTGGGTGTTTAGCTATATAGTATTGGTTTACGCATGCATGACTGATTCTCTATAACTCTGAACCAATGCCTTAAAAACTTGTCAAGATCGATACAAAAACCAAAACCACTAGTCAATCTCAATAACATATGTATAGTATCTTAGTTAAATTTCAACATATATGGTAGAATATCAACATACAAAATGACATAAAAACAGAGCTTTAGAAGACGAAAAAAAACCCCTCTTATTCTGCAACGGGAATCAGACTCGGAATATACATAATACACATAGGGACAACTAAAAGCAGACATACAAGGCTGACTCTTCATATCGTGCTGTCTCAGTCTTTTTTCCTAACCCACCTTGATCAAAGAGTGATGTAAGTATAGAACTTATTTCTGTGCTTGCCAACGGAGTATCCCTGATTTGTCATCTTGTTGGAACAGAGAAAGTCTATCTCCATTGAAACATATCCTAATCGTTTTCTCCAATTGCGTGGGCAAAAAACAAATGTGCTTTAACGCTTCCATGGAGAAATCAAAACTTAGAATGAAGCCTTGTTTATTCTTTACAGCTATATCCAATACATACCACCATTCACAGACACACCTTCGAAACCATCAGCTACTCCCCCCCATCAAAATTAGCATCAATACCTCTCCACGAATCAGAGTTGGATTCATACATCTCACACATTCGATCTGGTTTATCATGATAACCAAACGAACAAAAATGGTGCTTGTTTTCAAACCTGTAAATGAATAAAGCAAGCGAATCGGTTCTATTTAAAAACCGGACCGAAATACCAATCTAGGCTAACTTCCTTTCTTCGTTTCTAAGATTCCTTTTTCGTCAAGTCTCCTCCTTCTTCTACTCTTTTTAAGAGTAGTTCAACAGAGAAAAAGTTAGATTTTGAGTGCTTTACTTAGATTCTTACATTAACTTCTTCTAAAATGGATATCTTTGGATGTAATATATATGACATCCATTACAAAATTTACAGATTTTGTTTTTCTCCAAAACCTAATTAAACCCCTAAGAACTAGACGTAATATATAAAGTAATAAAATAAGTACTCATTGTATTTCTTGTAAATTCATCTGATTACTAGGATACCGATTTTTTCTTTTATCAATGCATTAGTTTAACCAACATTTTCGAAAAAGCTTACACCTCTCATATTTTTGTGTGTGTGTGTAACTGGAGAAGGGATTTTGAACAGAGTAAAAAAATATACAGTGGACATTGAATAATTACTTTGGATCACATGACTGATTCTGATACACATGCAACTCTGGATCAAAACCTAAAACTTATCAAGATCATTACAAAAACCAAAACCGGGGTAGGTCAATGTCAATAACATCTGTATAGTATGTATCATAGTAGATTTCAACAAACATGGTAGAAGGATCAACAAAAAACAGAGTTTTAAGAACACGGAACAACCCTCATCTGTATATATCTACCTCTTATTCTGGAACCGGAATCAGACTTGGAACATACACATAGCTACATAAAAGCTGGTCATGGTAGCCAAACTCTTCATGTCGTCCTGTCTTAATTTCTTTTCTCATCCCACCTTCATCAATATGGTAAAGAGTGATGTATATATACACCTCATCACCTTCTTCTACTTTTCCCTCGCACCATGCCATGATGTTTCTGTGCTTGCCAATGGAGTATCCCGGACGAGCCATAACAAAATTAAACAGTAACGCCGGAAGACTAGGGCTAGTAGTGACATTGAGATACTTAGTAAATGAAACAACTCCATCAGTCAAGTTGTTTGTGACCCACACCTCAATATCTCTTGAATCTTTATCTTGTAGTAACAAAGAGAGCCTATCTCCATTGAAACAGCCTAATCGACGTACCCAATACGAACAAGGACAAAAGCAAAGGTTCTTGAATGTTTCCACAGAGAAATCAAAACTTAGAATGAAGCTTTTAGTAGCAATCCAATACATATTACCCTTCACAGACACACCTTTGCAATCCGTAACTACATCCCAATCCAACGTACTATCTATTTTCCAATCAAACTTAGCATCAATACTTCTCCACGAGTCAGACTTGAATTCATACATCTCAAATTTTTGATCACGCATAAACTGAAAACTAGAAAACCTCAAGATTTTGTAGTCATGACGAGACGTGTTGTCGTATCCAATCCCGAAGCCGTCAAACCTCCAGTAACGAACCGACGGTTCGATCCATTTGATTTTCTTTAAAGCCGGATTCCAAACTGCGAGCTCGGCGTCTCTTGTTCGGTTGTAACTCCAGTCACCAAACATATACAGCATTAGTCCATCACAGTGAACCATATAAGATATCGAATGTGGCCTGCGAAGCCCCTCTGGGATTGGTGAATCTGAGCTGTTTCCGGTCACCGGATCCATGATTTGAACCGCATCATTATTATCGATTCTTATGAATCGTTCCGGAGAGTGATCATCCAAGTGAGTGTAGATGAACTTCTTGCTGGTGATGAGAGCGTACCAATCTTTGCACGTCGATTTGAAGCGGATCAAAGATTCGGCGGGAGTCCTGTAAAGTATTTCTTCAATTAACTCAAATGGCAGCGACGGCAACAACAAACGCTCTGAGGTGGAAGCCATGGACGCTTGCTGTGAAAAGATTTCAATCGACTCAAAGATTTTGATTCTTGGATATGGTTTCTTGTTTCTGGTAGGTTTAAGACTTTAGGCGCCAATAAGGAAGAAGAAACAGATATCAGTTTGTGGTTGTTAAAATTATGAATTAGTATGTATTTAAACCTCATCGGACTTGAGTTAACGAACCGGTTACGGTTAAACCGAACTAAAAATGGTGTTGTTTTCAACCTGTAAATCGGTTCTATTTTAACCGGAACGAAATACCCAATCGAATTACTGAAAAGCTAAAATTGGCGGGAATTGCAGAGACTGATCTCCTCTCACTATGATTAATTAACAAACACTTATCTAATTAATTAAAATAAGAGCCTCTACATGCAATTTAATTGGGGATTTTGACCGTTTTACCCTCGTAACTCGTATACTCTCACTCACTCTCTCGTCTCTCTTTCTTCCCTCCGGCATTCAAATTCCGATTCCGATAGCGACACGACGAGCCATTAGGGTTCACAATGGTTCGAGCGACGGTTCTTACAGTCGGTGAAGGTTCGAATTTAGTCTCTTGCTTACCAAATCTCTCTTCGCCTTCCTAGTTCTGTGATTTAATTTGAAGTAGAGAGCTCGCATCTCGGGAGATTCTTTCACTCGGATTTCAGATGGTTTTGTTCCCATTTAGATGCTAAATTGATTCCCAGTAATCTAATCCGTTGTGGATCTTTGATAATTGTTCGTTTTTCTCTTCGCATTCGTTTGTTTCAATCTCATTTGAATTGTTCTTTGTCGATTCTTAGGGTTTGCTTCTGTATTTTCTCGAGTTGCACGAGAATGCCACGATTGGTTACGTTTAGGTTTGTTTATAATTTTTAAATGGAATCTGTAGGTGTGCCTAATAACAAATCAAAAGGAGAGAAAATGGTTCTGGAACCTCCCATGAACAGTGCACAGAGACGAAAACTTGGGGATATCACTAATTTGCAGAATCAGAAAAACTTAATGAACCAGGGAGCGAAGCAGCAGCAGCAACAAGCTATATTTGTCTCTTCCAAAGAAAACGCTGAAACACTTCAAAAGGCACTGCTTTTTCCATTTGAGAGTTCATGAAATTATTTATGACTGCGCTTATTCAGGGAAATAGATTTTTTTTCTTTTTCTTTGAGTGTGCTTATTCAGGTGCTTTATCAACTTGTTTTTGCAGGAAAACATGAAACTGATGAAAGTCGTCGTGGAGAGAGAGTAATCTTTGTTCGAATATATGTATCTTGTGAGTATTGTTTACATTTATTTGTTGCTAATACTTTTTATGGTTTTGTGGCTACAGTGGAATCAAAAGTGAGCTGCAGAAACTTAGGATTAACTTTCAGAAGGTTCAACAACAGAATTTGCTACTTGCTCAGGCAAACACTCGTATCTTGGCGGTACGTCTCATATATTTATGGTTCAATTGGAAATGATTTTGGGAATAATATGGCTACTGTGTGATTTCAAAGTTATTTTTCATTATTCTTTCCTGGCAGGAGTTCAATCTAAGCAAAGACCAAGTATGGTTTTTCTGGAACCCAACTTGCTCAAACACAGGCTTGTTTGATCGTTAATTATAAGTTCCTCAGCTGAAATTTTCTGTGCATTTCAGCTGAAAGTACTTCAGCACGAACTTGGTTGCAAGAATGGATTAGTCATGGCCAGGAAAATACTGCTTAAGGTATGTTATCGATTTGTATGGAATTTTCGTTGACCATAATTACAAACTAAAAGTTAATCAGTTAAAAAATTGTCACCTTTTCTTTCCAGGAGAAAACCCTTCCATGTACACTTCATGCATCAGAAGTCAAGGTACTTTTGAGAATTGGCTTTTGTGTCCTCTGAAATAGGATATTATCACCCTGATGCTCCATTATTTGCATGTTTTCTTCTGCCTTGTTGTGACCTTCAGGCTCCCGCAAACGCTTATGGTAGGGCTTGCAAAAGCTTTCAGCCAAATGGTGCAGACCATAAGAATGGTAAGATAAAGCAACAGTCAAGCATGAAATGCTATGGTTTAAATCCTTGCGGATCCAAGGGATCTCTATGCTCACCTTTAATGACTTTTTCGCTTCATTTTCAGCTTCAGAGAGCTCCAATGTTAACTCATTGCAAATAAATGAGAAAGCCAACAATAAAAGGTTCAGTCTCTCTCTTGCTCAGTCTGCTTGATGTTTCATCTATTGTATTGTAAAAACTTTTGGCCAATCAGGTTATCCTGGAGTTGTTGCTTTTCTTTGTAGGAGAGTTTCTGCAAGGAAGAGTCCCGCCGATTCCGAAGTACTAGATATTATTGGCAGACCGGGAGATACATGTCCGATGGAAGACAACATTGACAACAGGAAGTTGGTCTCTGATGGTGACAATGCTGCTGATAAAAAGGAGTTTGTCCTTGATTCCGAAAATCATATAAACGACAATGTCCAAAGGAAGAGGTTCATTTATTCAATGCGATTAGATGACTTAATTATATATTTGTATTTCACTACTCATCTGTGCTTTTATTTTTCTTTTGGGTTGTTTTTGCTGCAGTTATTGTGCAGGACGGCAGTCTGTCAGTTCTAAAACTCGAGAAACCAGCCAAATGGATAACTTACAAAAAGTGGTTGACGCCAAAGAAATTCAGGAGAAGGCAAGGTTTGTTAACTGCCTTTTTTCTTGTTTCAAATTTAGGTATAACATTCTTTCTAAGCGGATGAAAACTAGTGGAAATGACTAGTGAGTTTGCACTCTCTGTTTCAAGCAGGTTCCCTTTGATAAGGCGTTCTGCCCGGTTAAAATCTCAAGAACCTGAGCCATCTGTAACCTTCCATGAGTGTACAGAGACAACCAGGAGGAGGAGGTCTGCGATAAGCGTTAGGCCTTGCTTAAAAGTTGTGTACCCTTGTGAAGATTGCTAAAAAAGCGATTTAATCTTTCGCAGGTCTGCGATGTTTAATATCCAAGAGCTGGGCATTATTCAAAACTTGAATGGTTTATATGATAATCAAGAGATTGCTGCAAAGGCCGGGTTCGTAGAAGCAGCATATGTTCTTTCTTATTCCATTCCATTGATTAGTAACTTATTCCTGAACCAAGTACAGTTATGCCACTTACGTTTTTTTTTCTCCTTTCTTTATGGATGCCATTTCAGATGCTCTGTAAGTGAACAGCCTATCGGGTCTAAACCTGAGGCAGTCGAACAACATCACACGAAAGAGACAACCAGGAAAAGCAGGTTTGTAGTGATAGACAAATTTCCTACATATATTCTGCAGAATTGCAGAGTTAAGACTGCTATGTAATGAGATTTTATTTTTTGCAGGGTATATTCGAGAAGACAGTCTGCGAGATTTAATTTCAAAGAGCTAAGCGTGACTGAAAACTGGAATGGTCTACATGATGATCAATTGGTTGCTGCAAATGCTGGGTTTGTAGAAGCAGCACATGTTCTTTCTTTTTCCACTCCTCTTGATTGGTAACTTATTCATAAACCAACTACATTTATGCCACTTTTGCTTTTTTTTTTCTTTATGGATGTCATTTCAGATGCTCTGCAAGTGAAGAGTCAATCGGGTCTAAACCTGAAGCAGTAGAACCACACGACACGAAAGAGACAAGCGGATTAAGCAGGTTTTGTAGTGGTAGATAAATACACTATATATTCCGCTGTATAAAACTATTAAGACTGTTATCTAAATGGTATACTTGACAGAGTCTCTTCAAGAAGACAATGTGCAAAAATTAAATCTCAGAGAGACATCAAAGGATCCACAGATCCTCCTTTGCACAATGACATTGTTGAGGAGTCTAGTCAGATATCATCTTCAATTTCAATGGAGCTTAAAAGAGAATCAAAGAACAAACCAAGAGGTGATGAAGCAGAGGATATGAGAAAAACATATGTTGGAAGACCTGTAAGGCAAGCTGCTGGAAAAATCAAATCATACAAGGAAGTCTCACTTAAGGAGAAGATGCGAAGGAGCTTTTGAGTCTCTCTCATGACCGAATATATCGTCTGAGCCTCTTATATATTTGGTTCTGTGACTTGGCTTGTGTTGAATGAGCTTTTGGTTGAAGCTATAATCACAGTGTATATTGGTGGGTGGTTTTGCTTCTTTTAGATCAATGAGAGCTAGCGAGTGTTAAAGCCGCTATATAGACAGACAGTCTGATACGGTTTGATGGAGAACCTTTGTGAACGATTCTAACTCTACTAAAAAAAATGTTGGAATAATTGGTCAGTGTGATCAAATGATTCAAATCTTTAGGAATTTCATTAGTTTCAGGGGTACTTATACAATGTTATCCAAATAATGTAAATACCTTTTTCCGACAAAAATCTCATCCAATTTATAACAAACAAAAAAAAGATTATCTCATTTAATTCATGAACTTGCCATTAATATTTTTAGAATCATAAATACATAAACCATTATCGATATTTAATCTACAAATACATAAAATATTACATGTATGAATGACCTAGACATCTAAGTTTGTTTGATCTAGTGTCACTGTTGTGTCATCATCCATATCCATATCCAAATCCAAATCCAAATCCAAATCCAAATAATATGACTGAAATTTTGTTGTTTTGTTAATACAACTATATATTACAGAATAAACAAAACAAATGACACAAGATCAAACAAACTTAATACTCCTAAATATGTTGGGCGCCGACAGAAGAATAAATAAATAATAAGTTGGGCCACTTTAATTGAATTTTATGGCCCAGTAGTATTCAAGGTCACCCGTCTTCTTCCTGACACTTTCTACTTTTATCGTTCATTGTCAGTCTATCACTAATATCTCTTCACCAAAAAAAATTTGGTTCTTTTCTCCAAAATGATCATCTCTTGACCACAAGTACTAAGCGACGATGACAGTGGAAAAAAAATCGGTGGGAAAATGCTGAAAATTCAAAATTGGTTTTCTCATAATCATGGACGCTTATGCTGTTCCGCAGATTGTCGATGCATCGATAATGCATTCTCTCTCTCTCTCTTCAACTATGGACAATTAGCTTTCTGGAGTCCTAATTGGAGAAACAAGAAGACAGATAACATCTGGATTTTGTCACCAAGTTACTAGTAAATAGTGTTAAGCTCTCCAGAGACATGCTTTAAAAAAATTGAAAATATTATTAGTATTATTCTGTTTTTTTTTAAAACGTGACAGTTTCCAAAAATTCAATAATGATGACTTATGAACCAACCAAGTCAATTACGGTACGCCTTTTGCGTGTGTTTT
The DNA here is from genome assembly GCA_963667165.1 of Barbarea vulgaris. NCBI lineage: Eukaryota > Viridiplantae > Streptophyta > Magnoliopsida > Brassicales > Brassicaceae > Barbarea > Barbarea vulgaris. The sequence goes on from OY763893.1 coordinate 3,608,011, forward strand.
CTTTTTTATTAACTAAAAAACGATTCAATAATTAATTTGTCCATAGAAGGAAAGGAAGGCACTGAGACTGGTTTCTCAGATAACGGATTAATGGCTAAGGCCAACGTTTCCTCTGTTCTGCTTCTGCTTCTTCTACATATTATTATCTATACTCAGCTTGCTGATTCTGCCTCTATCGTCAAGTTTCTTCCTGGTTTTGAAGGCCCTCTTCCCTTTGAGCTTGAAACCGGGTTTGTTTTCTCTGCTCCTGATTGAAATTTTTAGTGTTTTTGGAGATTAATCTTAAGTATTTGTATGAATATGGATTCTTTGTGAATGAAAAGGTATATTGGTGTCGGTGAGGAAGAGCAAGTGCAATTGTTTTACTACTTCATTAAGTCTGAGAGGAATCCAAAAGAAGACCCTCTTCTTCTATGGTTAAGTGGAGGACCTGGCTGCTCTTCTATCTCTGGTCTTCTTTATGAGAATGGTACTATTTCATTCTCTTAACTCGTTCTTGTGTCTGCTGCTTCTGTGACTTTATTTGAATTAAAAATAAATAAATAAAACAGGGCCTATGGCTATGAAGCTTGAGGTTTATAATGGAACTCTTCCTTCCTTAGTTTCTACTGTTTATTCATGGACTAAGGTATTGTCTTTCATTAATTACACCATTCACGATGGGTTTTTTTTTTTTTTTTTAATTCACGATGTTTTCATCTTTTAACTTGTGTATCATTTTTGTTTCTTAGGTTTCGAATATAATATATTTGGATCAGCCTGTTGGAACTGGCTTCTCCTACTCAAGAACTCAACTTGTTAATAAACCAAGTGATTCAGGAGAAGCCAAGAGGATCCATGAGTTTCTTCAAAAGGTTAAAAAAGCTTTTTTAACTTAATTATTTAGTTTCTTGAAACCATATCTTCTTTATGCATAGACCACATATTGGTTGTTTTGCAGTGGCTAAGCAAGCATCAAGAGTATTCCTCCAATCTTTTCTATGCCGGCGGAGATTCTTATTCCGGTATGGTTGTTCCGGCACTTGTTCAAGAAATCTCAAAAGGTATATATCATTTTGTTTTTGTTTTTTTTTTTTTACATATCAATCTCCACTCTATGCCCTTTTCTTTTGAGTCTCGTTTCTTAATCCTTTAACACGATGATGCAGGAAATTATATATGCTGCAAACCTCCAATAAATCTTCAGGTTCATCGATATATTACCTCGTCGAGCATTTAACTTGATATATATCGTTATCTTTTTCTTTTTCGGTACTCTGACCCAAAAAAAAAAAAAAAAAAAAAAAACAGGGCTACGTGCTCGGAAACCCATCAACAGTAGTTGAAACTGATTATAACTATCGGATTCCTTATGCTCATGGAATGGCATTGATCTCTGATGAACTCTACGAGGTATGAATCATGTTCTTGTCCCCACAATGAAAGTAGCAAAGAAGCAGTTCAAAACTCTTTTTGTTTCGCAGTCAATGAAGAGAATCTGCAAAGGAGAATATGAAAATGTTGATTCACGTAACACAGTATGCTTGAGACTCATTAAAGAATATCACAAGGTGAGACTCATGGAAACTTTAGTTGATGTTCTGTCCGTCTAATAAAGATCATCACTAATTTAGACATTTGTGGGTTATTTAAAGTGCATTGATAGAATAAACATGGCACTTGTAATAACGCCAGATTGTAAAAAGGCATCTCCTGATTGCTACGTAAGTAATATTCCATCTTCCTCTCTGTTAAACTATTGAGAGAAATATATATATATATATATATATATATATATATTTACAAGGTTATGTTTGCAGATGTATAGGTATTCGTTAACTAATTACTGGGCCAATGATGAGAACGTGCAGAGAGCTCTTCAAGTCGATAAGGTTATATATTATATAGTAACAAAGTTCAATTCAAGAGTTTTTTTGGTTACAAAGTGTTAAACTTTTTAGCATGATATATGATTACAGGGGAGTATAAGGGAATGGGTGCGTTGTTACCATGACATGCCTTACACTAATGACATTAAAAACAGCATACCTTACCATATGAATAACAGCATCGACGGCTATCGTTCTCTCATCTTCAGGTCAGAGTTTAACCTCTTCCTTTTTGAACAAGTGCTACAAAGATTCAAGACTTTTTTTTTTGTTTTTGTTTTTGGATGAATAGTGGTGATCATGACATGCTAGTGCCTTACATTGGAACTCAAACTTGGATTAGATCTCTCAACTATTCTATCATTGATGACTGGAGACCATGGATGATAGGCGATCAAATCGCTGGGTATTATTATTTACCGATTATTTTTTACAATGGTTTCTCTTGTTATTGTCGTATGAGCTCATTAGGTTTGATCTCTTTCTTTTTGGCAGATACACAAGGACTTATGCCAATAAGATGACATTTGCTACTATCAAAGCAAGTCTTTTTACTCAACGTTTTGATGATTGAGGTTTTCAGTTTTATGTTTCTTAATTAATTTGTGGGGTTTGTTTGATTATAGGGAGGAGGACACACAGCAGAGTATAAACCAGAGGAGAGTTATATCATGTTCCAGAGATGGATCAATGGTCAACCTTTGTAACTTGAGGCCAGAGTTGCTGCTATTCAGACACCAATTCTACATTTCTCGTCACAAAATTCCTACAGTTTCCACGTCATTATTATGTGAATCCATAATCTTTATCATGCTTGTGATAATTATGTCATTGATTATATAGAAAATTTTACTCCTAATAGTAATAAACCTCCTGTTTTAAAATTTTCTTTGTAGAAATTACGACTTCCGAGTTCTAGTTTGTAAGTTAAATCATTTTGTGTTAATCTTATTGGCCAGCCTAGATTTTTGGAACTATTAAAGGCTCTGCCGCAAGAGTATAATTAGTTCACGTTTGTGTTCCAATTTTTGCATCTACTTAAACTATTAAAAAAGACCTAATCTTATAAGGTGTTTTCAAACACTATAGAAGTTAAAATAAAAAGGAAATAATTTTATCATTGTATCCAAACACACATTTCCATCTTTTCATTTTTCCTCTCCATCAATTATTTCCTTATTTAATATTGCAATATTAATATTAATAGTATGAATTATAATTCTCCTATCACATTTGTTAGATCTTATTTTCAAATTATTTTAAATTATTATATAACACATATAATTATTAAAATTTAATATTTTTTTCTGCATATATTGTAATTAATTTTTTTTAAACGGACATATATTACTCAATTAAAGAAGAAAAAAGTTTATGTTCCTTTTTTTTTGTGTTCAACATCCCACATTGACTAAATTTCTGTGGCAATGGTTCATAGTCGTATTATAAAAAGATCAAAATGATTTCAAATACGAATGAGCAAGAAATTTGACATATCATGCGTCAAAATTTTTAAAAATGTATTCGGTTTATCCGGTTTTTAGTTAAAACAATTTAAACATCTCACATTGACTAAAATTTGTGGGCAATAGTTCAGTTCATTTTATGTAAATAAAAAAATCAAAATGATTTTAAATACATGTGAAAAGGAACTTTTTTATGAAAAAAAAAATCAAAATAATTTTAAATACGAATGAAAAGGAACCTTGACTTATGAGACGTTTAAATTTTAAAAAATTTATTCGGTTTAATCTGATTCTTTAGTTGAGATAATTGACGTATATACGGGTCAATTTTTATATTTTATAAACGGAAAAATTCTATAAAAAACTTCAAAAGTGGCACATACTTCTACATTAAACCTCCAAAGTGAAAATTTTTTCAGTTTAAACCTTCAAAGTGGCGTTTTGTTTCGTTTTCATTTAAAAAATTGTTGGGGTTAACTTCTGTGTTAACAGAGTAAACTTTTCCAGGATCGAAAATATCTGTGGGAAACAAAATGCCACTTTAATTTGAAGATTTAAACTGGAAATTCTTTTACTTTGACGGTTTAAAGGTGAAATGTAATACTTTAAAGGTTTGATGTAGAAATGTGTGCTACTTTAAAAGTTTTTATGGAATTCCCATTTATAAATAATAAATAAACAAAAAAATACAAAATTTTATTGAAACAATTGATCCGCAATGTGTACTACTTTAGAGGATTTTAATGAAATTTTTCTGTTTATAAATAATAAATAAACAAATTAAATTAAATTTTTTTATTAAAACAATTGACCCGCGGTGTACCGCGGGTATAAATCTAGTGGCCTTTAAATTTTCTATTTCACAAAAAAATAAAAAATAAACCAAAACTAGACTTGATTGTTCTATAAATTCATAAACCAAAACCAAAACTAGACTTTATTTTAAAAATGAATCATCTCATAATAACCTTTTTGTTAATTATTACTTTATATATAGGATCAAACGAAGCATGCGAAGACTGCACGATAGTATTTCGAAACCAACTCGGTCCGGGTCGTACTCTCAAAGTGAGTTGTGAATCGAACAAAAAAGATCGATCTGAGGGGCAAGTGAAGTTTAGAGGTCTTCCATTTCGTATAAACTTCAAAGAGGCTGCATTTGAAAGGACAACATGACATTGCTTATTGCAACAAGGCACGTTTTCTCAACATTTCAGAGCATACAGAGGACGTGCCCCAATTCCTCGATGTGGTGAATTACGAGTTTATAATTCCAAACCTGATGGCATTTACTTATCCAAAAATGCTGGTCCAGAAAAAATTCGACTATCCTTGGAAGAAAACCTAATGTTTTTTTTCTTTTTCTTTTTTCGGTAAAGCTTATTAATGTTTATGAAGCCAACTTTGGTGTTATTGTGAAAATCAATGTATATATGTAATGATAATTTGGATTCATTGAAAATAAAATAAAAATTGAATTCATTGAATATCTATGTATCAGCATTCTTGTACAAAGGTATAAACAAATTGCAACCAAGACTGAACCAAACAAATTGTTGATGAATTGAATCAAAAATGGCAGAACCATGCATAATATTTTCATCTTTTAATTGACCACAATTCTTCTGACTTGATCTTTTGATCTTTCACCCTCTTCCTCTTGACATGTATTTATCATTTCCTCCCTGAGCGTTTGTCTATTATACTGTGAAACGCTTCACTCTTCGGCTTTATCCAAGTAATTCCGGACATGAAATATAATTCATCATGGTTTATAATATATTATATATTTCTGAGTCAAAAATGTTTCAGTTTTCATTTTTCATATTTTTGAATAAAATGAATTAAAAAAAATTTGACTTTACTTAGTTTAAAATATTAAACTCGAAATAGTTAGAAATTTATGTATTTCATTGGAAAATAGAAATATGAGATTTTTTACTATAAACTAAATAAAACTTCCATAACTTTATATAGAACAAAATATGAAAAGTAAACTAGTGAAATACTATACATGTAAAGTTTTAATTTATTTGATGACAAAGATAACATAATATTTTTTAGCATATTTAAAGTTATATAAGCCAATGAGTTGTGGACAACTTGCCGAAAGTTTGCTTCCAGATAAACTAGAAAGATTTCAGATAAACTACTGTTGAGTTACTTTGATAAACCTATACATGAAGTCTATAAATATGTAAAGATATACGCAAAATATAATTACCAATAAGTGTTTCGCAATCTTCTCCAAGTATACTATTATATATTTTTTATACAAAATAATGGATCTTGTATTGAGTATTCTGTTTTTTATAATTGTTTTGTCTTTTGGGTCGAATGAATCTAAATGTCGTAAAAACACCGTAACTTTTCAAAACAACCTTTTTCAAAGTCAGAGTATTCTCAAAGTCCATTGCAAATCGAGAAACGACGATTTAGGGGAGCACTTTGTGAAATTTCAAGGTCCAGCGTACAATTTTAGCTTTCATGATAATCTCTTTTTGACGACGAAATTCAAATGTAACTTGTGGAAGGGAGCTAGAATGGAGTATCATAGCTAGGGATTTAACAGCATACGAAGGAGCTCCCATTTATAGATGTGGCGCTTTGTATTCATTTCATCTTATGACCCAGCGCTATTTGTGTTTGAATAAACAACAGAAATTATTATCTAAAATAATATGTTTTCTTTTTTTTTATTAGGAACACACATATTTGTTCATAGGAAAATTAATAGTATGGACCAAAAATAAAAGTAACCATTTGTGCTCGTAGCCGATATGATGATACTTAAATCACTAGGATCACAATCACAATCTTTCGTTTTAGCCGATGGTGAATGTTATATAAAGCCGTGAAATATCGGGAACTGGTATATATAAAAAAATTATCACAATTTAAAGAAAAAATCAAAAACTAAAATAGCACGTCAATATCTGGGAAAGAACCGATGGTGAATGTTTACGCTAGGAGAATAGAAAAAACCTTTTTTTTTTTTTTTAAAGAGAAATAAAAGAAGGAGAAACGATTTTCACGCTCAGCCTTTTAAACAATGTCTAGTCAAAACAAATATAAATACTTCAAAATTTTCCATCAGAAATTAAAAAAAAAAAAAAGAAGAATAAAGAAATGTATCGTGTGGCAATATATATGATGGTATTATGCTTATTGACAGAAAATGCGGTAGGAGGATCGGTGTTCATATATAACAACTTGAGCGGCAGGAGAAACCTTTTAAAAGTGCATTGCAAATCTGGAGATGACGATGAAGGTTACCACGTGAGACGCCCTGGAAAGCTATACAATTTTTCCTTCAGTGATCATATTTTGGATAAAACGCATATTTGGTGTCATATATGGCAAGGTCATAATTTCGAGCATTATGTGGTTATCGTTGCCTACGATTCTAAGGCGTATTCTGCGAGATCTAATTGGGTGAGATGGTCGGTGAGGGATGATGGCGTTTATCAATCTGTGAATAATGAGACGTTTAAATTCAGGTATAATTATGATGGTCTATTTTAAATTGGGATTTCATTTATATTCATTGTGATTCCTAACTAATCATGTATATTATTGTAACATTATTACTCCTACGTAGTACTTGTTGTAATCTATATATATATTCTCTTTGATTCGAACGAAGATGTAAGAAATCCGACCTAGCTAATTAGCTATATGTATATATACTCTTGACATTAAATCTAATTATAAAATTCGGTTTCTAGTTTCTCATTCTTGTTTTATGTGAACATATGTAATAGTCAATAATAAAAGTTTCACGGATCATTAACGCATGCATCATTCGACCAAAAATGCTAGGTTCTTCAAATAAACAACATTTGCAGCATCTAAATCTAGACTTGTAATATATAATTAATCCAAAATTCCAAATGCAGAATCTTAGTGTTTTTGTAAATGGTATTCTTCTAGCTAGGTACATATCATGATACGTACGTGTTGGATCTTCCCATTGGGTTATTAACGTCATCATTGTGGGAAAGTGAGCTTTACTTGACTATTGATTTTATGTGCGTTTGATATGGTCTCGCGGGCATGGCTGGCACGAGTCTTTAAACGAATTGGGTCGTCCAAGTTAAAATAAACTTAACTATTATTTGGTGTCGGACACTCAAGAGGTTCATATATATCTCTCAATAGTGTTGCCTGAAACAATCATATAAGTTCAATTCGTTGCTGCCAAAAAAATAAAATAAAAAGGTTCAATTCATCATCATATCATTGTCATTAATTAAGACGTCTTTTGCCCAGTTTCCTAGTCGAGTTCTCTTAACCCTATCTCTCTCTATCGACGGACAAAATACTCACCCAATATAGACAAGGAAACGAAAAGCTTATCCTTGAATAAAACATCTTTCTTGACCTAATAATTGATTGAAAGTGTGTATGGGATTATCTTTTTTTTTTTTTGGTGAAAATATATAATCAATTTTTGTTTGGGATATTCAATTTTTTTGTTTACTTTTTGGTTTATCTTTTATTTTAGTGTTTTTTTTTTTTTTGGTCAAAAATATTTTAGTGTTTTTCTTTTTATTTTTTGTATATAAAAAAACTTGCGACGATGAAACCAGACACGAGATCAAGAAGAAGGCATAACTCACTTAATAATTAAAAACGTCTTCTTCTTCTAAAACTCACTTATATTCAATGTTCTCCTTAACTCTTCCATTCTCTCTTCTCATGTCACCGTTTTTTTGGTACTTCTTTGATTTATCTAAATATATTTTTGGCAATAGAGTTTTATGTATCAACTACATCATAGCGCAGGGATAAAATATATATATATATATATATATATATATATAATAAAAAAAAATCTTTAAAACATTTTCTCTTACAGTTTAAATATTAGTATAAGTTAACTTTTTGACACTTGTTACAAATATTAATTCTTCATAAAAATCAGTAACAAAAAAAGCTACTTTACACTAGTAAATATATAATGTGTACTATATATATATACTACTTTAAAAATTGTTTCCCAAAATGTTATTTTTTTACAAATGTTATTGATTAGTTTGGACTTTGCCTCATAATCTTTCGGTTATCATAAAAAAAAGTGTTATCCGATAAACTAACTATTAATCAGTATATATTTTGAATGATATAACGTGCTAATTAAGGCTTTTCATTATTATTTTCAATGGATGACAAAAAAAAATGGAATCGATGAAGTTTTACTTGCTTATCATAATTCTTTTTCCGATACTTACTTAAGTAGTATATAACTGAAACTATGTATTAATGTCTATTGTATTTTATATATATTGTGGTTACATGCACTCCATGTTATCCAGTCGTCTCTTCCCTAATCATTGGCAATAAGCAATAATTAGTCACTATCGTTTTAAATTTATGCTAATTATTCAACAATGGAGAGTAGACTTTATATAAAATTAATCCAAATATATATAATCCCCTATATATATTCACAGATTTATTTCATCCAAAAAAGTATGATAATGGCCTAATTTCATGCATATATGTCTTTCTTTTTCTATTTTTTAAGACATATGCATATTTGTGTGTGAACATGTCAGAAGGCCACATTATCAACCAAAATATACTGAATTGACTCAAATATTCGTGCAGTATTATCAAGTGCTAACAAAAACACCAAATATTCATCCTAGTTAATTACATTAAAAGTAAATTAATCTGTAAAATGTAACTAAACGTATATATATAGATATCAATATATTGATAGATAATCTGACAAGTTTTGGAGATACGATGAGCTGCAATTGTTGATTTCTTGTTACTTGGTAATATTCTTTACGTGAAGTGGGTGCTCTTCACATCATGCAACCATGAACAAAGCATATACTTCATAATACATACACACGCCAACATGTGTTAACTATATTATTATACTTTGAAACTGTGTCATATAAGAAAATCATATATAGCAGACTTTCAGTTTACATTTCTTTTGAATATCAGTAGTTGATAATACATGCGAACATGCATGATTGTTGGAAATGTAAAAACCATAACATTATCACCTTACTTGCACTCAGTTCTAGCATAATTAACATAATTAATTGATTTAACTGCATCCCTTATACAATATATAGACACGTCTTCAAATAATTTACTCAGTTTACAATTTATAAACCAAAGTCGTGATAATTGTTTCCATACTGTTTAAAGTTTTTTTTTTTTTTTTTTTTTGACAATTCCTACTTTTCCATACTCCTTAGTAAAGTTCATTGATAGATTTCTACTTGATACATATATGTGTTCATTACGAAATTCTCATGCATTTACATACTTTGGAATTAGAGACTTGGTCATTATTTAGCATTACCAAAATTATTGTCTCAAGTATAGGGAATTAGTCGTCGTACTCTTACGACAAATTAGTTGGACTTAAGGGTGGGTCTTTTTGGTGTGTGTCAATTTCAGAAATTAATTAGAATAACGTATTTATTCATTAACCAACATGTGTGTACGTAGAGATGCGTACGTATACGTATAAGAAATCTGGCCAAAAAAATAATATTTAAATAAAGAAGATGGAGTGGAGTAATGGTAGAAAGAGACGAACGGAGAGCCGTAGATTCCGTGAGAGCCAGGCTTGCACCATCATTAATTTACACATTCGTTCACCCAAAGTAATCTCTTTAGCCTCTACTTCTATTATCTTTTCTTTCTTTTTAAATCATTAATATTTTCTCAACGATGGTCGAAGCAGATCACATAACAAGATTCAACTATTTTCCGTAATTTACAACTGTTACATGAAATATTTTGAAGGATAAAAATAGTGGGTCTAGTTAGACTTCGATCTTTATTTTTTTTATCATTCACAATGTCAAATTCAATGTTAATAACAAAATAAATAAAATTTTAGTTAGAGATTTTATCCTTTATGTCACGTATAAGACGAATTGTTTATCCCGTAAAACTAGATTTTTTAAAAATATGACACTAACATTTGTAGGTTCCGCCGTTTAAGTTTCTAAACCATTTTATAAAATTGAAATTGTTGATAAAACAAAAGGTTAAATCTGGAGTGTTAAAAACAATAATATTTGATTAGTTTTGATATCCCGACAATGCATTGATGTTGATATATGAGCCTTCTTAGTCATTTGAATTTAGAGTTTAACCCCATGTAATTATATATATTTTTTTTTTGAAAACACATGCAAATCTTACAACAGAACTAATCCAAGAATAAGTTGTTATACAGAGTAAAAGAAAGGGATAATGAAGAGACAAAAACATACAATACTCAAGTAATTGTCTAAATTTAAACATTTTTTGTTATGTTTTTGTCTCCCTCTCTCCTCTCTCTAGCTCTTGTGTATTGTGATGAGTTTGCCAAGTTGGGAAAATTGTAATAGAGACAATAACAGAAGTACTAAAATTTTAGAGGCTGCAAAAAGACAAGTCCAACATATTCCACACACTTAAGAATGTGGTGTCTCTCTTTGACTCCTCTCCCTAAATCACTCTCTATTTATGTATGCATCTTTTCAATCCACACACATCTCTCCTAACACACACATACAATATTTATATATATGTAATCCTTAAAGCTGATCATCTCTCCATCTTCAATTCTCTCTTATTCATCTTTTTCAATCGATCAATTCCAAATCCCTTTCTTTTTGAACCTCTCTGTATATCCAATGGAAGCAGCCGCAGAGGCGGTAACAGCCGCTAAGGAGCAATCCTTGATCCTTAAAGGGAAGCGGACTAAACGGCAGCGGCCACAATCCCCAATCCCTTTCTCTATCGTTCCTCCTATGTCTTCCCAAGAACCGGATGCTGAAGAAGAGTCAACTAGTCTTGTTTCCAAGGAGAAGAGTCTCAATGATGTCATCAACAACAACAACAACAACAACAATGAGAACAATATCTTGAACGGTGTGACATCTTCATCGTCTTCTTCTTCCAACAACAATGCCACATTAAAGGCCGCGGCTGACGAGGAAGATCAAGATATGGCTAATTGTTTAATCCTCCTCGCCCAAGGCCACTCTCTTTCCCACCATAACCGTAACCACCCTCAACAACAAACAAGACAGCTCATGATAAGTTACCAAGAACCCGGTAACAACAACAACAACGCGTATAGATCTAGCAGCAGAAGGTTTCTAGAGACATCTTCATCTAACGGGACCACGACGAACGGTGGTGGAGGACGAGCCGGTTACTATGTTTACCAATGCAAAACATGTGACCGGACTTTTCCGTCTTTCCAAGCTCTTGGCGGCCATAGAGCCAGCCACAAGAAACCTAAAGCTGCGGCGGGTCTTCACTCTGATCATGACCTCAAGAAGTCTATGTACAACGATGCTGTTTCTCTTCATCTCAACAACGTTCTCACCACAACTCCTAACAATAACCATAGATCGCTTGTGGTATACGGTAAAGCGAATAACAATAAAGTCCATGAATGTGGGATATGTGGAGCCGAATTCACTTCCGGACAAGCCTTAGGTGGTCATATGAGACGCCATAGAGGCGCCGTGGTGGCCGCCGCAGCCGCTTCTACCGCAACTGTAGCGGTTGCGGCCACTGCGGCTACTGCAAACACTGCATTGTCATTGTCGCCTATGTCGTTCGATCAAATGTCGGACAGTCCGGTTCCAACTCCGGTTAAGAGAGCGAGGAGCGCGGTTGTGTCGTTAGATTTAGATCTGAATCTACCTGCCCCGGAAGATGAGAATCGGGTCAACGGATTAAGCTTTGCTTCAAAGCAAGAACACGAACAAGAACATGAACAAACACAACAGAAGAAACAAAGAGAAGAACAAAAGTCTCTTGTCTTGTCTTCTGCTCCTACATTGGTGGATTGCCATTACTGAAATCAATATTCATTTATTAATTTTTAATTTTACGCAAAAATTGATGAATCATTTTGTAAAGAATATTATTGATTCCTTGCTTGTACAATACTTGCAAAGATTCTTCTCTTTTTTTTTTTGTTAATTTCCTTTCAAGAGAAAACTATATATTATTCGGAAATATATTTTACTTCCATTAACCACACGATTTTTCTTTTGTCTCTCTGTCTATATATGCAGATGCTATGTAATTACATCCAAGTAAATGTAAGATCTTTGGTTGCACAATAATAATAAATATCATATATTTATTTTTTTTGTTAAAGAAATATCATACATTCATACTCTCCATTTTTTGCTTCGAATTCCAGTATAGCGTACGACGAACGTAGTTGTATTAAGAAATAAATTCTTAATGACAGCTTTATTCGTAGTTTATTAAAGAAATTATATTATTTTATAGCCTTTTGACTTTTTTTTAAAGAATGTAACAAAAACCAATTTCACAAAAAAATAATGTAACTAAAACCCGAAATTCGTTTATTATTGAGGAATTTTCAAAATACCACATTATTTGTTTTATACGGACTCTTCTTAAAATTTTTCAAAATACCACATTATTTGTTTTATACGGACTCTTCTTAAAATTTTACAAATGAACCGAAATTTCATTTATTAGCATTGTAAACAATACCAGTCTTAGTTTATATATAAATGGATCAACTGAAAATATATACAAACAAAATTTTGTTTACTTATATATATAATTCAGTTGATTTTTTTTAAAAAAAATGTTAAAATACTTATGTCACGTTCATGTATACTTTTAGTTGAAGAATGTATTTTCCCAAAAAGAAAATAGTTTAAACCTTTTTAAGAAACAAAAGAAAAAAAAAAGTTCATGGAAAGGGCGTGACGGGTCCGACCTTTTTTGATAAATTTTCATTTCAAACAGAATACTTGTTCATGTTGACATTAAAAATGTAGGTCGAACGTTTCAATGACAAACAACTTTTAAAACATACTAAACAAAAAAAATGTAGGTCGAGAGTGAGGAATAAAATTGCAATATAATATCCCCTTTTGTGCTTTAACTTTTTTTTTTTTTTATTAATGTCAAACTCGAAACTGTATAAAATCAACATTACAAACAAAAATCATACCATTTGCTATGAATACTCTGTTAATTACATGAAGAAACCGTTAGTTTTTCTTCTCCTAGTTTAACTAATTTCAAATCCAAAATTAATTCAAAACTCCCAAAGTCCCACTTACTTTTGCAGAGGAAAATCATAGTTGTGTAGACAGGTGAAGTGAGGCTCGGTTGGAGATCCAAGTGATTGAGAAGGTGGATGAACCGGCGACTAGGCAAGGTATAGTTCGATTTTTAACAGTTTGAAACACACTCGATCGATTCTGAACAGTTGGATTTCTTGGTAGTACAACTCGATTTTTAGCCTTATGTTGTTTACTATTGTGTTCTATAGCTTTATGTTCAATTTGTGAGAGATTCTTTTAATTTTGATATTGCCAAGCTGTTACCTCACCTAGTCACCTCAGTCACCCGTCCGTCATAGAAATGGGTTACAAATCATTTATGGGCTTTTATATTATAAGCCCAGAAGGAATTTGGCCCAGAAACACGAGCCTATAACCTTATTTTAATATATGAGCCTTAAAAAAGTTGTCTTGATATTTTTAGCATTTTGTCCTTTTCGGGGACAGTGGTGTCAGTTAGCTGACAACCTAATATTAATATAGTTGAATTTTAACTTTTACTTTTTCCAAACTACTACTATACTATTATGTAATTTTTTGGTTAAATTTTGTGTTGAAAAGTTTTGTTATTACGTTAAATAGAGAAAGGAACCTAAAATTATACCATAAGAACGAAATGAATTTTAATATAGGTTTCTTTCGACGAACTGGGAATTGAAAGAGAGAACTGGATTGGACTTGAAGTAGTTGGTAAAGAGAGAAAAGAAGAAAAAATAAGAATGAAGATGAATAAATATCAACAGAAAATGCGGAAGATGATGATTCGTGTGGACCAAGTCTTCTTCCCCCTTTAGCTTGCCTTATTGGTAAAGTATCCTTCTGCAAGCAAACGTACCTGTCACTCCTTTTTTTTTTTTCACCTTCTTCTCTTATTAACTTTTTTCTTTTCGTTTCTGGGATCAATTTCTCATTAACTTTTAATCTTTTTTACTCATCACGATTTACCTAAATAAGTAAATAACCATACGTAGTAGTTTTTATTATCAACATCACTATTTTTTATTTATATATTTTAATTAATAACATCTTTAAAGCCTATTATTACACCCGTTAAATACAGTTTCCCCCCCACTTTAAACGATATTATCCTGATTAAAAAATAATTATTATTATACTTGAGACTTGAGAGATTATATTAACATGGACACTACTCTTGGGGTAAAAACATTTACTCGTGAAAAATTCGATCCTAATCTCAAAATTGCATAAAGAACTGTACCTTCTTTTTAATTTTTTTAAAGAAAAATATTTGGTATCCTGATAGTCAAATATCAAAATTTATCTTTTCCTTAAGAAAGAAAACAAAACCATTTTACTATAGCTTCTATATATTTTTTCCAAAACAAGTTTTTCCCTCGAAGTTTATTTTTTACCCTAACGTGTGTAAATCTTAAAATTTTTGGTTTTTTTATGAAATATAAGATATTAACAAGAGAGATATATGCAATGCACTTAATATAAAATGCAAAAAAGTTAATTATTTCATTTAGTGACAAAATAACTTTACATTTGAAAAAATGAATAATACAGAAAATATCTTTGACTTTAATTTAATACTATTAAGACAAATATTTTATATTGCCTAATCTAAAATTATTGTCAAAAATCATTTTTAAATATTGTATATATACCATATATATAACTGTATATACATCTGAACCTCTTTTTTGGTCAACTATACATATATTGGTGAGAAACTTTTAGGAAAGTCGGTTCGTGAAATATTAAAAAGAAGAACAAAACTATTTTCGTTAATACTTACTTTTCAGACCACTAAGACAGTGTTTCCTTTATTTTACTGCATAAAACGACAAAAACCTACGCAGTAACGTTTACTAGGGTTTATTACTGCAATACTCCAAAAAAACAAAAAAAAAAAAGGAAAAAAAAAAGAAAATGGAAATGAAAATGAGAATCGCAATCCGAAATACTTGTTTCTAGCCTTCTGGGAACTCGAAAAGAAAAAATAAATTTCTTGCAATTGAAGGTACCTTTAATCTTGGGCTTCTCTCTTTCGTGTCTTCTCCGTCAAATTAGAAAAAACCATTCGCCAAGTTTATTTGATGTTCGTCTGTTGAGGTTTGGGGAAAGAGAGATTGAGAAACAAACCCTAGAGAACAAGTACGGCCTCTGCTTAATGGGTCGCGAATCTGTGGCCGTTGTATCATCTCCTCCCTCGGCGACTACGCCGGGTACTGCTGCGGCGGCGACGGCGCTTGCTCCTGGCTTCCGATTTCATCCTACTGATGAGGAACTCGTGAGCTATTACTTGAAGCGGAAGGTTCTGGGCAAACCTGTACGTTTCGATGCGATTGGGGAAGTCGACATCTACAAGCACGAGCCCTGGGATTTAGCAGGTTCTTTGGGTTTCTCTCGCTCTCTCTCTCTCTCTCTCTCTTTGTTTCTCCGTGTCTCTTCAATTTTGTATTTTTCTGTGAGACCTGTGAATTCGATGCTTCTGATTTTGGGATTTTTGTGGACTGGGCTTCTTCGTAGTTTCGTCTTCTCACTCAATTTTTAGAAAAAGGTTTAGCTTTATGGGCTCTGATTTCATTTCCTTGGAACATTTTGTCGCAGATTCTTTCGTTGGGACCTTTTGCTATGTTTAGGCTATTACACACTGAAAATTTTCCAAATTCCAGATTTATTAATTTGGCTAAAATCTAACATTTCCAGATTCCTTGAGCATGTCGTGCTTTTATGTGCTTCAGTTTTGTTTGCTTGTGTTGCAGGAAATGAAGCTTGTTGTTGTGTGTTTAGTTATGTGTTATTATGTCTGGTTTTAAGTTTTTCTTCTGTTGTGTTGTGTGTTTCAGTGTTTTCAAGGTTGAAAACTCGAGACCAAGAATGGTACTTCTTCAGCGCGTTAGATAAGAAGTATGGGAACGGTGCTAGAATGAACCGAGCTACTAACAAAGGGTACTGGAAAGCAACTGGAAAAGACAGAGAAATCCGCCGTGATGTCCGGTTGCTCGGTATGAAAAAGACGCTTGTTTTCCACAGCGGGCGTGCCCCAGACGGACTTCGGACTAATTGGGTCATGCATGAGTATCGCCTTGTGGAATATGAAACTGAAAAAAACGGAAACTTGCGGGTATTGTATTGTCCAAAATTGAGTTAACTTTCGAATTAGGTTTATCTGATATTGTCTGAAGATCCAATCTTATGTCATTTCTTTGTTTGGGTACAGCAAGATGCGTATGTGTTGTGCAGAGTGTTCCACAAGAATAACATTGGGCCACCAAGTGGGAACAGATATGCGCCATTCATGGAAGAGGAATGGGCTGATGATGTAGGAGCTCTGATTCCAGGAGTTGATGTTAGGGTCAGGGTTGAGCCATTACAACTAGCCAATGGAAACAACCAGATGGACCAGGTTTGTGCTTTCTTTTATGTTAAAACTCTGTGATGGAGCACTCTAAGTGAATCATCTCTCTTGATTTACAAGATATCATATTTTCTTATATGCAAAAGCTCCATGTTGAAGTGAAGCTTGTCTCAAGTGCTGTTTCAGTGGGCTGAATTACTTGATATATTCTATTAAGTTTTGTGATGGAACTCTCTGATTTATCTGCAATCCACGTTTTGCGTTATATGAACTCAGACAATTGATCAGTGCCTGTTTAACAGAAAAAGAGAAGAATTTTTTGTGTTTTGGTGAAAATTTCAGTTTTGATCTTCATCTGCAAATTCGATCAACGCATTTTGGTTTCAGATATTTTTTGTTTGTCTTCTAGAGTTCACAAAACTTGTAATTTGTTGTAGAAAATGCAGTCAGCAAGCAAGAATCTCATTAACATCAACGAGCTACCAAGAGAGACGACTCTAATGGATAGCGAACCTTACCAACAGAATCATCATGAGAATAACAAGAATAATAATTATGATGAAGAAGAGGAAGCACTCAAACGCGAGCACGCAGAAGAGAATGAGCGTCCTCCTCCTTTATGCATTCTCAACAAAGAAGCTCCATTACCTCTCCTCCAATACAAACGTAGGCGCCAAAACGAGTCCAACAACTCAAGCAGGAACACACAGGACCATTGTTCGTCCACAACAACAACCGTCGACAACACACCAACCTTAATCTCATCATCTGCTGCTGCCACCAACACTGCCATCTCTGCATTGCTTGAGTTCTCACTCATGGGCATCTCCGACAATAAAGAAAACCAGCAGCAACAGCTACGTCCTCACAAGGAAGCTTCTCCTCCTACTCCAGTTGCATCTCCTCAAGAGATGGTTAACGATCTCCAGAAGGAGATTCACCAAATGTCTGTTGAGAGAGAAACTTTCAAGCTTGAAATGATGAGTGCAGAGGCTATGATCAGTATTCTCCAGTCAAGGATTGATGCTCTGCGTCTGGAGAACGAGGAACTTAAGAAGAACAACGCAAATGGACAATAAATGCTCTTGAAACCACCTCACCATCTCTTCAGGTTTCTTCTTCTTCGTCTTTGCGTTTTTTTTTAACTGTAATCTCCCTAATAGTATGAGCTATGGATGTAGCTTCTTCAAACGGATCAGAAACCGTGTGAATCTCTGTTGTAAAATTAGGGTAAAACGGATCGTAGCCACCACAGCCGGGTCTTTTTTATTTATCCTTTTCTATTTTATGCTTTTGCATCTTTTGGGAACATTTTTCAGGTTGCTCCATTGTCATATATTACAACTTTTTTCTTATGTCTCAAAAAGCTCTTTGGATAAAAACCGTTATATAGTAGTCAGGTTTGTGGGCATAATCGTCATTTGAATTTGGAACTGCCATCTGCTCTTCCAGACAAAAAAACCATTCTCTTGCTTAATGTTAAGTCTCCACGAGGACTGAACTGGGAAGAGAGCTTTATGTAAAGTCGTGATTAGTGGTAAGGACTGGGGATATAATTGTCATTACTTAGCTAGCGTTACGATTTATGAATGTGGTTCCGTCAACTACGTTAGAAAGCTTTTGTTACACGTAATTTGCAATTATTTTTAAAAAGCAAAAGGGGGTCTCTGGTATGATTTTTAAGCCTGGATTCCATTTTCAAATAAATTAATATATTTTGCTCCTTTTCGTTGAAATACAATTCGATAATATATATATCCACAAATTATCAATTTACTACAACCAGCTAACCCAAGAAGTTATAGAGATATTATCCAAAATAAATAAAATAAATACAAGTTTTTTTTTCCAACAAGTTATAGGGGAACAGAGTCTCCACGTGTCAATATAGTAAATGCAGTCATCCAAAAAATTATTACATTACATTGTCTCGAGCACACTTTCCCTGCAAGATATTAAAACTTCACAGCATCAAAATTCATTTATAATATTTCGTACGGTTGTTTAGTCTCTTTATCATCTCTTCTACTCTTTTACTCATTTTCTCTAAATTCCTAAAAGAAACTAATTTCTCTACTATAATTGCTAGTTGCTTGGTTCTTTGTTTCTAGATTCGATCCGATAACTCTGTGGTAGATTAAGGCGATATAAATAAACCTCTTTAATTTACAGACTCAGTGGTGAATGGTGATGGTGGTGGCCAGAAGTGGACCACTGCTTGATATTGCCATCTTTACTTGGCCGTGACAAAACCAATGATTAGGGCCGGAATTAGTCTCATCTGCAGGAATAATAATCCCATGTAGGAATCAGCCACATGTGTTTTTTCTTTCAAACATCTTACAAAAGCCTCATCTACAAGTTTTACGTTTATAATTAATCTTAAATTTCAAAGACGTTTTATTCTGACGTATTTTCAAATGGTTTTAGGTGTAATGGTATTTCGTGTGTGTTATAGACTTATAGTTTGGTGTTTTTAAATTTAGTTGTATCTGTATATCGTCCTATTATACGGATTCTGTCTATGTATATAAGAATTTATTGCCTATCATTTATGAGTTTGTGTGACCCTTGTTGAATGATTGTACTTTTTTTTATACGTTTGATATTTCTGTTAGAGTTGGGAAAAAATTACTTATTTTTGAGACGACTACGACAGTGTTTCTTTTAATTTACAACATAAAACGACAAAAAACCTACACAGTAACGTTTTGTAGGGTTTATTACTGCAACACACTTAAATAAAATAAAATAAAAAACTAAATAGGAAAATGAAAAAAATGGAAATGGAAATCAAAATTGGAATCGCAATCCGAAACACTTGTTTCTAGTCTTTCTGGGAAGGCAAAAAAGAAAGAAATTTCTTGCAATTGAAGGTACCTTTTAATCTTATACTTATCTCTTTCGTTTCTTGTCCGTCAAATCAAAAACCCATTTCCCAACTTGTCTTTTTTGGTGTTCTTCTTGTGAGGTTTGGGGAAAGGGAGATTGACAAACCCTAGAACAAGTACCGTTTCTATTTTGCTTAATGGGTCGCGAATCTGTGACTGCTTTGTCTTCGCCGCGCTCGGCCACTGCTCCGGGTACTGCTGCGGCTGCTACGTCGCTTGCTCCTGGCTTCCGATTTCACCCCACTGACGAAGAACTCGTCAGCTATTACTTGAAGCGGAAGGTTCTGGGCAAACCCGTGCGTTTCGATGCGATTGGGGAGGTCGATATCTACAAGCACGAGCCCTGGGACTTAGCTGGTTCGTTGGGTTTCTGACCATCTCTACTATATTGTGTTTTTTTTTTTTTTTTCTGTGAAACCTGTGATTTTGTTACCTTCTGATTTGGGTTTTTTGTGGCTTGGGCTTCTTTCGCGTCTTCTGACTCAATTCTGGGGAAATGATTTAGCTTCATGGGCTCCGATTTCATTTCCTGGGGAAATTTTGATGCAGATTCTTTGTTGTTACGTTTTGATGTGTTTAGGCTATTACACTGTGAAGACATTCTATCCAATCGACTTCTTTAGTGGTTCAAATACTGTACTCGTTTTTTTATTTGGGTGGTTCCAGAGTCTAAAAAAATTTAATTTCAGGCTAACTTGTGCTCTAGTTTTGTTTGCTTGTGTTTCAGGAAATGAAGTTTGAAGTTTTGAGTTAAGGCTGGTTTAAGTAATTTCTTTCTGTTTTGTTGTGTGCTTCAGTGTTTTCGAGGTTGAAGACAAGGGACCAAGAATGGTACTTCTATAGCGCGTTAGATAAGAAGTATGGAAACGGTGCTAGAATGAACCGAGCTACTAACAAAGGGTACTGGAAAGCAACTGGAAAAGACAGAGAAATCCGCCGTGATGTCCAGTTGCTCGGTATGAAAAAGACGCTTGTTTTCCACAGTGGCCGTGCCCCAGACGGGCTTCGGACTAATTGGGTCATGCACGAGTATCGCCTTGTGGAATATGAAATCGAAAAAAACGGAAACTTGCTGGTATTGTATTGTCCAAAAGAGTCAACTTACGAATTGGGTTTATCTGATATTGTCCAACTCCAAAGATCCTATCTGATCTCATTTCTTTGTTTGGGTGCAGCAGGATGCGTATGTCTTGTGCAGAGTGTTCCACAAGAATAACATTGGGCCACCAAGTGGGAACAGATATGCGCCATTCATGGAAGAGGAATGGGCTGATGATGTAGGAGCTCTGATTCCAGGAGTTGATGTTAGGGTCAGGGTTGAGCCATTACAACTAGCCAATGGAAACAATCAGATAGACCAGGTTTGTGCTTTCTTCATAATTAGGCTTCATATCCCAAAACCTGATTAGTTCCATTTCGATATCTCTTATATGCAAAAACTGTGTTGAATTCCTCTCTTAAGTGGTGTTCCAGTGGGCTGATTAGAGTTTATTTGAACTGGACTAGTTATTTTATGAACCAATCTACTATGTCAATGTTATGAAGTGAACATGTCCAAATTTACTTGGTGCATCATCTCTCTTGTTTCACAAGATATTATATTTCTTGTATGCAAAAACTCTGTGCTGAAGTGAAGCTTCTCTAATTACTGTTTCAGTGGGTCGAGTTACTTTAAGTAGACTACAGGACTAGTCCATCAAGTCTGTAACCAACTCTTGTAGAACTCAAACTTATAGAGTTATCTGATGAATCACCTCTCTTGATTGAGAAGATATCTAAACTTTCTTTGGTCCTTTTTTTTGTTTTTTTGGGCTTTATTCTCAATCATGCTGATTACAAGATCTTTCAATCTTAGCATCCTCAGTTGACCAGCAATTGCCACTTTGCTTCATATGAACTCACTTAATTGATAAGTGAATGTTGATCAGTAGGAGAATGATTTGTTACGTTTTAGTGAAAATTCAGTTTTGATCTTCATCTGCAAAGTTGATCGAAGCATTTGGTTTTCAGATATATATCTTTTGGGGTTCTCATAACTTGTAATATGTTGTAGGAAATGCAGTCAGCAAACAAGGATCTCATTAACATCAACGAGCCACCAAGAGATGCAACTCCAATGGACATCGAACCTAACCAACAGAATCATCATGAGAATGCCATCAAGCTGCAGGAGAATAACAACAATAATAAGTATAATGAAGAAGAGGAAGCACTCAAGCGCGAGCACACGGAAGAAGATGAGCGTCCTCCTGCTTTATGCGTTCTCAACAAAGAAGCTCCATTACCTCTCCTACAATACAAACGTAGACGTCAAAATGAGTCCAACAACAACTCAAGCAGGAACACACAGGACCATTGTTCGTCCACAACAACAACCGTCGACAACACAACAACCATAATCTCATCAGCTGCTGCTGCCACCAACACTGCAATCTCTGCATTGCTTGAGTTCTCACTCATGGGTATCTCGGACAAGAAAGAAAACCCGCAGCAACTGCTACGTCCTCACAAAGAAGCTTCTCCTCCTACTCCAGTTGCATCTCCTGAAGAGGTGGTTAATGATCTGCGGAAGGAGATTCACCAGATGTCTGTTGAGAGGGAAACTTTCAAGCTTGAAATGATGAGTGCAGAGGCTATGATCAGTATCCTCCAGTCAAGGATCGATGCACTGCGTCAGGAGAATGAGGAACTTAAGAAGAATAATGTGAATGGACAATAAATGCTTTATAACCATCTCTCCAGGTTTCTTCTTGTTATTGCCTTTTAGCTTTAATCTCCCTAATATTATGAGCCATCTATGTAGCTTCTTCAGACGGATTGTGAACCGTGTGAATTGCTGTTGTAACATTAGGATAAAACGGATCGTTAGCCTTCGAGCCGAGTGTGTTTTATCATCTCTTTTTCTTTCTTATAATGTTTCTGCATCTGTTGAGAACATTCTCAGGTTGCTCCATTGTCATATATTATCATCTAGTCTTTTCAGACATAAATTCTCTTGATTTTGTCTCAAGAATGTTAACTTCTTTGGACAAAATAGTTACAATATTTATTAGTGGTCTGGTTTGAGGGCATAATTGTCATTTCAAGTTGCATGTACATTTTCAGACAAAAAGGAGCGTTCATGTTAATTTAAGAATGTTCCGTCTCTGAGAAAGGCAACTTCTTAGGTATTAACGTAATTAGTTGTCAGGAGTGAGGGTATAAGCGTCATTGAGCAATTCGGCTAGCATTACGAATGTGGTTGCGTCAGCGACGTAACAAGACTTTCGTTACACGTAATTTTCTATTATATTTTTAAAAGTAAAAAGGGTTTGGTACGATTTGAGCCTAGATTCCATTTTCAAATAAATATATGTTTAATTTAATTCAACCAAAATCTCAAAGATTTTTTAAAATTTTAGTCTTCAAAATTGAATTTGTTAATTTTTTTTAATCTATGAATAAACTAATAGAGAAGTGGATAAAATGCTGTCCGAAAAAGGAAAAAAAGAAAAGTGGATAAAATATATAACTGCGCCAATCAACTACCTCAACAAATTCTAGAGACTAAAAATCTGAAGACTTGTCCAAGAAATCCACGTGTCGCTTCAGTAGAGACTGTCACAAAAAAACAGTCACAGCCGGTCACTTGATAAGCTATTCGGGCACACTTTCCTGGAAAGTATTAAAACCTCACGGCTTTATATGTTTTCTACGGTTGCTTAGCTCCGATGACTTCGTCTTCATCACTCGTCTTCTCCGATTTGCCTTTTCTCATTTTCCTCAATTTCTGAAATCCTCATTTCCATATTACAATTGCTTTGCTCTTTCTTTCAATTCGATTCTAATAAGAGAATAGAGACAAAAAAAAAAAATACTCTTTTACTTTATTCAAACGTGTGTTTGCGTTTTAGTCCACCAGTTGTATGGGTCGTGGCTCAGTGACGTCGCTCGCTCCTGGATTCCGTTTTCATCCGACGGACGAAGAACTCGTTCGTTACTATCTGAAACGCAAGATCTGCAACAAACCCTTTAAATTCGATGCAATCTCTGTTACCGATGTATACAAATCCGAGCCGTGGGATCTCCCAGGTCAGTTTTTCAATTTGACAATAGATGCGAGTTTTGGAATTCGGCTTGATTTGGCTGATCTTTGTTGTTTTTGGGTTGGGAATTTTAGACAAGTCGAAGCTGAAAAGTAGAGACTTGGAGTGGTACTTCTTTAGTGTGCTTGACAAGAAATATTCAAATGGATCGAAAACGAATCGTGCGACTGAGAAAGGATACTGGAAGACGACAGGGAAAGATCGGGAGATTCGTAATGGGTCATGTGTGGTAGGGATGAAGAAGACTCTTGTTTATCATAAAGGTCGAGCTCCTCGTGGTGAAAGGACCAACTGGGTTATGCACGAGTATCGTTTGGTTGATCAAGATCTCGACAAAACTGGTGTTCTTCACCAAGTAAGACTTGTGTTTATGTTTTTTTTTTTGCCGTTTTATATATGACATGGGATTGTGTTGTTGACTTTTGTTGTGGAATTTGTGGGCAAGGATGCGTATGTGCTCTGTAGGATATTCCAGAAGAGTGGCTCAGGTCCTAAAAATGGAGAGCAGTACGGTGCTCCGTTTGTTGAGGAAGAGTGGGAAGAGGAGGATGATATGACATTCGTACCTGATCAAGATCTTGCAAGTGAAGGTCATCTTTATCTCGATATGGATCAAATTGATCAGGTTTGTGTTCTAGTGTTTACAGTAATTTACCAACTATTGGTGAAATTTTTCGTTCTTGTGATTGTTATCTACTCACCTATTGTGATTGGGATACGCAAACTTATGCATCAACTTATGGTTAGTGATTCTCTTAGGCACTAGAGTATGAAATGTTTGGTGCATGTGGATGAATAATAAGGGATGGTATAAATAGGGTATTTATCGAGTTGTTTGCAACTTAGAAGCCTCAAGGATTTGGAATCAAAGAAGTTTTACTTATGTCTCTTTGCTAGCTTTTGGTCGATTGCGGTGTTCCTTTGTATTCATACACTCTGTGGATAAAAGAGAAGCTTTTGCAAATCTCTGTTTATCACTCACTCACTGATCTGATCTGATAAGATTTCCTTCTAGGCTGTCTTTTGTGTTCTTCCATTTCTGAAATTGAATTTCATTTCTTGCAGAAGCCTGACAATTTTGTGGGGGTTTATGATGCCATTCCTATCCCGTTAAACTTGGACTACGGGGAATCCAGCAACAATGCTGAACCAAACTACTCAGACTTGAGAAACTATATCCAACCAAGAGACTGTGTGGACTCTGATGGCTACTTTGAACGACCAGCAGAATCTTCTGAGAAAGATCAGAAGCTTATCATCCATGATGGTAGCCTTCACTATGATTTATTGTTTCAAGATGAAGAAATTGGATGTGCTGTCCAGGACGAGCACACGGAAAATTTGCAATCTTCTGACAACATCTTTGGGACTAATACATCATGCTACAATGATTTCCCTGTTGAGAGCAACCACTTTGCCAGTGAGGCGTTTCTGGATCCGAACAGTAATCTTCTGCAGAACGATGGTCTGTACCTGGAAACAAATGATCTCAGCAGTACTCAGCAAGAAGGTTTTGACTTTGAAGATTATCTTACCTTTTTTGATGAGGACGATGAGAATGCTCAAAACTTGACTTTTGATCCTTCTGAACTGATGGGAAATGAAGAAGTTTTTGCCGATCAAGACGAGCTCTTTCAAAAGGTATAAAATAAAACTTTATATTTCTGACATTTTTTTTTTTTGTTTCCTTTTTAACTCACGTATAAACCAACAGGTGGAGACTGAGGAATTGGAGAAAGAGAAGATTTCAGGAGGCAAACAAGTGTGGGAAGAAAAGGTGAAGGATGAAGCATCTTGTTCTAAACAAGTGGATGCAGATGCAACAGAGTTTGACCCAGGTAAAAAACCCCTATTACCACGGTCAAAAACTTGTGACCATATGCTAATAGGCCTCACGTGTTCTGTTTAGCTGATTTATCAATTCTTATTAACGCAGATTACAAGTACCCTTTCCTCAAGAAGGCAAGCCACATGTTGGGCGCTGTTCCCGCACCGCTTGCATTTACTTCTGAGTTCCCTACAAAGGACGTGGCTGTCCGGTTACAAGCAGCACAATCATCAGGTTCGGTTCATGTAATCGCAGGTATGATGACAATATCAGACAGCAACATGGGCTGGTCATACGGCAAAAACGGGAACCTTGACTTAATCCTTTCGTTCGGTTTGGTCCAAGAGAATGCGTCCCGGAAATCAGGAAATAGTTTAACAAGGGCAATGTTAATCTTCATGTGTTTCTGGGTCTTCGTACTCTCAGTTAGTTTCAAAGTTACCACTTTGGTCTCTTCCCGGTGATAAGTACCACTTTCTATTTAAAGAAAAAAAAAGCATGTGTTTGTGCACATTGATATAGGTTTACTTGCAGTGTTCTGCCACTTAATGTTTAAATTATTCTCTAATTCTATTGAATATCTCATTTTATATCACAATACGAGATACTATAATAGTGTGTATGTTCAGAGTTCATATGAGCGTTCTAATCAGATTCTTGATTTGATATTTGTTTATAATCTATTTTTTTTGTTGCTAATATCGTTTTGTTTCTTCCGCGAGCTCTAAGATGCAATGAGATCATTCTCTATTACCTTGTCTCCGTTACTTTCTGGAAAATGTTTTAAATCTTCGCTAAACTTATTTAGAATCATCTCAAATCGCGCATATCTACACAATGTCAGGAGCATGACACTATGTATTAGTAGTTTCTAAATAATTAGCACCGACATTAAATCGATTCTATTCAATCTTTTCCTTTTCTTATTTTTTTTTTTTTTCATTTAGGCAAGTAAGCGCTTCCGTAAGTTCACCAAGTTGCAAAGGATTTTCACATGGTTGTAAAATTATTCACATATTTTCAATTTATTAATTAAAAATCAACCTTTCATATGGAGACTTAATTTATTAATATAGACTAAATTTCATAAATGTAATATGGCAGGATTTTGATTATATTTTACTTATATAAAAGAATTATTTTCTTCTTCTTTAGTATTTTGGAAAACAATTTTAATTTCGATAGGATTTTGGATCTGAAGGGTACAAAAGTATTCAATTATTCACTTAATTGATTTGCATATATTAACTTTTAGTAAGTAAAACAAAGTTTTTCTTTTATTTACTTGGACAGTAAAAATTGCTGCTTCTTTTTTTGTTGTCTCCCATTAACATGGAGCGTATTTGTTTTGGTCACGAAGTTTTGACTTTTCATAATTTTTCACAGGAACCATTAAAAAGTGACTAAATTTCCTAACAAAAACAATGATTCCCCTATTTCTTTGATATTTTCTCCGGTTTCTTCTTCGTTCAATTTCGCAAAGTTTATTGATTTGTTTTCACTTTTCGTTTTGCCCATTTTCGTTTCGCCATTTGATGAAGTACTCCAAGAGGTATTTATTTTGATAATCGTTTTCCGGTTAATTTTTCCTCTGATTGTTTCGTAAATTCTCATCAAAATTATCCATTTTTGGTTTTATTTTTATTTTCCCGGAAATGTGGAATTTAAGGGTTTTTTCTAGCTGATGATTGATATTAAAATTGAATATTAGGTGAGAAGAGAAACAAAGGACACAATTGGCTGCGAAATTTTGAATTTTTTGGATGCTTCTCGATTTTGTGTTATCGTCGAATTTTCCCGGGAAACTTGTTGCATTTGTGATTCTGAGTGTGGTGAAAGCTGTTTTGTTGGTTTTGTTAATTGGATTGGATTTGAAATACCAAAAAGAAAAAGAAAAAAAAGGAAATTGTGAGGATGACTGATATTGATGATCCTTTGCAACAAAAATCAGAAGCTATGGACGATTCTGGTGCTGAGTTTAATCAAGGTTTTGAGGATTTCATGGAAGATTGCATCTCATTTGATTCGTGTAGCTCAGTTCACAATCAAGACATTGATGATCAAGAGGATGAACATCTTTTGAGGAGGAGAAGGAGGTCTGAGCTCCAAGGGGATGATGTAGCTGAATCTTCTGCTGCGAGAAGGCGGCAATCGCTTATTCTAAGCCGTTGGGCTGCAAGGCAAGCTCAGGAGATGATTACCACCATTGAGAGAAGTAATCGGGAGTCTGAACTCATTGCCATTGCTGGTTTGCACGCTGTCTCTACCCTCGACTCATCTTTCCTTAGGGAGTCTCAGTCTTCGTCTTCTTCGAGGCGTCAGGCCACTGCTGCTGCAACTGAGAGGCCTAGGACTCAGGCATCTGGGATTTTGCAGATGTGGAGAGAGTTAGAAGATGAACATGTATTGAACAGGGCACGTGAGAGGATGAGATCAAGGCAAAGAAATGCTGATTTGCCGAGCTCTAATGCGTCTGAGAGTCAGGTGAGTGAAAACAGTGAGGGTCTGAGAGGGTCGAGTGAGAGTGAGAACGATTATGTGTCTTCCAGTAGGGAACAGTCTCCAGATCTTGGCGATGTTGAGAGTGAAAGGGTGAGACAAGTTGTGCGTGGATGGGCGGATAGTGGAACCGCTGATCATACATCTAATGTTAGACAGAGAGGCGATAACCGTAGAGGAGAATGGCTTGGTGATACTGAAAGAAATAGAGTCAGGATTATCAGGGAGTTGATGCAAATGACAAATCAGCAGAGAGGAGCTCGTGCTAGTCGAAGAGAAGATCAACGATCTCTTAGTTCACAAGATGACAGGATTCATGAGAGTGCACAAGTTCAGAGGGTCCCTGAAGAGTTAGCGGCTGAGAATGAGGAAGGGCGACAGCAGCATACTCGTAGAGACTTGAGGAGAATACGAGGAAGGCAAGCTTTAGTTGATTTGCTTATGAGGATTGAAAGAGAGCGACAGAGGGAACTTCAGGGTTTGTTGGAGCATCGTGCAGTCTCTGATTTTGCTCATCGCAACCGGATTCAGGTTTGTTCTTTGGAAATCATCTGGTCATCAATCTCTTTTTTGTTCAAATGTTGATTGCATACGCATAAACAGATTCTGTAGTTATTGTGATAAGAATTCCACATCGAACTGGAAAAGAACAAACTAATGCCTTGTAAGACCGAAAGGCGTACTTTAGAACGAACTCCTATTATATGGACTGCACATAGTATCATAATATATGAGTGGGCTATAGTTTTCCAGCATGATATGCTTGTTATGAAACCAACAAAACTTGTGGTAACTTAGTGGTCTTTGGCTTCTTGATTCAGTGAATGAAAAGTGTGAGAAGGAAAATAAGGCATATTGTAGTCTAAGACTGGATTAATAACACCATACTTTAGGGTAATGACCCGTAGGTCCTTGTAACTTGATTCCTAACTTGATTTCCACAGTCGCTTCTTAGAGGAAGATTCCTGCGAAACGAGACACTTGCAGAAGAAGAGAGAGCACCATCAATGGCAGCAAGTGAACTTCGCCAACTAAGAGAAAGACATACAGTTTCTGGTTTGCGGTAAAATTTCTTGGTCATTCCTGTTGCATGGTTAAACAGTTTACCCATACTTGTCACAGAGTCGGAATTTCAAAGTCTGGATATATAATATCCTTGCATCTCATGTTACCTTCCCCACTCTTTGAAGATATATACATATAGTGCTTGCCTTTGCTTTTTCATTTTATCGACTTAGCTTGTTGACTGTTAGCTTAGTGGCAGCTAATTTCTCAATATCAATAATTTTTCTGTCACAGGGAAGGATCGCATGACATGCTAGAACGCAACACTGATGGCGATAACAGCAATACTTCCAGGAATAACCCAACAATAGCTAACACTACTGAGCATTCTCAATTGCAAAGTGAGAGTTTAAGTTCTTCTAGACAGGGGAATGTTAGCCCCCTCTTACCTAACGATTTGGGCAGTTTGGGAAGAAACCGAGAAACTGCAGATAGAAATTGGGAAGACGATACCAATCAAGAAAGGGTTTGGCCTGAAGTTTTCGCAACAGACGGGAGGCAAAATTCGCAGCAAACACTGTTAAGCCAGTTGAGTGAAAGGGGTAATGGTAACACAAGTATAAACGAGCAAGAAAACTCAGTAGATGACCTGGAACACGACAGAACTGGAAATTCAAATGAAACTATTACTATAGAAAGTCACAGAGTTTGGCCTGCAAATAGCTCTAGACAATCTGATGGAAATTGGCCTGATATACGAGTTGGAGCCCCAAGGAATCGTCGTGTAGCACCAATGAGAAGACTAAACAGGTTTCATCCACCTGATGACGTTAATGTTTACAACATTGAACTCCGAGAGCTCCTAAGCAGGTACCAAGTAGATTAAACAATGGACGTTTATCTCTAATTTTCCCGGCATAGATTCTGTTTGATTAATGGAATTATTTCCTTTCACCCTTGTAGGAGAAGTGTTTCTAACCTTCTGCACAGTGAATTCCGTGAAAATCTTGATCAACTAATCCAATCATATGTTGAGAGGAGAGGCCTTACTCACGTGGACTGGGATTTTCAACCAGAAAGACCGGATTCTCCAGAACATCTTACAGGGCAACAAGGGTTTCTACAGAACGAGGATCAGCTTGATATTCCATCACAAACGCTACCAGTTCCACCAATGCCTCCACCACCAATATGGCATCACACTAGCTACGCTCGTCACTCTATGCATCGATCTGAATTTGTAAGCCTACAAATTTTAGGCTTTCTTTCCTTTTTCCCTCTTATCAGCTTTGTTTCTGGTGCTCTATCATACAATACAGATGGTGTATTAGCTGCAGAGATTGTCTATTACTTTAAAGGTCTTAATGTGGTTAGTGTTGGTGAGTAGGAATGGGAGATAATGAATGACTTGAGAGGAGACGTGGCAAGACTTCAGCAAGGAATGAGCCATATGCAGAGGACCTTAGAAACTTGTATGAATATGCAGTCTGAGGTGCAGCGCTTGGTTAGACAAGAGGTCTCTGCGGCTTTAAACCGATCTCCTAGTGGCCAAGGTTTTTTTTTTTCCCTTTTATCTAAATTCATTTCCAGTCTACATATCGAACAACCTGTAAACTAAAGGGATGATGCCATCAGGACTTGGGCCAGGAACATCAGAGGATGGGTCAAGATGGAGTCATGTAAGGAAGGGGACTTGCTGCGTCTGCTGTGATACCGACATAGATGCCCTCTTGTACAGGTAAAATATTTGCTCAAACCCGGACTGTTTGTGATTTACAGAACCAAAACAAGTGCTTGATAACATCTTATGTGAATCTTTGAAATCTGTAGATGCGGCCACATGTGCACTTGCTCAAATTGTGGTAATGAGCTGGTCCGAACCGGAGGGAAATGCCCGTTGTGTAGAGCGCCTATAGTTGAAGTAATCCGAGCCTACTCCATCGCTTAAGCCCTCTGAAAGGCAAAGAAGAGAATGTGATTTTTATTGATGTCTGAACAAGAACAGGTTCGAAATCTTTGATATAATTTGAATGATCTTCATTACGTTTTAAATTCTTTTGTTTAATCATGTCGTTTCTAAATTCTCGAAGCGTTGTCTCCTGCAGATTATTTCAAACTCTGTAGGGATCAAACCAAGGCCATATACTAATTTATTTGCCATCAATCGTTTATTTATTTTTTCAGTTAATGAGTGTTATGTATCTGTGTGTATATAGAAAGAACACAACTAGTTGAGAGAAATTTCACAGAGAATATGGAGTGAAATTATCATATTTGTGCATACAGATTCAGCATTTTAATTGATGAGAAGACCATTTCATGAATGGCAGTTTGTTAGTATATGAAAAAAAAAAAATAATAATAAAAACATTATTGAACTTAAAATAGATTCAAAATGTTAAGTATAGGAAATCAAATTATTAGTTTGGCTATAAAATGATCCCCACGTTAACATCTCCAGAAAGTAAATAACATACTTCAGAACATGAGATATCTCACAAATAACATTATCAAGAACAACAGTACAATGTATATCTCCTTAACGATTGCTCATCAAGATCCTTATTCAAACGCAATGACTTGTATAAAGTGAAAGAGTACATATAAAGGACATACACAGAAACAAACATAGAGTATATGTATATATGTATTCATGTATGAGCATAACCAAAAGCTCGTTAAGGTTTTATGAGGCTTCTCGTTTCATCTCGTTCTTAATGGCTAAAGCCAAGTGATCATAGGCTTGAGACCAAGCTCCTTCCACTTCTTCATTGTATTTCTCTCCCAACCCTTTTTTCACTGTCCTTAGCAAAGCTTCTTTGACGACCTGAGTTCACAACCACACTTATTTTATTGCGTTAAAAATAGAATATCAAAATAACTAAAATGTCTATACAATTTTTACTATAAAAAAAAAAACAAAAAAAAAAAAGAGACCTCGAAGTGAGGATCAATAACGCCACTTTTGAGATGAACAGAGCCCAAGTATTGAAGCGTTGTGTCCGCTACTACCACCTTTCCTTTCTCCCTCAGCTGTATAGCTGTTTCACATGTCTACTACACCCAAACATTCTAATTTCTATTAAACCCAAAATTTTCATATTTTTATAAAACTACTGGATCATATAACCTAGTTTTGATATAATAGTCATTTAAGTAATAGTAATTGATACATAAGATAACGTTTCTGTATGGTATAATAAAATTGTAAGTTATGAGATAGTCTCGGAGACTTGGATAGTTGGATCTATATATGTCTCTATTCCCTACAAGCCAAGGGGTAAGTTGGACCAAGCCGAGTCATAAATGATAAAACCGAACAGACAAATCTAAACCA
The DNA here is from genome assembly GCA_963667165.1 of Barbarea vulgaris. Taxonomy (NCBI): domain Eukaryota; kingdom Viridiplantae; phylum Streptophyta; class Magnoliopsida; order Brassicales; family Brassicaceae; genus Barbarea; species Barbarea vulgaris. The sequence goes on from OY763893.1 coordinate 3,640,418, forward strand.
ACTGTGGTTGATATAATGGTTCTATTATTGCAAAAAAACAAGAAAACCATAAAAAGCCAACCGAACCACTTGGATTATTTGCTGACGGGAAAATGAGCGTCTGTTTTAAGGGGATTTTGAGGATGAACCAAATATTTTGAATTATTCTTTGCTACTATGATTTTTTTCTCGAAGAAGAAGACAAACCCAACTAGCCAAGTCCAAACAACTGAACAAGATAGACCCCAAAAATCGTGTGCACATGGCTACGCTGCGTGAATAAAGGAACAGAAAAGTTGATTTTATTGTATTTAAATTAAAAGAAAAAGTTAAAATATAAGGTTTATATTATTTGATGAGTCAGTAAAGACTCTTTAGCTGTAATAATTAGTGAACCATTCTATTATCTTTTTTTGATAAAGATGAACCATTATATCTAAAAAGTGTCAAATGATATACGGATATATATATATATATAAGTGATACACATATATGTATATGTATGCATAAAATGGAAAAGTAAGTAAGTAATTACCATCTTGAAGACTTTAACAGCATGAGCTTTGAGTTTAGGATTGTTGTGAGGGACTTCATCTGAGTCTCTTAGGAAAGAGAACAAGTTCTTTGCTGCTGGTGCTATCTCCAGTATCCTAAAATCATTTCATTAGCTCACATACATAAGCAACCTCATAGATCGATAGATATATGCTTAGACATGACTATGTATATATGATTACTGTGAGAAAAAGTGAAGGCTGTATTTGGGGATGTCTTGTTTCAGTATCTCCCACGACTCCTTCACTAAAGCTTCTTGCTTCTCTGTAAACTCAAGCTCTCCCATCTTTTTCTCTCTATCTCTCTCTCTCTAGCTAATCTTTCCCCCGAGTAAATTTATGGTGTTTTTTTTTTTCTAATTACTTTCAAGTGCATATCTGAATTATTTCTCATGGGCCATATGGCCCCTTAAACGATTTAGATATATGTTCGGCCCAATTCACATTTGGATCTTCACCCATTAGCATTAGTTTTTGTTTGTTCACTAAACAAAAATGAAATTTGATTTTACTCGGTAAGTTTTCCCTACTAATAGAACCGAAGTGTAAAATTATACAAAGCCGCAAAGAAATTCATAAGATTTATTCATTATCAGATCGGTTTAAGACAAACAGACACTGGACCAAGACACAATCGAAGTTAATTAATTAATGTGTTTGATTTTTAAAATAAATAATAGAGAAAAAAATCCTTTAGTCACGAAATGTAGCTCCTCTTCTTTTTTTTTGTTTTTTTTTTTTTTTTTTTTTTTTTTGTAGTATAACAATGTAGCTCCTCTTACATGCGACATCATGATACCATGTTTTTTTTTTTGGGTTAAAAGAGTACAATATGGTATACACACTCATGAATATGTAAAGATAGTTACAATCTTAATTCACATTATATCAAAAAAAAAAAAAAAAACGATAGTTACAATGATGAAGAAGTAAAAAGAGTAGCTTATGTTCGAAGACAAATTGTTTGTTGGATGCGTAGACATGGCTCCTCCTTCGTCGCAGGACCATCATATCATTACTATATATTTAATTTCCATTCAATTTTATTGGTCTAATGAATAACGTCCATTAATTATATTTTGGTCGCAGGGGCATTTAGTTACTCTGTATTTAATTTCCATTTAATTTTGTTGGTCTGTTGAGTAATCGTCTTCTTTCTGTCCGCCATTAAAAGAATTTTAAGTTGTTGCTTCTAAAAAACAAAAAAGTTGTTGAAAGAGACACACATTTACACGCATACACAGAAGGTTACATGTATCAAAATGTAACGATGCATTAACCAAAGAAGAAAATGTAACGATGCAATTTACAAAACTAGTCTACCTTTCACTAAAAAAATAATTACTTAAAACTACTCTGGTCTACATTTTAACTATATATATATATATTCTAGCACTAGTTTTCTTGTATATGAATTTGCCTTTATGTGTTAATTCTATTATATATTTGGTTAATTTTAAACACAATAATTTTTAATAATTAATTTATGCTTCAAAAAACTCCAATATTAACTTTGGCTAACTATTAATTTGGTGTATCAGATTGTACTCACTCCAAACTATATAGAACTGTAAACACAAAAGCAAAAAATAATTATTTTTAAATTTGGAAAGTTAGTTTACCCAAAAATAAAACTGATATTTTACTATTTGTTTTTGTCAATTTGAATTATTGTATATTTTACATACCAACTGCAAATTGTGAAAACAGCCTGAGTTTAAACATATTAACACATGCATAATTTGTGGCCATCAAGCGCAGTTATAAGATTTATATTCTAGTACGGTGTGAAAAATTTTGGATAGTAAAGAAATAAACGGTGAGTATCAACTTCGAACTTTGAAATCTTAGAATATTTTCTTTTATACTATACAAAACTAAATGGCATAATATTTATATCTCCAGATCCCAAAGTTGCGTCCGTCGCTCTACCGGCCGGTCAAAATAGTTAGACACAAGCATGAATTTCAGATCAATAAATTTGATTAAAATAAGTAAGATATATATATATATATATATAACTGAGTTAATTATACATGTGCATGCTTTTTCTATCAGACTATCACTGTACAATTAAAACATTAATTTAAAATAAATATTTGCATCGAGTTTCAATATCTCTGCGTTGTTGCTTTCACAATTACACGTAGGACACGCAACTGATTCATCTTCTACCAAATTAACACCTAAAAACTTATAAACGCCATAAGCATTTTTGATAACCCAAATATTTGCTATCATTATAAATATAAATGTTATTCTAATAAATTTGACAATTTGACATCTTGCAGTAAAAAATGCTTATATTCTGTTCAACATATGCCTATAAAGCGAACATTATATTAGTTTTCTTTTGATTTGATTGCACTCATCTTCGTACATAAATGCAATGATTTCAGATTAAAAAGAACATTTACCACCACCAATTGCTCAAGAAGCAATGTTGCCAAACACCACAGTTATAAAACCAACTTTTATCAGTTATTTGAACAAAATTTCCATACATGCGTCATAACACAATCAAATTTTCTTACCAGGAGATACTTTGATTGATCTTCATAGTGGCTGCAGATTTTTTTGTTCAGATTTTTAGTCATAAACTAAGTCGACAATATGTATCATGAATCTATTTTTTACATGAATTTGGATGATAGCACGATCTTGCTCTCACAAATTAATGACATAAATATATGCCAATTATTATAGAAAACTTGGCAATTGGAATTAAATTTCATTTATTACGGAATTTACAACATCGACCCCTCCATGGGAAATTAATATGCGGTTGCAGAAAATTATCCATCCATTCCCAAAAAAAAAAAATATTAAAATTGAACATCATACAATATCTTTTTTAGTTTATACTATATGATGATTCCACAATATTTCCAGTAAAACTGTAAAAAAATGTAAATCTTGAATTAAAGGCTCATCTTTGCGCACAATAAGGATAACTTCTCCGCCGTTTCGCCGTCGTCGACGTGTCATTATATACGGAGGAGAAAAAACGGTCAATCTCTTCCCGATTCATGATGATCTCACAAGTCGACACTAAAAGTTTCCTCTTGCACGATCTGATCATCAAAGCCGCCGTAGCCGATGGTGCTGACGGTGGTGGCCGTGGTTTTCGCGGCGGAGGAGGTGGAGAGTCGAAGACGGCGGGAATCTTGTGTTCTTGTGAAGTGGGTGTGCTGCAGCTGAGGCCATCGTCTATATCGCCTTCGTCCTTCTTGTTTTTAGAAGTTTTGGATCGGATCTTGATGGATGCTGGGAAATTGAAGTTGGACAAATCTTGTAATAACTCAAGATCCATATCTATAATTGTGTGTGATTGTTTGTTGGGAATATATAATTTTTTTTTTTTTTGTGTGTGGATGTAGAAAACTTCTTGGAGAAGTGAGAGGTTCATGAGAGTGGTTGGTTATATGTGTTTGTGTCTTTACATACACGTATACACATAATACATGCACAAAGTTAGAATGTCACATTTAGAAATGAGAGTTACTTTTTGACATGTAAGGAAAAAAAAAAGGGAATGGAGATAATAAGTAAGGTAAATTATGTATATGGGGAGGGGAATGGAAGTAATTTCTTATATAGTTGTATTTGTATGTATGTGTATGTACAACTAGCTAGAGCACATGTGATTCACCACATTGAAAGGCTTGTTTATAGTTTATACATATTATTATTTTTCTCAATAATTATTTTTATAGTATTAATGAGTTTTTAATGGAACATAATTATTAAATACGAAGGGATGGTATAAATTTAAGAATTGTTAGGTAAAGTAAATGTAAATAACATTTATATAGTTGGAAAATAGTTATGCATCTTTTGGACGTTTATAAGAATTTAAATGTTTCTTTCCATGATATATGTATCAATAAAATGCATTTGATTTGATGGAAGCCATATTCAAATGTTCAAGTGATATGTAAAATCGATCTACATTTTTTTTTTTTTTTTTTTTTTTGGTGTTTTGAAGATAATAAACTAGCCGTCGGACTAACATATATAGTCCATATGCCAAACTGACTGTTAGAGATGTTCCAACCCAAAATGTTACAAAATCGAACTCAATCAAAAGCGTGAAACATTATATGATCACACCGTTAATGTAAACGATCTTGATTCACGATGAGGACATCAAACTCTGTATCCAATGTCATATATTTTTTCTTATGGGGTGCTTAAGCTATAGTATATTTATGACGAATGACATATTGTATATTATTATTATACTAGTAGTGATTTTCATCACAGTAAAAATATATATAAAACAAAAAAAAAAAGAAAAAGAAAGAGCTTGTGCTAATTTGTTTGACCAGTGGACAGTTCTTTTAAGTTTTCAAGAGTAGAAACTGTCACACAAAAATAGCATCTCTAGACCAATTTTAATTGGAAATATAGCTAGCTAGGGAGACCATCGAGACGTTTATCTTTTAGGTTTTGATTTTCTTAGCGATTATGTTATTAACTGTAATAAAATAATAATATAAAAATAAAAATGTTTATTAAAATGTAATACAAACTATCCATCGAGCACTCATGATTTGATATATTCTTAAAATGTTGCGTATATATATATTAGGATTTCTGTTTTAAATCAAACCTCTAGAATCTTTGGGATAATCGCTAAGAAAATTTTGTTGGGGTCAACTAAGCTAGTATGACTATAAATTTTGCTGTGGTATAAGATTTGTTGAATAATATTAATAAAAAGTTTAGAAATTCTCTATATCAATAAAAAATAGTTTAGAAATTCTGGGAAGAGTAAGTAAACTTTTCGCAACAAGTTCACAAAAGACAAATGAAGGCCTAAAGTTTGGAAGAGCAGTGGTAGCGAGGGCCACATCTAATGAAACAAACGCAAATGGTGTTATCGTACCATCGGTCTCCCATCTAAAGACGTGTGGGTTACGGTCTCAACAATAACATTAAAGTGTGTCTATATAGAAACTTTTACTTGGTAAAAAGAACTAGCACCGTCAAAATAATCGTAATACCATATGTAGGCAGTGAAATAAAGTATACATATATAAATATGTACATACAAAATTTAGATCAACGTCTCATCATCGATCTCAAACATTAAGTTTGGTTAAATATGTGTATTGTATATATTACAACCTAAAGACATGGCATGTGTTTAGATTTAAAACTAGTCCATCCATCATTATATTTTATGTAAACAATTGATTGCATCCGTTTCTGTATCATCTTCTTTAATTATTAAATGTCCAATGTGAGAAGTTGTATAATTTGTATGTGACATAATGATTTCAAGATATACGATGGACCCACAACGTTTTACACGCCGAGTTTAATAATACAAGTAAGATATAAAATCCTTACCATGCCATATAACAATTATAAGGTTGAAAAATGAGTTTGCTAAATGAGTTTGCTAAATGAGTTTGCATACTCTTTATTTTCGTAGGTGAAGTATGGTTTAAGTTTTGTAGTGGGGGGGGGGGGTTCAACAATAGAAACGCAAAAGAACAATTTTTTGGTTTTTAATGTTAATAGTTGCGTTTTTCGCCTTAATTTCAGTTTGATTTGGTTTAAATCTGACATATTTATTAGTTGTACAATCTTTATATTTTGCATGCGGTCTTTTTTTTTTTTTTTTTTTTGTCGTCATTTTGATGTGTCGTATTTGAAGTTAGATTTGATCACTCTTAACATGTATATACACTAGCTGCGTGATCATGTACAAAATGTATATATTTTTTTTTGTCGCCGTACAAAATGTATTTATATAATTTACATAAAGCATTTGTGCTGTGCAAATTTACGGCAAAATATGACATATTTTGGTGATGCCACGTATCGAGTTAGTAAAAGCATGTGGTGATGATATAGTAGCGGTAGATCTGTGGAAGTGAGTCAGTAGGAATATCCAAATAAATAAATAAAAAGTACAGAAGTGGAAAGATCTCTCGCAGTATCTTAATCTCTCGCTTTTTTTTTTTTTTTTTTTTTCTTACTTCCCTTTTTTGTCAACCCTTTCTCTCTTTTTTGGTTTTCTATTTTCTTTTGTATATAGACATTGACACGTTTTTTGGTTTGATTTAGGCCTTAGGGACAAAGGGAGACTTGGACTCAGAGACTCAGACACTCATGAGGGATTAGGATAAGCCGATGTTGTTTGTGAGGCCACGAAAACAAACGATCACAATCAAACAATCTGTAGCATTTAGATTCCATCAATTATACCCGACGTTGAAGTTTCGGTGGTCCAGCTACGGTTGTTAAATTTGGCCAAACCGAACCATCTAAAATCAAACCAAATGATTTGGTTAAAATTGATTATAAGCCGAAAATGAATTGGGAAAAAATATAAACAAGTGATCTGAAAGTCTGAAACTGTCATACAAATTTAATTAAAAATTCACTGCTATAAAACAAAACAAAAAAATAGCAAAACTGATCACACTCTACGATGAAATCATAGTTTAATCAAGTCATAGCAGATCTTGTTTAAATTGGTTTAAGCATATTTCCCATAAACGGAAAAATTCGTGAACCAAAGAGGACAAAATAATTAGATTAAAGCGTTCTAGATCTAGTACTTGGTTTAATCGATTAGAAGTTGTATACTCCTTGACAACAATATATTATAGGATATTCATAATGTTGAAATTTTATACAAATTGAGTTGGAGGAAAGATTCTCTCACATATATTTTCAAGGCATGATGAGACACAATGGCCCTACGTTACATGTTGATAACAAAGAACGACCATTGTAGACAAGAATCACTCTTACAGGTTGACAACAAAGAAAATAAACCTAGTTGATAAGAATGAATGTATTTTTTTTTTCTTTTTCTCTTGGGGGCAAATCTTCAAATTTGTTGCCTATGCATTGGATTCCAAAACATTTCTGTTTTTATTCTTTTTCGATCGCGTTTTAAAAGTTATACATAAAACTACTAGCTAGTACACCCACAATGAAAAAGACAAATAACCATGTCTTTTATCAAAATCACATGAAATTAAACTGTTTAAGTAAATCTTAGATCCGAACCAAATTTTTTTTAATAATTATTCCAAATTCGTAACGAGGTCCTGAAACATATTTAATTTTATGTTGGTGGGCATTTAGATTTAAAGAACAAGGTTCTAAATAAAATCGTTCCCGCCATTTTTATGTATGCGTATATATAAGAGTATAGCAACTATCATTTACCTGGATCGACGACCGACATAGTACTAGTTCAACTATGAAGTATAAAGTGTTTTTTTTTTTTTTTTTTTTTGTGTCGTCAAGTATAAAGTGGTAATAATTAAGCTCTGTTTTAGCCTCAAAAACGTCACTATATGTATATATTTGGGGGGAAAATTATCAGTTAGACCTATATGTTTATAAACACCCAAAATTGTTTCTTAATTCGTAATTTGTAAAGCTCATACATTACAATGATAGCATTTAGCTCGTAATTATGTATACCTACACACATATTAATCTGATTTTAATGGTATTACTTACACATTTGTATTGATGTGAATTAAAAATAGAATATATGAATTTGGTTAGTGTTCACAGCCGTTTAACATTTTATTTGTTGTAATGTACAATATAGACAAGATAAGCAAGTGGAAACGTAACGTGCATGGCCTCCAAATCATGAATTTATGTCTAAAATATCAATTATTATATATAATATTTTTTTGCTATTTCGCAAAAGTTAAGTGAAATACCATAAAATTCCAAAGAATATATAACCAATCGACACCAAAAGTAAAGATAAGGAGCATGATGGCTCTCCCTTGGATGCTTTATGAAAACTTCACAAGTTCACAACCAATTGTCTCCATATTGTATAGATGAACGAGTGTATCAATCAATCATACAAAATAATTTGATGTATATATATTATAACCATCTTAACTTACCAAAACAAATATTGTACTTACAAGGAAGAAAGAAAAAAGTGATTTAAGACTAGTGATCATATACTTATTACTACAAGGAAAAGAACTGTTGAAATCATAACTAGACGATCGAGGCAGCCTGAACAAACCAGCGGCTTTAAAGGCTTTAAGGAGATTCTTTTTTATTTTATTTTAGTTATTATTATAGAAAACTTATAAAAAGTCTGGTTATGTTGGATCTGGAGGAAAATCAGGAAAGTACATTTGATTTAAAACGATTAAAAAGTACTCACATGAAAATGTAAACGAAAATCATTTATATTTTTAAAACATGAATAATCCAGATAATAACATACATATATAAATGGGGGTGGTGGGACCTAGACTTTTTGTTGCTATTTATCAAAAGAAAACTTCTCCTACAGTCTAAAAATAGTTAGGCCTGTTCTGGTTTTACGGGGATCACTCTAGGCTTAAAGAGTTCTACGGTGTGGGTCAAATCAATGCATCATTTTTTACAAAACGGTTCAGTAAATTAAGCCGGTGTCTATAGAACCAGTAATTAAACCGGTCAGTAAACCCGTAAAGTAATTATTTATCAGCTCAGGGCCTAATTGAGATAACTAATTCGTGGGTCTCGATAGGGCTCATTTATCAAATTAGGCCCAATTAAGAGTATTGTAAGGCCTACTCAATATATCTCCAATTAGCTTTTCGTCAAACCATTTTTTATTTTTTTTAATCTCTAATATTATCATTTTTCTTGTAAAACCCTAAAAATTACAAAACCCTCAATTCCAGTCTGGAGGCTAGGATCGATGTCGGAGCTGTTGTTACACATAAGCTTCTTCTAAACCCTAATAGCTTCACGCCGGAGTTTTTTTCTGTAATAATTAAAGCTACGCCGCGTTCTCTAATCTCAAGCTCGCTCCTCTCAGGTGAAGCTTCGTCGATTTATCCTCTTAGTGTGGCTTCGTTTCGAATGATTAAGTTTTATAGTATTTCCTTAGGTTTATCGTAGCTGTTCATGTTGTTCTATTGTGAAACCTAGATGAGTCTGAGTTCAATCGGAATTACTCGGGATCTAATTTTATCATTTTTCTTAGTGGTTTGATTGGATAATTCTTCTGGATTTTCAGATTCAAAGGATTAAATTTGTATACTTGTGAATTGTTTGATTGGTTTAGGTAGTAAGGATAAAGATGGAGGTTAATTCAGAGGATACAAATCTGATGGAGAAGGTCTTGCCTCCTCCTGTTGAGCAGGTATACAACTACCTTCGTTTGGTTTTGAAATCTAACACTTCTTTGTTTGTGCGTGTTTTCAGCAAAGTTGATGACTTTGCTTTAAATTTTGTATGTAGGAGATCGATGTTGAGTTGGAGACTAAAGTTAAGAAGTATCTTAGAGGAGAAGGTGCTAATCTTGAGGTATAGATATATGTATATGGCTTTGATGATTGTGGATTATTTTGGCTGTCAAATGCAATAGTTGAGTGTTTTCTTTGTGTGTTTGCAGACATTGAAAGATAAGAAACTAAAGACTCAACTTGCTTCACGAGAAAACTTGTATGGCAAATCTGCCAAAACTGCTGCTAAAATCGAGAAGGTAAATTTACTCCTTCATTCAGCACTGTCTGGATCTTTGTATGACCTTGTTTTGGATTCTTTATTATTGTCTTGTGATGTGGTTTTTTTTTTGTGTGTAGTGGCTCTTGCCTGCTGAGGCAGGTTACTTGGAGACGGACGGTCTAGAGAAGACATGGCGAATCAAGCAGACAGATATTGCCAATGAAGTAGATATATTAAGCTCAAGAAACCAATATGACATAGTGCTCCCAGGTAAAATACTCAATAGCTTCTTCTGAGAGGGACAATCATATCTTATGTATGCAAAACCTTATCTTTGGTTAGTCTGTGTGATAAATACCCTTGTTGCAATGTGTGCTTTTAATTCATTTTACTGACGCTGGTGAACTTATGTAGATCTTGGCCCTTACAAACTTGATTTTACTGCAAGCGGTCGGCATATGCTAGCTGGTGGTCGCAAAGGCCACCTTGCTCTTGTAGACATGTTGAATATGAGCTTAATTAAAGAGATTCAGGTCTGATTTTCTATTTTATAATAAACTTTATCAGCTCTTGGTATTTGTAAATTTTGATTTGGTTCCCAACAGAGATTGATGATATCTGCAGGTAAGAGAAACAGTACGCGATGTTGCATTCCTGCACAATGAGCAATTCTTTGCAGCAGCCCAGAAGAAGTATGCATTCCTAATGCTAATAACATCACCTTCTGTATGCTATGTCACCTTTTGTGCGTTTGGTCTAATATGTTGACTTGTTGAATATTGACAGGTATGCTTATATCTATGGGAGGGATGGAACTGAGCTGCATTGTTTGAAGGTGAGATTTATGCTAGTTGAAAGAAAGAAAACCTATACCAGTTTTCTTGGTTATTGAATTTTTCTCTATCACAGGAACGTGGTCCGGTGGCCAGACTTCGGTTCTTAAAAAACCATTTCCTGCTTGCATCAGTAAACAAATCTGGGCAGCTACATTATCAAGATGTAACGCATGGAGAAATGGTTGCCAGTACCCGAACAGGTAAAGGCCGAACAGATGTGATGGAAGTGAATCCTTACAATGGTGTTGTTGCCTTGGGGCATTCCGGTGGAACTGTTACAATGTGGAAACCCACTAGCCAAGCATTTATAGCTCTGATGCAGTGTCACCATGGGCCAGTCTCCTCTCTTGCGTTTCATCCAAATGGCCATCTCATGGCTACATCGGGTAAAGAGCGCAAGATCAAGATCTGGGATTTGCGTAAAATGGAGGCAATTCAGACGATTCACGGTTTTCATGCAAAAACGCTGAGTTTCAGTCAAAAGGGTTTGCTAGCAGCTGGAACTGGATCATTTGTTCAAGTTTTAGGAGATTCGAGTGGTGGTTCTTCACATAACTATAGTAGATACATGAACCACTCGATGGTGAAAGGTTATCAAATCGAGAAGGTTATGTTCAGACCGTATGAGGATGTTCTCGGGATTGGTCACTCGATGGGCTGGTCTAGCATTCTGATTCCAGGGTCTGGAGAACCCAATTTCGATTCATGGGTGGCTAATCCGTTTGAAACATCGAAACAGAGACGAGAGAAGGAAGTTCATTTGCTTCTTGACAAACTTCCACCTGAGACAATCATGCTCGATCCTTCGAAAATTGGTGCAATGAGACCCTCTAGGAGGAAAGAGAAGCGGTCGAGAGGAGAGATAGAAGCTGACAAGGAGGTAGCCATAGAAGAAGCAAAAAGCATTGAGCTGAAGAAGAAGACGAAAGGGAGGAATAAACCGAGCAAGCGGACCAAGAAGAAGAAAGAGATGGTGGAGAATGCAAAGCGAACGTTCCCGGAGCAAGAGCACAAGACCACGTTTAAGAAAACAAGAGTTGGTGAAGATGCTGCGGCTGAGCTACCCTCGAGTTTGAAAAGGTTTGCCGGAAACAACTGAGTGAGGGCTCTTTCTCCTCGATTTGCAATTTTTTTTATAGTAGTTTGGGAATTGTTTTGAGATTTCAGTTTTGTTTCTAAACATATCAAACAATGTAATTTATTCATGTAATGAGACTGGAATTTTGAGACAAATTACAAGTGAATTTGTCTCTCTATATTTTTGGAGATAGCCATGGTGTCATTCTCACTGAAAAATAAGTTATCAATGCCTGTTAAGTTAGATTCTTTCCAGATGTACAATGAAAATTATACAAAGTTAATAATATTCTCAATTTTAATATAGAAACGTGAATATTGAAACAATTTGAGACGAACAGAAATTACATGGATTCGGTATTCATTTTTCTATAAATGAACAAAAAGGTAAGCAAACCCAATATAACATCTAATATACATCTTGAATTAATGAAAAACAAATATAAAAATATTCTTCTTTTAAAATATATATGTATTATTATTTTTTTAAATCAGAGAGTATTTGAAGAAGAAGAAAAAAGATGAAGAAAGTGTCAGATTCCTCCGATTCTTCTTCTTCTTCATCTCTCCTCCATCGAATTCCCCTCATTTCTCTCTATTACTTTTCGTTCAATTGAGATTTTGAAATCGGAACTAAAGCTTCATCAAACCCGTATAGATCCAATTCGGCCTCTCTCTGATTTCGTTTTCTTTAATGGGTCTCGTCGTTGAAATGTAGAACAAGCTGGGAGATGCTGACAATGGAGAAAGATTTTGATTCAAAGCTTGTTCTTCAAGGGAATTCATCTAATGGTGAAAAAAGCATTTCCAGAAGCAAAAGCTTTGCATTTAAAGCTCCTCAGGAAAATTTCACCTCCCATGATTTCGAGCTCGGCAAGATCTATGGTGTTGGCTCTTATTCTAAGGTTTCATTTTTCCAATCCACTCATGGTTTTTTCCTAGAAAAATCCATTCTTTTTTTTCTTTTTTTTTTTTTTTGTCATGAATCCATTTTTCTGATTAGTACATCTTGATGACATTTTGCAATCTGGTCTTCTTTTGTCAAGATTGATTCTTTAGTTGATTTATATCTTGGAGTTTTTTTTTTTTTTTTTTCTTTTTTTATAACTTCTTCATAACTTTTTAGTAACGTTTAGCTGGATTTAGCTTATGGATGGATAATCGAATCAGGTTGTTAGGGCAAAGAAGAAAGAAAATGGAGCTGTGTATGCATTGAAGATCATGGATAAAAAGTTTATCACCAAGGAGAATAAAACGGCTTATGTCAAATTGGAGAGGATTGTTCTTGATCAACTCGAACATCCTGGGATTGTGAAACTCTTCTTTACATTTCAAGATACACAATCACTATGTAGGTAGTTTCTATTTAAGTGGCTTTGCTTTGTTTCAGTAGACCGTTAATGTTATTCACTCTCTGCGCTTGGAAGGCCTTTGATTGATTGTGAGTGATCTTCGTTCTTCTCGTTTTTGTAGACATGGCGCTCGAGTCTTGCGAAGGTGGGGAACTTTTTGACCAAATCACCCGAGTAAGATACTACTATTCAGAATCTAGGAGATTGATAAACATATTCTCCATTCCAAATGTAGTTGCATTATGGTTCTTTTTTGTATTTCTGTGGTTGGCAGAAAGGTCGTCTATCAGAAGATGAAGCTCGGTTTTACAGTGCAGAAGTTGTGGATGCTCTTGAGTATATACATAATATGGGACTGATTCATCGAGATATTAAGGTAGCTTCTTTTTCACATATCATTTCTTTCAACACCCAACAAGGACCTTATTGCTAACATTTTCTCTGCGTTTTTAATGAGTAGCCGGAGAATCTGTTGCTAACTTCAGATGGACACATTAAGATTGCTGATTTTGGTAGTGTAAAGCCAATGCAAGACAGCCAAATCACTGTACTTCCTAATGCAGCTTCCGGTAATATGCAGTTCATGATCCTTTTCTATATTATCGAGCTTAAGGTCTTTTTGATAATTGCTTTCGGATTTGGGTTTTCTGAGCCTGTCTGTGAACTGGTTACTTATGCAGATGATAAGGCGTGCACTTTTGTCGGGACGGCTGCATATGTTCCTCCTGAAGTTCTAAACTCCTCTCCAGCAACTTTCGGGTAAGAGTTGTGTTAGAACAAACTTTGACCACTATATTATGAATATATGGAGCTTTTGGATTTGAAGTAGCCTTTTGGTTCGTGGGTTACTAAACGCCTCTTACTTAGAACAACTTTTCTTTGGTATTTATGGAACATATTCAAACAGAAATGATCTCTGGGCACTCGGCTGCACTCTGTACCAAATGCTTTCAGGAACTTCTCCATTCAAAGATGCAAGTGAATGGCTGATTTTCCAAAGAATTATAGCAAGAGATATAAAGTTTCCAAATCATTTCTCAGAAGCAGCCAGAGACCTCATTGACCGATTGCTAGTAAGATATGCTTCACCTTTTACCCAGTCTTTGCTAGATCAAGAATCACGGGTCAAGCTGAAAAGCCAGTCGTCATCAATAATTTTTTTGTGACTGTGGTTCATCTCAGGATACAGAGCCTAGTAGAAGACCAGGAGCTGGATCAGAAGGTTATGCTTCTCTCAAGAGACATCCTTTCTTCAAGGGAGTTGATTGGAAAAACATAAGGTCACAAACTCCTCCAAAACTAGCTCCAGATCCTGCGGTATATACCTCCTTTATCTACTTCTAACTACCGCACCAAAATGTTTCCCATCTTGTCCTTCTCTTGATCAAGTTTTATCTTTTGCAGTCTCAGTCAGCATCTCCCGAAAGGGACGGTTCCCCATGGAACCCAACACATGTCGGAGATACTTCAGTCTTGCAGAACGATGGACACGGCGGACTATCTTCATCCTCTGAATCCTCAGGTTCCATAACCCGGCTTGCCTCCATAGACTCTTTTGATTCGAGATGGTGAGACATTACTAGGCTTTACTTTTTTTTTCCATGGCAACATATCGGTTTCTGAATCTAACCTGGTTTCCTAATGTTTGCGACTTTGCGTTGTAACAGGCAACAGTTTCTAGAACCGGGAGAATCGGTTCTAATGATATCAGCAGTGAAAAAGCTACAGAAAATCACAAGTAAGAAGGTGCAGCTAATACTCACCAACAAACCGAAACTGGTCTACGTTGATCCATCAAAACTTGTTGTAAAAGGGAACATAATCTGGTCTGACAACTCCAACGACCTCAACGTTCAAGTCTCAAGTCCTTCGCATTTCAAGATTTGCACAGTAACACACAATAATCCTATGGCTCACTTGTTCAGTTTATGTCCTCTGCGATTGATAATTCTTGTTTTTGTTTTTGGCAGCCGAAGAAGGTTTTATCATTTGAAGACGCGAAACAAAGAGCTTTGCAGTGGAAAAAGGCTATCGAAACTCTTCAGAACCGTTGAGATTCGTAGCTGATGATGTCAACTCATTCATTGAATCACTTTTCTTTTTCCCTCTTTTGTTTTTTTTTCTTCTTAAAATTCAATTGATTACATCTCGTTGTATGCATAGAGAAGAAGAGTCTTCTCTGCATTCAAGAACGTTTCTTAAGCCGTAGGTTTCTTCTCCAGAGTTGTTTTAATCTGTCTACCGCGATCATTACGGGATTTTGAATCAGTTTTTTTTCTTGGTTAATTCAGTTTCTCGATATAGAAATTTGGAAAAAAAAATACAAAACAAAATTGCTTTAGTTAAATTAAAATTTTGTTAAGCTTTTTGGTTCGGTTCTCTCGATTATGGTTTATCCAAGTTGAACATTTTTCTATCCAGTGTTAAGAGATGAACAATTTTTCTTAGTTGTGTGCATTCACTTTGACATTCTTTTACATGAATAATAGATATAAGACTTGAAAAAACTAATAGTCGATTTATATGAAACTGTACATCACTTTCAATTTCAAACTTGTTCACTTTTAACCAAAAAGAATTATAGATCTAAAGCAAATTGTGGTTAAGAAAAATTAACAGCGAAAAAATGCATTAGCCACCTATACATTCTTCTCCTGCTTTTAGCTATACAAAAAGTAAACATGTTGTCAAAAACTTAGGGTGTCAGTTGATATGGTTATGCTCCCGCCTTTTCTTCTGAATGTTTTTTATTGATGATTCTGATCCTCCATTGGGTTTTATTCTGTTAAAAATTACAGCTTCCTTTCATTCGGATGGGAAATAGCTATCGTGGATGGCAAGCCGATCAAACGCATCAAAATTTGCTTTTAACCCGACTAACTGACTTCCGACATGAGCACATCCCGCTTCAGGCCATCGACATACTCCATCTCTTGTACGCAATGGACACAGCGCTTCACAAACTCGTCCTATTGGGTTTCCAGATCTATTTTCTTCAGACATTAGTGAGATTGATACAGAAATATCTGAGTTGTTCCCGTGTCTGTTTCTCCTCCTGGGGTTATTCTCAATAGAGCATGTCCTTGGGTCGTCTTCCACATCAGATGTGAAGTCAACCTTGCAGCCGAGTGATTGTACTGCTCGGGTTAAAGCTGTGTATTCTTTGGTGGCTTGATTTGCTGATTCTCTAGCGGACCAACTCATATGTCTTTCTCTTAGCAACTCTGCACTTAATGACTCCATCGCGAAAGATATCTCGTCCACTCTTCTTTCCGCTGCTTCTTTCTCCTGTTTCAAATCAGTTAGAATGTTAAAAACTTTGAAACACTATACGTATATCCAAGGGAGAAGTATGAAGGATGAGTTAATTAAGTTACCTTTTGCATTTCGGAATACTTTACTGTCATGGCTCTACACTGGACCCCGATATCTGCAGCTTTAGCTTCCTCAGGACAAGCCCACCTGAGATGGAACTGGGGCCAAAGGGTAGGAGCTAGAGATGCTGCTGGAGGCAATAATGGCCCATCGTATTTCAAAGGATCATAGAATGGGTTACAATGGACATGAGATGTTGCACTAAATGAACGCAGATTAGTCAAGTACGCCCATAGGCATCCACATGCATCAGCAATCCCACATTGTTGCCTCTCTTTTTCACTGAAATTTACACTGGCTCACATGTTGGTAAAACATATACCAATTGGTTTCAAAATCACTTTTGAGAGCTTCAAAAGAAAGATTTACCTGTTGCATAAGAAGTTCCCAAAACGACATGAAAGCAAGCAATCCATAAAATCTACCAGGTAAGTCTGCAACACCAAATATGAAGGCCAATGAGTATGATTATTACTGGAAGAAGTTAAACATGAAATTGTCAGAAATGTGTTCGCCTTCATACATACCGGAGAAAACTCAAAAGCACAAGGATACATCCGCATTAGCTGTGAGACGCTATCGATAAACTGGAAACATATAGATGTAAACATAGTATAAGCTGTTGGTCTGCCAACCCATTAAAACAGATCTAAACAAACCCAAAGAATTACTATAATTTGCAAGAGGAATAGCTGCTCGCTCACCTGCATAAATATAGGTGAATAATTGTTATGCCCATGGGAAGAGCTTGAAGATTGTGAGGCTGCTGACCCTGAAGACTGACGCACAGGAGATGAAGGGAAACTTCCAGCAGAAGAAGACTGCCTTGGTAAGTCAAAATTACCAGATCCAGATATGTTAGGCATTCCCACACGATCCGAAAATGGGTGTCCAAAAGCAAGCCAATCCTTTTCTACAAGAGCCTGATGTGAAGTTAATAGAAAATATTATATAAGATAATATAGAATGTTGATACACAATTAGTTGGAAATAACATATACACGATACTGTAAGATCTTCTTTGGGTCTACACTGCACAGTGAAACATGAATGGATGCTAAGAATAGAATTCGAAATGGCAATCCCAGTTGGTAACCAATTTCACAGTTGTAAAACATATTCTATGAGAAACCAAATTAAGCTACAAGTAAAACCTGAACTACATAAAGACTTAAGTAAAATCAGTCACATAAGCACACAGAAAGGAATACCTGGAACCCAGCAAAAGTCCTATAGTATGGATCAAGCAATAAGCATGCAAGAGAAACCAGCTGAGTTGTTCTGTCCCATCCGTCACTGCACAATGACATATGATGAGTCACGACAATAAAAATTATTTTTCTCTCTCTGATAATAATAGAAGCTTTTGCTTAAAACAAACGCATCTCCATCTTATCACAAGGATAGAAATTGGTGTCCAAGTAACACACTTGGCCGGTAATATGAGTCAAGGTAGCTAACCTGCAGTGCACAAGAACCGATGCTGACTCCATAGCAACACGTGCAGCAATCCATGCTGCGCCAGCTAAGACGCTCTGGATGTGTATCAACCAACCACTATCTCCAAGTAAAGATACTGAAGCAGACATACTACTAAGATTACCTCCTCCCCAGGTCCAACCACCGTGTCTCTGCAGATTCCACACATACATATATCTCAATGATTAGAAACATAATAGATCATATTGTATCCCCTAAACAGAATCTGTCAAAACAAGTTCCTGGGTATTCAGTACTCACCAAGAACGATGATCTTCCATCAGATGACGTTGTACCATGCATATCTAAATAATCTCTAAGGCGGGAAAAGCTCTCCCTCATTGCATGTATGTTGTCTATGCCAAAGAAAACAATCTGAAGAAAAAGACACCGTCATTAAAATCATGGAATTCCAGAAGATCAAGACTTTAAGCATCAAACCACCAAGATTATTCACTAACTTCAGATTGAAAATAATTTGAAGATGATTCTGAGCCGCCTCCCATTGCTCCATTTGCTAATGCATTTTTCCTAGGTCTTGCATCGGCAATATAAAGCTTCCTACAAGTTAAAAGAAAAACTGAGATAAGTACATCTTTGTGAATATCAACCACATGAGTTGAGTTCGACACATCCTTATGTATGAATAAAACACTGTCAACCATATTAGATATCTAACAGCAGGTATTTTAACAAACAGACATTTTGATGTATTCAGAAGATAATCTAGTGTCCAGCAAGTCCAGTAAAACCAGCAAGAATGCTGTGAGATGCACTGTGATGCATGATTTTAACTAATTTTAACTCTCTATAACGAAACATAAAATACAAGACCGATAAGAGTTAATCAGATTAAGGGAACATTAGAAGCTCACCTTCGTTCTCCCTTAGCACCAGATAACTGAGAGCAGAAAGCAGCAACAAGTTTTTCATCAAAATTACTGTTAGAGAAAGTAAAACATATCAAACTTCAGAATCTATCGCTCTGAGAACTTTGAAGCCCAAAACTGAACTAAACAATTATCCAAATGTCTCCTCGTGAAATTGAAAGTCTGATATACCTCCTCATATTCATCATAAGACCCACTAAAGGTTGTGATGAACGTGCAATCACAGCTCCACTTCCTGCAATCGAGACCAAACGCAGCATGTCATTTTGGAAGCAATACCACCATAATTAAAACGGAAGCAGCCAAAATATATGCAGTTGTTACCAGGCTGACACCACGTGATCACAGGTAAGCGACATCTTGCCCGGAAAGAACACGCCTGAAGCAGCTCTTCATCACTATCAGCAACAGGGACATGTTATTTTTGTTATTTATCAATACTCAATAGGAACATGGTCTTGTTCCAACGTGGAAAAAGAGACATGCTAAATCAGTGAAGAGGATTTTTCTGGAAAGCTAGTAAAAATATGAACACAGAAGCATTCAAAAGTAAAGAAAGGATAGAGAATTATTTTATATCAGTATCCTACCTTATGGATTTTGGAACCATGAAAGCAAATGGATAGGTCTGACACAAGTTATAATTGGAGTTCAAGTCGCTTATCCGCCACAGCTCATTGGACAATGTGAACGATCCATCTTCAATCATGTCCATTGATGCTCGTAATGAACTTTTTCCGAGGAGACGAAAATATTCATTAAGCAATCTTTCCTTTGGGTTTGCGTTACCAAATTTGGAAGGTCCGCATGCAAAAGTATAAAGATCCCATACTCTCTCTGGCTTGCTACACTTCAGTAATGCATCAAACACAGCACGTCTCTGCAAGATCTTAAGGTTAGAAAGATTTCAGAGAGAAATGAGTAAGGCAGCATAAGAGGAAGTGAGAGTTTCACCTGCTTGGTACGAGGACGAAAGCCATAAACAATTATCCTCATGTCTTTGCCTGCAACATGAAAGTGATCATAGCATATAATGTCATGTAAAACACAGTATGCATCAAATAAAGCTGAAAGAAAGGTAGAAAACACTTCAACCAACATCACTGTGGGAAGATGTCTATTGTCCAAGTTAATAATGGGACGTCAAGAATCAATGGAAAAAACACAAAACTTAATTCAACTTCGTAGCGAATTTTGAGGTATAACGGAAAAAAACCAGACAAACCAATACGTACTCGAAATCAGCTCTAGCAAATCATTAAATCTGGAAACATACCAGTGACCTGTAAAAGACGTCTTGGTGGATTCTTGTCAGACTGACGGGGGCTTGACTGAACTTTCAGCACCTATGATCATCACCCATGAATCAAAAAACACATAGAAATAACAATGTAAAACTCAAGAGCCTAGTGGAACTGCATAGTATTAATCGCATAACAACTGACCATTTTGTTAAACTTCTCAATAGTTGCCAATGGAATTGTTCCAAGTGGAATGACCTTTCTGGTTCCTTCACTCTTAACAAAGAGAAACAACGAATATATTAATCACAAGTACTTGAAATAGTGAATATAAGTAAGTTTAAGACCTGCATTATTACATTGGCAAGAAAAAATAGATGAAATGCATCAGAATCATTGCAAACAAATTGCACACACATACAAGAACCAGAGGAAAGACAATATATATCATACCAAAAAAAGAATACGGAAGTTCGTCACCAACAAGGTTCCTGCCTCATCAGTGTTAATAAGTACAACTCCATAACCCTATAAACAAAATCCAAACAAAAAACAATCAGATAAAAAAAGATACAAAAAACAACATATTCTCCATACTAGTATCATGCACAAATACTGAAAATTCCCATTAATTTGCATAGCCAAGTCTCAATTATGGTAACAAATTTCCTAGAGGGAAAATTCGAAATTTCCTAAAAACATACCTCAATGATGACCCTCTCCGATTCCAGCAAGCAACTCAAATTTGCGAAAGAACCTGAACCTGAAGCTGACTGCGACTCATCGGGGAAAAAAAAAAAAACAACCAATTAGACTTTGAGCAAATGAATCAACACACAATAATCTGAATTTTGAGCTTTAACGTGTTGGTATGTGAAATTGTGGGTAAAAAGGGGTAAGCGTGAGGAACCCTAGAAGAATTGAGAGCAATTACGTCGAGTTTTTTCCATTCAAGCGTATCCCAATTATCGCTACCATCCATCTTCTCTGTTTCCGAATAATCACGCAGCGACCTTTGTCGCCCTGATGGTGGTCTCGGCGGCGTCATCACAGAGAATGAGAGAGACGGTGACGAGGCTTCACCTGCCGATCAAACGACCGATTTGTCACCCCCTACAAGAATAATACGACACAGTTTTGGTACGGCGTTGTCGGTTTTTTTTCTTCTTCTTTCCTTTTGTACTTTTTTTTCTTTTTTCAATTGAATGTTTATTTTGTTAGTGTTATCTATTTGTATTTATTAATAAAATCAAGGCAATTAATCTGAGGTCAATCCACAATATTCATCTAATTAATATAATGTGTATATGATAATCTTAATGAAATATACTGTTTAGAAAATTTAACTAAAATATTAATGAACCACCAAGAAAAAAAGCATATGATTATTAAAATTATTGATTTATTAGTTCCTTAGTTTTATATTGTATGAATATTAGTATAATTTAATGTTAGCATTTGGACGGTAGTAGTTATCTCTAGTTGTACACAATAATGTCACCGTCTTGACAACAAAACCACGAACGAAACTATCCCCACAAGTCAATTTGAGTTGGTTATTATACATCAGAAATCTTCAAAAATAAATAGCCCATCTCACTTGGATGATCTAAAGTTGTATTGAAAGACCAAAAGCTGCAACACTCTCATCGGTTTTAAATTATTATATTTCAAAATTTTCACTTTGTTCCCCTCATTCCTGTTCAATCATTTGTATTTACCTGATTAGTTTCCATACTTTTTATCTGATTAAACTTACTAAATAATTTGATCTGAACATATATTTACATATATACATACGACCAAAAACAAAGAGAAAATCCATATTATAAACACGAAGCGTTTCGCACAAAAAAAAAAAAAAAAAAAAACACGAAGCTTATTTAGTTTTGAATCAATGTAAGATCAGTATACAATTTCTTCCAACCCATTTTTGGTAAGATTTCACAATTCCACCACTTCGATCCAAATGATATGTCAGTACTTCTTTATCAAATTTTAACCACTTTACTTAAGTCAATCTATAACACAAAGCATGTTGCCTCCTCTTACCATTAAAAAAAAAAACATTACACATGATTAACCAAATCGTTTTTTGTTTAATGCAATTATGGGTGTTTTTTTTTGGAATAAATTACCAAACGTTTCCATCTACGAGAGTATTCAATTATTCACGCAATTGATCTTCACTCTTAAGCGGATTCTCAATCTTCATCAAAGTACATAACTGTTTAAAAATATTATATTTTATACTTCATATAAACATACAACCTACTAGGCTATAGCTAACTTATACACGTCTGATATGATCTCTACATGTAAATATATTGAAGTAGATCCAGAATAGAGATGGTAAGCAATAATACGAAGAAAGAGGAAACCAGACATCAAAGATTACATATGTCAAGTAACCAACGACCGTTATAACAATTACGATTTGTCCAATAATAACTAGCAACCATTTACTCTGTTTTTATATTTATAAGCGTCCTCTTCGATGTGATGAGAAGAAAAACACACTCATGTAAAAAAAAAAAAAAAAAAAAGCATTGTTGCATGCTACATTGCTTGAATCCTGTTCGCATCAATAATTTTTTGAAATCTATGATCCACGAGGTTGAGGCCTTGAGGGTAAAGACTTAACTATGATTTGTAATAAAGTCGATTATTCTCAACATTTGATAATAGTAAAATTTCAGTAACTAGTCAACTAGATACATATGAGAATTGGAAGAAAACAAATTGTAATATCAAATTAATTCTCAACATTTATCACTTTTGTCCTAGGAAATTTTAATCAAGATTCTTTTGCTAAATTTCAAGAAATTTTTGACAGTCTAAGCGAATGGGTATCATAAACAACAAAAGAGAGGAGTAAATTGATGTGATGTCCAAACATTAGGAATAAGTTGGACATGCAAAAAAATTACACGTTTGAAGAAACGCGCAGAAACGTGTTAGTAAACGATTCCACGAGTATCCAATTAATCATACTATTATATTAACAAGTTTGCAACTACTACTCATGAAAAGAAAAAATTAAATTAAATTTCATCGTACTTCTCGTACCAAACCCAGCCTCATAAAATTGAATGAAACCAATCACTTTAAATTCTCCTCACCTAAATTATCATGCTCTACTCTGTTTTTATACCTTCCTCTGTTCTCACTCTCACTCCAAATCCTCCAATAGCTACAAAGAGAAGAAGCTAAAATGTCTCTCCTTTCCTTCTTTTCCACTTCCTTTAACATCTCTCCTTCAATCCTCTTCACTATTCTCCTATCCAGTTTCGTTCTATTGATCCTCACGCGCCGGAGTTCTAAATCGAAACGCGTGAAGCTCCCTCCGGGTCCTCCAGGTTGGCCAGTTGTCGGAAACCTCTTCCAATTCGCGCGCTCCGGGAAGCAGTTTTACGAGTACGTTGATGATATAAGGAAAAAATATGGTCCGATTTACACGTTGAGAATGGGTAGTCGTACGATGATCATCATCTCTGATTCAGCTCTCGTCCACGACGCTCTGATTCAACGTGGACCAATGTTCGCGACACGACCTTCCGAGAATCCGACACGGACCATCTTCAGCTCCAACACTTTCACTGTTAACGCTTCAGCGTACGGACCCGTGTGGCGGTCCCTGAGACGGAACATGGTTCAGAACATGCTGAGCTCGATCCGGTTCAGGGAATTCGGATCGTTGAGATCATCAGCCATGAATAAGCTTGTCGAGAGGATCAAATCAGAGGCTAATGACAATAACGGGCTTGTTTGGGTTCTGAGAAACGCACGATTCGCTGCGTTTTGTATCCTCTTAGAAATGTGTTTCGGGATCGAGATGGATGAA
Organism: Barbarea vulgaris; assembly: GCA_963667165.1. Taxonomy (NCBI): domain Eukaryota; kingdom Viridiplantae; phylum Streptophyta; class Magnoliopsida; order Brassicales; family Brassicaceae; genus Barbarea; species Barbarea vulgaris. The sequence goes on from OY763893.1 coordinate 3,664,498, forward strand.
GAAGCGATTTTGAATATGGATCAAGTGATGAAGAAAGTGTTGATCACACTCAATCCAAGACTCGACGATTATCTCCCGATTCTTGCTCCGTTTTACTCCAAGGAGAGAAAAAGAGCTCTCGAGGTTCGTCGGGAACAAGTTGATTTCATCGTCGGATTCATCGAGAGACGACGGAGAGCGATTCAGAATCCGGGATCTGATAAAACGGCGTCGTCTTTCTCTTACCTTGATACACTCTTCGACTTAAAAACCGAAGGACGTAAAACGACGCCGTCTAATGAAGAGCTGGTGTCGCTCTGCTCTGAGTTTCTTAACGGTGGTACGGACACGACGGGGACGGCGCTCGAGTGGGGTATTGCGCAGCTGATAGTGAATCCTGATATTCAATTTCGTCTCTACGATGAGATTAAATCAACGGTTGGTGATCGTTCTGTTGAAGAAAAAGACGTGGATAAAATGGTTTTTTTACAAGCCGTCGTTAAGGAGATTCTCCGAAAACATCCACCGACTTACTTTACGTTGACTCACTCCGTGACGGAGCCGACGACGGTTGCCGGCTACGATGTTCCCGTTGGGATTAACGTCGAGTTTTATCTTCCTGGTATAAACGAGGATCCGAAGATTTGGTCTGATCCGAAGAAATTTAATCCGGATCGGTTTATTTCGGGTAAGGAAGATGCTGACATAACCGGTGTAACCGGAGTGAAGATGATGCCTTTTGGCGTCGGCCGTCGGATCTGTCCGGGGCTGGCGATGGCGACCGTACACGTGCACTTGATGCTTGCGAAGATGGTTCAAGAGTTTGAGTGGAGCGCTTATCCGCCAGGAAGTGAAATTGATTTCGCCGGGAAATTGGAGTTCACGGTGGTGATGAAGAATCCGTTGAGAGCCATTGTCAAGCCAAGAGTTTAATTCTTGTTTTTGTTATTTAAGTATTTAAGTATGAAAATGACGCGTGCTTTAATATTAGAGGAACCTATACTTTTGTAATCTCTCGAGGGCTTTGTGAATTCTAGTAAAGGATTTCCTTTATTGTCAAACATATCAATAAATGATTTGCCTTTTTTATATAAAACTGAGCTAACCTTGATACTATTGTGCTTACTGCTTAGGCACATCATAACACATTAACACTCATAATTTCGTACCGGCACGGAAAATATCTACGGAAAGTATTAACGTTGAGCTTTCTTGATACAGTAGTAGTAATCTCTCCTAATGTTAACTGTGAGGTTGTATGATCTATTTGTCAAGTCTAGTGTCTAAGTCTAACGGTCAAACAATAAACACTTTTTTAACACACGCAACCTTATGTTACGTTAGATTTAGAATTCTGGAAATATCTAAACAATGTGAAACGGATGAAACGACCGAACTTAATATGATTATTGCAAAACAAACAGACATTGATCAGTAAATCGAATGGAATTGTAATGGAATACGAAAATTGTAATTACTAAACTATTTTTTTTTTCTTCTTTCTGAAACATCATATCATTTCTTGTGACCATACAAATGTGGTTTTTACGTGCTACCTAAATCAGTGGGTTAACGGTAGAAAGAATGTCACATTAAACAAGACAAACATCAAAATAGTAATGAATGATAAAATTGATACTTTGTAGTCGAGATTTTAGATAGCCAATAAAGTAGATGTAAAAGAGAAGACCATGTGGGACTTGCATTGAGTCGAAAACGTTTTAAGACCATCTCCAACAATGGGTTCTAAGAGCACCTCTATCGTTCATATGAGAGAGGGTATCTAAACTTAAAAACAATTAAAAATAAATAAATAAATAGGTTTTAAATGAAAAACTATGAGAACCGTCTTGAGAACCCTTACGTGTCTTCTCTTTATTGGTCTTAATTTGTTTTAATCAAAGAATATATTTCTTTTTGTTTTTTTCTCATAAAATTTCACTCTAATTCTCCAACCTGCTGCTTCAATCGTCGCCTTCGCCGGATTTCAGCTCCTCGGTAATCGCTTATCTCACTTATCTATCTAATCTAGTTTTTGTTGATCATCTGATTGGAAATTAGGAATCGATTGGTGTTATTTAGTTAGGTTTTTGAGCCGTGGGTGATTCTGTGGATTTGGTATCTTTGTGTGTTTGCTAATTTCGTTTTGATTTCTTTTTGAATTCTTTTAGATGTGGTATGACTCTATGATTTGTGCGGTTTTGAATTCTAAAAGTTTCATTGGAAATTTTCGATTTCACTTTATTTGTTTACCTAAATCGTTTATGAAAAGCTGAGTTTTTGGCATTTAAATCTGAATTTGGGATAAATAAGAGCTGATTATGAATTGTGTACTAATTCACCTTGATTGATCGAGATTCAATTTTATATTACAAAAATTCAATGATTCTCTAATGTATTCCAAAAGTTTTGGAATTTAGATTATAAAGGTTTAGACTTTATTTAATAGAATCATCGTACTCTGTTTCTTAATTTACCAATTATTGAGGATAATCTTGTGTTTATTGGTTCTAAGAGTCATAGGATCGTGTTTGGTGACATGTACATCGTCACTGTCATTGAATTGTGCTATGTTTTAGTTTTGTGTGTTGACAAAAATGTGATGCAATTTACGGCTATTTCCTCTTTTCTTTAGGGATATGTTGGTAACAAATCAGCCGCCTTTCCTCTTCAATTGATGTGGTTTTGAATGGTCAACAATTGTATGATTTGATTGAAGGTCTTGAAGCAAATGATTTGTTGTTCTATACTCATGTATTAACAGGTACTCACTTTGAACAATTAATGCCTTTTTATTGGTCAATTGATATCTCCTTGAGAATTGTTTTTTCCTGCTAAGTTGAAGGGGCTGAGACCATGGAACATAATTTCTGGCTTTTGTGATTATATGGTGTTGAAAACCTCTAGAAATGAGCTATATGTGGAAAGTTGTAGCAATAGCAATGTTTAATAGTAGTTCTCTTATGCTTTAGATGTTATTTTATCATTGTTGGTTCAGATCTGAGTGTGTGACAATGTTTTAGGTTTGTACTTTATATTTAGCTCTTTAACTCTTTATGTTCTTAATATGCAGGTTATATTGGATCAGTGTCATTCATGGATACAGTCAGGTTTGGAGGTTATCTATAAACTTCGCTCTATAAACCCGAATCTTACATATGGTGAGTCATGAGAGCATTGCTATGCCTGCAAAAAACCTTTTTGTTTTTTCTTTTTACCTCCTTGAAGTTTTGTGTGTTTGGATACCTTGAAAGTATTGGAACAAAGATATAGTTATGGTCTATCTTTGTAGTGTTTTTAGTTGGAATGAGAGCATTATCTGTTATGTGACCATGTTGTGGATCTATTAAATGGTAAAATTATGCTAAATTTTAGTGGCGTCGAAAGTTGCAATGCTTTTACCTCTTGTCTTTTATATTTGCAATGATGAAGTGGTTTTGGAGTTTTTAGATACTTAATGGGTATCTTAACCAATGGAGACCCAAAATTAGATGAGTTTCTCAACTTAACTTAAACTAAATATATATATTATTTTATTAGTTAGATACTTAGTGGGTATCTAACTAATGGAGATGCTCTAATGGGCTTTAGTGAGGTTTTTAACCCAAAAAAAAAAAGAAAAAAAAAAAGAAAAGAAAAATGAGATAGTGTTAGAACCGATCCTTAACTAAGGAATTTTAGAATCGGTTCTAAAAGTGTGACGTGGCAGATTTGGGGTGTGTAAAATCGACTCAGAGCTCCACCGCCGTCATTTCCACTGCTTCCGCCGCAGCTAGAGCCGAATCATTTCCAGATTTAAAGAAACCAATTGGGTCAGTTCGGTTCCAACCCCTTCGTCACTCCATCTCGTGAGTTTTCTTCTCTAATCTAATTTTCAATTTCGTAACTTTCGATCTCTGTTTTTAATTTGACTCCTCTAATTTTTAATTTCGTAATTTGACTCCATCTCGTGGTTATAACCGATCTTGCAGCCACTCTTGTTTGGTCTGGTGTTCCTGTTATCAGACTAGCTGCAGGAGAACCCGATTTCGATCACAAATTAAAAGGTAAAAAGAAACACTTTTGATTTGTAATTCAGTTATTGTCGAAAACAGATTCAAAATGTTTGTATATTCGTTTTTTTCCAGAGAAAAATACATTATCTTATTATTTAATGCTGCAATAACTTGGGCTTTCATCAGAACTTCATTTCAGAGCTAACTTCGTAACAGAGACCAGTCTTGGTTCTTTATATTTGTTGACTCCTCTTGAAATTATAGATACAAAAATCTGATTTGATTTCAATCTTTGTTCAAAGTTTTTTACCTGGTTAGCTTAATCATGTTCAAAGTCAGAAGTCTGAGTATGTTGTTACCTATTTAATAAAGAATTGACTGGATGCTGGTCGGTGATGTCCCTTGGGAGTAAGTCTTTGATTGCTAATTCTAATAAACTTCTAAGATCAATCTCAACAACTTGATTGTTGTATACGTACATGTTCTTAGTGTTGCTTAATGTATGTCTATCTTTTAAGCACAAAATGTTATAGCTTAACCCAAGAATATAGATCATTGAAGCTCTTAATGTATTTATCTCCACATGATGTTTATGTTCCTGCAAGAAGCTGAGAATCATGAAGAGCTCTGAGGCTATCGGCTTGGGTTAGTTTGTCCTCTCTAAACCCCTTTTCACTAAAACATGTTTTGAACTTTCATATCATATTGAAGTTTCAGATCATGTTTTGACAATTTGGAGATTGATACCTTTCTAAGCCTTGCCTTTTTTCTCTTTCAGATCATGTTTATTTATGTTGATTTTATGACCTTGTTCTTCTCTTAAGGTCAGATCACTCTCTCTTGTCTCTCTTTGATTCAGTTGTTTTGTTTTTGGTTTGTTTGTGTAAGAGAGACAACACAAAGAACATGTTATATTTTGAATTTTGAGGTTTAGCTTTGATTTCATATACACTTGTAAGCTTGTTTTAATGAATGAACTTTGTATTTTCTTTGATAGATATATGAACTAAAACACTAATTTAATTTTCAAAATTTTTATTTTTAAGAACCCCTTATGAGATTCTACCATTGGAGGAGGAAAAAGTTAAGAACTCCTATTAAGGTTCTTAACTTTTAATTATGCAAAATTTATGTTAAAAATATTGGTAAGAACCCTTATGAGGTTCTTACCATTGGAGATGAGCCGCCAAGTTTAGCTCAGATTTGAACTGTAAATCACGTGATGGAGAATCCCATTATCTTCATAATGAATGTCTGAAATTAACAGTTCACAATTGGTTTTGAATGCCAAATTATTTTAATATGCTGAGATCCACTTAGCTGAATTTGTCTAGTCTTAAGCTTGCATTTTGTTTGTGTTAGAAAAGCCTATTATCTTGGTCCAATAGCAAATACCATAATTACCCTCTTCGTCTTTGTTCGTCTCCTGCTTGCTTTCGAACATAATCAATCTCCTCGCTTGTCGTCAGATTAGTTTTGTGGAATCAAAGCTTTGGTTGAGCTCCGACCAGAACTTCTGACATGGAGGCGACTCAAATTTGGAGCGAAATTGAACGTTCTGAGAGGTGCTTCTGGGAAATTGATTTTACATTTTAGTTTTATCTTCTTCTTTTTTTTTTTTTTTTTTTTTTTGCGTATTTTGGTTCCGTAATTGGCGATGCATGTGAAGAGAAATGAACTTGTGCCCTCCTTAGATTTATTAGTTAGTTTCCACGAGAAATTATCTATCTTGATTTGATTCAATTCTATATACAAGTTTCTGATGACTCAAGTTCGTTCTATTGTAAAAATTCGTTTTTTAAGTTGTTGTAGAAACGATTTTGCTGAGTACAGAATTTGATATTTCCTTGTTCTCTTTTTTTTTTTTTTGCTTTGTTTTTTGCTGTGCATAGCTACCTTGTGTGCTCTATGTATGAGGAGGCAGAGTCAATATCTTCCTCAATTCTGAAAAGTGTATTTGACAACATTAAAGTGTTATCTGAGGAAGCTGTTGGTGATCATCAATTACATGACATGTTGGAATCTGCTGGCATGGTTTTAGTCCAATCTTTGCATGGACTTGCCAGGTATATTTCACGACAAGTGTTCAGATTATCTAATTTGAGCATTTCGTTTCCATCTTACTTGTGATTGCAATTGGATGCTGTAACAAGTTCCTTTTCCACGCAGGACAGTTGAGATTGTAAACGAGTTAAGAGATGTGTTTGGCGAAATTGCAGCTATTCCTGTTCAAGTTCTTCTCACTGGGTATCTTTCTTGTTCTGTTTCTTTCATAGTATTTACAGCTTTATATGCTTGAAAAAGAGGATACTATTTGGTTCTTTCTGCCATAGCTGTCACAACTAGGAGTATATGACAACTCATAACCAAAGGGGTGAGAGTGAGAAAACAATCTTTGAGAGTTCGCAATATTTGCTAACTTTTACTTATTAAAGGGAGCACAATACTGCTATCTGAATGCATTTTCATAGAAAACATCACAGAATAAGATTGTAGATATCTAGTTTATTGATCTCCTCTTTCTTTTTTTCCCCCTTTAGAATATGCCTTCAAATATCAAATGGTTCCTACTTGGGTGTACGTGAGATTCTGGAAGAGTTCTTTAGCATATGGGTTTACAAGGACAACCACTATATCCTAAATGATGCTGGAGTTAGTGTGAAAGGGTTCCATGGGAAAATATATTTGGATATTGATGAGTATATGGAAGTTGTGGAGCTGTTTACCTTTGGAGTTCTTGGGAAAGATTCAAAGGACATGGGCCTAGCCATTTCATGGGTTGAGAAAGCTGCATTGCCTGAGGAAAGACGACAGGTACTATTCAATCTTTTCATGAGTTGTGTATCAACCTGTGAATGTGTTTCAACTAAGATGCTACACTAAGCTCTCTGTTTCAGGGGCTTTTGAGAAGATTGCATTCTTTACTTTCTCTCAAAACAGCAAATGTTCCAGATGCTAGTTCTTTTGAGGAAGATTCCAAGGATTCTTCATATGCTGTACTGAATAGCAACAAGTCTTTGTCTAATGAAAAGAATGATGAGATTGATTCTGTCCTGAAACTCTCTAAACAACATGAACCTTCGTCACTTTGGTCATCCCATCCTCTAAGCCTCAAGCTTGGTAATACCCAATTCAGCATGTCCAGGGGAAAGGTTGCAATAAGCCTTGTTGGATTAATCATATGTTATGCTTTGAAGAGAAAACGAGCTGCTTTCATACGGTAAGAATTCTTCTAAGCCTGTTTATAAACATCGGTATGCTTGAATGATCAGAAGTTTATGTGTTGAGAAAAATACATTGTGAACCACAAAATAAGCTGTGTGTATGTATGTTTTTACTTGTTTCAGGATCATTCGAAGACAAATGGAGTCCACGAAAAAAGCAGTTGTAGATTTCTGGAAGCTCGCGTTTTCATACCAAGTGAATCCTCTTGCAGCTATTCAAACTATACCAAGCACAGCAACATGAGGCAAATGGTGCACAGTTCCCAGAGTCTAGAAGATGGATCAAATACCTGATTTTGCATTGAAATAAAGCTGCACCCTTTTTAATTTTCGGCTCAGGCTTTATCACACCCTATATTGAGTTACTCAAAAGTGTGTTGTATAATCAGATTTGTCTAAACAGTGTCTTTCTATGTTAAACAAACACTAGCCTATGTATCGGTGCTTATTTGGATAAAACTGAAGAGGATACCAAAGCAGCATTCTCAAATGTTTTCATGCTTTCAGACATTGGCTCAAACTTACTTTACCCCAACTCATCCTGTCAAACCCAACTCTTATCACTGAAGATAGTTAAGATTTAAGAACCCTTGTATTTGATGAAAGATTATATTCAGGGACATGATAGGTCTGATTAATAGACAACACCTCAATGACTAAAAAAAAAACAGAGTAACATGAAATGCTCAGCAAAATTGATGCACGAAAATAGTATTGATGTGTCTTATTTGTCTTGGTTGCACAAAAAATAATATACTTACGATTTCTATGTTTTGCTTAGTTCCTTAAACATGAAATACTTGTAATATAAATGGTTTCTAACTCCAACATTTTTAAATTTATAATTGGGTTGTTACTTCCCTCTCTTAATAATCGTTTAAAATTAAATATAAGAACGTCTTGAATATTTATCTTTTGGGTAAACTTTCAAAAAAAATTGTTTGTATCTTTTATCTGGTGTTATGAAAACCGTTCAATTAGTTTAACAGATAACAAATATTTATATAATGGATAACATATGTATATTCAGGGACATGATAGGTCTGATTAAGAGATAACACCTCAATGACTAAAAGAAGGTAGCTCCAGTGAGCAATACTCAGCAACAAGTCACGTGAAATAGAAGAAACAAAAAGGATTTCATAGAGACTTTTATTAAGAAAAAAAAAAACAGAGTAACAGGAAAGGCTCTGCTCATCCCTTTAGGCCTTGGCGGATTCAGCCTCGGTGTCCCAGAAAGCCGTTTTCTTTCCAGTTTTTGATACTGTCTGCAGAACGGCGTCTGGCTGCACGTTGCCTTTCACTGTCACTTTCTGCTCCTTTATATCCACATCAAATGACTCCACGCCTGCCAAAAACCGAGTGAAAATACATTTATGCTCTGAACGTTATAGAAAACGTGCTTGCAATATTTTGGTAAAAAGAGTTAGTTTGAAACAAAAGGAGTCTAGGGTCAAGAAGTAGAGATATGGAGATTACAAGACATTACTAAGAATCATTTTGTGGAATCAAATATGTTTAGGTATAAAAAAAAGTGGGATGAGAAGGCAATAGTTTTAAAGGACGGAAAATAACATCAAAGAGTTAGTGATAAGTCATACAAAACTAACCTTCCATTTTGCCAAGGACTCTTTTCACAGCTCCAACACATCCCTCGCATGTCATAGCCACTCTGAGAACAACGGTCTACACCAGAAAAATCCACAGTTTAGCAACTCGATCAAACGGACAAGAAAAAGACTAACAGAATTTTGAATACATTGCAAAATTGCTTTTAATAGACAAAATGGTAAAAGTTTATTAGAGAATCAAATTCAGCTAACACTTATAACCCTTTGAAACATTGATCAAACCTCTTAAAAAAAAAACATCTCAGAACCAAAGAGAAGACATCAAACCAATATATTCAGATTCAAGATCTGTGTTCTGTTCTCACGAGTATTTAACACAATCAAGGTGTCAATGGTTCTCTATATATGCAATTGAAACGAAGATCCAATAGATCGATGAAAATTGTTACAGTTTCGAATAATCTTCACACAATAACTAGATCGAGGAAATTGACAAGGAATCTAATAAGATCGAAAAGTTCGAAATCATATCTCTATCAAACGAGGAGAATTGCGAGATAAAGTAACAGTCTTTACGATGACCCAAATCCGAATAATGGATTTTCGAATCAAAACCCGATTGAAATACCTGAGACATAGCTTCGATCTCTCACCGAAAAACTTCAACCACAGTGAAGGCTTGTGAGTTGTATGTAAGAGAGACAGAGAGAGAGAGACTGCAGATTTATGTATTGAAAGGATATTGATTGGTTTAAGTCAAGGCATTAATTGAAAAAAAAAAAACGAAGATAAATGGTTTGATTTTTTTTTATAGTATTTATCTTCGTTTTTTTTTTTCAAATACATTAACAAAAATTGAAAACCCTATATTAACAAGAATAATACTTGGGTTCACTCCTACAGGTGAACCCCTTGATTCACCTCCCTTAAATTTAGCCTATGAAAATGTGCCATATCATATCTATATTTAAACTGAATAATAAATTTAAATTAAACTAAAACAAATTCAATAAAATCTTTTAATAAAATCTGTGTTAAAAAAAATCTTTTAATATAAAAACAATTAAATACAAATCTTCACATGCTTTGTCGCTTGAAGCTTTGAGGCATTTCTCATCCTTCTTCTCACTCTCATAGTAATTCTTGGAGTTATTGGAGAAATTTAATCTACTGCATGTGTTTATATATATATGATCCTTCACTATGTTAAACTAGATTTTCGCTGTTTGTAAGCTATGGAGACTAACGATATGTGTAGAAAACATAAATTTTCACGTTTTTTCCGTGATACAGAACAGTTGTTCATCTCAATTACATTATATAGCTGCTCCAGATACTTTACCTTTTAGAATTACCAGTTAACGTATGCTGAGTCCATTAACTATGTCCCAAACACAGTGACGATGATGATGATGGAGGAGGGTTTGGTGTCTAGTTCATACCAAAGGAAGCACTTTTGCGAGCGTCTGCAGATAGGGTAGCCATAAGAAATAAGAACTCAAAAGGTACACTTCTTTTGAGGAGTGTATAATGAGAAACCTTTGTTACTTCAACCTCAAGTGTCCTTAGTTATGACATTTATGATACACAGGCATGTCACACTCGTATTCAACCCAAAGAGATAAGAATCTGTCCAAACTGATTATTCTTCAAGTGATAGGAGATACGAAGAAAAAGATTTAGAAAAGATTTTATTTGTTTTTATTTAAAGATTTTATGGAATTTTTTTAATTTGTTTTAGTTTAATTTAAAATTATTATTTTAATTTAAATATAGATATGACATGTCATATTTTTATTGGCTAAATTTAAGAGAGGTGAATGAAAGGATTCACTCCTAGGAGTGAACCCAAGTATTATTCTATTAACAAATAACAACCAAAGCCACTGTACTTTCTTCCTGAGAGATCACAAACACAATGGCCATGTCGTCGGACCTTCCAAGGGATTTGTTAGAGGAGATACTTTGTCGTGTTCCTACCACATCTCTAAAACGGTTACGATCTACTTGCAAACAATGGAACAGTTTATTCAACAATGAGAAATTTACAAGAAAACACTTCCATAAAGCCCCAAAGCAGTTTCTGATTCTTATGGTGACAGAGTATAAGGTTTTTTCGATGAGCGTTAATCTCCATGGACATCTACCTGTAGAGGTCACAAGTGAACTTAGCCTAATCGACCCTCGTTCTAGTTTAGATCAATTTGAGATCACCCAAGTCTTTCACTGCGACGGCTTATTACTATGCTCCAACGAAGACCACAATAGAATCGTGGTTTGGAACCCGTGTACTAGTCAAACCAGGTGGATCTATTCCAAAAGTTACATGAACTACTATGCTCTTGGATCCTACCGAGATAAGAAATCCGACGGTAATAGCTACAAAATATTGAGCTATATGAGTTTAGGTTTCGACGACGAAGAAATTGCAATCTATGAGATGAACTCTAATTCATGGAGGACTCTTGATGTCACTTGTGACTGCCACCCAATATATAATGAAAACATTAAGTCTTTGAATGGAAAAACTTATTGGTTTGCTTCAGATGAAAAAGAGGAACAACTCGGCATATTCTTACTCAGTTTTGATTACACAACTGAAAGATTTGGACGTCTAAGTCTCCCGTATCAGTTTTCTAGTTATCAATATATCTGTCTATCCGTTGTGAGAGAAGAGAAGCTTTCCGTGTTATTAAAACGCAAAGATACAACTCATACAAGCACAGAGATATGGGTGACAAATAAGATTGGTGAGACCAAAGTGGTGTCATGGAGCAAGATCTTAACAGTTGATTTCTCGCCTGAACTTGTTATTTGGTATACCACGACTTTCTTGGTCGATGATGAGGAGAAAAAAGTCGTCGTGTGTTGTGACAAATACATGTTTAATGAATTACAGGGCGAAAATTTGGTCCACGTTGTTGGAGAGGAAAACAAAATCAGACAAGTTGATTTTGGACTAGTCGAAAGTTGGCCATCTTTGGTTAATTATGTTCCAAGTTTGACTCAAATCCAGAGGTGTAGCTAGGAAGCAAAAGTAAAAGAGATGAACAAGTAAAGGCTAGCTACAGGCAAGCCTTTCGTTTTTGTTTTGGTTTTTTTTTTTTTTTTTCCTCTTAATTTGTTTTTGTATTTTTTCAGTGTTATCTTGGTCACATAAACTGATATTTTGACTAAGAATTAATTAATGTTTTCAACAGTGCAGCATACATACTTGTTGCATTACTTTATCGCAGTTAATTTCTTTTAAGTTTTAGGATCAAGAAAAGATCTCTATTGTCATTCCCAGATCTTTCTTTGACATGAGGTTTTCATGTTTTTTCCTAACAAATACAAAGACAGAAATACGCAGCTAACCCAAATGATATATATATGCTTCATACAGTCATCAGTTGTACCGGAATGTTCCATGTATAAAAAAGGAATGTTCCATTTAATCTTATATACTGTTGCTAGATTTCTTTATGCTATATAAAACACCTTCTACATGTTGTGGAATGATATATACATTATGGCGTATTCATTCAACAAAAATTGATCTTTAGAGTCTAAAAATAGGAGAAACCACGAGAATACAAAGATATGGTTAATTAGTTAATCCTAAAATGTATATTCAAAGTAGGGTTATCTAATCTTCATATTTAAAGTTTGGTTGTTGCCATGAAACTTCTGAACTTTTGATAAAATTGGCACGTAGGACGGATAGATTTTTGTTTGTTGTGGTAAATTTGTGTTAAATCTTAGTTTTGATGGTTGTAAAGTGTGCTGTTTAAAAGTTGAAACCGCGTTTTATTATTAACAGTTTAAAAAAAATAATAGCAAATAAACATAACGAATCACTTCTTTTGGGTATTCATTATCTTTATAAATAACTTCTTCTATATCTTTTTCTATTTCTTCATTACCCTGTAAGTTCTCGGGGACAAAAGTTTCCACATAGTTGAAAACAAAAGTCTTACAAGTCTTTTATTTGTTTCTTAATACATATTTGGTGATCAAAACAAAAGCTGAAAATGAAGAAAATTACCAAAAAGCTATCAACTAAATACGTGAAGCTCCACAAGTGCCGGCTCCGGCAAGACGGGTCGTCCATGAAGTTGGAGGAAGACGACGGAGAGCTTTTCCGGGAAACTCATTTGCCGGAAAAAGAGGAAAGTAATGAAACGAAAGAGATAGCTAAGGTTACAAAGATGATGGAGTCCATGCATCGTAAGCTGAAGCTAAAAGAGAAGGCAGATAAAAAGAATATCCACGTGGACCATCAAGATCAACCCGAAATGTCAGAACGTTCGGTTAGGAATGGAGGCCGTGATCGCAAGGACCAGCCTGAAGGCTCGGTTAGAAACATGAATCGTGATGGTATGGATCAGCTTGAAGGCTCGGTTAGAAATAGTCATATGGATCATCTTGAAGATTTGATTAGGGGTCGTGATCGTATGGACCATATTGAAGGATCCATAAAGAACAGTGCTCGCTATCGTGTGGACCAACTCGAAGGAGGATCTAGCAAAAAGGGTCAGAACCGTAATCAGCGTGAAGAAAATAGTGCTAAAACAAGCGATCAAGTAGATAAATCAGAGAGATCGACCAAAGATCCTTCTGATTTTGCTTCAAAAAAAGATTATCTTGATTGGATTGAATACGTGGAAGGATCTAATCATCATTGTTTCGATCGATCTGAAAGTTCTGAAAAACCATATAGAAAGGAGAATATCGAGCAGGATCAAATAAGCGTTGGGATATCCGAAGGATCCATAGAAGGGAACAACGACGAGATCCTATTACTCAAGAACTCTAGGAAAAATGAGAAATTTGAAGATTCAAAAGGTTATAAGAAAAGAAAAGGTAGCAAGTATGTCAAAGATTCATTGAATAATCATTAGTTGACTAAAGGTTGAATGGCCATTTTGGTCCCAATAAAAGATATATGGTTCTTTCACATCAATTGTATAATATGATTACTGATAATAATTTAGTTAAAATGAACTACTACTCCGTATAATCATTATTTTTAGTGAAACCCGTATATATATAAGCGATTAATAACTCGAAAATAACCGAAGCCTTTATAGTTCAAAGGCTTAATAAGTGTTGGCTGCCAAAAAAAAAAAAAACCCCCAAAGTGTTCCTAGAAGTTTTAATAGTCCGGAGAATCTTGGTCACCAAAATGTGGCTGCTGGCCCATAGACTCCAAACTGGATCCTGCAGGGACGGTAACATTGTCGGCATCTCCCAGAGTCATGTCATGGATACTTGAACGTTTCCTCGACTTAGTCTCTTGCCTATTAAAATACTTCTGAGCATGGCTTGCCACTTGTGTCGCTGTCCTTGTCTTCACATAGATCCTCGATATACTCTTCCAATCTCCTTTCCCAAACTTCTTTAGTCCATCCAGAAACAATCTGACGTATCATTAATCAACCAAAAGTCCATAAATCCTTCTCTCACAATACAATCATCATCATCTACGTCTAATTAACAGTCTACGGTAATCAGCAAAGTCAATAACAAAGATCATTCTGTTAAAAGCCTCACATTAGAATTAATCAGTATTTATCAAAAACGTGATATATACGTTCCTTTAATTCAACCAACAAACTCAAATTCATCACCCTCCAAAGATTAAAACTATATATGAGTTTATACTTTCGCCCTAATCAACAAAAAAAAACCCTAAATCTTTTCAACCCCTAGCAAGATTTATTTTAAACAGTTAAAGTATATATACTTACCCTAGTCAAGAAAAACCCTAATTCGTAACCCCTAGCAAGAAATTTGCCTAATCAACATATTATAAACCCTAATTCATCATTCCTATCAAGATTGAAAACCCTAATTGATGAGTATCTGACTAACCCGTGTTCCTTGTGTGACCAAGGTTTTCCTCTCTTTCTCTCATTGTCCTTGAATTTGGACTGCACGGCTTCCGTCTCTGACACGTAATCGTCCTCGGAAAATTTTGGCATAGCAAACTTATCCGAGTGGATCAGGTTAATATCATGGACCAACGCATCGTAGTAGTACTGCACATCCCGCAACGGTTTCTGCAGATGATGGGCGGTCATCTCGAGGTCTTCGTTGAATCGAAACAAACCTAACTCAAAATTCTTGTCATCCTTCCTCGTCCACGGAGGAGAAGGAAGCGCTTCCATACTATCCAAGAAATAAAGAAAAGAGAATTTTCGAGATCGCGATAGATTAGGAATCTGATACAAGCAACAAGAAAATACTTGGATATTTCTATTGAGGGTTTTTCGTTTCCAGTCATATCTCTTATTATTATTATTATTATTATTATTATATAGGGGATATCGTCTTTGCTTTATTTTATAAAAGAACCCCCGATTTATTTTTGTTTTAGTTTTAACCCCCGATTTATTCCAGTCAGATTTTCCCTTTCGTTTGTTTATTTTATTTTATTTCTTCTAGTTCTATTTTTCCAAAACGTTGCATTTTTTTTTTTGATGAAAAAATTAGCGACATGAAAGATATTAAAATAGAGCATTAATTATTATTTTAATTATTGAAGAAAATAAAACACAAATCCAAAATGTTTTAACATACACTCAAGAGTCAAACAGCCTTAAATTGTTTTTCTCACCAGGCTTTTATTTTTTAATTATTTGATATAGATTATTATTATTATTATATATGATAATAATAAGGGTTGGAGCCGGAGGCCTCAGCATGATGATGACCTGGACGAACAATTGGTTGTTGATGTGGCTGCGACGGCAGCAGTGGATGAACGCAGAAACTGTGTTGCTGTCCCATGGAGTTGACATTGGTGCCCATCAGATTAACAACGTTGTTGGCTGCTGCTCGAGGGCGTTGCATCACCTTCACTTCTACATTGGTTTCCTTCAGAGTTGGGTCGTTGGCTATGGGCCTCTTCATAAGCCTTTTCGCTGAACTTTGCCAGTAAACAAAGTTATGTGCATACACTTCGACTTCCCTCGGGTTTATACAATCCAATAAGATCGCTATTCTTTCCCAGTTATCCCCATATCGGTTTAAACCGATCAGAAACCATCTGCAATTTTTTCATCAATTCATACTTTCGTCAGAGCCCTTTTTCAATTATGTTTCACTAACAAATTAATAAAATGGGACATCAAAATAAATTAAAAAATTATAGTGGTATCATATTTTTAATCTATACTTGAGAGATTACGTAATAAAATGTAGATAAATCTAGTGGTATTGATCCCTCACATAGCTAGTAGATCCACAAAACAAGACTGCTAAACTATATATTATCACTTGATTCACAAAAAAAAAAAAAAAAAAAAAAAAAAAAAAAAAAAAAAAACATAGCTCATCAATCATCCTTCATAGATACTTACTCATGTGTTTCTTTGGTCCATTTAGACATCTTCGCCTGATTGGGATTCTGAGACTTTGCCTGAGCCAGCTCATCCACCATTGCCTGTACAAGATCATTGACCATTTCCTTGTAGTGCACTTTAACAACAGCCACAGGTTTCCTCACATGCTTGGAGATCAAATTGAACCGAGAGGGCTTAAGTGGAGGGAAAGCCTTTAGTGCCTTCTTGAACTCGTCGTTTTCCTCTTTCGTCCATGAATTTCTAGCCATATTTCCCCCAAATTTTTGTGAGTTGGGAGAATTATATTTTACTTATAGATAAAAACTCTTCTCAAGGATGTAGCAGTTTATAAACACACTCAAGTAACAGGAAAGGGGTGGCTTCTCTTCTTTCTAGTTGGGATATTCTTGTATTCAAAGATAACTTTTGTGATTTTTTCTATGTTTCCATACAATTGCATTTTTCTCTAGTTATTTTCTATTTATTTCTTCCATACTTTTACATGTATGTACATTATCAAATAGTTGAATATATTTTCTATCACTATCTATAATAGTGATTTTATCGTCAATTAAAGTATGATACGTATACAAATAATCTCATGTTTTGACGCGTGTTAATAATCAAATTTAAATTTGAATATATAAATTTATAAAACGGAAACAAAATTATAGAAAAAGGAAATAACAACTAGTCAAAATTGGCACGCAGTGCTAGATTTTTTCCGTCGATATTACCTAGGTAAATTATGCATTTCCGGTTTAGAAATCTAAACCATATCTATAATTTACATAGATAATATCGACGGAACAAATCTAACACTAAATCATATGGATATTGAATAACACTTGTTTTAATGTATTTCATCGTGTATTTAAAATATATCGATTTATATTAAATTACAATAACCAATAGTACCTCCTAAAATTTTATGTGATAGCAACAAAATTAGCTAACAATTATGGTCTCCTTTGCCGAAGTCAGTCATTATGTAAAATTTTCTAAAGCCGATCTAACTGTAATTGAAATTAAATGATTCATTTTGTAAGAGGTAAATGATACAAAGTATATACATTTTAATTGTAATCAAGACCTGTTTCGATTATATCAGAGCCCATGTTTCTAATCTAAAATGAACTCGAGGAGAAAACTATATAACTATTTACGTAAAATAACATAAAAATTTCTTCATTAGTTTTTGTTTTAGTTTTTATTGTGGGCATAAAATCTTGATGCTATGATTGGAGGTACTTGTGAAAACGGTTTAAAGGTGGTTGGATGTGAATGTGATCATGTGAACCATCTTCTCGGTTATTAATCAGAAGACAGATAGAACGAGTGGTCGACACTTGACACATGGAACTAAAACATTCGAAAAATTTAAACAAAAGGTTGACAACCGACTAATACACCAAAAAACTTATAACCGCCGATTTAGTATTTTATTTTCCCAAAATGTGGTATTATATTATCAGAAATTGCAGCCAATTTAAATTTACTTTGTGAGAATGTTTACGAGGGAAAATTTTTTGTTGATCTTTTTTTTGTTCCAATGTGGGATAGTTTTTTACTTGTTATATCCACTTTTGTCACAATGGAGATATCCATCAGTCACATATATCCACCTTTAAAAATATCCATAATGTTTTAGACGGATAAAAAAATATCATAAGTCTATTATGCACAATTAATTTGTATAATAATTAAAAAAAATTAATGATATATTTGTATAATAGCACTGCATTGATATACACTCTGCCAATAGTGTGTCGACAATTGTCCGAGACTCCGAAAATTATTATAAACGAAAACATTCAAGCAAAGCCATTACTAACCGGAAAGAAAACAATTAGACTAAGTTATTAATAAAAAAGTATGTTCTATTCATATTTAAATAAAACTTGCTGGACCGAACAGATTACACAATCTTTGGGTTAGTATCTTTCTACACTATGCTTGCGTGATTTATTTATTTCAGCCGATGCTTAAGTTAATAGTAATACATATAGTAGCTACTTTAATATACAGTAATAACAAAGTTGACAAACAAAATCAAAACTAATTTACGACCCAAACAAAAAAACCAAAAGTAGTATTCCCAAAGTTCGTCATTATTACACCAAAAGCGACTGGGCTCTGTTATATATAAAATCACTTCTTTCAAATTACTCTAAAACACTATAATCCGATACATATTGACCGATCCGACCCGAATCCAAAATGGAGTCTCCATACCGCAATCACGGCGGAGACACCTCCTTCTCTAGCCTCCGTGTGTACCTCAATTCTCTCTCCGAGACTCCTTCCCGCTTTTCCCGCCGCGCCGTTTCCATTTCCACCTCTTATGATGAAATGAGCCGTGTCCGCGCCATCTCCGGTGAGCAGATGCGTCGCACTCTCCGGTGGTATGACCTTATCGGTCTCGGAATCGGCGGGATGATCGGTGCCGGTGTCTTCGTCACAACTGGCCGTGCTAGTCGCCTCTACGCTGGTCCCTCAATCGTCGTATCTTACGCAATCGCCGGCCTCTGCGCTCTTCTCTCCGCCTTCTGTTACACTGAATTCGCCGTCCATCTCCCCGTCGCCGGTGGTGCTTTCAGCTACATCCGTATCACGTTCGGTCAGTATACTCTCCTGCCCGTCTGTGAAAAAATAAATAAAAAAACATCAAATCTGTAACCGTTTCTGGATCTTTCTTTCAATTTCCGTTACAGGTGAATTCCCGGCGTTTATAACCGGAGCTAATCTGATAATGGATTACGTTATGTCAAACGCCGCCGTTTCGAGAGGATTCACCGCTTATCTCGGATCCGCTTTCGGAATATCCACTTCGGAGTGGAGATTCGTCGTCTCCGGTCTACCAAACGGATTCAACGAAATCGATCCAATCGCCGTTCTCGTCGTACTCGCCGTTACCCTCATCATCTGCTACAGGTTCGAGCCATATATATATATACGTATACATTATATTAAATTTATATATCTAAATAATATATAATCGATCTTATTAATTTGTTTAACAGTACGAGTGAGAGTTCGAAGGTGAACATGGTATTAACGGCATTACACATTGCATTCATAATATTCGTGATCGTTATGGGTTTCTGGAAAGGAGACACGAAGAATCTAACCCGACCCGATAACCCGGATAATCCATCTGGATTCTTTCCGTTCGGAGCTACGGGAGTGTTCGACGGAGCTGCCATTGTTTACCTAAGCTACATAGGATACGACGCCGTTTCGACAATGGCTGAAGAAGTAAGAGACCCAGTCAAAGACATTCCCATTGGTATCTCTGGCTCAGTCGCAATCGTCATTGTACTCTACTGCTTAATGGCTATCTCCATGTCCATGCTCCTCCCTTACGATCTGGTCCGTTAAATAAAATCAAAAATGGGATTTTAAACTTTATATATTGGTTGGGTGTAATGATCAGGTGCGGGTATGTGTACGCAGATAGATCCTGAGGCACCGTACTCGGCGGCGTTTAGTAAATCGGAAGGCTGGGAATGGGTGACCAAAGTGGTTGGGATTGGAGCAAGTTTTGGGATACTGACGTCGTTGTTGGTAGCGATGTTGGGTCAGGCTCGGTACATGTGCGTCATCGGACGGTCAAGAGTGGTCCCCACTTGGTTCGCTAAGGTCCATCCCAAGACATCCACTCCAGTCAACGCTTCCGCTTTTCTTGGTAACTTTTGTCCCACTCTCCCACATTTACTTAATAATAATAGTATTAACATGTAATCAAATTGAGAAAAACAAAATTAAAACCCAATGTCTTCTTTATTGTTGATAATTTTTTAAAGGTTATGTTGGAATTTTCCTTTCGTCAAGATCGGTTTATGTTTTCTCTCTGTTTTACTTTTATGAAGTGATAATGAGACAATTGGGAAGTGGGGACCCAATTTTAACCGATCTTCGACTTTTTGTTTTTGTTTTTGTTTTTGTTTTGTTTCCATTATCTTTTTTTTGGATTTGAGCGTTTGTGTAAATCATACTTTCCACGTGATTTTACTTACACGTAGAAAATGAGAAGACAAAAATGTTGTTATGTGATTTTTGGGTGTTGTATCTTAATTTAGAACATAGAATCCGATAAAATGTCATGGTCGTGTTCACTAAACGTGTTCAGCAGGTTCAATCTTTTCAACGGTCTTGACTGTGACATATTGTTGAGTCTCTTTGGTCTCTCTTTGTCCTTTAGTGAAAATTTATATGTTCGGCTTTTATTCTTTCTTTCAAGCTCTCGAATTTCGAACTTTATGCAACGTTTATATATTATATCTTTAGGTCATGTCATTAGCCTGGCCAATATTGTGTGTTAGTTAAATATTGGTGAGTAAGATTTTGGAATCATTTGCCCAAAATGCATGAGTCGTGGTGGCGAATTTAGACCCAATATTTTTATTTTCATTTGCATATTCCTTCTTTTAGGCATTGTCTTTCTAATATATTTAATCCAAAGTTAAAGTGCTGGTCTAAAGTTTTGGATGCTACATTTTATATAAAAGAAAATGAAAAAATCTGAAAATATGTGCAGATAGTCGAAGTCTCAAATAAATCCTTGTAATTTTACCAAATTTGCCACTAACTTCTATAACTATATAATCCTTAATTAACAATTTTTTTTTTTATTCTGAGACTTATGGGACTTCTATAACTAGATAATACCAAATTTTGCAATAAATCCTTGTTTAAAAAAAAAAAAAAAAAAATCCTGAGACTTCTATAACAATATAATACCAAATTTGCATCCACTAACTTGTATAACTATAATCTTTTTGAACAAAGACCAAGAAAGATCTTGAAAGTGGAACAACTCAAATCTCTCTCAAAAAGGGCCTTCACCAAGTGAACTATCGGAACAAATTCTTGGAATATCTTCATTTTATTACAAACTCGACTTTATATATCGAATATATCTGCGTTATTAGATACTAATCTGATTGGTTAAACTAACTAAAGAATATGGATCTTGTCATATCCTTTTGCTTAACTCTTAAACGTTTGTCTTTATCCTTTCTTCAGGAATCTTCACGGCGGCTCTCGCCCTCTTCACCGACCTAAACGTCCTCTTAAACCTAGTCTCCATTGGAACGCTTTTCGTCTTCTACATGGTCGCTAACGCCGTTATATTCAGCCGTTATGTAGCCGTTGGATACACCAAGCCCTGGCCCACACTCTCATTCCTTTGCCTATTCTCCATAACCTCAGTCTTCTTTACCTTAGTCTCCAAACTCGCGCCACCCGGCCCGCTTAAATGGTTCATGCTTGGAGCTAGTGTGGTAACGGCTATAGCCATCGTGCAGATATTCCATTGTGTTGTACCTCAAGCTAGGATCCCTGAGTTTTGGGGTGTACCTTTGATGCCGTGGACTCCATGCGTTTCGATATTTTTGAACATTTACTTGCTTGGATCGTTGGATGCTCCTTCGTATATCAGATTCGGGTTCTTCTCGGGACTGGCTGTGCTCGTGTATGTGTTTTATAGTGTTCATGCGAGCTATGATGCTGAAGGAGATGGGTCTCTTGATTTCAAAGAAGACGTGGAAAGTCTTGAAAAAATCAACATGGTTTTAAGTTAACTAAAATGCTTTTTTATTAAAAAGAACTTGGTGAAAATTTTGTTGTCATTTTGTTAATGGTTTTGTTTAACAAATTGGTCTCTTAATTTGAACAAAAACAACGAGTTTGTCACTTTGTGTTCGACAAGTAGAGGAGAGACTAGACTAGGGGGAGTATAGGTACATATGACAATAAGACGGAGTATAGGTTCATATGACAATAATACGGATCTTATTTATGTAATATTTTCACAAAATAGGAACTTGTACAGTGTTGAGTTTCAGTTATATTACTGTTATTTGATATCATATTTAATTTGCACTAGGTGAATCAAATGTCATGCAGTTACTTTCAGAAATATGAATAATTTGTGACATTGAAAATCCTAAAAATATAGAAAAAATCTGAAGTTTAGTAACTTTTAAAATATTTGTTTGCTTATAGACGGAAGTGAAGGCAAGCTGTACAGAAGCTAGTGAAATCTTATACTCACTTTCTTGCCTTACAAGATGTTGACAGTTTCTCTTTCTTTATCCTCGTTGACTTACTTCTCATTTCTCAAAGATTGTATTTTGATTTTCCACATTAGTCTTTGACATTCGCTACAGATATATAATATTTTTATTTTTGATATATAAAATGATTTCTTTTATATTTCCGACAAATGTAGAGAAGGGTTAAAGAAAAAATAGAAAAGGGATGAGACTTTCGATTAGATGCTGAAAACATCAATTAAGTCTTGGCAACTTGCAGATATGATATTGTTAAACTCCACCAATAAAAATAAAAGTAAAGTTCGTTTTATTCCATTCGTTATGTCGAAAAATGTAGTTGTTCAATAAATAAAGTCATGCACTAAATCATGGACAATGTGTTATCACATCCGCGTAAAGCCTGCCAATATACGCTTCTCATAGTTCAATTCGATGTTCTTGTTTTTTGTTTGTTTGTTTGTTCTCTTATTATTTTAGTCGGACCAATATAGCATAAAGTATACATGGGACGTGATCACGTAAAAGGGGTGTCCACTTAGTATAATGGATAACTAAACGAATTATTTAACATAATCACATCGTTTAGTGATGTCGACGTACGTACAATGGGAAAGAACCAAATATTTTGAAATTTTAGATATACGAATTATGATCTTGATCTAGGGAAAGAGATCGGATACGTCCAAAAATTATGATATCCGAAAGTATTCGAATGCGAATCAAATCTGTAAAAATTAGTTTCTACTAAGGTTGTGGTTTAAATTTAAATGTTGGGCTTATTCAACCAATATTGTCCTATAATCCATAATAATGGGCCTCGTTTTAAAGCCCACTTTAATCGACTTGTGTCCAGAGTATATAGAGAGTAAAAAGGCTTAAATTCATCTGTATTTGCCGCGGCTTCCTCTTTCCAGCAGGCTTCTTTGCTCTCCAGCTCCGGCCGGACCGTACTACAGGTACGTTCTGGTTAGCTTACAATGCACTTCACCTCGAAGGATAATTCAACAGTCTTTTGCCTACATTTCGATTTACTTTTGCGAGTTTTTTTTTGGCTCAAGTCTCATAAAAAAGAAACTTGTGAAATCCAAATATTTATCACCGATATATGCGGCTCCAGTTTTAGGTTTCGTTTAATTTGTGCTACAATGTCATGATTAGGAATAAGAGTAAGCAAAATAATATTTGGAGGTTGCTACACAATGGGTTACGCTCAGCTCGTTATCGGCCCAGCAGGCAGTGGAAAGGTTATAGTCAATCTCAAAGTGATTCTGTAAACTTGTTTCATCAGTGAGATTTGACTAACTTTTTTTTTTGGATTTATCAGTCAACGTATTGCTCATCTTTGTATGATCACTGCAAAAATATAGGCCGAACAATGCATGTTGTTAATCTTGATCCTGCTGCAGAAAATTTTAGTTATCCTGTGGCTATGGGTGAGTAAAGTTTCCTCTTCTTCTTTTTTTAATTCCCTTTGGAGGGTTTTGACTTTTGAGTGCCTCTCACTTTCTTGATTTCGTTAAATGCAGATATCAAAGAACTTATTTCTTTGGAATATGTAATGGAGAAGCTAGGGCAAGGTCCTAATGGTGGCCTCATGTATTGTATGGAGTATCCTTCTATTTGTTGTTACATGGACAATGACAATTTTACTAGCTTTGAACAATCGGGTCTTAAAACAAAGAGTTGGTTTATGATATGTTTTGGGTATTATATTCTCTTGCAAAGGATCTATCAGATCAAAATGGAGGAGCCTTAACTTTTAATCCATAGGTACCTTGAGGATAGCCTACATGATTGGGTGGATGAAGAATTGGAAAACTACATAGACGACGATTATCTTATATTTGATTGTCCAGGTGCATATATGATCAATGAGTTTTTACTTCTGATCTATATGTTAATACTTAATAAATGTGTTTGGTTTCTATAAGCCGTTTGTTTGGTGTCGACGTAGCAATAATGGATAGAAGTCGAGTTTTAAGCATCTCAACCTATGTTTAATCCCTAAATACTTTGAAAAATGTTGTCCTGTTTAATAGGCCAGATAGAGCTGTTTACACATGATCATGTGCTCAAGAACTTTGTGGAGCATTTGAAACAGAAGAACTTCAACGTTTGTGTTGTGTATCTGCTTGATTCACAGGTTTTTTTTTTTTTTTAACTTGTATTTCCCCTCCACTACTTAACTCTTATTATTTGCATTGACAAAAGATAAATTTGTTGGATCAGTTCATAATAGATGTAACGAAGTTTATCAGTGGTTGCATGTCATCTCTGTCAGCAATGATTCAGCTTGAGTTACCACATGTCAACATCATCTCAAAGATGGACCTCTTGCAAGATAAAAGCAACATTGATGAGTACTATGGATTCATATTCTTCTTCCCTTTGTATTTCTTTGTTGCGGTTTTGGATAGTTAGTAAAGTTACTTTGGGTTTAAACGTGACTTTAGCTACTTGGATCCGGAGCCTCTCACATTGTTGGCAGAGTTAAACGAAAGGATGGGTCCTCAATTTGCAAAACTGAACAAAGCCTTGATTGAGTTGGTATGATATTGTAATGGATTGTTGCTTCTTTGATTTGATTTGATTTCATTATTTTGCAATTTTTTTTTGGGGGTTGTGGTTATTAGGTGGCACAGTATGGGATGGTGAATTTCATACCACTTGACTTGAGGAAAGAACGGAGGTAACTGTAACTATTTCCTCTCAATTCTCTTCTCCACTTTTTTCAATACAAAATTTTAACAGTTTAGTATTGTTTTTTATTGGCAGCATTCAATATGTTCTGTCCCAAATCGACAGTTGTATCCAGTTTGGAGAAGATGCTGATGTTAAGATCAAAGATGAGGATGCAGATTTTGGTGACGATGGTTCTGATTTATAGACTGTATTCGGTGTCTACGACTTTTTTTTACAATTTTAACATGCTAGATCGATAAATGTTGATTTCCAAGAAGTTTTAAGTTAAATATTGATGCTGTCAAGCTTTTGTTATGTTTGGAGCCACTACCATTTGTAAGGGTTTCTCTCTTAATATTTTCTTTCTAATTCATAAAAGGGAAAATAAATGAATTCTCTAGATAAATAAAATGACATTAATTTGAAAGATTGGCCGGAGCGTAGATGCAACAGTTTTGGAGATAAGGCGATCAGCCAAGCATGTGGCAGCCATTGTGTAGAATGAATTAAAGTATGGCCTAGTGTGTACCCACTCATTAAAACACTTGTAAACTCAAGACTTGTTTTTTTTTTTTTTTTTTTTTTTTTAATGCAAGTTGCATGGATTTTGATTTTTGACTGATCAAGGTGATGCTGTAAATGCATACTGCATGTTGGCTGTGTTGCCTTAATCCATTGTGAAATCGTGGATGGATCGGTTGTACAATGCACCAAAGCACAAAAACCGAGCTTGAAACTCCCTAATCAAAGCATATCTAATATGAAGGGATGGTCATGTTTGATCAGAGTGTTGTTTTCATGCAATAATTGTCGTGCATGTGGTAGAAACAACTTATTAAAATATTCGCACCAAACTCCATTTTGGGTGCCACAACTTATACAATACGTAATCTCAAATTCTGATTGAAGAAAAGCCGTTGATAATATGTAAACTCCATAATCAATATCATTTGGGAAACCTCTAGATAAACATAAGCCATTAAAAAAAAAAAAATCATACGCCATTAATTTGAAAGATAGGTCGGAGGGAACCGGTAGGTGCATTAGATAATGTGGTCGGTGAGAAATAAATGATTGAAGTTTGTGGTGGCAAATTGTAGAAGGAAGTAGTATTTAAGCATGAAGTCTGGTTGCATCACCATTTCATCAATACAACCTTCACTCTTATAAGTGTTTGGCCTCTACGTATATTTTTGTGATCAAACAAGTAATATCAACCAAAAGATGGAAGGCAAGTATGTGGTTGCAAGTGTGCTCATAATGAGCATGGTCTTGTTGCAGATTCAAGTCGAAGCAAAGATCTGCTGCCCGTTCGGGCCTTCCAGAGATTTATATAATCTCTGCATTGCGGACGAAGGCAGTACTGTAGAAGTTTGTACATCACTCAGTGGATGCAAAGAAGTTTCGTCATGGGAACCATGCCCTCCGTATTATTCTTATCATGACATTCTCAAAACCTCTGGTAAATTGAACTAACTATTTGATTGCATTAATTATGCTTCATTAAGTTATTATATTTGCTATCAGATGAATCAAGATTTTAATTTTTGATCCACGCTTGCATGGATTTTGATTTGTTGACTTAAAGGTGATGCTATGAATAAATACTGTAAGTTGGGATGTACATCCTCTGTGTGTGGCGCCTTAAACACTCTCAAAAACTCCGGTAAAGCAAACTTCACAAACTCATTTCTTTTATTATACTTCTTTCCGTTTGAGTTTATGTGAAGATATATATATTTTAGAGATTTTTTTATCGTTTCATTTAGATACACATTTTTCTTTTTTTATGTAGAACAAAAACATAGAATTGATATAGTTTCATAAACTCCATGTTTTAGCTAAAACTTGTTATAAATCAAAACGGAGGAAACAATATTTTCTTGGAATAATATATAGAAGAGAATAATCCATTCAATTTTTATTTGGGTATCTAGAAGCAAGTGAAATCGGGAATGGAGGGGCTGAACAATGTGTCAAGGCATGTTCTACATTCTGCACCAAAGGCTCTAAAACCGCATTTGAAACTGCCTAAACAAGCATATATATCTAAGTGAAGAAGTTGTCTTCTTTTCAAATTGTTGTTTTCATGGAATAATTTGGTCTTCTTTCAAAGTGTTGCTTTCATGGAATAATTGTCGTGTATGTGACAAAAGCATGCTGGTGTAAGTATCTTATAATTGTCGTGTATGTGACAAAAGCATGCTGGTGTAAGTATCTTCATAAGTTGTTTCCGCTTGTATGCCTTCTAATTCCTATGATCTAAATAAAGAATATTGTGTGTTATAATTTATAATATGATTATGATTATATCCCAACACTGCTACAAATGTTTGCTTTGAACGTAACAATCTTAGCTCATATCATGAAAAGATATGCGACTGACAATATATAATGGCAAATTCGTATTTAAGAACATTCCAGGCGTGATACATTTGAAATGCCATTAATTAATGATTATCAATGGGCCGTCCACGTATTGGAAAAATTCGGTACACAATAAAACTACGTTGGGGTTATTTAAGAATAAAACTCCGATAGAACAAGTCCACAACTAAATAATGGGCTTCACGTCTAAGCCTGTTTAAATCAGTTGTATATTGGGAATTGACTTTTGTGTTTCTGTCAATTATACGTTTATGAAATGTAGATATTCTATTGGTTAGAATTCACTGTGTTAAAATAGTCCGGAGTATAGAGTATAAACCTTATAAGAAACCCTAACATGACTCATATTTATACCCAAGTTTTCCCTCGACGGCTCCGTTTTTGTTTCTTTTCTTCATTTGCCGTAGTCTTCTCTGCTCTCCAGCTCCGGCCAGGCCATTCAGGTACGCTCTGGTTAGCTTTGAATGTACGTCATTGTTAAGGAACACATTGTAGAATCGAACAGCCTCGTTCTTAAATTTCGATTTACTTTAATTACAGATGCAACTCTCGTTTATCACAATGGAATGAGTAGGAATTTTTCTTAAGACTCTGTCCAAAAATTTAGATTGTCTGCAAGTCTCGTCTAGATTGTGTAAAATTACCCAAATGTTAGAAATTCCGTGGCACAATCAAATATAGATCAATGTGAAGAATCACAAAGAAGTCGTAAAGCTATTTCATTTGTTACTGATGAATGTTAGTTCCCTTATGGGTTGACCTAACGTGTGCAGGTAAGTAAGTGATCATCAATATGGGTCGAGTTCGAACCAAAACGGTGAAGAAGTCATCACGTCAAGTGATTGAGAAGTACTACTCTCGGATGACACTTGACTTCCACACCAACAAAAAGATCTTGGAAGAAGTGGCAATCATCCCATCTAAAAGACTACGCAACAAGATTGCTGGATTCTCTACTCACTTGATGAAACGTATCCAAAAGGGTCCAGTTCGTGGAATCTCCCTCAAACTACAAGAGGAAGAGCGTGAAAGACGCATGGACTTTGTTCCCGATGAGTCGGCCATTAAAACCGGTGAGATTAAGGTGGACAAAGAGACTCTAGAGATGCTTGCTTCTTTGGGAATGTCTGATATTGCTGGGTTTTCTCAAGTGGAGCCACAAGCTATGGCAGCTACCAATGTGTTTAGCCGGCCGGGAAGAAGGTACTAAAGGCCTCTGATGAGTTGAATCAAAAGAGTGTAGGAGACAATGTTTTTGGTTTTTCTTTAGTATCATGGATTCAACATTGTTTCTTTCAATTGAAGATTAATATCTGGAATTTTTACAGCTCCCGCTTTGTTTTTGATTTTTTTTTGTTTATCATCTTTTTTCTATTTGGAGCTGCAATCGATTGAAAACCACACTTTATATATCTGTCATATATTAGTTAGATGAACAAGACATTTGAAGTTTCTGCTTAAGTATTTACATGCGCGTAAACTACACACAGTAAACTGTATATTCGTCGTATATGATCAACAGAATGTAGACTGGACATTAAAATCGACTTTTACCATAACGCTCGTCCATCTTGAGGTAAAGGTTATTAATCCGTGAAGAGTGAGGGGCATAAATGTCCAATTATATATAATTATCCCGAAAGCCTGGAAAATAGGTTTGGGCTCGAAATTGAGTCACCACCTCTAATGGCATTGTACAGACCCCTTGTCTTATTACATCATCGTCCAATTACTCCGACTAATATAATTCCAGTTTTCCGAAATTACCCTTCGAAACCCGTCAAATTCTCCAGCCTGCCTTTTATCCACCGCTACTGTAAGTCTCCGTCCTCCTCCTCCGCCGCTCGGTGTTGTTCGTCATCGTCGTCGTCGTCCATGGAATCTCCTCCTGAAGGTTACAGAAGAAATGTCGGTGTCTGCCTCATGAATTCATCCAAAAAGGTGATTGATGATGATGATGATGATGAATTCTCGGATATAGCTAATCTGACTGTCTCTACTTGTTCGTTTTTTTGATGATTGAGTACTTGTCAATTTAAGTGCAGATTTTTACAGCCTCGAGGTTGGATATTCCCAGTGCTTGGCAAATGCCTCAGGTGATTCGATTTCTTAGATCGGCTTTCTATAATTGTAGTTGCATCTACTGTTATTGGTTTGTGTAATCAAACTTGTTGAATAGAATCCTTTGTGTTGATAGGGTGGAATTGACGAGGGTGAAGATCCAAGAGCTGCTGTTCTGAGAGAGCTTAAAGAAGAGACTGGAGTTCACTCCGCTGAGATTATCGCTGAGGTTTTTTTTTTTTTTTAACATTTACTATTTAATGAATCTCAACATATTTTTAAGAATTTTCACAACTCTTTTGGGTTTCCAGGCACCTTACTGGATAACCTATGACTTCCCTCCTGATGTTAGGGAGAAGCTTAAGGTCCGATGGGGATCTGATTGGAAGGGTCAAGCTCAGAAATGGTCTGTCTTTCCGATATATTCTAAAACCCTGTCACTGGCTTGTTCTAATTGTTGTGTGTTTCTCAGGTTTTTACTCAAGTTTACTGGGAAAGATGATGAAATCAATCTTCTTGGTGATGGAACTGAGAAGCCCGAGTTTGGTCAATGGTCCTGGACTTCTCCTGATCAACTCATCGAGCTTGTGCGTACACTTTTCATCTTCTTTTTTTTTTTTTTTATGATCAATTGTGCTTTCAGGTTTCTACTATGTTCTTTTCTACTCATATCTTCTTCTATTTCCATTATACAGGCAGTCGATTTCAAGAAGCCAGTGTACAAGGAAGTCATGTCTGCTTTCGCTTCTCATCTTCAGTAAAAAGAAGAAACCGAAAACTAAACTCAATATGTTTTAAGTTTTGGATAAGAAACTTGAGAAATAAGCTGTTCTTGACATATTTGTTTTTTTTTTTCTTTTCTTAATAACAATCCATGAATAAAAAAAAAATACAATTCTTGTTCCCCTCTCATTTCAGTAGTTGATCCAAGTAAAGTGTAAAATCGTATCATGTTCTTATTCTCTCATCAAAGATTCTCTGGATTTGATCCGCAACAATCTTAGCAACAACTTCAGGAGCAAAATTCTTGACCATGTCGTCTCTTCCACGCTTTCCTTTAACCTTAGCCTCATCAGGATTACTCGTTACATGCCTCATTAGAGACCTAAGCTTATCCACAGATGGCTCAGCCCATTGATGCCCTTCGAAAGGACCTTCCTTCACTTCACTCATATCCTCAACCACCAACGGGTAAGCATTCTGCTCAGTCAGATACTCTGTCGGTCCTGACCAGTTCGTTGCGATCACAGGCAAAGACATTGCCATGGCTTCCACAATAGGTCTTCCCCATCCTTCTCCTCTTGTAGGCAACACAAACGCATCAGCCGCTTTGTACAACCGAGGCAAATCAACTTGAGCTATGTGTTTATCAATCACATACACAAAAGGGTAACCGTTTCGACTCTCCTTTAGATTCAATTCTTCTACGAAATCCAGAATCTTGTTCCCGAAATCGCTGTCAGAGTGATATGCGTTTGTCAACAAAAACAGAGCAACATTGTCTTCACCAGAGAACTCTCTCAAGTAAGCTTTCAACAACACATCCCAACCTTTCCTCTGTTCCCACTTAAACACACTCAAGAACACAAATCCTAAACCCGAACTCCTCATTCCAGAACCCAAAACCAAATCCCCAATCACCATAAGATCCAAAGGCTCGTACTTGGAAGGATCGAAGAAAGCAACATCTACAGGCTGCACAATCTTGACAACCTTAGATGAATCAACCCCACTTTGTACAAACGAAGAGACATGAAACTCACTAGGAACCCAAACATGATCCATCTGGTTACATCGGTCCACGTGCATTGGATTAACTCTATCAGTCTCAAACATTGTTCTACCAATCACAGATAAGAAATATCCGTAACCAGTGGGAGGACAAGGAAGAGTCTCAAACAATGGTGGATACCAAGCACCAGGCTCGCTATGACAAACAACGATCGTTTCGTTGGGTCTACACTGCGTTCTGTACATTTCGATCGCTACCTCCTTAGTCTCCTTAGCTAAACCATTCCAAAACTCCACAGATTCCAGATCACCATGATGCTCGATGGTGATTCGAAATGTAGGGTTTCTGAGATGGTGATGAAGTGATAAAATGTAAGACCAAGCTTCTGAGCTGTAACCACCACTCGAGAGGAAAGGAGCCATCCATAACACGCAATGCGACGTAGAAGAAGGTGAGTTTAGGGTTTCGGATTTGGATTTGGATTTGGGAGTGCCATTGTAGAACCCTGGAAAGGACTGAAGATAGCTATAAATGCGATTCGCAGTGAAGGTGAATCTCAGACTTTTGATTTTGTAGAGATCGGTCGTTGTGAAGCCGAGTAAGAATATCGCAAAAACAAGGCATAAGATCGATGAAGAGTAGACGAAGGTAGAGAATTTCCATGGTCGCTTGCTCCGATCTGCTGCTGGTTGATCCATCGATAAAGAAAGCGGGAGAGTGAGTGAAAAGGGGAGGAGGAGAGATTTAGCGCGGCGAGAGGCCCATTAAGATTTTATTTAGCCCATTTAACCAATTTTTGGATAGAAAAATATGATACTGTAGTGTAATGTTGTAAGAAAAAATCTGATTTACAGAATGTGAAATAAGAAAAATACAAGTTCAGTAAGAAAGCCAAACGAAGACATCAAAGTAAAGAATTTTAAAATGTTAACACAAGATGAATAAAACTACTAAAGGCTAAAAAAAAAAGCTTCGTAATCCATTCCACAAGACGAGATTCGCCGGAACTTAACCCCGGAGAGAAGCTCGTGGTACCGCCGGTAATCCAAACTCGTCCTCAGCCTGTTAATCACATTGTTAAACCTCTCTTCGTTAGCAATCCATCAAAAGCGAAACATACTTGAAAGCATTTCAATATTCAAGATTGAAATTAACCTCAACTCTTCCCTGTGGAGCTCCAGTTCGTCCTCCTACTGGTACAGCAGGCAAGTTGAGTTCGTCAGCGAAATCAGTTTCTTTATCAGGTTGGAGATAAGAAGGCATTCCATCTGCTTCGGTCTCGTCTCCCATGTCAGCTTCAAGAGCATCGAGCTCTGAAAATTTCACCAAAAGCAGTTGAAAATCAAAAGTAAAAACGTAAGAATATGTTATCCCGATTGCGCAGCAAGAACTTTACCTCCCATGAGGTCATCTTCGTCAAGGCCATCAGGAACGTTGTAGCTCCTACCAAGTGTTTCTTGGATTTCAGAACTCACATCCATCAGATCCATCATCTCATCTTGCAAATTCTGTATCATCAGAGATGGAATCAGGCAAATCAAATAAAAGAGAGAAGCATGAAATAAGTTACAGCTAAAATGGTGTAAAGTAACTTAACGTACATCTATATCTTGAATCTTTACGGTTTTCATCATTCCTTTCAACTCCTTGTTCGCAGATTTTAGTGCTGTCATCTGCAGATTGAATAGATATACAAAACATTAAACAATAAACACCTCTTACTTTTTGTCAGATGTGATATATTGTAAGAAAAAAAGAAGAAGCAATGCATACAGTTTGTTGAGCATCTTTGAGGCCTTCAGCGGCGAATGAAACTTGATCGAGATTGAACGTCTGATTATAGAGCATATCGCGTTGTCCTTCATACCTGATTCAGCAAAAATATAAATAAGGTGTTTAATTATCAACCATATCCAGTAGCTGTGAATTGAATGGTGAATCGGTTTATTTATATAGCAGATTCTTAATTAATGACTCACATTTTCTTCTGCTTAAGAACCCTCATAGCACGAGCTTTGACAGCTTCTTGAGCAGGACCAGGTCTTGTCTTTTTAATCTGCTCTTTGTATTTGCAGAGCTCAACATCAAGCTTCTTTATTTTATCCTCAACTGAATCTCCTCTTTTATTTATCTGACAAACATAAAATCGCAACAAAGCTGAGTTATATATATATATATATATACAATGTCCTTGTTCTTTTGGATCTTAGTGGTTCCAATAGCTCTTAAACTTTCATACGAGTTCTCTATCAAAACTCCATCTAAATGCCAATCAATCCAAAGTGAAATCTCAAAACCTATTGATCTATCAAGTATGATCGATGATTAAACACGATTAAACCCAGAAACCAATATCTCCATAAACCGCTACACATAATCCCGAAATCTCACACATTACATACAAACGATTTGAAGAAGAATTCCTAATTAAAAAAAAAAAAAAAAAAAGGAGAAATATAGAATAATAATTAGAAAAGAGAGGAAAAACCCGATCAGAGGCATCCTGAATGGACGGGGGAGGCTCTGTGTTCTTTTTCGCGCCGAAAACTCTCCTCATCTTCTTCTACTCCGGGAAAAAATCTGGGAAAATTGGCTTCAGACAGAGACAGAGACAGAGACAGAGAGACTTTGGAAATAAGAGAGAAATCGAGAATTTGGAGAAGAAGGCTTGCTTCTTAAGGGTTTCGAATTTTGTCAATTTCCTTCATCTATTTGGAATGAGTAAACAAAAATTTTAATTTGGTCAAAGTCAAATAATACAAGTTTCCACGAAGGTAATCGCTTTTGGTTTAAGTTTAGCAAACCGTGTTGAAAAGAGGAATTTAACAACGCTAACCAAAACTGAAGAAAATTTGACAAAGATGTTTTTACAAACACTAGAATCAAGTTTTTATAAAGAACAAAGAGAGAAATATAGAGCTTACTACTCTTACAGACTCCAGTATTTTCTGAAAAAATTACAAAACTTTCCTACAACTTTTATAACCTTGAACAATTTAACCGCCAAATCCTGACCATTGACACGAAAATGATGAAGCAACCCATATTCTGATTTTTTACCTTTCCATCAAAAGCTGAGATAGGCTCTGAATCCAAGTTTGCCGGAGTATAAGCTACTAAAAAGACCATAAGGCTGATATAAGATGACCCTCTTCATGAACAATGTTTTTTTTTTTTGGTGTATATAATCCACAGAGTACTGCCTATTTCTTTCTGTTGGTTTTCTTTGCTTTGAAGATTCTACGGCCTGTCTTATCTCCACCTCCAGTGCTGCCCAGTGAAAAGCTCCCACCTCCTTGGAACTCTAGACTCTGGGATGCCTGGAAAGGTGATGCATTCTGGGGTGTGCTTGCTATTGGTTGCCCTCCAAACTGGAACGGGTTAGCCATTGATGGAGGCGGTGTTGCTGCTCCTCCACCAAAGGCAAAGTTTGGTTGAGGCATCGAGACAGCTGATTGCCCAAACATTGGCGCTACCATGGATACTTTACTACCTTGATCTGTGTCTTCTGCCATACTGTCTTCCATGCTCATTTGTTGGTTATTATTGTTTATACCATTTGTATTAGGTGCACCAAATGCAAACCCAGGAGTTGAGTTACCAAACGGAGACTGTGATGGAGTCGCTGAGGGGGCTGAGTTCCCAAATACTGGCTGCTGAGGAGTGCTAGGAGCGGTTGCGTTGAAACCAAAGATAGGTGAAGATGACGGAGTATTGGTGGATGCACCAAAAGTAGGAGCAGAACCGCTTAAACCAGTAGCAGCTGAAGATCCTCCAAAGGAAAAAGTAGGAGTTGAAGACGTGGTGAATGAGGAACTGAAGACTGGAGCAGAGTTGGGAGCTTGCCAGCTTGTCCCAAATAGGGGAGAGTTCGTTGTACCACTAGATTTTGCAGAGTTTGTTGAACTCAGCTGAGGTGTCGAGCCAGAAGCAAATACTGCAGGTTCTGACTTTGAAAATCCAAATGGAGAACTGTTTGATGCAAGAGAAGTGTTCCCAGACAAGCCAAATGAAGGAGCTGCTGCAGATGAACCAAACTGAAAGGGGACGCTCTGGGTTGATGTTGTGGTTCCGATCCCAGTATTACCCATCTGAGAATTTGTAGCACCAAAAAGAATTGAGGCCTGAGATTGAGAGCTAGCAGCAGAAGCTGATGATGCAGCATTGAACCCGAAAACATTGCTTCCAGTACTTGCAGCTACACCCCCAAACATACTACTACCAGAGCTTGTAAATGCAGCAGAGGAAGAACCAAAAATATTACTTCCAGCATTAGTAGCTGCAGAACTCACAGAATATTTGCTGGTCTCTGTCCCAGGGGTTGAGGAAGATGTCACACCAAATATTAAACTTGCAGAGCTCCCAGGTGCAGAAGATGCAGCACTAGAAGGGTTTAATGTGCTGCCACCAACCACAGAGGATGTCCCACCAAAGATATTACTACCTGCATCTGCCACAGCAGGAGATGAGCTCCCAACCACAAAACCTGGCGTGCTTTTAATTTCTGAGGATTTAGCACCAAAAACGTTGCCAGTGCTCGGATCTGCTGAAGCCATAGCACCAAACTTGAAAGTGTTTGTGTTCCCAAATGTTGAGTTTTTTACTTCAGCCTCCTTAGAGATCTGACCGCTAGATGCAGATACTGTTGACGCAGAAAATGGAGCTGCAGGTTCCCCAAACTTAAAAGGTGATGTAGAAGAAAGGGGAGGTGCTGAAGTTGATTGTGAATTGCTTACAGAGTTGCTGTCGTTACTGGTATTAGCAGACAACTTTCCAAATACACTAGAGGGAGTGACAGCAAGAGATTGCACAGTGCATGGCACCTCACTCACAGAATTTGAAATACTAGGTGGGAAAGAAGGGCTTGAACCAAGAGAGCCATTATTCAGAGGTGGACTGACAGTATTTGCTCCAGCTGAGAATAAACTACCATTCAGGGTTGTTGCAACTGAGGTAGTTAACTCAGCTCCAGAAGCACCGTTGCTGACAATTTTCTTTGATTCAGTTGGCTTTGCCCAAGCCTCTGATACTCCAAAAGCAGTGCTGCAACAGCAAGAAAGAGAGTCAGAAGCCAGTAAACCAGATAAAAACTTCCATTACCAATATGGATGAGGTTCACTGGTTGATTGACACAAGTAATAAAATTAATGCCTATCAAGCTGAGAGTAAAAAATAATCATGTCACCAACCTGCTCGTCTTTTCTAACTTGATGTCTGCAGAGGCACCAGTGTTTTGATTTAATAAGTCAGTGGCAGCCGGTGATGGTGAGAAAATGTTGGGAAATACAGCACCAGCTTTTTTAGATTCTTCCAGAGGGATAATTTTCTCTTCTGTGGTTAACTTGCCAGGAGAAATACTCGATTTCTCAGTCCCTTGGAGGAACTTTGAAGTTGGCTCAGAGGCGATATTACTTTGCTGAACAGCTTCCACAGGCAAAGCAGCAATCTTGCTCCTTCCAGTTTCCAGAGATCCATTAGAAGTACCCTCAGAGGCGTCACCGTTAGTAATATATGATGTAGAGGGCATGGCTTCAGACGGAGTACGTGGTTTCTCCCCTTTAGGCATGCTGATAGAACCTTTCTCTACTTTGAAGGTATCCTGTTTTTCTGCCACTTCAGACGGAGTAGAAGCCATACCATTATCATCGTCCAACTCCAAGAAATCCTGCATTATTTAGTTCACAGTTGTATGTATAGATGGTCAAAGGTGTCATAAAAATATTAACAAAGGTAATACACACACATGATAGTTGTATATGAAAAACAGTAAAAACTTTTCCTCAAAAAGGACAGAAAAGAAACATAAATGCACAAAATCATATTTGCAGTAAGAGGTTCTATGGTTGCCATTTCAAGGATTGCCGGTTAGACACTTTTTGCAGCTCTTTAACATATAATTATGAGAAATAAAAAAATACCTCATGCGCACTCATTCGAAATGCTCTCTTTTTTGAAGGATGCTCTTCCAAAGAACTCGTGAGAGGTAAATAAGCACCTTTACCACGAGTCTCCTGATCTTTACTGGAACCTGCTTTGCTTGTGCCATTAACAGTACCACCAGTCTTCTCACTCAGAGCCAAAACTTCTTTGGAGCCAGTCTCTCTAGTTTTTTCCTGCTTTTGATAACTAGAATCTGGCAAATTTTCCTTCTTCTCAGGAAGATTATCCAAGTACTTTGGGGACTCCACATTCTGAAGGCTTTTGAGAGCCGGACCACGTAACATGGATGGTGATAACTTACTTGGTGATTTCTCCCTTGTTGAAACCAGTTTATCAAGTTGCTGCAATATTTGTGAAGCCATCTCCCGGGACTTCGTAGGAACAAGGTTAAAACTTGAACCCGGAATATCCTCTGCACTGTCTTTAGATGTATGTATAACTTTTGGTCCACCATTGGCACGAACAGAAAGTGGACTCTCAGAAGTAGGCAGAGCCAAGCTTCGAGAGGAAAGGTTAGATTTCTGACGAATCCTCCTTACAGGGCCCACAGATCCAATATCATTATCTAAGACTGAGCTCCTCCGTTTAAGACCCTACAAAATTAAATAAAAGTCATGTCAATACTTTTTTCCAGAGACTAATCTGATATCCATTTGGTGCATCGTCAGAAAAGTTCTCACCGATTGGAGCCCTTGTCTAGAACCAGGAGATAAGCTTTCTTCCCATGTGCTTGGAGATGAATTAAAAAGAGACCCAATCTGGAAAAGAAAAACAACAATATATAAAATTGGGAACAAGTTGCAAACTTTAAAATAAAATAATCATAGCTCAAATTTGAAACCTTCACAGTGGACTGATGCCTAGAGTATGGCGTCCTGGCCATGCTATAAACAGCAGATCTTCCCCGACATCTAGGGGTAACAAAACCATTTTCCAGAGGTCTTTGTCCAGAAGGCTTTGGTACCAGTGACATTGTAGGTGACTTTGACGGAAAAGGGGTTCTGTTCAGGAAAACAGAATCTTCCCTAGCCGCTTGACCACGCAACCCCAACATAGAAGGAGTAACTTCTGAAGGTCTGCTACCCATGTAGGCTTTTGCAAGCTGTGCTGGCGAAGCAATGCACTCATCGAGAGCCTGTTAAGGATGTCAT
Organism: Barbarea vulgaris; assembly: GCA_963667165.1. Classification (NCBI taxonomy): domain Eukaryota; kingdom Viridiplantae; phylum Streptophyta; class Magnoliopsida; order Brassicales; family Brassicaceae; genus Barbarea; species Barbarea vulgaris. The sequence continues at coordinate 3,702,608 of OY763893.1, forward strand.
CAACAATCAAAAGATTAACAACGCCATCTTGCATGAAACTCAGCATAAAACAGACAAGTATGACTAATATTTCTGACAAATTTCTTACTCTCGAACTTCCAAGAGGCGTTGAAACAAGGGCTTTCATACTTCCATTATCTGGATGGGTCCTATCCCTTTCATGTGATGGCGGATGTCTCACAGCAACACTCACTTCATTTCTCTGTTCCTTGTTTACAGTGGATGAGTCAGCAGCTTTTGATCGCAGCAAGGTAGTTAATCGATCAACTTCAGACCTGTAAAATCATCAAAAATGATCAACAGATTTTCAAATAGCAAAGTTTCACTAAAATTCAAAAGGCGAAGATGTTAATAAATGTTGAAATCAATGCAACAAAAAGAAGACGAAAAATAAAATGGACTTTATATTCAGCTACTCTATTTTACGAATTTTGAATGCATTAAAAGATAAAGAAACTTTCATAACCCTGGGGAGGAAGTTGTTAACTCTACTTTAGATAGTGTACCTTGTAAAAGATTGATCCTTTAAAATTTTCTCGAGGTCTGAAAATCCACCCTTAGTTGGGTTGACAGATGCATTGGTATCTTCCATCATCAAATACTTCAGCTTCACGCAGAACACATCAATAGATAATATTGGTTACACTACAGAAGATAAAAGAGGAAATCCAAAGGAAAAAGATCATTCATCAAAAGGTAGAGCTCATTCACTTACATTGGAGTTGTCCTCCTGTCCTACCTTCGTCTCCTGATTCATATCTGGTATATGAAAAAAATAAACAGTACACATTAACAACGTCCACTTAGAAAAGCGGAAAGGAATCCCATATATGAATCCTAACAACAACAGGCTATTAATACATAACAATCTCATAAATAACACTTCGAGTGGGAAGCACAAACATTCACAGAAAAGATAATAGAAGCAAGTCTGATACCACAAATACTAACTAATTCAATAATATGGAACCAGGATAGGTGGTACTTTAAGAACATTCCAACAGCATCTATGTACTTATCATTCCAAATTACTAAAACAAAACAATTGACAAATGCAAACGCTAAAAAGAATCTGAAACCCCTAAAATACCACCTCTAAGAACTTCAGAAAGTGCGAAAAGGACAAAAGAAATAACTTTTGCATCGGAAAAAAGTAACAAGCCCTTTACCTCTTTCTGGAAGCTGCTTCTGCTGCTCCGGCGACTGTAAGGGTGTTTCACCTGAGACGAGGCGTTTCCGGAAAACCGACGCAAAGAGCCTATGAGCGCTATAAGTAATAAGCCTCTGAGCCGGATCCACCAATTTCGACAACCAGCCGCCACCTCGGTCTTCTCGGCCCCCAAGTCCAGAGTTACTCGCAGGATTCGGTGGTCGAGAATAAGGTTTCTCAGACCTTCGAGTCTTCTGCTTCCGGAACTTTCCACCGGTTCCCAATCCGCCGCCGTACGGATTGCTGCTCTCTCCCCGTGCCGCACTCGCCATTAGCCAAACGATAATGAGAACGAATCTAGGGTTTCAACGAACCTTTCCGCGAAAGGAAAATCGAAAACTTATTGAGAAAAGAGGGAATTGAAATTTTTGGGAAATTAGGGTTTTTTCTAATTTGTGGCACAAAAATCGAGACTAAGAGCAAACCCCAAAAAAAAAAAAAAAGAGTTTAGGGTACCAAAAATAAATTTAAAAAACAAAAGAAGAAGAAAAAAAACGAGAGGAGCGCAAAGCAACGCACATAAAAAAAGGGTATATTCGTCTTTCCCTTACAGAAACACTAGCGATAGCGACTGTCACGTAAAATACCGACACAGATTATTTTCAGTCGTAAGATGGAACTCATCCAATGGTTAAGATTTAGCGTACGACAATACTACCAGTCACATTAATAAATATCTTAAAGTGAAACGGTGATACTTAGTGGGCTGGGCTTTAGAAGACAAATGGGCCCCACAACCACTCGTCGGACGTAATCAAATCTCAAGTCTTAAGTAAAAAACAAAATTACTTCACCTCGAGTAATAGAATGGATTCTCTCTGTTACCTGAACGTACTTTAAAAATAAAATATATGGCCAAAAGTTACAGACAAAAAACTATATGCATAAAAGTACAAAAATAAACAGAATTACCTAAACCAGTCTAACGACAAAATCTCATCAAAATGTTGAGAAAAAAAAAACACAATCATGATCATCATTCATTAAAAAAATAGACCAAGCTCTTGTTGATTTGTGGGTTTGTATTCTGAAAACTAATGTTTCAGAGAAATGCTAAAGCTGTTCTCCAAAGCCATCTTCACAGGTCCTCCCATTATGCTCCCTTTCTGCATCATTGCCACAAACTCATTGTAGTCTATTCGCCCGTCCTGCAACGAATGATTCAATGTTTTAAAAGTTGCGATAGCTTTTGATCAATCAATGAACAAGAAGGTGATTTAATATCATCACTTCCAAGCTTGGAGAAAACTGATATATAAGTTCCTAGAGAATCGAATCTTTCTACAAATGCAAAAAAAATATTCAAGAGATCTTATGAATGTGATGTCCCATTGTTGGAATTAGATAATGCATTTACATTATTAGCTCATCATTGTTGAAATATAATGCAGTTTTAGAATGAGATGAGAAGGTGTAAAAGGGATCTTTTACCTTGTCTTGATCAACATCGTGTATCATTTCTTCTATGCGGGCGTCTTCAACACCAAACTCCTCGCAAGCTTGTTGAAGCTCGTCCGGGGTGATAAAGCCGCTCTCGTCCTTGTCAAAGTAGGAGAAGGCAGCGAACAAATGGTCTTCTCTCTCTATTTTGTTTAGATGCAATGTGGCTGCTATGAACTCTTTGTAGTCTATGGTTCCGCTATTGTCCACATCAGCCTGAATTAGACGAGACCAAAACATACAAGATTATTGCAGAACATGGAAGTATAAACCAGGTTGAATGATTTGCTAAGAGTTGAGAAAATTCGACTAGTATTCTTAGGTTAAAAGACTTACAGCTTGCATAAGATCAAGAATTTCTGACTCTTTGAGATTGGCACCAACTCTTTTTAGTCCTGCCTTCAGTTCTTCAAAAGTTATCTGACCACTATTGTCGGCGTCAATCATCTTGAACATTTCTTTCAAACCGGCTATTTCTTCTTCAGATAAACTCTCAGCTATTACCTACAACAGGTTGAAAAAAAGAGGCAAAACTTATTCTATCTTCTGAGTTTCCCTGCTTTGGGATCTTGTTTAGAATTTGAAAGACAACAACTTACTCTAAGAGCCATTTTCTTGAACTTGTTCATTGCAGAAAATTGCTTCATACGGCTCAGAACTGCAGAGTCCAGAGGTTTATCTGGAGCCACACCGTCAATTTGTACCCATGGATGACCTGTTCAGAAACAAAACGGCTTAAGAAGACGCAGAGCTGTGAAGTTCAAATACCACAATGTATTTGGAAAATCAACTAGCATATGTTTGTGAGACGATAGACCAGGAAAATAAAGTGCACCCTTAAGTTCTTCTATGCTCAGTGAAATCAAGATGAATGGTTTAGACTTAAATAACTTACATAATACTTGATGTGCGGTTAGTCTTCGCTTGGGGTCCCGAACAAGCATTCTCCTCACCAAGTCTTTTGCACCCTCAGAGATGCTTGGCCATGGATCAGATGAGAAGTCAAGATCTCCATGGAGAACCTGCTCGAAAATACCTTGTTCGGTTTCTGTATATTTTCAAGGAAACAACATTTTGCTTCAGGGCTTAACAAGAACAATCAGATGCATTTATCTATCTACAATGCAAGCTCTCTTACCGGCCCAGAAAGGAGGAACTCCGCTTAACAAAATGTAAACAATCACACCTGCACTCCACACATCTGATTCAGGACCATAACGCTTTCTAAGAACTTCTGGAGCTACATAATATGGACTACCAACAACATCTGTAAATACCTCATCTGCAAAATTGAAAGGAAAATGAATTCCAAAATCAAACATAGTTGTTGTAAATCGAAAGATCAAAGACAGGTAACCATAGATGCAAACCTGGCTTAAAGAACATTGAGAGTCCAAAGTCAATCGTTTTCAAGAGGGAATCTTCCTCTTTACTAACAAATAGAAAATTCTCAGGCTTGAGGTCTCTATGCATAACACCAAGAGAGTGACAAGCCTCTAAAACTCCAACAATGGTTCTCGCAAGCTCAGCGGCTTTCCTCTCAGTGTAATGTCCACGTTGGATAATCCTATCAAAAAGCTCGCCACCTGAACACAACTCCATCACAAGGTGTACTGCCACAACATCCTCATAAGCGCCTTTAATAGATATAACATTCGGATGACCAGCCAAGTGATGCATTATCTGAATCTCTCTTCTCACATCTTCAACATCCTCATCCGTCAAAAGCTTCCTCTTGGAAATCGACTTGCACGCATACTCATTTCCCGTACCTTTCTCAACGCATAAAAATGTTGTCCCAAACTGGCCTTGTCCGAGTTTCCTTCCCAGTGAATAGAACTCTTTAAAGTTTTCAGTTTTCCTCTGCAAAACTGACTCAGTCCTAAGCCCTGCACTGGACACTCTCCTCATATGTTTAGGCTTATTAGGATCAGGTTTCGTCTCCGGCTTGGATTCAGACTTAGTTTCTGGTTTTATTGTCTCCGGCTTGGATTCAGACTTAGTTTCTGGTTTTGTTGTCTCAGGCTTGGATTCAGACTTAGTTTCTGGTTTTGTTGTCTCAGGCTTGGATTCAGACTTAGTTTCTGGTTTTGTTGTCTTAGGCTGAACAAGAACTTCCTGCTTGGTTTCTTCAGGAAGGACTTCTTGCTTGGTTTCTTTAGGTTGGATCTCTGGATCGGGTTTGGATTTGGTTTCGGGATTGGTCCTTGGGTTTGGCATTGTGATCTGCTCAGGAGGTTTATTCTGGACTTGATCAGGTGCTGGTTCTGAAGCTGCTTGTTTGGCAACTTCTCCATTACTCTGAGAAGAAGAAGCTTGCTCAACTCCAATCCGTGGCCGCCACATTGCAGCCGAAACAGTTTGCAAGAAACCATTTCCAGAAAGGTTTGGTCCTACGCAAGCATTACCCATCAAAAATATCTCTCTACTTACAATCCTAAATCAACTCTCCAGAATTGCATTCAAGCTTCCCACATCAAGATCTGATCAAAAGAACACAAATTTATCTGATCTGATCTCATTCTTCATGATCAGAGAGACTATAAGTGAAAGTCAAATCCCTCATAATCCTTGGTTCTCTTCTCCAACGACAATAAGATTTGATCACTCCGGATCAGGCAAATGAACAAGCAAAAACCCTACTCGGGTCGCTGCATTAAAAAAGGAGTCTTCTTCCACAAAAACAATCAATAGGCAAATAGAAAACTCACAGAAAAAAATATCCGAATTTTCAGAAGGATGATGGTAAAAATCAAAATTTCAAACGTACCCAGAACAGAGAAGGATGCAATGAATCTAATCTAGAAAACGGAAATGATCTAGAAAACAAAAAAGATCTGGGATGGAAAAGAAAAGAAAAGAAAAATTATATTTGATTTGGTCTGGAAAATAAGCGAGGGAAATCGAGGGACTAATAATCTTGTTTAATAAGTCAATTTGTGGAGAAGATGAGGAAGATGAAGGAGGTGATTGAATGAGTTTGACAAACGCGTTTGGGTTTCATCATCAGACATCAGCGAACATTGCGTTCTTCTTGTCTTAATTAATGTTTTTTGTAATACCCACTCGTTCTAGCAGCAGCAGATGATCGGATGAATCCCAAGGGAGTAATTTTATTTTGTCAAATTTTCAAGTGATGTAATGTAACCACGAAGTTTGATTGGTATGATTCCAGTTAACCTCTACGTTAATAACATAACTAAAAAAAAAAACATTGTCAATAACGCAATTAAAACATAGTGGGTTATTTATTAACTGAATTTTGTAGTTGTTAGTTACAAAAAAAAAAAGTATGGACGAACTGCTCACAAATGAGACAAATAAAGTAACCCAATATAACAGTTTCTCATCATGCAAACCAATGAAGCCAAAAAAACCTACCGGTTCAAAAGAGTGTAGTGACATGTTTGATTTTTCTCCAATCATCATCATCTTTAGCTTCCATTGTCTTTGATCCACAAATAACACTCTGGTCTCTCAAAGAAGGAAGGGAAGGGTAAGGATGATCAACGATAACTAACCGGATATCGCTTTGTAGCCTTCCTTTTCCAGTAATTTGGCCAAGGACTTGTCTCCGGTCTTAATGATTCTTCCATTCTCCTGAAACCGAGAAAACATACATGAGCCACTGAAGCAAAAATATATTCTTAAGTATATATCAGGTTTTGGCCAAAGAAACCGAGCCTATATGATCCTTGTGGACCCAGTAAAGAAGGCTGGTTTGACAACAATACTCACCATGATGTGTATCAGAGTCGGTTTGATGTAGTCAAGAAGGCGTTGATAGTGAGTTATCATCAGAACAGAGTTTTTTGGTGTCAAAAGCCCATTCACCGCCTTTGCCACATCTTGAAGAGCATCAACATCCAACCCTGAATCAATCTCGTCCAATATAGCCAACTCGGCTCCAAGGACCTACAATGACAGAGAACCATTACCAAACGCTGCATTAGTGTCCTTCCATGTCGTCTTTCCATATATTGCTACAAAGAAAATGAGACTAATAGTGTTCTCATGTTATCAGATAAACCAGAAATGCTAACTCCTGGATGACATCATGGCAAAGCACATTAAAAACAGAATATAAGCTCAAGAGAAGGCAAAGTCTCCATTGCTCGCAGTTGCAGATATTTAAGAACAAGGAAATATACGGACATATTGATACATATAACATGCCATGTCTTTCCAGCTCTGCAGTCAAATACATTTAATATAATACTAACTGCTATCGTATTTCCCGCGTCTCCCATGGAAAAACATGTACCTGCTTAGGAAAATCTACCCAAATATCCAGAAATTCCTAATTATTAGCCTTGTGCTTTTTATACAAGTATAGTAACCCACTGCCTACTGTTATCACGTTTGTTTCTTATCATGTGGTGTTTGTGGCAACTGAGATACAATGGAAATGGAAGCAATACCGCTAGCTGTAGAATCTCGTTGCGTTTCCTTTCACCACCACTAAATCCTTCATTGACATTTCTGTTGAGAAAATCGGTCTTCATATTCACAACTTCAAGTTTTGATACTAAGTGGCTATAGAACTGCAAGAGCCATGTGAATACAGTAAGACATAAGACAGAAGATTATGCAATTAGACATTTCTGCAAGGAGGACCAAGCATACTGGCAAGTAACAACAAGTAAGAAACAGTGCAAACTAAAACCAAATCCTCTAATTCGGCAAGTCACCTGGATTGGATCAAGCTCTGGCTGGCCAAGCTTTCTTTTCCGAGCATTGAATGCCATATTCAAGAAATCCATATTGCTAACACCAGGGATCTCAACTGGGGACTGGAAACTCATGAAGAGACCAGCAAGAGATCTTTCCTCTGGTTCCATATCAAGTAGATTCTGCCCTTTAAACACAATACTTCCTCCTGTCACTTCATAATCGGGATGACCCACAAGAACCTACAAAGAATAAGGCTCACTGAGAAAACTATGCAGCAGTAAGGATTATCCTGAGATACATGATATGCTCTTTCTCTTACAGTTGGTTTCAAAGACTTCAAGATAACAGATAAACTCATGTTAAAAAACAGTTTGAAATGTTCACCTTGGAAAATGTGCTCTTCCCTGAACCATTCTTCCCCATCACTGCGTGAACCTATGAGTTCGTTAGCAACCACGAAACAACAACCTATGAGGATCGAAACAAAATTCCACAAAAGAAGCCATATTTTACAATCCGCAGAAATGCAAATGAGATGCACAAAAATAAAATTGTTTAAGCTCCTCCGAGACTCATACGATATTCCTAGTATACAACCACAAACTTCGAATTCACAAATTGAATGTCTTGTTAACTCATTACTTCTTATCAGCTTTCAAAACTCAAAATTTCTCAGATGATAATACAATTTCAATACCAGGGAAGCTTTCTAGTGATTAAATTTCAAGTCAACCTATAAAACTTCAGATATCGATACGCACCTCTCCTTCGTAGACAACCAAATTGACGCCTTTTAGTATCTCCTGTCTGGATTCAGTAATCACAGCTCTCAAATCCCTAACCTCAAGCAACGGGATTCTGCTCACGTCATCGCGATCTTCCACCAACGAATTCGAATCGACGGATGATGACACGGAAGATGCTGCAATAGTTTCTGAACGGCGAGTGGTTCGCAAGGCTGGAGCGGCGGCGGAATTAGCTCGGAGATTGCAGAAGATAACACGAGATGGTGAAGTTCCGAACCGAACTCGCTGAGTAGAAGAAGGAGGAGGAGCTGAGGAAAGAGTTGGAACGAATTGAGCAATGGAGTAAGCGTGACGGAGCTGTAGGTTAACGCCGGCCATAGATAGAGAAATTGCGGCGGAAGACGACGGAGGTTATCCGGTGAGTGATGGAGTATGGTTAGGTCCAGGGAATCTAATTTCACGTGTTCAATGCCACGTGGTAGTTTGCTTATATAGGCTACTTAGCTTAAAAAGAAAAGAAAAAATCAAAAAATAGAGTAAAACGACGTCACTTTTGTGTTGATGCGCATCTTCTTCAACCTTAAAAGTTTCTATGCTTTCCTTGTAACGCAAGAAAGTAAGAAATCATTTATAGATGATATGAGAGACCTTGGGACGAAGAAACAGACAAAGTGAATACACTGAAGTAATCCTAAACCCAAAACCTAATCTCAAAACCTCCCCATTAACTATCTCTTATATAAACATTCTGACATTCAAACATATTAAATTTTTATGTGTTCATATACGGCTTGATCATAAGGCTAATCATATTATATAACTTTAAAAAGACTTTGAATTTCTTGTCTTGATACAGTGATAAATCTATATATATGGCGGCGATGTTCAAGAGGCCAAGACCAGCTGGTGGCCGTCACCCGCCACCGTTGGCTCCATCGGTGAGCAGTTTTAAGCCGAGAGCTCAATGGACTAGTACCGGATCTTCCATTTTCCTCTACGTTAATCTTCCTGGTCATTCTCTTCTCTCTTTCTTTTTTTTGAGATCAACCTTTAATTGTTGATACAAACTTATTATGAATGGCTCGTTTATTTTGTGGGATGGACAGGGTTTTATCAGGATCAGATAGAGATAAAGAAGGATGAGAAAACACGGACTATCCAGATTCAGGGCCAGCGACCACTCTCTGCTCAGACAAAGGCTCGTTTCAATGAAGCTTACCGTGTTCCTGAGTCCTGTGACATGACTAAATTGAACACCTCATTCTCTCATGGACTTTTGACGATCGAGTTTAAGACTCTTCTGGAAGGTGAGAAACAGGGAAAAGAACAAGATCAGGGGAAGATTGTACAGAGGTCTAATCAGAAGGAAAGTGTAGGCCCCGGTCCGAGTAACTTGGGACCAAAGAAACCGCTGGACGAGGAGAAACAAGCGGGGACAAGTCAAGAGAAAGGTGCTCCAATGTTGAATAAAGAAGAACCCAAAACGTATAAATCAGTGGTTGAGGGTAAAAGAGTGGTGCCAACGGGCAGTCGAGAGAAGGCTGAACCTAAATTAAAAGCAGGAGAAGTGAAGGAACGTGTGAAAGAAGAGAAGCTGGTTGAGAGAAAGGAAACTGCTCAAGTGGGTCAGCAAAAGACGGGACAGAAGTTGAAAGAGGAAGAGGCTAGAAGTAGCTTAAACCCCAAGGTACCTGCGAAAGAAGAGAAGGTGGTTGAGAAAAAGAAGGCTACTCAGATAGGTCAGCAAAGGACTGAACAGAAATTGAAGGAGGAAGAGGCTAAAAGTACACCGACGCTTGGTGGTGGCTTAAAACCAAAGGAACGTGTAAAAGAGGAGAAGGTGGTTGAGAGAAAGGAGGCTGCTCATATAGGTCAACAAAAAATTGGAAAGAAATTGAAGGAGGAAGAGGCTAAAATCACACCAGCCCATAATGGTAGCTTAAAACCTAAGGTACATGAAGAGAAGGTAATCGAGAGAAAGAAAGATGCTGATATAAGTCAGAATAAGACTGAACAGAAGGTGAGAGAGAAAGAAAATGGCGGAACGCGGACCATTGATGCTAGCCTAGAACCCAAGGTACATGGAAAAATAGTTGAGAGAAAGGGAGATGTAGAGTTAGGTCAGAAGCTGAAAGAGGAAGGAAAGGTTAGCTTGGCACAAAAGAAACAGGAGAACTACACAAAACCAGTTGATGGTGATGAGGCAAGAAGAACAGAGAAGAAAATTGCACCGGCTAACCTAGCAGAGCCTGAGCTAAAAAGGGAAGAGGGAGATGCAAGAACCGAACTAAATGTTGACGATGGCTTGAGAAGCAAACAGGATGAGAAAAATGAGATGGTTGGAGACATGGTAAGTGAAGCAGAGATTCAAGAGAAAATGGAGCAGAAGAAGATAGAAGAAGCCGGTTTAGCCAAAGATACAGGAGATTTGATGGATAATGCGGAAGTCGTGGAACCAGAAACCGGTCCATTACTAGTTGAAGAAGGAGAGAAGAAGACTGACATGGATCCTCCTCTTGCAGTAGGAAGCAGAGGAATGGGTGAAGTAGAGAGTCGGACATATGACGTATCTTTGGTAAATGTCGGAGTAGCTGCTCTTGTGATTATGGGGTTTGGCGCTTACGTCTTTGTACCACTTGTAAAATTGTTCTCTTGAAGTAAAGCATGATTGGTTTGGTTATAACCAGAATAAATGGTTTCAACTTTCTAAAAATTTAGAAGTAGACCAGAGAAAATGTTAATAACTTAATAACAAACTTCGATCATGGTTTTCTCTTCTCATAACAACATTGGAAAACAAAAAGAGGAAGAGTAAGCGCGTAGACGCTATGTACTGAACTGATCATGGTCACAAAACCGGTTCAATTGGGATTGTAAAATTTACAGGCTAACAGCTTCTAAGGTTTCATTACTTGGAATTCCTTCTGTTTCTTCTTCATCTGCTGCGGAGATCAGAGAAGCAGATTGGATCTTTCCTGCATGATCTAGTCGCATAAGAATCACTCCCCTGAGAAATTAACAATCATATCAGAAAACATAGAGATATACATTTGGAAAGACTGTCAAATGAAGGGAATGAACATATACCGTGCTCTGCGAGATTGGATGGAGATATCCCTGACCTTGATCCGGTTCACAGTTCCGCTTTGGCTCACCAGAACTACTTGCTCATCGCTCTCTCCATCCTCTATAAGAAAACCCATTGGTTAGATAACATATACATACAGCAATCACAGAACATCTTAAATCTTTATTTGTGGAAGAGTGTATGTTTACCAGCTAAGGAGTAACCAACCACGAACACAGCAGCCAAACGATCATCCTCCGCAAACTGAGAAATTGAGATGAAAAGAAAAAAATGAACAAACTAGCCTAACAAGAGACGGTATTAATCCAGATTCCAGATCATACCTTAGATCCAAGTAAACCAACTCTGTTCAAACGCGAACGCCGGAAGCTACTCAGAGGAACACGCTTTCCATAGCCATTCTCACACACGAATAATAGCCATGGACCAGAGGATTGTTTCCTGCTTTTGTTTTGTGTTAACAAAGTAGAGAAGACAATAAAGCATTAACTAGTGTGATAAAAAAGTTTCTAGAGCACACATTAGAAGATATAACTTAAGAAAAACATACACAGCTGAAGCATCTTCCGACTTCTCTTCCATATCTTTCCGTAGAGATGCAGGTATGATGTCCATGCTCGCCATCTTATCCTCTTTCTTGAGTCTCATGGCAGTCACTCCCTTTGTATTTCTGCTCAGTGTTCGAACCTAATTAACAAAAGCCATTAGAGTTTGCTTGAGGAACAAAAGGTTTACTCGAAACTCGAAAGAAGAATCGAGAACTACAACTTACACCATCACATGTACTCAGGACGACCATTCCGTTTTGGGACGCCATGGCCACAAGATCGTCGCTTGAGCAACAACGAACCCATTTCAGTTCATCGCCAGAATTCTGGAGACAAAAAAGTACGTTAGGATTACCTAGTTAAGAAAACTGTACTCAAAATTAGAGTGAAGAAAAAGGGACAAACCAATTGAATTGCTATGATTCCAGTTGAGCGTATTCCTGAAAATAGTTTCAACGATACTTTCTTGATGCAGCCATTCACTGTAAGCATCAGGAGATAGCGGTCTTCAGCAAACTCGCTAACAGGAACGATGGACGTTACTCTTTCACCTTCCGACATGGATAATATCTGCTTCCACAAGTCACATAAATACAAAAAAATATTAGCTTTCCATAGAATTGTAATATTTTTTTTCTGAGTTTGCCGAAGGAAAACATAGATACACAGATATGTAGATTACCTGAACCAAAGGTGTACCAGCGGCATTGCGGGAGCATTCTGGAATTTTATATGCACGGGTTGAGTAAACTATACCCCGGTCGCTGAATGTAGAACAAGGATAAGCAATGAATTACAACAAGACAGATGATCAAAATCCAAGTCTATGGCAAACACAAAGGCGATTTCCATTAAACATACCTGAAGAAGAGGACATGGTCATGTGCATGACAAACCAGAAAGTCAGACATCGCATCATCAACTCTCAGTTTCCCAACAGATTTGCCAATGGTTCCACGATGCTGAAGATTGAATGTATCAGCCTTCATCCTCTTCACATAACCCTTTTCACTGATTGCCTATAATCATCCAGAAATCAAGAGTTACAAAACAAACAATAAAGTTTTCAATGTTGAGAAACTTTTTAGGTTTAAGTATGCAACACACCATCAGCATCTCTTCATTTGGAATAACGTCTATATCTTCCAGATCGCCACTGTCAGAATCCTCCAATGTTGAACGTCTGGGACTTGAGAATCTGTCCTTCAGCTCTATTGCTTCTTGTTCAATTAACTAAACATAATACAAGAAGAAAACAATGGGAAGAAAGTAGTAAGTAATATGGTAGTGAAGTAAGTGTAGCAAAGAACTATATTTTGGTCTACATCATAATCATCATGCATCAGCAATCTTCCTAACATTGGCTAGAACAGCAACATATATATATAGTAAGCAGTTTTACAAATATAAATGCACCAGTTACTGTTTCTTGAGAAAGCTGAGGGTTCCATAACTTCCATTTTAGCAAATAAGAAATGGAAGAAGCATTAGAATCATTTTACCACATCTTAATAGGACTAGAGATAAAACCTCAGTGAACTCAAACGGTCAATATTACATATATTTAAGCATCAATCATTCCAACAGCATCTACGTGTTCTGATATCTTCAGCCATAAGCACAGTAATAGATAACGAAAAAGTGAGCATGTCACCTTCAAAATGTTTGTTCTACTTGATAATAGCTGCTCCAACTTTGTAATTTGCTCCGTCAGTGTCGTACTCTCATCAGTAAACTTTTTTCGCTGCATAAATATGAAGGGAGAATCTAGTTTGAACATTTTCAAGCTTATAAGTTTAAAAAAAATAACTTAGAAAAGGCTAACGAGAATGAAAAGGCACCTCAAGAGCAGTTAGCCTTCGAAGACTTATCTCCAGTATAGCCTCAGCTTGTTTCTCAGAAAGACCATATTCTGCAGAGGTAAATGTTTGTTTGACCATGTTAACTTTAATCTATGGTATCGCCCTTTACAATAGAAACTTTCGAATCATAAATCCCTAATCTTTGCAACTAACGTCAAATCTTACACCAAATGAGCGCTTCCACATAACAAGACAAGAAATATATTATGTTGTTCAAGTATAATGATGGATGAGTTTACCACAAGATGTATTTTTTTGATAATATGGATCCTAGACTATGTCCATTTAAGAAAATTTGCTCTAGTTTACATTTCTCAGTGTTTCTTTTTGTTTCCTGATCCTTGCTCACTTTTCATAATTTTGTTTACAAATCAACCTATAATGTATAATCATATGTAGGGCAAGATTTCAAATAGAGTATATAGTCAAAGTAAAAATACAGCTTACCACTCTGTAAAGCAGCAGCAGCAGAGGAATGACTTGAAGCTTTTTTAATGAGTTGGATTACGTCATCCATATTGTCAAGTCCAACCACAATACCCTAATCATACATACAGTGAAGAAGGAGAAGTTAGAGTAAGTAGAGCTTACATAGTGAGATCCTGGTGTTCATGCGTCAGAATAAGATAGAGAGCTTTGAGACTGAATATAGTAAAGATATGTAGCATGATTTAAGAAAACTAAACATTTCAAAACACACCTCAATAATATGCTTTCGTTGTTGTGCATGTGAAAGCTTGAACCTTGCACGCCTTTCGACAACTGAACATCTAAAATCTATAAATGCCTACACAAAAGCACGAAAATAGAAAGTAATCAACAATTTTACACTAAGATGTGATTGCAGTAAAACAGGAGTAAACATCCTATCTCTGATTTTCACTTTTGTACTACTCCTTGTGATCTACGTATTGGACATAAGCTTAGTCCATAAAAACCAATGAAAACATATTTATTAGAAAGATCAATTTTCAGTATAATTTTATAATAGATCAGGAAACTAACAAAGATAAATGATTTACATAGCCAAGTAGTTACCTGAAGTAATTCTTTTAAACCCATTAGCTTGGGTTCTCCATTACAGATACTGCAAAACACGTAATATCAAAATCGAGTTATGCTCAAGAAATACAACATACTTGAAACCATGATCCCTAAAATATCTGCAAGCTTTCCATACTCATTAGAGACTTTTTCGATGAGTCAGCCTGTGAAAGTCCCAAGTTTCTTTTATGTGCCCATTCCATCAAGAAATACATGAATCTCCATGCAGCAAAGACAGGATAAACAAAGTGCAAATCATTGTTTGATGCATCTTACATCTTTCCCAAATCATAATCCCACAACCCATCTTACACCTTTCCCAACTCTTAGATTCATTCCAGAAGGATGAGAACTAACTAAATCTAGTATCATAATTGGCAACGATCCCTATCCTTATGGTTTTCAAGAAGGGATATTTCATAATATTCCAAAATATTTTCCAAACTGAAAAGATTGTACTTTTTATACAGAAACTGCAAGATGTTCTCCAGATAACAAATGTGGATTTTTTTTTTTTTCTTCCATAATTAGGGGGTCTTGGGTTAAATACAACAACCTGGCAAAGAAAATGATAGTTCAAAGCAACTTACCCCACCATGTTACAGCTGAAGCTTGACTGGAGGGCAGTATGCCTGTAAAGATTATTTAGCACAAGTGCAGGATCCCCTCCTCGTTTGAGCTATAGAAAAATATTTGGAGATTATCTCAAAACTATTACATTCCAATGTGAAAATTTAAAGCAGACTATACTTTGATCCAAAAAAAAAAAAAAAAAAAAAAAAAAAAAAAAAAAAAGACTAATACAACCTAAGTGCAGACAAAAGAGTATAATACCTCAATAACCACACGCATCCCATTACGATCACTCTCATCGCGTATGTCACTTATGCCCTCTAGCGTCTGAAATTAACAAACATCAAACATCAATGAATAAAAAAGAACTTTGCAAGCATCAACATAATTATCTTTGCCTGATATATCCATATCAGCTTTATTACTCATAAAAGTGAAGCAAAGGGACTACTAAAAATGTAAGACAACTGTGAATAAACTACGGATATCTTAGTAAGTGAAGCAAAATAAACATTAGATGACACACGTTTAGTTAGCCTTCCTCTTCAATTATAACATGTCTCATCAAACATACACCAGACATTATCGAGTACCTTATTTTCAACAAGTTCGGCAATCTTCTGAACAAGTGTAGCTTTGTTTGTTTGGTAAGGAATCTGCAATAAATTTCAATAAAGAGGTTACTCTCCCTGCTTTTTACCATTATGGTACTACGAAAAAACCTTATGAAAGCCTCCTCATGGGAGATCAGTACAATAATCTGAAAAAAAAAATTAATCACCTCTGTGATAATAACTGCATTGCGCTTTGTCTTTGGGTCCAGCAATTCAACTTCAGCTTTTCCTCTAACTACAACACGCCCTCGGCCAGTTCGGTAAGCATCTAAAACCCTTGAAAATGCATCCACACATTAGAGAACTATCAGGAAACAACATAACAGAAGGAAATGGCATATGCGTGCAAAAAAATTCAATTTTGAAAAAGGCACCCAACAAACTCGAAAATAAATTTTGTATGTGTAAATGTATTACACAACATGTAAGTTTCAAGGAAAAAAAACTCATTTAACATCATTAGAAAGACATGACGATTCTAAAACTGCTTAAGACAGACAAATAAAGGAAAACTATTAACTGGATCATCCTTTTCACTCATTTTGTAGGTACCTTAGTTTTAAGACATAATAAAAATTTCTGTACTCTGTTAGATTCATAGATCCGGGCCATCTGGCTGACCGAAAGAAAATGTTCCTCCATTTCCGTAACTCTTTTCTTTCAAACTTAAGATAATGGCTAGTGTGTCCTTCAATTTGATCCTATAGACTATGGGAGGATTTACTAAATCAAGTAGTGCCTACTCTTAAAAATCTTTAGCATACGGGTTGGGTGGGTAAAGAAAGTTCATATTGTATATGATCCCTCTGAGAGAAACTGGTAAGCAAAGAGTTACCCAAGGTTTCCCATTATTATTCCTCCAGTTGGAAAGTCAGGTGCAGGCATGTATTCTAGCAGTTCTTGCAGCTGGCCAAATGAAGAAGAAGTTGAAACAGTATCTTATCAGTTGTCTAATCTTAAAAAACACAGTAAAGCAAAAAGGAGAGGAGGGAGCACTGATACCGTTGCTTCTGGATTATGGATTAAAGCGCAAAGCACGTCTACCAACTCCCCAAGATTATGAGGAGGAATATTTGTTGCCATACCAACCTTAACAGTGTGAATCGATCTAAAGTCAGTTGCATATATAATCTCATTCACCAGCAAAAACTCTTCACGGGATTAAGTGAAGAAACCTAAAACAAAGTAAATAAGAAATGCAGATTAAAGGTTTGTTTGATTAATTTACCGCAATCCCAGAAGCTCCATTCAACAACAAAGCAGGAAGACGAGCGGGTAAGACTGCTGGTTCTTTTTGAGAGTTATCAAAGTTAGCCACAAAATCAACCTGCCATACGGGAAAAAAAAAAAAAGGAAGCTAAAGAGACTATATAGTGGAATGGTAAACTTGGCAATAAGTCAGCGGTGCGGTTACCGTATCTTGATCCAGATCAGCTAACAATACTGCCTCTGCCAATGGCTGTTGAGAAACATAAAAACAATCAGCTGAGAACACTTATAAAAAACATGTCGATTTCAAAGTAAGAGAAAACGCAGACAGTGAGAGAAACACTATAGAGTATAGACAGCACCAGACAGGGAAAAACTCAACCAAATGAAAGCAAGGTGAAAGGCACTCACATCGAGTCTGCATTCAGTGTAACGCATAGCAGCAGGAGGATCTGCATCTATTGAGCCAAAATTACCATGGCCTTGGATAAGTGGACATCTCAAGGAGAAATTCTGCGAACAACAAGTATATTACGCAAAAACAAAAGTAAGAACTTTGGTAAGAAACAAAGCGTGTCTGAAAAAGATATATCATCTGAAGACTGAACTATATTCAGACATTCATAATTCCTAATTTACCTGAGCCATCCGAACAAGAGAATCATAAACCGCAGTATCTCCATGTGGATGAAATTTACCAAGAACCTGAAAATTAAAGAATTCAACACCACAAAGGTTATTCAGAATACGAAATTTAAGGAAATTAAATGAGAAAAAAAAAAACACTTGGAAACATAAACTGAACCTCTCCAACAACTCTAGCACATTTCTTGTATGGTTTTTTGGATGACATCCCCAATTCATGCATGGCAAAGCTGGAAGACAAATAATCCAACTTTAGAAACCAAAAATATAACTGAATAAGCTTAAAATTTCAGTAGCTTTTAGCTGAACGAAGCACTCAACAGAATTCTCCGATGTACTGGTTTCAAACCGTCTCTGACATCAGGCAAAGCGCGTCCAAGCAAAACAGAGAGCGCGTACGCCATGTATGACTCAGTAGCTTCCTTGTGAAGCTCAAAGGGCACGATACGAGAATCGTCACCGGAAACCACCAAACCGCCATTGTTGGCCCCGGACTCTTCTTTGAACTGCTCATCTCCGCGCTTAGCAGCAGCAACGACGAACTTGCCGGACCGGGGAGTACGGGAGCAGAAGAGACGCGAGCCGGAGGGTTGAGTGCGGGGGAGACGGCATAATGGGTCGGTAAGGGGAAAACGGAAGAGGGAGCGGCGGAGGAGGGAGGAAGAGAAGCGGAGAGTGGAGGAGAGAGACATGAGAGAGTTAGGGTTAGGGATTGATGCAGTGGAATGGCATAATGGAGTCATATGCCCAGAGGGTTTTAGGGATTTTACAAGTGAATTGGATTAAAGGAGCTAAAACCCTAGGCACATCGGAGGATTTCCCAGGCGCCAATTTCAAGACTTTGGCGGGGGCTTTCTGTCCAAACAAAAAAAACAAATCTATCTCATTTTGTCATACTACTATATTTTATACAACAGCACACACAAAAAAATACTCTATATAGAAATTCGAAAACACGTATGGATGCATTTCTTGATTTAATTCTAATCGTCTTAGAAAAAGAATTCGTTTTACCCTGAAGTTTGCGATTGTTCTATTTAGTCCAAGATGGATGGTAGTGGTAGAGTAGCCTAACACATCTAAAATCCCTTTCAATTCTACTAACTACTAACTTCAAGAAGCAGAAGACAAGAAAATAATGAATGATTTACATTATATGTTTGTCAAAGTCGTGGTAACAAAAAAAAAATGTATAGTAACGTAGTATCAAGCAATTGCATCATTTCTATAAACCCTGCTAAATCTATCATGATGAAACTCCGACCAGAGAATTTCTCAGAGAGAATCAAAGGAAAAAAAAATAAAAAATCAATGAGCGTGAGAGCATTCGAGGGACAAAAATCCGCGTTCAAGTGGCATATCAAGGAAACCAAAACTCCGGGTTTTGATCAGAGAACACGAGCAGAGTCACCTGCTTCACAAATGAGAACAGGTTTTCCTCCACTCAGATTCTTAGCAAACTCGGGTTGGGCCTTTTCATATTCATCCTTCACATATGAAGCAGCTGCCTCAGCCTTTTCTGCATCTACAAAGGCGACACAACATCCCCTGAACCCTGCACCACTGAACCGAGCTCCATATACACCAGGTGCCTTCAGAAGAATCCTGTATAGCTCAATCAGTGGCTCCGCACCTTCACAAAACTCACAGAAATTATAACCAATATGATGAATCTAAGAAAGAGAGGGAGAACACTGTTCTGTCAAAGCAGACTTGTGGTCTGTATTCACTTTAGGGTATGTTTCATTTGGGAGATAAAGAAGGGAAATGAGTGTACCGCATTCGTAATTCTCAATAGAACTCAACCCGGACGCTGAAATTAGCTTCCCAAATTCTTCAAGATTGCCACAAGCCCAGGCTTCCTGTCCTGAAAATTAAGAACAAACATTTATCAATGTTCATAAAAAGATCCTAAAGAGCTCAAGGTCTAGAGAGACTTCTATAAGGATTCAAGAGCCTCTGCCTTTCATAACCCGCATGTTTTCCGAGAAATAATGCTCTGCTCTTCTAGCTAAAACCGGTTTCAGCT
Organism: Barbarea vulgaris; assembly: GCA_963667165.1. NCBI lineage: Eukaryota > Viridiplantae > Streptophyta > Magnoliopsida > Brassicales > Brassicaceae > Barbarea > Barbarea vulgaris. Next base: position 3,722,290 of record OY763893.1, read on the forward strand.
CATGCTGCACGAGAAAGTATGATTGTATTACATATGATATAGGTGGAACCTGCTTCACCACAAGCTTAGGGACATAGTTTTCTTACCTTGTGAGCTTCATAGACCGCATGCTCAACTATTCAGTGCAACAATTACAGACATGGCAACAAAGAAAATCTAATTAGCATGCAACGAAAAAGTGACAGAAAGTCAAAATTAGAAGTCTTTTACCATTGCACAAGGTAGGTTCCAGCTCGGTGTTCCCAGAAGCACTGAAGGAAAAGAAAATAAAGAGAAGGTTTGATGCAGAGAAATGAGTATCACAAGCAATATAGGAATAGATTTTGCAGCATGTCCATTAAATTTTGAATATGAAGAAGGTGAATATGATAAGTGTGCATTAAGCAGATTTACACATACGTCAAAAGAACTTTAGCAGCCTCTTGACACTCAGCAACTCGCAGATTATACCCTGGGTTGGTGGTCAATGCCTGCCTCAGGCCTGAGAATGCTAATAATATCCTGAACGGTTTCTCCAGTTCAGGAGCCTCTACGAGCTTGTGGTCCATAGTCTGCATATTTCAAACGGTCTTCTGAGATGGCAGTTTCTAGAAGAAAAATAAAGATAGGCAAGCAACATTCATGTTTCCATATCTATGGCTGCTTTGGAAGGATGGATTCCTTTATGATTCCCCTGCTTCTAAACATTTCATTTTCCCTTTAGTAAGACCTCAGCATTGAAATACATAAAAATTGTGAGTCAGATTTTAGGTTTCACAATCAAAATACATCTCAGGCATCCCATGTGAACTTAAACTTCCCCAACAGAACAGTCTTGGTTTTACTACATGAGCAAGCTTCTTGCTTTTTTCATTTTTATGCACGCTATATCACTGGCAAATCAAGGAAATTTTACCTTGCAGTCCATGTATGTTAGACACCCATAACTCGAAAGCAAAATAGCTGATTGATCCAAAATTCCATTCCGCAGACCCAGATACCCATTCTCAATAAGTCTACAATGAAATAAATCACATGTAAATCAACCAACTTACAGCACTAATTGATGGTTTTACAGAGCGACAACCGCTCATGAAGCAAAAAAAGACGAGCTTCCTAGTAACATTATAGGGGAACTCGTATTTACCTGTCATATTCAATATTTTCTGTTGGGGATACAGTCAATTCGTTTGCACTCTCTAAAGCTAGCAGGTATGCCACACCAACCTGTCACATTTCTGGCGATCATAAAATAATTTACAAGATTCATTTCCCAATAATGAGAAGCAAACACCAGTCCTCATATGCGAAAGTGTTTAGTGCTAGTAAAGAATAGGAAAAATTGTCTTTCTGGAGAAAGTCTTGCTGTACGAAACTGATTTTAGTTACTTACAGCAGCTGATGAGCTAAGCCCAGAACTATCTAGTCCATCCGAGCCACTGATATAACCAACAATGCCCTTCAAAGATCAAAACAATTACTTAGAGACACATTCAAATACATTTTGCTTCAAATACAGTTACGTCAACTATTATGAGGAAGCAAGGCCTAAGAGATCAGCTATGGCAACCAAAAAGGGGTGAATGTGGAATCCAGAAGATCACACTGCAAATGTGCAGGCTAAATCCCATTTCCCTTCAATGGTGAACTTTATCTATAGCTATAAGCGGAAACCCAAATTTAAACCCTTTACCTGTTGGAGATTCTTTTTGCTGATCTGTAATGCATAAACTGCGCCTCTGGCATAAGTGCCCCAGATGCTTTTTTCCTTCGATGGAGACGGGGAATTTGCACCATTCTTGTTTGCTGGGCCTATTGGGTGCTGAATTTCATCTACTCTACAATTTCAGAACCGAAAGCATTATGCATAGAAGATCTTCAACTCTTTTGCCAACACAACTAAAGAAGAAAAAAATACTACTAAAAAAGCTAAAAGATTTTAAATGCATGGAACAGAAATTAGAAAATCATGCAAGCTTCTCCAACACTGATACTTTTGTTTCCCTTACAGAGCAAAGCATCCTCAATCTCCAATAGATTATAGGGAAAGATGCGCAAAACAAAAAGGTTAAATCTAATAGTGTCTAAGACTTAAGTGAAAGATAAGTTAACCTACGTACTAAAATGAGATATGACGGAATACTGGCAAGATCTAAATAAGCTTCCACAATATCCACGATGCAGACTTTACCCAACATGTGGCTTAGTAACCAGCTTATGCATGTCTGAGGCTGGACATAAAAGTGAAACACTAATGAAAAGATTAGAGATCCTGAAAGACATGCACACCTGAAACATACTTCTCCTTCAAATTGTGCAGAACGCAACTGGACCTGCATAATTATTAAAAAGAGAATAAATGGTACAAAGACTTCAAAGCTCGAGACACAAGGAACTTTCCCAGATCAGGAAAATATCTTAGTATCCTGTCTGTATACCACACTCATTTTGAAATTTTCCAAATTTTCAAGGCAATCTCAGGTGAGAAACAAAAAGAGATCAGGACACTATATCCTACACTATCATAATCTCCATCTACACTCAAACTGAACCAAGCACAGGATACTAAATGCTATTTAAAAGAATTTCATTACACCCTGAACGTAGCACTCATCCAAAAATAGAAAGTGCTTATGAATGCAAGGATTCAAGCAGGTCGAACTTATGAATTTGATTGACAAGTTCACTTAAAGGAAACACAGAGGAATACCAAAGACACATAAGAATCATCATAACTAACAACAACTCTTGCAAACCTGAGAATCGCCTGATGGAACAAAACCAAGAAGAATCCCTTTATTAATCGTCATAGCTGATACAGTTCCACCCTGTGAATCCCAAGGAAATGGTATTGAATCAGAGAACTCTATAGCTTGATCAAAAACCGTGATTACATTGCTATAATCACAAACTGACCTGGTGATCAATGTGAGCACCTAAAGGACATATACGATAAGGTGAGACCACCACACGAACATCTCCTGTGTCTCTTCCAGTCATCTGAGCCACTGCCTCCTTAATGGAAATTAACTGGAAAAAAATGAACGATCTCGTAAGATAAACACAAGAGTCAGATCCCAAACACACAAAACAAATACTCGCGAGAATCTAACATTGAGCTCCACACACACAAACTAATGGAATCATTCGAATACATCTCAGTCGCTCATTTCTAACGAAAATACACAGCGGAGGCTATAAACGCCGAGTTAACCCAAAATTCGTAGACGATAACAAGCACATTCGCGTCGTAAATGGAAAAAAAAACGAAGATTAACCTCAGAATCCGTAGGCCAAGACATTTTCGCGAAGCTTTTCCCAGATGAAGATCTGAAGATGCTTAGATAATCGAAGAAGCGGGGCAGAGTGAGTGCGAGTGCGAAATGTGGGACTAACCGTCGAAAGAGGAAGATGACCAAATAGGGAGGTGTTTGGTAACACGTCTAACTCTATTTTTTTCCTTAGTTTTAATTTTTTTTTTTTTTTTTTTTTTTAAAGCCTTTAGTTTTTTAATTTCATTTCAAATTCAAAAGCTTTGATTTATGCTAATTTTCTCCACCCATATTCATGTAAATTAATCACTATATATTAATCACATGGTCCCTCTATACGCAATCTACAACTATTGAAGAATTCAGCCTACTAAATATCTCGTACTTTATATACCTGGGAAGCTGATTAAAAATTGAGGAATGATTGTTTTTATTTATTTTGGCTTAGAGTAAAGATTACGATAAGAGGTTAATAGCTGTGTGTGTATATATATTATATTCAATTATTCATTGCTCAAAACAAGCTTCAAAAAGTCTAATACAGGGAAAAGAGAAAACATCTGTCGACATTGTCAGAGAGAAACAAATGAACTGAGTAAATTTTTATATCAACGAAATTTCAAGTTTCTTTTTTTTATTGAAAATATTGTTTGACAGCTTTATATATATAAAATATAATTAACTATCCAAAGTTGACCCCCTATACATATTATAATGTCGAAATGTCGGATTTTAAGAAATTTCTATTAAGGACGCAAATAGATGGGCGACTAACAAAAGTTACAAAACCGAATATGTAAGATTATTATTTTTCATCAACTGCATTTTGATTGTTAATGTTATTCATCAATTCATTTCTATTGTGTTATAAATAATCATTTATTTGTTGACCAAAGACATTTGATCAGTATTACTTGTGATTCTACGATGTAAAACCAGGATGAACGAATAAGAAAAGACAATCACCAATATTGATGAATAAAAAGAAGTAACCAACAATGAATTGAACCACAGATTAAAAACATAACATAAAACTCTATATACTTCCAAATGTTGTTAACTAAAGATACAAGACAACTCGTTGAGGAAATCAAATAGCTAAACCGAACTTTATATACATATATTTTTTTTCAACCTAAAAAAACATTGTGGCCAATCTTAAACAAATACGTATGTTTCACCGACATGCTTATATCACATATAAAAGGATCAAACATGAGAAGCACTTATAGTTAAATACATTCTTGGTATTTTAAAGTGAAAATTTCTAATCCCCTTTGTGCCTCGCACGTAAGTTGTTAGGTCTATTCAAAATGATTATATATTTTCCTATGTATTTATATCGACTCTCCAACATCTCTACAACCAAACATAACTAACGAGAAACTTCAGAAAACAAATTTTCAAAAAAAAAAACTTCAGAAAACAAACAAAAAAAGGGGGGCGGAGGAAACTACAAAATGTCCTCCTCCTACGGTAAAGTCGACGAGCGTGAACATGTAATGCTCGAAGCTCGTCGTAAGACGAGAAAGAGGATCGCAACCATCGTCGTATCATTAGTCATTCTCGCCGTAATCGTGATCGGAGCCGTGTTCGGAACCATGGCTAACAAGAAGTCATCATCGACGGTGGAGACTAATAATAACGGAGACTCAATATCCGTTTCCGTTAAAGCCGTTTGTGACGTTACGTTGCATAAAGACAAATGTTTCGAAACCGTCGGATCAGCTCCAAACGCGAGCAGTCTCAATCCAGAACAGCTCTTCAGATACGCAGTCAAGATCACAATCGCCGAAGTATCAAAAGCTCTTAACGCATTCTCTTCCTCCGGCGATGAAAAGAGCAACATCACCATGAACGCTTGCGCCGAGCTTCTTGACCTAACGATCGACAACCTCAACAACACGTTAACATCTTCATCAACCAGTGACGTCACGTTACCTGAGCTAGTCGACGACCTCCGTACGTGGTTGAGCTCAGCCGAGACGTATCAGGAGACGTGTTTGGAGACGTTGGCTTCAGATATGAAGCCGTTCGGAGAGAGTCATCTCAAGAACTCAACGGAGATGACGAGTAACGCCTTAGCGATCATCACATGGCTCGGCAAGATCGCTGACTCAATCAAACTCCGGAGGCGTCTGTTGACTACTGCTGACGTGGCGGTTGACTTTCACGCGGGAAGGAGACTGTTGCAGAGCACGGATTTGAGGAAAGTGGCGAACATTGTTGTGGCGAAAGATGGATCGGGGAAGTATAGAACGATAAAAAGGGCTTTAGAGGATGTGCCTGAGAAGAGTGACAAGAGGACGATTATATATGTGAAGAAAGGAGTTTATTTTGAGAATGTGAAGGTGGAGAAGAAGATGTGGAATGTTGTGATGGTCGGAGATGGAGAGGGAAAGAGTATTGTCTCTGGTAGACTCAATGTCGTCGATGGAACTCCCACTTTTAAGACCGCCACGTTCGGTATAAACCTCTCTCTGTTTCATTCTTTTTACATGCTTGTTTCATCAATTCAACTATGGCTCAGCAATAACAGATTAAACCAAAAATGTCATAAACCAAAGATAGAATATTTTTATATTATGAATGGTAGGGTAATTTTGAAATAGTATCGAATATAAAGCAAACAAAAAAAATCATTACTTATCACTCAATAAAATGGTTCATGACTTGGTCTGTTTATGCTCTGTTTTCGTAGAAGTGTGCGGAGACAAGGTTTTTACAACAGGGAATATAGAAAGAAATTAACTTTAATGATTGTTTTATGGCCACGTATTATAAAAAACTAGCTTCAATGGTCTCAGAAACTGAATTTATTTGATCTATTATCGAGTTTAAACAATATATTAGACTATTGTCTGTGACCCAAGAAACTGATTTGTTTTTGTTACTTGCTCTGTTTTCTGCAGCTGTGTTCGGAAAAGGATTTATGGCAAGAGACATGGCCTTCATCAATACAGCTGGTCCATCCAAACACCAAGCCGTAGCTCTAATGGTGAGCGCAGATCTCGCCGCCTTTTACCGTTGCACGATGAACGCATTCCAAGACACGCTCTACGCGCACGCGCAACGCCAATTCTATCGTGACTGCACCATCATCGGAACGGTCGATTTCATCTTTGGTAACTCAGCTTCAGTTCTTCAAAACTGTCGGATTCTTCCTCGCCGGCCAATGAAAGGACAACAAAACACGATCACGGCCCAGGGACGAACCGACCCGAACCAGAACACAGGAATCTCGATTCACCGTTGCAACATCTCTCCCCTTGGTGACCTAACTGATGTTAAGACGTTTTTAGGTCGGCCATGGAAGAATTACTCGACGACGGTGATAATGGACTCGTTTTTGCACGGGTTTATTGATCGGAAAGGTTGGTTGCCGTGGACCGGAGATTCAGCGCCAGATACCATATTCTACGGTGAGTATAAGAACACCGGGGCTGGTGCTTCGACGAAGAATAGGGTTAAGTGGAAGGGATTGAGGTTTCTTAGTACGAAGGAAGCGAATAGGTTTACTGTGAAACAGTTCATTGACGGAGGACGATGGCTTCCGGCGACGAAAGTGCCGTTCAGGTCCGGCCTTTGAGTTTGTCTTTATTTTTTATATTTTTTTTTGTAATTTAAGAAAATTATAATTTATTTATTATGTAAAGCGTTTCCAACACTCTTCTCTTATTCTCTTGTATCATCGTTTGATCGATTAATTCAAACTACATTATTTAAAAAACTAAATAAACTTGACATACTGTGGTGGTGTCAAAAAAATTTATTTTCTTTTCTTTTGAAGCTATCTTCGGATTTAAAATGGTATAAAAACAACTTGGCTTTCTACAAAATTCCAGATATATGTAACCAGGTTTTGGTTTAGAATTTGGTTATCGGGAAGAATAAGCACGTAGGACAAAATATAACTGTGTAACTCAACATGAAAACCACTCCCATTGGCTCGTCGCAATAAAATAATCAATCTTCATGAGTGCCTCGCACGACTATATGATTCAACTGATAAATTGATTTTATTAATTATATTGTGTATAACCAAACACCACAAATCTAGATCCTAAATAACTATAGAACAAAATGAAATATTATTGCCTTATTTAAAACGAGGAAGAGTACATATAATTAAATGTGGTCTTATACATTTGATTGGTTCTTATATATAATAATAATAATATAGTGTTGTTTTCATTCTTTGTGAATTAAACCACCATAGAAAGGAATATCGGTTTGAGGCAACCATGTATCTCCCAAGGTGAAGTTGTAGACCGTGAAGTTCATGGCTTGTGCCAAGTTCAATAAATTGAACCCTAACCACTGCACTCTCTGGTTCGTGTTAGCCCCCGGTCCAAAGTTACTATACTCACCGTAATAGATAGTGTCTAATCCAGTTGTGCCGTTCCATTCGAGCCATCCGACTGGTTGGACAATGTCACTTATATATGATTGCATGAAAACCGTCCTTGCGTAGGGCTTCCATGGCCGCCCTAAGAATGTCATGGCTGAGTTAGGCTCAGCTGCAAGATCTGGTGCGGCTTTGATCGTACAGTTGATAATAGAGATTCCGGTATTCTGGTTAGGATCGATTCTTCCGTGGGCTGTTATTGCGTTCTTCTGCTTTGCCATTGGTTTTCGAGCATATATGTTGCAGTTTTGAAATATTGCAGCTGCGTTTCCGAATATAAAATCGACGGTACCTATAACAAAAAGGGAAGAATAAACAGAGGAAATATATTAAAACCAATCCATCAAGTATATATGGAAAGTTAATAAACAAATATGGAAAGTTGAAGCCGAGACAAAATTCATCTTAATTACCATATATATCACATTCGCGATAGAATTGTCTTAGTGAATGGACGTAGAGAGTATCTTGATAGCCTTCAAAACTACACCGATAAAAACTCGATCCTTCCGCATTGTTCCTTAAGGCCACAGCCTGATGTTTCTCGGGTCCGGCTGTGTTTCTGAATGTAACATCAACCGCCATGAACCGATCGCCAACCACCGCTAGAAAAAATAAAAATAAAGTTATATAGCTAATATAATCTAAGTAATTTGCTAGCTAGGCATAATTCCAAATGAAAAAAAAAAAGATAAAAATACCAACCAAAGCTCGAGCAATTATACGTAGTCCAACCATCAATAACATTGTGGTTCCCAGTGATAATCGTCTTATTGATTCCATCTCCAATAAGCATTATGTTCTTTTTGTTGATCGGGACAACAATATATTCTTCGTAGACGCCTTCTCTTGCGTAGATGACAAAGTAACCATTCTCTGGTATAGTGTTATTAGGTGCAGCTGCAATAGCATCAGTGATGGTTGTGAAGTTATCGGATTTGTATGGACCGACGGTCACAGCTTGACGCACGAGGATGGAACCGCCACTTGTCTCTCCCAACTCACCCAAGTTCCGGCTAGCTTTCCGGCAATCTTTGTCATTTTCGCATGTTTTACGTAGAACCTATACCAAAATAAAAAAAGAAAGTACATCAAAACATGATGATTTGTTCAAAGTCATGCCTTTAAAAATCAACGTTCACGGTAGTCACATGAAACGACGGTGGAAATCTAATGAGTGATAGAGCATGCACTGATGCACATGAACACAGTTGGATCCGGATGGGGACCAATACTTTTTTTTTTTTTTCTAAAGTCAAAATTGGTTTCATCATTGCTGACTTGGAATAAAATGTGCGTAGGCCATGTGACATTTACTCTCTTACGCGTCTTGCCTCACAGCCTCACACACAACAAGAGCAAATCCATTTATGACTCGCTCGAATATTAAATCACTTTCCAAAACAAGTAAATCCAATCTATATATAAACATAATAGGTCCTCCTAAAGTAGAGGTCCTTTTTTTTTTGGTAATCTCCTAAAGTAGAGGTCCTTATACATGCATATCCAAATCCTCATGTTTTAATATATTCGTTTTGTTTTTTGTTTTTTTTAAAAAAGGATTTATGAAAGACATACAACATTACACAGACGTAGCTTTTAGCCTTTTACCATCCTTACAAATTATCAATGCTGAAAACCTGTCATAACTTTTTAGAATATGACCCTAAATTTATACTTTTTAGTATTTTCTCTAATTTATAGTATTAATTGTCATCTTAAACCATATTTCTATAGACCTTATTTTCGCCAACCATTTCTAAATCATTTGCGAACAAGCTTAGATTACTACGTAAGAGCACCTTTATTGGTGATATTGTGATGAGTGTCTTAAAAATAAATTAGTATTAAAATTTAAAGACACCCTACTTTTAAGCATCTAAAATGTCTTCCTATAGACACAATGTTAACTATTCATACATGTAAAGACACCCTTATTTTTTTTCTTTTATTATTTTTATATCTAAAGACACTCTCATAATATTACCAATGGGGATGGTCTAAGTGGTTAAAGAACATGAAAACGCTATATCATAATTCATAAACAAACAAAATAATTAACAAAAAAATCAGAAGAAGCAAATAACAAATAGAAAATTACCTTAATCAAAGTTTCGAGCGGCTCACGATAGGTTGAGTTTCCACCACCAAGAATCTTCCCTTTAGAAGCTTTATACCTCTTCAAGTTACGGTTAAGCGCGTTGGTCACAAGCCCCAGCGAGATACTGTAAAGGCGCGTGAGATTCCCCATGGGCGACCCAATAGCGGTTGCGAATCCACTCTTCGCCTGCGCGAGTCCATCAATACACGTCTGCTGGTTCGTCACCACACCACTGAGATAACTGTTCACAAGTTCAACGAGAGCTGACGTCATCATCTCCGCCACTTTGAGCTCCCCTGTGACCATTTCGAGGTAGTTCACACTAAGTTGGGATAACTCGCCGCAGTCAGCCACCGCGCGGATTTCCTCAGCCGTGGTGGAGCCAGGTTTGGTTCTGACGCGCTTCGCGTATCCGTTGATGACTTTGGAGAGACGGCTTGCTTGCTTGAGGCATTGCTTGATCGTGAACTTGCCGTAACTGTAAGGATCGGACGGTGAAGATTTGACAGCCGAGAGGATCGTACGGCAGAGTTTAGGGTATGGAGTTGATTTACAAGCGTTTGAAGACGACTGTGACTGTGGCTGTGAAGGAGGCACAGAAGGTGACTGTGAAGGAGAGGCAGAAGGTGGCTGTGAGGGAGGGTGTTGTGGTGAGATTAGCAAAGCCGATGAGAGGAAAATAACAGAGAGGAACAAGAGAGAAGAAGAGAAGTGTTGTAGTGTTTGCATTTCTATCTTCTTGTTTGTATGCATTTATGGTGTTTGTTTTGATGGAACTGCTCTATATATAGAGTTTATATAGACTATACGATCGAGGAGATTGGTGATATTTAATGGGATGCATGGGTTCGAGGGAAACTAAATTATGTAATGCACGTTGGTCTAATAATTAATAATGTATAGTATTGTTTTGTTCAAATTAAGGACTTTTCCGAGAGATTCAATTGGTTTTTTGCAGCTGGGTGGTCCACCGTCACGATGACCAGAAGGGGGTTGACTTGGTTAGACGAGTTTTTCATGTGATTTAACCGCGAAAATGGGTATTTTTTAAGCTTATTTTTTTTTTTAGTCCAATTTATTATGCCAATTGAAGCAGTAAAAAATTAACATAAATTAGACATGTATTGACATGAGATTAATTTGCATTTAATTTAATAATATTTATAATTTAACAAGTTGGGTTGACTTGGTTGCAAGGGTTTTCATATTCTATAATAATGTGACCCGTAAATAAGCATGTGATGTGTCGGGGAAGCTTTTAGACAAGGCGCGTTGTACAAGATACTGACTTATCACTCCACAACTCCAACTTCTTGATCCACTTTCCAGTAGTTCGCGCGACGGTGAAGCCTTAAGGAAGTCGTCACTCTGTCTACACAATTCACACTTACAAGTTATGGTCCAATTACGTACACACACTTCCTATTCATAACATATCGTCATAATTATAACCACTGTATCTGTTTGTTCTCTACTATAATTTGTAGTATATATTGAATTGTTAATTATCAAGGAAAGTATTTTCTGAATTATTGTGATGATAACTAAAAGAGACACTGTTACAAAACCAAAACCGAATACCACACTAAAATTCTATTTTGGTGTCAATTCGGCGAATACATTCCCTAACCAAACCAGATTTGAAACTATAAGATCATTGTGTTTCCTATTCCACAAAAGTAAAACATTCTAAAAACGTAAAAAAAAAAAGATTAAAAAAATAAATATCATGAAGAACACGAATATTTCTTCTGATCACAGACTCGAAGCTTTTCTACTACATAAACCAACAAAAGAGAGAGATAGATATCTATGAGGGAATGGTACAAAGAAAAGAGGAGCTTTACGTGGAATTCAGATTACGCATGAACAACAGAGACCGAGTCTAGTTCACGGCCATGAACCCTGAAGCGGTAGATACAAGTGTGTGAAGAGCTCCCATGGTTGGATGTGAAGTCTAACCTTACAATATTGACAAGTCCCGAGCGAGCAGAATCTGCAATGTCGAATGTCTGTGCATTGGACCTGTCTAAGTCGTAACTGAACTCTGTAAGAAGGAGCATTGTGTCACTTTCCATATCTTTGTCTTCTAGCCATCCTGATACACGGCAATCCTTTGGGGCACTCGATCTGTCATACGCTACAGCCTGTTCGTTTTCATGGTGCATAACCGTAAAATCAGTATCAGGTTTTTAACCGTCAGACGAAAAAGAGGATCAGACAGATTCTACTAGGAAGAAAATAATGGAAAGCAATGTGTGACCATCAAATATTACACTCTCTAAGCAACAATACTATTTCCTGAAGATATCCCTAAACTGCGTTATAGTTCTACTCATTGTAAACTTAGATAAGCACAGGAACACAACATCATATTGACGTTTTTAAAAGGAAGTGCAAAAGCTAGTGGTTTGCAGAAAAGAACAAATGGTAAACTCAAAGATGGAAACAGATACTGGTTAAGTAACTTTTATCCATGCATATTTTACAGCTACTGCCCTAAACAATACCTCAAGCTACAAAAATCAAATTCACAAAATTAGTTTCTTGCCCTCTACTCTATAACACAATGTCACCAGCAATGCAATCCAAAGTACATGGCATCTCAATAACAAAACATTTCACAGAAAACCCTTCTTAAGGGATCAAATTAACATATAGAAATCAATTCTTCTGTGAAAGTATAGTATGAGATGTTAGTATTATTACCTTAGAGACATGTTCCAAGGTAACGGCCTCTGGTATTATTGGTGCTCTTAGCCTGACTTGAACATAGCCATTACTTCCTCTCAGAGGAAAACACTTTCCAGGCTCCCCAAAACTTGGAGTTAACATGTTCATGGCTTTGCTATGAACCCGTCGCCTGCTTGTCCCAAACCAATTACCCTCATTTCCAACAAGATAAGGATCCGAATGCCCCATCACAAAACCTCCACCAGACGCTAAAGCATAGTCTACTCGGCCAAGGCCATCTGCAGCATGCTTTTCAATCTCTTTCTCCACTATGCCACGAGCATAAGCTCTCAATTCATCAATGTTAACATCACTAACAGCAGAACCATCAACCTTACCCTTCTTCAATTCCTCGTAAACCCTCTCTAATTCCTCTCTAGACACTAAAGGTTTAGCATTGAATTCATCTACAGAAGCCTGTAATGTCTCTGTCTTAGACTCTATCTTCTTCAACTCACTCTGCAAAGTAGAAGATGAGGAATCAATTGTCTGCCTTAGTGCTCTTGATTCGCTTTCCATCTTCTTATCAAGAAACTCGACTTGGACTTGCATCATCTTCGTCGTCGTCTTTACCAAACCATCAACTGCCGAAATCCGACTCTCTAATTCCGATAGAACCATCTCCGTTTCAATCGGGAAACTGGAAGAAGATGGAGACGTATCCTTGAGAGTCACTTTCCTAATCAATTGAATCAACCCAACGAGTAAGAGAAGAGCCCCAAATTGCTTGGCGAATATCCTAACCACTCTTTTCCACTGCGCCTTCTCTGTCTTAGTACCCTGAACCTTCCGCGTACGACGCTGCGTGGTGGTTGTATTAGTCCCCGTCGCGGTGGATCCCGATTTCCTTGACACCGGACCTACGTCGTAAGTGTTAGATCTCTCGGCGCGAATCAGATCCCGGTTATTACCAGCGGACGATTCTCCAATTACCGCATTGGCATGCGATTCGCTCGGCGGGAAATCAAAATTAGGTTTCTTCTCACCGGAGAGAACCGGATTCCGCTTAATCGCCGCCGTTGTATTAGCGGTGATCGACACCGTTGATGCCGACATGATCTGGATTTTGGACTCAACAGAATTCGAAATCCTTTCGTGAATTACTCTTCCTATAGATTTTGGAATGAATAAACCCTAATTTAGTCGATTTGAAATGGGAGAATTGTGAGAAGATTATATATAGAATAGAAGATAGAGTGAGTGAGACTACGAATACTAAATATCGAAATCTGAATCGTGTTGCCCATTTTTTTCTGGGACGTGGTTCGCCATTTTTGTTTGTATTGGCTTCCCCAATATTCAAATTTTAGTTTTTCTCAATTTTATAATTTGTTAGCCAGATTAGTATGATGAACATCAAACGGGAAACGTGGAAATGATCCGTCCCAATAGTTAAGTCTGAATGTACATTTTTAGGAGTTTGTACTCCTTAGTTAATCTGTTAATCCAAACAGGAACGTTATTAGAATATGATGGGCTTCAAAAGCCCAAAAGGAACTATATTGACCCAGCCCACTTTAACGCCTCTTCTTCGTCTTGCTTAGTGTTAGTATTAGTTTATTACTGTTACAAAGAAACTGTGTGCATATAAAGTTATCAAAAGGCAAGAGATGCTCATGATTAAATAAAGTAGCTTTATTCACCAAACTAGTATTAATTTATACACATGATTACATTAATATTAATATAGTTTATATTTCAACCACACAAAGAGACTTATGACATGAGGTTATTATGCTCCTTATCACACAGTGGGAGTTTTCTGATACGAGGAAGAATCAGAAATTGGCATTTTTATATTTGCAGATTCCTTCAACAAATCGAATGAAGAGAAGGAATGTGGCGGGAGAATAACGGTCAGATCCTCATCTGCCACCTCTAGCAAGCTTTCATGTGGTATAACCTGCAAAAACCAAAATAGATTTCAGCAGTAAGAACAAAGGAAAACTCAATATTTATGATGATGATGATGATGATTCGTCCATTTCTTGATTTTACCTTATCTGGCTGTGTGAAGGAATTTTCATCCATCACATTGGTAGATGTAAGTACTGTCTGCTTTGATCCCGAAACTCTCATTACGTTCGGGTCCAATCCAGTTACCAACACTTTCAGATTTACTGGGTCTGCTCCGAAGTTTACAGCCTGCATATCAATGGAAGTTCACAGAATTTTTAAAACAATTTCTAATCAGATCTCAGGCTTGAAGTGTTCTGCAGATATTTCTCTGTGCACCTTTATGCGTATGTAATCTTTTTCATTGTCTTTCCAGGAGATTGCAGATGCGACAAGAGAAGAAAAGTTTCCCTTGAGTGTTGAAGTGAGAAGAGTTGCTCCGCTTGACTCTGCAAAGAACCGTTGAACCCAATAGCTAGGAGTTCCATATAGATGAGAGGAATTGAAGACTATTGCATCAGGATTCCACCTGAAACCAATTCAAGAATTTGAGACTGTTACCTTAGCTTCCTAAGTAAAGTAGTGGAAACTAAGTGAGAGATACCGTCTGTCGTTTGTGTTCACAAAGAGGGGCGCATAACTTGCCATTTCCACAATGTCACTGCAACAAAGAAAGCATCATAAAATTGAGCCATTTGATGTTATTAGTTACCATAAAAGCCCGGGAAGAGGAAATTTGAAGGAAACCTATTCTTTTCAAGACCAATGAGAAACGCAGCTTCTGCAAGAGAAGCGAGAAGGCTTCCTGTGCCAGCATCTTTTCCAGTCACAGCATATTCACTCACAAAAGCCTGCAAACAAAGTTCACGACCCAGTAAAACACTGAAAGCTTCATCTTGTCTTTGTTGGAAGTAAGTTTTGTATTACCGCACCTTTGGACCTTTGCGTGAAGTTTTGTCAAATTGATGATACATGGAAAACAAACTGCTAGCAGAAGTGTATATCTGTGACAAAAAGAAACACTTCTTTTCAGGCAGAAGAGAAACACACAAGAGAATGATTACAGTTTCTCTCAAGACTGGAATTTTACATGAAAGTCATAGTAATCAGCTGGGTGATCGAGCGGACGAGATGATCCATCACAGTTGGAGATGATTTTGATATCTGGATAGGCTTTTTTTATTGCATCATAGAACACAATATAGTTTCCTGTAAAGTTGTAATTTAATTTAGTATCAAAGATGCCCAGTAAAAATATAAGTCAAATGTGATTATAGAGAAATGCAGAACCTCTGTAGTAAGTTTTTCCACAATCTTCATTCCCAATAGCAACGTATTTCAGTTCAAAAGGTTCTTGGCGTCCCATTTTAGCTCGAACCGATCCCCATGTAGAATTAGCATCTCCTCGGGCAAACTCGATACCGTCGAGTGCTTCCTGAAACAAAAAGAGGACAAAGTTTTGTTTTTTCCGGCTTCTTCACTAGTGAAACAGAGGAGGGTTCCGTAGTCAAACCTGAACAAATGGAATGATACTGGCAGTTTCAACTTCATCATTGTGACTAATCCCTGCACAAAGGTAAAAGATAAGGTTGATAGATTTGGCATACAAAAGAGATATTAATCGGTTACAAGCGGGTTTTCGGAGAATGACAGAATACCATTGTTAAACACCCATATTGGGGCTGCACCAATGTCTTCAGCCAACTGCAAGAATGTTCATTTAACATTTAATATTGAGCTTGAGGAATCATTAAAGATGCAAAAATGAGAAGTTTCATAGACTCAATAGACAAAAAGAAGTCTCACTTGAAAGAACTCGAAGTGGCCAAGGCCATCATCGGTCCAATACTTCCAAACATCGCCAAAATGGCCCGGTCTCTCTTCCCAAGGTCCTACGGTTTCTTTCCAGCGGAATGCATTACTTAACCATTCACCCTCGACAAAACAACCACCTAAGTCCACAAAGATCCAGAGTGAAGGGTAAACTTCAGTTTATTTCATCTTAACTCATGTTTTATACCATAATGAACTAAGAGGTCTATGGACAGAATCAGTAACAAAAATGCCACTAGCCTTAAATATTACCAGGGAACCGGATGAAACGGGGTTTTATATCCACCATCATTTGGTAAAGATCATTTCTAAAACCATGTCCCTGCAATCAACCAAAAAGATGGAATATTTGATTTTTTTTTTTCCTTCCAATATTTTATCTATCAGCAATCATCTTTCACTTCAAGGCTCTACAGGAAATAAAAAAGAGTAAAAAGAACCTTGTAAGTATCCACCGGTATGGCCGAGACTTGGTCAATCCATATTGACCCTTTCTTGGTTGTTGTTAACTGAAGTCTTGCACTATGATCTGTCCCTTTTGCCTCCAAAAGAAGCTCCTTTTTAGTCCAGTTTGAAATATCGGAAGCAGAAGCTCTACATACAAACAAATGAAAGCACACAATTGATACTTTCACACATTAAAACAACAACCGAAACGTGAGAATCTGAAATTGTTTCTTACATGATTTTTTCAGAAGCAAGAGTCAGTGATCCATTCGAGCTCGTCAACGAAACAGACATATCGATATCACCAGCCGAACGCACATAAAGAGCCACCTTGTACTTCTTTCCTTGTTCAATATTCTAACAGAAGACAGAAAATGAAGAAAATGAAGAAAACAACTTAACCCATACTCTTGATACCGAGCGGAAACAGCAAACCGAGCTGTAAATAACTAAATATTATCACAGTTGACACTCACCATGCCCCAGTAACCGGGGTTATAAACTCCAACGCCTCCTGATGGACAACCTTTGCTATCACAGAGTACATCCATTCTCAATGCGATTTTATTACGTTCAAAGCACGATGAACGGTCTGTAGCTACATATATGGATGACTGATCACCAACAATGGACCATGGCCAAATATTAGATGGTATGTTTTGCCCACCAGCTTCAAACCCTGGAAACCAAAGATTTCTCTTAATAGTTACTACAATCATTTTTCCCCATCATGCAATAAAAACGAAAAGGAATCCTAACAATGTTTGATTCCCTTGAGTTTTCACCAGTAATAAGCTGAGAATCTAACCTCTGTTGCTAACAAGTTCAGCCCATAATCCACCGGCACCAGCATGGTTGATCTCCTGTAAATGATTTGACCATATTGCATGTATACACAACTCATGATTAAACAATAATCTTAACATATTACTTATATAGCAGAGATCTATTTGGGACCATGACATTAACAAACCTCGAAGAATATCCCAAATAGCGTTTCAGGAATGGGTCGTCCAGCTCCATTAGAGGCATTTACTTGCAAAGTCACGGATGGTTTTACATCTTCTTGAGCAACAACAACACGAAGGCTTTGATACACAAAGCAAGAGCCAAGGAGAAAAGAAAGAATGCAAACACTTCTGAGAAACTTCCAAGACTCCATATCCATAATCACCACATCCAAATAAACCAAATACCTATAAGAGACATTTATAGAAGAAACATTGGAATCTTATTCAGCTCAAGCCGTTAGATTTTAAACCAAAAAGCCTCAAAAAAAGGTAACAGCTACAAAAAGAAACTACAGTTATGGTAATGATGACATAAGCCAAGTAAAAAAAGAGATTCTCTTTTGCTCGTGCTTATCAGTTTGTCTTAACCAAAGCACATGAGAATACATATAGGACCCAATTACTTTGTTTTATTGTCCTCATTGGAACTGCAACAAGTAAATTTTAGTTATGGTGAATCAAACATAAGATAAATGAAAGCCATAAATGAGGCTAAATTAGAAAATCACAAACACAAGAATTGTTGCAAATCAAGAATGGCTTTGATATCAAACTCAAAAAGTCAAACTTTCAGACATTAAATCAAACTCGTAACAGAAACTGAAACAGGCAGAAAATAAGGAGCTCAATTTCAGAGGGAAAGACTGTTTCTTTTTGTTTGGATTCTCTTTAAAGAATATAAAATCTTAGTCATAAAGTTTAGAGCTTTGTCTCGTTGATAAGTAAAGAATTAGAATCATGGTAAAAACAGAGGAATGCAAAGTGAAGAGCTTAGAACAAGAAATGGAAAACAAACCTTGGAATCAACGACAATGTAATGATCGAAACGAGAGAGACGAAATGGGTGAAGGATCAAACAAAAGAGACAATGAAGGTATAAACTATAAAGAATGCTTGTTGAGATTGTTATGATATTTTGCTTAGAGTATGAGACAAAATCTGCGAATTCTTGCTTTCACGTTTGATTGAATTGCTTGTTTTCGTGGAAGAAGTGGAAGTTGATTAGAAGCGACGACTACTGAACCTCATTCACCTGTTCATCTTTTTTTCTTATTTTCTTTTTCTTTTTGGATAAAGATGTTTTCTCTATTTTGGATAAGTGATATTATTATTAATCTTTTTTGTTTGAATTGGATAATGATAACATACCTACCGGATCATTAGTTCCCAAGTCTCCAATGGAATTGAATGAATTGATTCTTTTTTTTTTTTTTTTTTTTTTTAACGCGAAGATCTCGGATTGAATCAACACTAATCTCCGGGTTTTAAGTAAAGAATCGAATATTTTTGATATTTAAAACGTACCTAATTAATGTTGATTATTTATTTTTAAACGAGAAAATCTCGGATTGAATCAACACCAATCTCCGGATTCTAAGTAAATAATCGAATATTCTTGATATTTACGGTAGTAAATCCAATTGAAGACATAAAAAATTCAGTAAATTGAGAAATGTCCTCTTCCCAATCTTTGAAACCATTTTCTTCCCATTTTCGATTTCAGTCTACAAAGTAATTCAATTTTCTTTAGGAGGGGGTATTGAATAATTGATTTGAAAAGAATTGAAATGAGAAAAAAAAAATAATAGATTTTAAAGTATTTTAAAGGTTTTATTAAATTCCATCCAAATACTAGCATAATAGCTGAGAATTAGTTCTTCACATTTTCTGTAGAGATTTCTAAACTAAGATAAAAAAGATAATTTAGACATAGAAATAGCTCATGAAGAGCTTTATTCATAGAAGAAACTAAAGGAAAGGAAATAACTTAAGATTGTCACCAAGACTGATAATATTTTGATTCAATCATAAATTGGGGAAGAAGGAGAGTTGCCTCTTTGACAACTCTCTTGGTTACATTCAATGTTCTCATATAATGCATATTTATACTAATCTAAACTTGATATGAAACCCTAGTTACATGGGTTTGTAAACTTGCATTGGGTCATAAGGTTATGTTTGTGATGGGCCTTTATGTGTGATTCAATACTCCCCCGCAAACTTGGTGTGGGGTGAAAGCAACACGACAAGTTTGAACTTCAAATGAAGATGACTTTGGCATGAGCATACATCTTCGAAGCAAGATCATTGTGATGTAGATGGATGGCTCTATTCACCATGGAGAACAAAATTAGTGTGAGATCTAGATAGGCCTATACTTGGAGAGTATCGCATGGCTCCCTCAGAGGTAATCTTGTACTTGGAGAGCTTAGTCGACCTCCCTCAGAGGTATTTGTGACCTCTTTGTCTCACTAAGAGTCCGGGTTTCCTTTCCCATTTAACTCTCCTAATGCGTCTCATGACAAAAGGAATTCTCTTCCCACAACTACTCAAACCTTACTAGCTATGTGCTTCTCATCCATTAGCCACCAAAAATCTGCATTTTAACAATCTATTTTTCTCTTTGACATTTCAGCAAACACCTTGTGTGCGCTCAGCAAACCCAGATAATTGCAGCCATAAACCCATCCTTAACAAACCCAATACAATCTGATTGCATTCTAGCTTCATGAGTTCAATCCTATAATCTAAACCAGCCAGCAAAATCACCAAATAAACGACAACCAGCATATTCCAAGCATATGACTCTAAACCGTTTGTTCCCCTTTCTCAAGCTATGACATAACGACACTCAATGTTCTGTCTTAGAGGGAATAATAATAGAAGCGTTACCTTGAATATTGTGGTTTGGTCAAAGTGAAACTATTGTGGTTTGCTTCATCATATATAGCCATTGATTATGTCTTGTCTCTAATCAGCTTGCTTTTACTTGATTACAACGCCTCAGTGTCTCCAGATTGGTCTTCGTGTGCATCATAGATTCAGAAAACAAAAGAAGTCTTCTCTGCCTCTATATTTTCAGATCTGTGAGTGAAAACACACAAGGCTCGATGTCTGAAGAGATCCAAAACGAAAGGAGTCTAGAAGCTAGTGAAAATGAAACCCATAAGAACCGACTGAAGCTCTGATACCATGTAGAGATTTCTAAACTAAGATAAAAAGATA
Source organism: Barbarea vulgaris (assembly GCA_963667165.1). Classification (NCBI taxonomy): domain Eukaryota; kingdom Viridiplantae; phylum Streptophyta; class Magnoliopsida; order Brassicales; family Brassicaceae; genus Barbarea; species Barbarea vulgaris. The sequence goes on from OY763893.1 coordinate 3,742,975, forward strand.
ATTTAGACATAGAAATAGCTCATGAAGAGCTTTATTCATAGAAGAAACTAAAGGAAAGGAAATAACTTAAGATTGTCACCAAGACTGAGGAGGGGGTATTGAATAATTGATTTGAGAAGAATTAAAATGAGAAAAAAATAATAGATTTTAAAGTATTTTAAAGGTTTTATTAAATTCCATCCAAATACTAGCATAATAGCTGAGAATTAGTTCTTCACATTTTCAAGTCAACTTTCTATTAAATTCCAAATAAATGACATTGCTAACAAAACTATCTTAATATTGAATAACACTAGAATTTAATAGAATTATAAAATCAATCACTTGAATAACACCAGAATTTAAAAGAATCTATAAAATATACAATTGAATAACACTAGATTTATATAGAAGGTTAAATTCTATTAAATTCAATAAAATTCTTAGATCCAATACCCCATCCTGATAATATTTTGATTCAATCATAAATTGGGGAAGAAGGAGAGTTGCCTCTTTGACAACTCTCTTGGTTACATTCAATGTTCTCATATAATGCATATTTATACTAATCTAAACTTGATATGAAACCCTAGTTACATGGGTTTGTAAACTTGCATTGGGTCATAAGGTTATGTTTGTGATGGGCCTTTATGTGTGCTTCAATATTTTCAAGTCAACTTTCTATTAAATTCCAAATAAATGACATTGCTAACAAAACTATATTAATATTAAATAACACTAGAATTTAATAGAATTATAAAATCAATCACTTGAATAACACCAGAATTTAAAAGAATCTATAAAATATACAATTGAATAACACTAGATTTATATAGAAGGTTAAATTCTTTCAAATTCAATAAAATTCTTAGATCCAATACCCCCTCCTTAGTGTTTATACAAAATAAGTTTTGAAGAGAAGTAGAGATATGCGAATTTAAACCTATGTCTAAAATGACATGTAGAAAAAGACCATCGACTTGTCTTAACAGCCGAGTTTTTTTAGGTTATTCGGTAAGATAAATGTGGACTTGTCATCATTGTTCTATTAGCAATATCGTCTCAGAAATAATTAAGAAGCAGAGTCAAGAACATGTTGTCCTTCGACAAATTTTCACACATCGTTTCCTTCAAAATGTAACACGTTTTAGCTATCGAGAAATTTGCTTTACATATGATCGTCGTAGACTCGAGTGTACAGTAAAGCAACTAATGTAGAAAAGCACCATCAACTTTTTCTTTAGCTTATCTTATTTAAAAATAATAATTTTTGTGTTGTTTGTTTCTTTGAAGTTATCGGTATAGAAAAGTTTTTGGACCACTGAAAAACACCCGCTTAAATAAATTTACCAAAACAAAACACGGATCCATCATCACCCGCATCTGCGACTTTAGAACCATTAGCTCAGATCAACATCTAGAAAAAAAAAAAAAAAAAAAAACGAAATCAGCAGTCAGTGAAATCGAACAACAATCATGAAGAAGTAAAAAAACATAAAAGTACCAATGGATTATAGATGAGTATGCATATGTTAACATCAAGAAAACTCTCTGTGACGTCACCAGGGTATTGCTTTGTCTACATTTGGGAAAGTGCAATAGTGTCATCACTTTTTCCCAAGTAGTAGACAAAGAAGCACCGAGATGACGTGTTATTAATCCTCTGCAATCGAAGCTCCCTAACCTTAACTATGAAGATGAAGTTGTACATGTGCCTATCTCTATATACATGTATATAGGCGGCTTCAATAGAGTGTTGACCAGATTTGGAAAATATGGGCTAGGCCCAACTTTTAGGAGCCCAATATCTAAACTTGAATATGTGGATAATCCCATACCCATGTTTTGTTATGTGATTTTGAAATTTCAGCATCTGCAAAAGTCCCTCCCTTGTGCTGGCTGAAAAATAAGCCCAGTTTCTTCGAGTTTCAAATTTCCCTATAAATAAATAGTTATCGCTACGAAATAAATTTGAGTCACTACTTCATCAAATTAGGGATTTCTTTTGAGCCCTAATCTCATTGCGTTTCGTTAATCTGATTTGTTATCGCGAAGAAGATATGCCATCAAAAGCCAAGAAAATTAAACGAATATTATGCAAGGACAGGATCAGTGCGTTGCCTGACGATTTGCTAGTTGATATATTGTGTCTAGTCCCGACAAAAGATGCGGTGATTCTGTCGAAACGATGGCGTTCTGTATGGACAATGTTGCCTAGACTCGAGTACACAGATTGCTATGGAAGCGAGCAAAGCAAACCCGAGAAAAGCGTTTGGGACTTCCTTGACAAGTCATTGCAACTCCACAAGGCACCTTCACTAGAAAGATTGCATATCAAACTAGGTCAACAATGTCCGGTTGATGTAGATCTCGGAAAGTGGGTTTTATACGCGGTTGACCGTTGCGTTCAAGAGCTGATTTTACAGATTCAATTTATACAGACCTCAGATCCTACCAGCTTGCCTAAGAGCCTTTACACATGTAAAAGTCTTGTGAGTTTGACTCTAGCGGGCAAGATTCTTATTGATGTTCCTTCCCTACCTAGCCTCCCATGCCTTGAATCACTGGACCTTGCCTCTGTTATGTATAAAGACGAAGATTCTCATGTCAGGCTTTTATCGGGTTGTCCTGTTCTCAGAAATTTGTTTGTGCTCCGAAAAGATCTTGACAATATGACAAGGTTCAGTGTGAAAGTTCCTTCCTTAAAGAACTTAACGTATTTGGTATATTAGTTGGCAATGATGATGCAATAGTTCCTATTCCTGGTAGGTCCTTGCTTATAGATTCCCCGGGATTAAGTCACGTTTACATACTTGATCCTTTAGGAGACTATTTATCAATCCAGAATATGCCTAGCCTTGATGCGGCCAATGTGAACGTCGGTTTTCGCTTTGGATCTCATCCGAATGACAAGTTTCTAAGATCTTTTTCCTCTGTCAAGTATCTCCATTTGTGGTTGAACGAGGTAACCATTTTTGAATATCTTTTTTCTTATGTTAGTTTGTGACTCTGAATTGATGCGCTTTACTTATATTTTATGTTCTGTTTCATTTACTTGTAGGTTACGTGTTGTAGCGCTATTAACTTCTCTCGGCTCATAGAGTTTAAGCTTGTTCTTTTTTCCTCAGAGTATTGGTTGGAACCACTTATATTTTTGCTTCATAACGCTCCTAAACTAAAAGTTCTTATGATCGACTTTGTAAGTACCTCTCCCTTTAAACAATTTTTGATTTTGATGTGCTAAAAATTTAAAGTAAATGTGTATGTAATTCTTCCTCGTTGCTTTTTTTCTTTTCAGAATGGTGATGATATCTATGATGATCTCCCAGTTTCGTGGAGCCAACCTAGTTCTGTACCAGGATGCTTGTTGTCTCAACTTGAGATCTTTGAATGGAGAGAATTTGGAGGCAGTAGAGAAGAGAAACAATTCGTGGCATATATCCTATCAAACTCAAAGTGTTTAAAGACGGCGGGAATCTCACCGAGATCTTCTTACAATGATGAAGAGAAACAGAAGATATTGGAGGACTTAGAATCTATGTATAGGGTTTCAACATCATCTAAGCTTTTGTTCACTGCTCAAATGCGACGGATATATAGAGAATGAGCAGGAAGAAGAGAAACCAGGTTCATTTTGTTCTTTCTAATGATTCATCATATTATCAGATTAAACATCCACATTTGTTTTACCTTTGCCTTTGCCTTAGCCTTAGCCTTAGGAATTTTTTGGTTTGTTTATGAAGACAAGACCCGTTAGCGTTTTAGCTTAGCCTTAGCCTTAGCCTTAGGAATTTTCTGTTTGTTTATGGAGACAAGACATGATAATCTTCTTCTATACGAAAATATCAATATGGTAAAAAGGCAAATACTTACAAGAGATGGTTATTGAAGAGGTAAAAGACTTTGAGTTTGATCCATCATAGTCTCAACTTTATGCAATGTAACAAATATTATACATCCCAATAGATGTAGAATGACATTTTCGTTTTAGAATATGCAAATTTTGGAAGCAATAGAAGAGAGGGTTCCCAGGCACAAATTATCAAGATATGGTGTTATACAAGGTACGAGATTAAAATGTACTAAAAATGAAGCAATCTCAAAATCCTAAGAAAAATCGCCATAGAAAAATATAGAATGGGCTTCCTACAAAAATTTGAAAAAGGTCCAACAGTCACCAAACAATAACCCAAGTTCTTGATTTTTTTTTAATAAAATCTCCTATGAAAGAAAATTGAATCAAATTAAGGTTTACCTGAAATGGATTCTTATCAGAGATTAATCAGAAATTTGTTGATAAACCAAAAGATGATGATGTTGCTGACATATGATAATCTTTCTTAATATGTTTAGTTTCATGACATATATGATCTTTGTCTTTACTTGCAAGTGAACCCCCAAATTTCTCCAAAAACATAATTATTTCTTGACAATGACATGCTAACAGTATCATGTATTATAAATGTTCTAAGGAAAGACAATAACCTATAATATAGGAGAAAACTGAATAGAAAATATGTAAGCCAAAGTATACACGTTTTTATTGCTAAAAGAGTGGTCATGTTATTATGTTTCCAAAGTCCAAACTAACACACCGAGTCATAACTTATATTCTTATAAAAGTTAATTACCTTCTCTTGTTTTTATTAATCACTATGGAACCAGAATGTGTACAAGTACTTTGCAAAATATTTTCCTTATCTATCTTGCTCAGTGTCTCATTCACATATTAGTAAATGATCCAATGAAATTTAGGATATACTATTAAATTGAAATAATTTCTAGAAAGTTATTTATATAAAAAAAAGGCAATGAAAAGAAAGGATCAACCAGTTGTGGTGGTTCAGGTTCACTTCATCGATTCTAAAGTGGACTCCACGCGCCCAAGTAATCGTCGGTCGAGTCTTTGATATGATTGAATCTCCAGAAAACTATGTAATAAAAATAGTCCAGAAAACTTTAAGAAAATGTAAGTTATTGTAGATTTGGTAAGTACTCTCATCATAAATTAGAGATTGAAAAAGCTGAGAGTACAAAAAAAAAAAGAAAAAAAAAAGAAGCAGCTAGAAAAAAAAAGAAAGAAGATCCACCTCGAACTTCTCTCCATCTTTCTCAATCATCATCTATTCTCAGATTCCATCTCTTTCCTTTCTTTTTTTTCTCTCTTCCTCTTCAAGCCATAGAGAGACTGATAAAAATCTAATATTTTCTTATTCATTCTCTGTTTTAAATTTTCTCAATTTCCAATTTTTTTTTTTTTCCGGGAAAAATTTCACTCCTTTTCAGTTTGTTCTTTCTCTCTTCAGATCGAATTTGATTTTCCTATTTGTTACTTTTTCCTCTGTGATCTAATCTTCAAATGTTTCTGGGTTTGTAAAATTTGAGATTATTTTTTTTGCTTGTCTTAATAAAAGATAATAATGAGAGAAGACGAATCAGACTGGTTCGCAAGATGGGAAGAAGAGCTTCCATCACCAGAAGAGCTCATGCCTTTATCTCAATCTCTAATCTCACCCGATCTAGCTCTCGCCTTCGATATCCGAACCTCTAATCTCACAAACGGAAACTCAAATCAACCTCATCATCACCAAACCACACCTCCTACACCGTCTCAGCTTCAGCTTCCATCTTCACAAGCCAATTCATCAGCCGAATTCGCTGCAGATTCAGCAGATCTAGGCTCTGGAGCTGCCGGAGACGAACCAGCTCGAACTCTAAAACGACCTCGTCTCGTTTGGACTCCGCAGCTACACAAACGTTTCGTTGATGCGGTTGCTCATCTCGGAATAAAAAACGCTGTTCCTAAAACCATTATGCAGCTTATGAGTGTTGATGGGTTGACGAGAGAAAACGTTGCGAGTCATTTGCAAAAGTATAGACTTTATCTTAAGAGAATGCAAGGATTGTCTTCCGGCGGTGGAGCTGGTTCAGATCCGGCGACGGATCGTCTCTTCGCTAGCTCTCCGGTGCCTGCTCATTTCCTTCATCCCAATCGAGTTCCGAGCTCTGACCATTTCATGCCGTCTTTTGTTCCAATCGCTACTCTTCAACAACAACAACAAATGGCTGCTGCTGCCGCTGCCGCTGCCGCCGCTAATCCTCATTTACAACCGCCTCAATTTCACCACCGTCAAATCACAGCCGCTCATTTTGGTTCTCCGACGAACGGTGGATTCAATTCACCGACTACGAATGGGAAGTTTGATCCTTCGTTCTTGGTGAGGCAAACTCAGCAGCAGCAGCAACCACTTCATAGAATGACTACACCATCGTTGCATAGTCCAGTTGGTAATTACGCAGAGGATTTGGAATCTGCAAACGCTAATGGTGGAAGAACAGTCTTAACTTTATTCCCAACTCGAGACGATTAAAGTCAAAAATCTTCCGGTAAAATAACACAGATTCTGGTTTCTTGACCATAGAGCTTTGTAATGTTGATTCATAATAGATGTTTGGTTACTTTTATAGGTTCAAAAATGTCTATGCAGTCTTCAAAGAACATTGATACAATCCGGCATCACTGTGTGATCAAGTTCTGGAGGGGGTCTGAAGCTCCTTCCAGGTCACGGCTTGTTTTAACCTGTCCTTGTAGCTTTCTTCGTTAAGATTCATGTAAAGATGAGTTTACTTTTGTACATCCGTACGGACACACTCAAGGTCTGAAAAAAAGAATCCGATCTTGATTAAGAGAAAAAAAACTTACTTCAAAATGTTCTTTTGCTTTCCCATTTTCATGTTTTTTTTTTTGGGTGTTAGATTTGTTCTTAAAGCTGAGTTTGTTTGTAGCTTTTTACACTGAAATTCTCATCAAAGTATACAGAGCATCTGCACCCACTCTTTTTTAACTGCTTCATCTAAGGTTTAATTTACAAGAATGTGGATTATTAATTACCTAAATGTTATAACTGACTAAGTATCCAACAAAATTGTGTTATTGGAGAAGATATATATATATATATATATATATGTGTGAGTCTGACCGGTGATGATGATAATGGATGCAATAGTACAATGTACAACAAATAACATGGAAGTGCCAATAAGCAAAAGAGACAAAGACAATGGGAGGCAGAATCAGAATCAAGGATCTGATGCTCTTACTTCCTTAATCATACCCCAACTTGTTTACTACCAATTATAAAGTCGCATATGTGGAATCATTGAAGGGACCAAACCCAATAAAGTATATTGGATAGTTTTTTCTTTTCTTTTTATGTTAGAAAGCTTAAATTATTTGGGAGGGGGAATTACATAATTTAAAGCAATGGTGGTGGGTTCATAGCTGGCATGTCCTGATCTTGTCTCACCAAGCACACCCCATCCTTTGTTTTTGACTTTTTTCTTTTTAATTGTTTTATTTTATTTTTAGTTTTGATATATATTTCGTTTTTCTTCACAAGTAGACTTGCTGAACTCGTCAATCCGTTATTTCAAATATCTTTTACGGTTATTCACGTAAAGAGTGTGTATCTCGATTTCATTCTATCCAATTTTTCTGACTCGTTATTAATTTGACCAAATTATGTAAAATAATTAAATATGTACACATATTAAGAAACTTATTTCTCTTTACAAAATTGTCATTTAAAATTTAAATTTTACATAAAACTACAAAAACATCTAATAAAATAGAACCAAAAAAAATATCCAAAACTTCTATTAATTTGGAACAGAGAGCATTAAATTTTTCGCACAAGTCTAATCTCATCTTAAATTAAAAAGCGTTTGATGATTCAAAATCCAATCTTGTGATTCGAGAGCATCGGTCAAAGGAGTACACTCGATTATTCGTTTGGTATTTTGGGAAATTAGTTGTCCTCGTCTCTCAATAGTTAGAAAAGGACCCTCCAAGTCTCCACCACCTCAAATTTATACAGTAAGTAACAAATACGATTAATTGTGTATTATTTAATACACGAGAGAATCTTTCCATAAAAGATAGAAAAAAGATGTGTCTTGTTCAAGAATCATATTCCAAGTTCCTTTGAACAATTTGATTCACCACAAGAGTGGAGAGGAAACGCTATCATCGAAGATCTGGTTCAAGTATCGTTGTGTGTTCATTCAAAGTTCGATAATAATATAACGTAAAGAAAAAGAGTTGACGTCTTGTTATATAAGAAAGAAGCAGCCATTGTTGGGAACAGAACAGAGAGCTCCTAAAGGCTAATATATATATATATATATCTATAGAATCTGATATTTCATACAGACATTGAAAGTACTCAAACACTACTCTTGCCGTCAGGGATTACTTGCAGAAGGATGCCTGCAAAGCGAATGACCAAGTGTAAGCACTTGATTTGAGAGACAATCAATCAAACGGCAATAAAAACAACAGTTTAGTATAGGAGCAAACCTGAAGAGATTTGTGTCTGAACCGTTCAGCGACTGTGCATAGTTCATACCAGGTGAGTTTGGCCAAGGTATATAAGGAGCTGCGTTATTGGTAAAGGGACTCAAAGCCGGGTTTAGCGGATGCCCATAGTTTAGAGTAGCTTGATGACCTCTTGGCATCTGTGGGAAAACCCCGTCATGAAACGGAATGTGGATTGGTATTGGATTGAAGCTTTGGCCAGACGGCATAACCCTAACATACCTACAAACAAGAAAAAGGACCTTTATTTTGCATAGCGTATACCAATTAGTTTTCCTGAATGTCGCCATTAAAGAGATGAAAAGGTTTACCTGTAAGCGGGATCCACGACATACCTGTCATAGCTCCGGTCATAATCCGGGTCATATCGATCTTTCTCTCTATCTCTGATAATGGCTACACGAGAAGTCCGTCCAGATTCTCGAGTAACAGCATCAACAGGATTGCTATTAACCGGGGCCACTTCAGTCTCATTTCGGTTTATACATGTGTGTTTCCCTTCAAGAGGAGGGGGAGCTCGAGCTTGTAGTGATGAAGAATCTTCAGAGTCCGAGCTGCTAGGGCTATTAAAGATCCTAGCCCGGGCTTTATCATACTCTTCTTTTCTCTCTTCAACACTTCTCAAAAGATTCTGTTGTACTCCCGAACCACTACCTCCACAACCAGATCCTCTCTTAGGTCTAGGCTTGATTGCGATTTTGAAACCTTCAGGTCTACCATTCTCAGGTTGTTTCACAGGGATTTCGGATAAGCAGACATAGGGAAATCTACTTTCGGCTGTTTTAGTCACCAGGATTCTGTTATCGGATCCATCAGCCGCACCATTACCATTGTCCAAAGCCATGGTTACTAGTCCATAATGCTGAGCAACTCGATGTGCAGCAAGACGCAGGTATGATGTTGGAAAAGGCCTGAATTCGAATTGAAGCTGCTCAGGGTTTTGAAAGAACTTCTGAATATCGAGCTCCATCCGCAAAACTAAAACAAACACACCAACACCAACAACAAAAAAAGGCAACCTTTTTAATCACACCTCAACCACATTTGAATAGAATCATTCCAAATACAGAAATTAAACTTCAACAGAAACAAACATAGAAGCGAGTGAGTTTGCAAAATCAGAGTGATTTGATTACTCAAGCTTCAATATTCAGGGCCGATGAAACATGAGGATTCTAATTGAGCTAAGAAGCGAGTGATTTTGATTTGGGGCATAGAACAATCAATAGTCATGGATCTAAATCGTCAAGCACAAAAGCCAAACCCTAATCATCAAACACAGGATCGAGAATCAGATTATAAACTCATAATTCCCCCCAATTATATGAAACCCTAGAAACGAAATGATCAAAAATCAGATCAGACCCAAAAGAGAGAAAGCAAAATCGAATCGTGGGTAAGAGAGAAATGGACTAACTGGTGAGACGATGACGAGGATTCTGAAGAGCCTCAACCAAAAAAGGATCCACCATAGATTCCTTCTCGGTCATAGCGGCCATAGATGATAGCTTAGATCTCCTCTGCTTGCCTTTAAATCCTTGTTCTCGATCTTGCCTTCTCGATTAGAAGAGAAAACACATCAAGGAAACAAAAAGGAGATTATTTCTGATGAGCATTCTGATGGGAAAGAGAGAGGCGAAACGATGAGGGACGGGTGAAGGAAAGGAAAAGACTTTATCGACCTTTATCTCTCTCTCTCTCGTAATCCAAGTGGGGGAGAATAATAAGAAAGTTGCTTCCTTTGAATTTTTTTAAATTCATTTTTATGCGTCTTGTGTGTTTTTTTTGTTGGTTAAATTGTCGGACTTTTGGAAAATTGATATATAAATATCACATTTTTCCAGAAGTGGGTTTTGTAAAGAAACTTGATTTGTTGGTATCATATAAAAAAAAAAAAAAAAAAAAGTTACTACTCTATTCTTAGACTTTGGGTTCAGTCTCTGTGGTGCATCATCATATTGTAGCCCAGATCCAGTTGATTTGGATCCATATCGTTTTTTTATATATAAACCATTTTCCCAAATTCAAAATTGCAGTTGTTGAAAAAAAAGAAATAGTGAAAATCTTATTGTTGGATTTACTTCCTTATAGATATGATATTGTCTGGTCAAAATTAAACGCAGTTTCCATGTTAAGTAAATACTCCAAAAACGGCTCCAACTTTTCATTACATCCTACATGGCTATTCCTGATTGGATATAAAATTTACCAACCAATGGGATACAAGCCTACAACTTACAAAACCGATACTCAACCTTTTAAAACTTTTTTTTTTTTTGTTTTGCTTAATAACATAATTAACCTTAGACTTATCTCTCCCTCTCTCTCTCAAACAATGGCAATCTCACCTATACTTTTCATTGGGTTAATTTACCTCACATACGGTGGCTCTCTTTTTCCGGCGGCGGAGGCAATATGGTTAACAGTTCCAACATCGGGAGTAAAGTGCGTATACGAGAAGATCGAAGCCAACGTGGTCGTTGTCGCCGATTACCTTTGCATCGATGATGGTTTCACTCAACTTGGTCCCACATTGGATATTCAGGTTGTATACTAACCATACTCCATATTATTCGTAAATTTTCATGCTTATATAAGTCATATGTTTTGTTTTTGTTAATTTATATAAGTTAGAAATAGTGCTAGCGATTCGGTTTAATTAGGGGAGTTTTTTTATTATGTATTTTTCATATGTTCCTTAACTGCTTATAAGGGTTTTCTTAGGGGACTCATCAACGACTATAACATGTTAAATTAGCCCATTTCCATCTGAATCTGTTGAAACACAAAGATTGAGAAAATAAGGTTGTGGCTTAGAAAATGTTATCTAGAATTGGAGTTATATAAGCCAAGAGAAAAAAGAACTTATAAATTAATGTTTTGATATGTATTAGGTATTATCTCCGCACGGCAATGAACTTTACAAAAAAGAAAACGTGACGCACGGCCAAGTTGCGTTTACAACTAGGGAGAAGGGAACATACACAGCTTGTATAGCAATGCATCACGATCAGACACATCACACATTGAACAACTCATCTATCGTCAGTCTTGATTGGAAGATGGGTATTAACACCAAAGACTGGGATTCTGTTGCTAAGAAAGAAAAGATTGATGCAAGTCCTTCATTTTTTTTATTATATTTTGGATTCAATATATTATTCCCAAGAAATACATGTGGTTGAACATTTATATATAATATTTTTTTGCAGGGTGTGGAGCTTCAGCTTCGAAAATCTAGAGAAGCAGTGCTTGGTATTAAGGCCAACATTCTCTATTTAAAACTCAGGTTCTTATTAATAACTTTCATTTCTATTTAATTAGATGTAATTTGCCAAAAAATAGTTTAGAATTACATGAAGGTTTCTTTTTTAAAAAAATGGTGTAGGGAAGCATATATGAGGGAAATAAACGAGAAGACAAACAAGAGGGTTGCGCAGCTCAGCTTCCTCTCTTTAGGAGTCTCTTTTTTCGTTTCACTTATTCAAGTTTGGCATCTCAAACGCTTCTTCCTCAAAAAGAAGCTTATCTAACTTCATTATTCTATATTTATTTTAGAAAATTTGCAATCTTGTGCCTCTTATTCGGAGGTAAACTATATAGTCATATACCCAATCAATAAAAAAAACATGTTTTTGTCCATGATACTACTATTTTTATCAACTGATCATTGCAATTTCATAGAATCATCTTAGGACAGATGATGCGTTAATCTATTTAAATATATATATATATATATATATATATATATATATATATGTATAGACCAAGATATCCCATAAAATAAACACATGCATGTCCATCTAATTTATTTATCACCGTTTCATTTTTTTAAAATAAGACTATGATCCCATATTCTTTAACGGGTGGACGCATTAGTTAAGAGTATTCAGTGACTTTAGTATAGCATTAACAGAGTGATTTGCTAACGAATGTCAAAGGCAATTAATCCTGATTAGCGTTACTTATTAGGTTGTTTTGGGAGTTATGTCCAACGCCAATTAAAAAGTACTACGATTAACAAAATCAAAACTATTACTAATTTTTCGTTTTAACGCTGATACATATTAATATTTGTACTGTCATTAGCTTTCGATAATGACCAATAACGGCCCTCTATATATGCGGATTTAAGGATGAAAAGTTTTGATCTGCAAATGCCTTTGGTTGACAATAAATATATACATACTCGATTACACACACCAGACTCACGCATGAGACAACTTCATCTTCGGAAACAGAACCGAGCTTCAAAACTTTAGAAAAATCGAGACTGGCGTGATGGAACATAGAAACAGAATCACATACATCCTTAAGCAAAGTTCCATACAAAATAGCACAGGTTTCCTAATTTCACAGGAGAATCACAACAACCAAGCTTTTTTTTTTTGATAATTTCACAGGAGAATCACATTCAAGTTAAGCAAAGAACAATTTAATTATGGTTTGCTTTGCTCTTCTGAGTGATTTTGGAATAATTGTAGTCTCCCGCGTTTTGTGGTCAATTGAGCTTGCATTTTCTCTTATACCCTCCTGCCTTAATTGGGCCTACATATTTTTTTATCCCCTCTACTATTGGGCCCTCGCCCGAGCTTTTCCGTATTTTTTAAAATTGAAATACTTTATTATACCAACATTTGTTAAAATTATCAAATGAAGCTTCAACAGTAGTTTTTATTTGAACAAAGTCTGGTAAACACATGTAGCACAAAAGACACACGTGTAAAACAAAATCGAAGACTCCGTGTTGAGTTTTATGTACACGCGCAGGTGGCGCGTGGTGTAGTTGGAAGTATATTCGTCGACGTTGCCCTCTTCCTAAGTTATAATAAGCCGCGTGGAATCATCGCGAATCAAAAGCTTTAAGAAAAATTCAACCCTTCGATGACGACGGAATCAACATCCGTGATTGCTCCTCCGCCGGAGATGTCTCATCTGAACCCTAGCATGTTTTCGGAATCAGATGATATGATCTCTATTCCGCCGCTAGATTCTCTTTTCTTATCTTCTTCTGATCCGACTTCAATGGATGCTCCGACCTCCGATCTTGACTTCTTACTCGACGATGAAACCGGAGATTTTGCCGATTTCGATTTCTCTGATGATTTCTTCGATTTCTCCTTCGACGAACCCGCTGTGGTGATTCCAGAGGAGATCGGAAATCCTTCGAATTTGGACTCATCGGAGACCAGAAGCGACGATAGAGGCTCTGAAGGACGATCTGATTATGTTCATTCTCAGGTCTCTTCTCAAGGATCGAAGACTCTTGTTTCCGGCGCTTGCGACACCGTCGACGTGTTATCCTCCCCTGAGTCGAGCAATCACCAGAAATCTTCTGTTAGCAAGAGGAAGAAGGAAAAAGGAGACTCCGGCGGCGAATACAGGAGCTTCAAGTCCCAAAAGTCCGATGATAATAAATCAGCAGCTACAAACAACGAAGAGGATGATGAGGAGAAGAAGAAGTTGATGAGGCAGATTAGGAACCGTGAAAGCGCTCAGCTTTCCAGGTTGAGGAAGAAGCAACGCGTTGAAGAGCTTCAAGACAAAGTTAAGAGTATGAATGCCACCATTGCTGAATTGAATGGTAAGATTTCTTATGTTATGGCTGAGAATGTGGCTTTAAGGCAGCAAATGGCCGCTGCTTCTGGTTCTCCTCCTATGAATATGAATCCTTATATGGCTGCACCCCCATTACCTTATCAATGGATGCCGTATCCGCCTTATCCTGTTAGAGGTTATGGATCACAGACCCCATTGGTTCCTATTCCCAAGTTGAATCCTAAGCCTGTTTCGAGTTGTAGACCGAAGAAGGCTGAGAGCAAAAGTAAGCTTAAGAAGGTTGCTAGTATTAGTTTTATTGGGATTCTGTTCTTTATCTTCTTGTTTGGTACATTGGTTCCGTTTATGAATGTAAATTATGGAGGAGACAGTGGAAGCTTTGGTGGTGGTTTATCTAATTATGAAGGTCACCGGTATTATGATGAACATAAAGGGAAGGTTTTAATGGTTGGCGATGGTTCTGATCTTAGAAGAGAAAGTGGAATTTCTGAAGGAAACATCCATTCTAGTAGGAGGATTCATGGTGAGAGAGATAGTTGTGGAGGAGTAGATTATAATGCTCATCCCAAAGTAGAAGGACGACCAAGTTCATTGAGCAATGCCAGTGAGCCTCTCTTTGCTTCTCTTTATGTCCCAAGGAACGATGGGCTTGTGAAGATCGATGGGAACTTGATAATTCATTCTGTTTTGGCGAGCGAGAAAGCAACGGCTTTCGCAAAGAAGAATCTCTCTGAAACAATAGAAGGCAAAGAACCGGATTTGAAAGTTCCTGGGGCACTGTCTTCTGCATTAGTTGTCCCCGAGGTCAGAGGAAATGCAGCAGTGCTTCCACACTCTACAGCTCTCTCTTCTGAAGGGAAAAGACTTCACCAATGGTTTCATGAAGGTGGTTCAGGTAATTTTTGTGCTCTGTGTAGTTTTTCTAAATGGAATGATCTGGATTTTTAACCTTTTACTGGATTCTCTTCTAGGGACACTAATGGATTACAGCATGTGCACCGAGGTTTTCCAGTTTGATATTGCTCCTGGTGCTATAGTCCCATCATCAGTCTCCAACATTACAGCGGAGCATCTCCAAAATGTCACCACCCACGACAAGAGAATGAAGAACAGGAGAATTCTCGAGAGACTTCCGGTTTCACTTAACATAACCGGAACCCAGCCAAGCAAAGATGCTCAGAACAAGAGCTTTTATGGAAACACTAACAACAAACCCACCTCATCATCCTCCATGGTTGTCTCAGTGTTGCTTGATCCAAGAGAGATCGTTGACTCTGAAACTGACAGAGTGGTACCCCCAAACCCGAAATCACTATCCCGGATCTTCGTGGTGGTACTTCTCGACAGTGTCAAGTACGTTACCTACTCATGCGTTCTTCCCCGGTCGGGTCTCCATCTCGTGGCCACCTGATTCGATCTTGACCCTAAGTAGACCAACATTGACTTTGTTTATACATACAGAACCCTTAATTGACTTTTTTCCTTGTGTTGTAAAACTCGATGTTTTAAGGTTATGGATTTTAATTTTGAGACAACTATAAAGTGAAGCCCTTGCTTTACTTTCTCTTTCAGAAGATATAATATACAAAGAAGCTCTTAGAGCATACATTTCAATTGGGTTTAAGTAGAAGGCTGCACCCTTTTGTGCAGCAACATTCTATAACAACTCTTCCTGTTCTCTCTCTAGTCTCCACATGAATTCATTTTTATACACTTATGTTTTGAGTATTCGGTTGATACAGTTTACTAGACATGTTAATGTCGTTATTGCTGAAGCCCCACCGCTATCAGCATGAGTAGTAACATCCATGGCATAGCTGGTAAAACCGCACTCGCTGCTGCCAAACACAGAAAGAAGAAGCGTTTTGATTAGAATTGGGGGTCTCTGATTTGACCTCTGCTAAATCGGATGACTTTATAAGTAGCAACTTACATGAAGAGGACTGCGGTTGAGGATGAGCAACTTCGTTTGCGTGTGGCTCACTTGGTTTGGTTTTGGGTGGTTGAGCTGCATGGGCAAACACCACATGTGGTAGAGGAGCAGAGATTGGAACTATACGAGACGGGGCCGCAGGAATTGGGGCCGGTGAGTGCAGCTGATGACGTGGTGGCCGAATAGAAGGAGCAGGTGCAGGTGTGGATGAAAAATGCACGTGTTTCTCCTTGAAATGTACTCTCTTTCCTCTTCTATTCCCTAAGTTGCAGGGTGGAGCTGCAGATGGAGCTCTCCTACGACTACTCTGAGGAGCAGGAGAGGCAACAGGTGCAACCTCGGGAGCCATATTTGGGCTAAGATGGTGGTGGTGGTGGTGGTGGTGGTGGTGGTGATGGTGATGGTTGTGATGGTGGTGGTGGTGATGGTGATGGTGATGGTGGTGGTTGGAATGAGGACTAGGTGAGGGTGATGGAGATTTGGTGCTACTATCACTGCTGTTTGGCAAGACAGACGAAAGACGAACTTGCTTAACCTTACCAAATATGGTATTATTCAGGCCGAGGTTTTTCGAGCGTGAACCTGTGATGGTATCAGTCAGTTGTTTCAACCTTGGGCTTGGATTTGAAGTCCCGACTCTAAGCAAAACTGATGAGTGGACAGTTGTAGGGGGAGACACGGTCGAACCCTCTGAGTTTGATAAGGTTACATACAAATTCTGCATTCAGCAAAATCCGAGTTAAGAACAATCTAACTCAAAGCATTAACACTTGGCCACTTGCTAATGTATGCATAACTTCAACATGATTCAAAAATTTAGAAAAAGAAATACTGTGGAAGAAATGACAAACCTCGTAAGGTGCGAGATTCAGGCCATTCTTTAGTTGACTGGCAAGGGTATTGAAGTTTATCTGTATCTGATGAATAGAGTAGTTTAGGGTGAAGTTGAAAACTATCTTAAATTTCTGGAGAGGGAAAACACGCTGCGGTGGAATCACAGTGATTCCTCCTGGAAACTTTAGCACTTCAAAAAGGAATGTTTCCCCAAACAAGGATTTTGTAAGCTGGAGAGTTGATTGATTTATGAGCACTGACTCGAACATCTCTCTGATCGAATTCAAGGACAAAGGTAATATTTCTCGGTAATCAGTATCGTGGTCAATTCCAAACACAACCTTTGTTATGTTCGATCCATCTGACGGTTCTAAAGCCAGGATAGTTACCTGTTGTTTCATTTGAACCAAGTTGGATCAGAAGAGAAACGAGATGATAAATGGAATTAAAAGGGCTAAGAAAAAGATGAAACATCGTACATTGATGG
Source organism: Barbarea vulgaris (assembly GCA_963667165.1). Taxonomy (NCBI): domain Eukaryota; kingdom Viridiplantae; phylum Streptophyta; class Magnoliopsida; order Brassicales; family Brassicaceae; genus Barbarea; species Barbarea vulgaris. Next base: position 3,760,144 of record OY763893.1, read on the forward strand.
AAATGAAGCTCATCTCTTGAAAGATGTCATCGCTAAGCTGCAAGATATTTTGATTAAGAAAAGAAGCCGGTCTATTGACGATAAAACTGGCTACTATAGCATGACCTGCATCAATAGTAAAAAGCAAAATGTGCAAAATGTGAGAAAAAATTAACAAGGAACTCAATATCGTAATAGTGATCAAGAACCATATCCACAACCCATAAAAGGAGGCCTAAAACTTAAGATTGATCATCTCATTTGTCCGAAGTTATAACTTATAAGAAGACAGAATCACTAAAACTTAGAACTCAATGAAAGAACACTAAGATATGAACACGTATCATTAATAATGTCAATAACCAACAGCTTCTACATAAAACGCATCAATCAAAAAATTTCACCAAAATCTCAAATAGCTTCAACAACTTTGGAGTCGAACAGATTTATTTAGCAGATATATATGCGCATTAACCTAAGTTTCCAATCTCAAAGCTTGAAAGAAGAAGCAGTTTTTGAGTCTTCCCTGACCTTTCAGCAAAAATCAGAGTAAAATCTAATTCCCAAAATAGCTTTGCAAATTAGTAATAAGTAATTAGCAAATTCAGGACACAGAGGAGACCGAAATCAGTGTTAAAGGTAGAGTAATACTCAACTGTCAAATGAGGAAATTTTCTCAGTAGAAAAAAAACCGAGACAGCTAAATTGACATATATGCACGAATTCAGGAACTAGAAAAACTGAGAATGAGGAAAAGGTACCTCTGAATCTGGGATCGAGATTCGAATCCTCTCGATCCATAGGAAACGGAAGCAACAAAAACAAAGCCGAAAGAAACAAAGAGACGGATAGAAGCAGCACTAAGAAACATTTGAACCCAAAGAAGCTCGAGATCCATTCGCAACAGCTACACCGAGCATTCCTCTCCGTTGAATCGCCGCCGGCACGGAGATTCACATCATCCTCGGTTTTACCCATTGACAAAGCAAAACTAAGGTTTCAAGGCATAGCAACAAGAACAGAGAGAAACCCCACCTTCCCAAACGGTGGGTACACCCATCATTTAGCTTCCTTAGCTCAACAAAAATCCCTAATTCACCAGATTGAGAACGAGAGCTTTTAACCAATCACAGAAATGGAGAAACTTCACCTTCAAATTTATAGCAACTAATATCGAATCGAGGTTTTTTTATCTTAATTCTTTATCCAAAACAAGGCTTGATTTAAAAACAAAAACGCAAAACGGAGAGAGTGAAGTGAATTTTCCGATTTCAGATTATTAAAGTATATATTTTTTTCAGAAAATGGGACAAAAAAAAGGATTGGGTTTTTGGTTTTGGGTATTGAGAGGGTTTTCTCTGTATTGCTTAATATCGAACAGCCATAAATATTTTTTAATTTTATTTTCTCAACTGAATTTAATTTCCACATATATACAATACTTTCTTAACTCATTATCATTTCCTTAATTATGATAATTATAATTTTTATACACCATGGAAAATTTGAATTAAAAAAAAAAAAAAAAGTAGGGTTGGTTCGTTTGGGTAAGACCACCGACAGAAGAGTGTTGAAGAGTTAGAACTTAGAACTACCGTGACGAATGGATAAATTCTATAAACAATAACTTACTAAAGATAAACATTCTTGGCAGTGACTATTAACATTGTAAACAAGAAATGATTAATTTCTTACGGAGAAAAATACTAAGGTTTTCTATCTCGAAAAGTCATAGAGCCACATTATCAAGTCATTGTCAAATTTAAAAAGTGAATTAAGTGAAAGTGAAAAGTGATTTTATAAAAAGATCATCCAAGAAAAATGTGACCATGATTAAAGAAATATAGGCATTGCCACTAATACTACAAAAGTTATATATTTAGTAATTTATATTGGTATATTATTTCCCAAGTCCTAATTAAATATATTGTATTTGTAGCCTATAATATATTTTTGTTTCAGATTAGAAAATAAATATACATAAAACACTTTAACCAAAAAAGAAAAGAAAATAAATATACTTTATATTAGTTAAAATTTTTAAATAATAAAACGCGTGAATGATTTTGTATTTATTAAAGGCATGTGTTGTTTGAGATTTCAAAAAATATATTTATATTTATAGTGTAACATATTGCCAAATTTAGTGATTTTTAGTACATATTTTCTTATACTATCAACAATGACGTCAAAAAAGATAAACATATATGTGAATTTTATACAACACATCAAATCCTTTTAAATTTCTTTTATAAATGATCGTTTTCAAGATGGACTTAAATCTTAATTAAATAACACTGGAACGACACAAGTGTAATCGGTTGAACAAACTGCATTTGAATGCGTTCTGCATACTTTAAAGAGTTTAATCTGTATCTTTTATTCATAAGAGATATTTTTGAAGAACGTAGTGCAAAATGTCATGTCTATCTATACTATCAAAAATGCTAAACAAATAAGAATAATAGTGGTTGGTATATGAGAAAAAAAAAATAGTACTATAGTATTACTTGTCCATTGATATTGGTTCACCAAATTAAATATTCTAATTAAATAAATAAAAAATTCCTGTTTCAGCTCGTGATACTGTGAAAAGCAATTCAGTAATATTAACTACTGACAAACTTGGAGCAATAAACATTATTATTTCAGATTTTAAAGAGAGTTAAGCAATATCTAATACAACATTCAAGTACAAATCGTAGTAAGCTACAAAACCCTTTAAACATGGCAACATATTAAAACCAAATAAATAATATGCTACATTGAACAAAAGCATCTCAATCAAAAGTTGATCCATTGTGGTTAGGACCTGAACGGCCACAGATACAACAATGGATTTTTCCGGCCATTATGCCGGTCCTGTGACAGTTCTTTGCGACACACTGGACAAGAATTACGCAGGACTAACCACGGGACTATACATTCCGAATGGTAGATATGTTTACACGGCATCTTACTTGCCTCCGAGCCGATTTCAAACCGGTCTTGGCATACCGGGCAACAGGGATCCATACCAAGATGCTTCTGCCTAATTTTGATCTTTTGCAATGAGTTAATGGCGGTTGATGAAGCTGGAGGAGGACCACGACAGTCTTGTGCTGAGAGCCGGTTAAACAACTCTTCAAAACTTGATTGTTCTCCAAGAACCGAGCTTGTGTTGCGACGGCTACGAGCTTCTTCAAAGGCTAATCCGAAGAGATCAAAAGGGCTTAGTTCCACATTCTCATAGAGCCTCTCAAGAAAAGTGTTACCACAGTAAATGCAAGCTCCTCCTCCTCCTCTTATGCCTTCTCCTCGTAGATGGATTCCTCTTCTGCAAGTATTACACCAATGTGTGTTTTTTCGCCTAGTCGTAGTCATGGATCTGCAAAAAAAAAAAAACAAGTCATTTTCTCATCAAAACATTGTAAAGGACCTTATAGACCGAAAGACGAAAATCACTCATTGTGTAACATTGCAAACGGACTGAGCCTAGATATCACGAGTCCTAATTCCGATGTCGGGAAGAAAAACTAAATTTATAGGTCAAAACTCAAACGACCGGAACTTTTTGGTTTTAATTAAGCTATTTACATATGAAAAAAGAAAGCAAATCGAAGCATATATCTTGATTTGGCAATCTATTAATTGAAAGTTGGTGCTTCGAGCTGAGCAAAGGACACGATGATAGATAAGAGAGCCTATATAGATTCAAATCAAACCATAAATTATGCAGAAACAAACCCATGGTCAAAGACTATGGAGCATAATAAACGATAAACTTGTGATTGGTGAAAACAAAAAGAATCAAATCTTCGCTTAGTACCCGAGTTAAATAATCGACGGAAACTCGTGAATCTCCAAGTGCGCAAGAAGATTAAATATAAGAAATGAAACTTCTGGAAGAAGAAAAGTCTTTTACGCAAAATAGAGTCGAGGATGATATTGACGATGGAAAATCAAAGACAGCTTCTGTAGCGTCGAGGATGATATTGACGATGGAAAATCAAAGACAGCTTCTGTAACGGGGACATGTGGCGGACGCTTAACAAAGAGTCAATGCACGAAACTAACCAGAAATTTAGTGGTAAAATACAAATATAATTAATACTAACAAAGAGACGTTACTATGTATCTGTGGACCAATGCTTTTGAGACTAAAACGCGTTACTGACATTTTTTTAATATTTATTTACTATGACATTTGTTATTTTTTAAGTGGATGAATATCCAATTGTTTATATCATCATCATCATTATCTACATGTAACATGTGTGACTTATTTGTACTAATAATATGGTAAGCAATTTAACTTTTGTAAGTATTCACTGAATGTTAAGATATCATAACTTTTTAGAAATGAATCTACGACATTTAAATACGAAGCTATGTAATTTCATTATATAAGACAACACATGTTAGTCAAAAATAATCATTCTATTAGTCATAACCTTATATAGTTCATAATCTATATTTTTTGGTAATAAATCGTTAATAATATTTGAAATCTTTCCTCTTGTATTTACTATTTAGTTCTCGAACTTATCAATAACAGAGGTCGAATAAAATAGAAAAGAGTTTTAGTAGAAGAGGTAAACGTTAAGCTGTTCCAAGTTATGTGTGTGTGTTTTTCTTTTTTTTTTTTTTCTTTTTTTAATATAATTCTAAGGTCTTTCTTTGTGTTCTCTTGATTAGCTGGAAAACCTCTTATTTCTTAAATTTTCTCGGGAAAGTTCTTGTGGACTACTCTCTGAGAAACCTTTGTCAGATTCTCAGGGGTAAATAATTTTACAGCTGACGAGAAGTAAAACAAAACAAAATCTGCAGAACTATTAAACGAATTTTGTCATCATCTATATGAATTCTCTTAATAGCGTATTTCAAAACCTAAATTTTCTGTTCAATTATTTTTGATAGGACATGCAAAATTCTTGGAAAAGTTTAGCTGCTTGTTTCTTGAGATTTGTTACTCTCTTTGAATTTTGAAGATAACAAACTAAAATTAGGTTTTTTCAGAGCCGATTATGATGACGAAATTGAAACCATCGGATTCTTTGGATAACTGGAGAGAATATTTCCGGCGAGGAGATTCAGATATCTTCGATATCATTGATCATGCAATCATGGTAGCTGCCACAGATTGCCCAAAGGAGTTCAAATCCAAGAGAGACAGAATCGCTCAACTTCTATTCTCTTCTAAAGTGAGCCGCTGCATCGGATGTGACTACCTTGAGCTACCAATTGCCGAAGACGAAGAGAAACTTGGAGTTGCGACGGATGGTGGTGAAGCTGAGGCTTTGAGTGATGAGCTTGGAGAAGAAGCTTCTGTGACTGTTGATGAGGTCATGAGGATCAAACATATTTTGTTAAACAAAGATGATGAGGTTTTTTTTTTCAAACTCTCATTTATGCTATTTCATTGGTTAATATGGAATATTGAAATTTGATTGTTTACTTCTTTGGTTTTCTTTTTTTGCTTTTTGCAGCCAAAATCTTTGTTACTCGAATCTATGAGGAAGCTGGAGTCAATGTCTATGACTGTGGACATTCTCAAGGTTTGTTTCTGGTGCTGTTTTGATTTATGTATGATTTTATGTAGCAGAAGGGTTGCTGAGTTGTGTCTTTGAATGAGCTTTTCGAGGCTATGGAATGATTTAAGGGTTTGTGTTCTTGCAGGCTACCGAAATCGGAAAGGCTGTTACTAGTATGAGGAAGCATAGCTCTGAAAAGATTAACAAACTAGCAAAGACTCTATTCACGTATGAGTTTGATCTTTTTCTTACTGCGTCTTTAGTTTCTTAAATCGTCATTAGAAGTGCCTTGGTTGATCATTAGGGAGCTGCTCTTGTGCTAGTTTAATAATACTTTGAACATTTAACTCTTTCTCACTTTCTGGATCCCTGAGTATAAAGATTGTGTGTTTTATATATGGGATGCACAGAGAGTGGAAGGGGCTGGTGGACCAATGGTTGAACGCCCCCAAGGAAAGGGCTGGTAAATAGTTTCTCACCTCTTGTTCCATAGCCATCGTGACCAGGTTAGGTTTTTGTCTAGATTCATAGTAATTGGCTCATGCAGGTGATGAAAGGACGCCAGAGTCTGCAAACCTTTCTGTAGTTAATCAAACAGAAACGTTTCCTTCTCCTCCTCGTGATTTTGATATCTTTGCACCTGAAGCCAATGGATTTGAACTCTCAAAGGTTTGTAAAACATATCTTTCCCTCTCGTCATTTAATTTTTATTATATTTTCGGGAATAAAAGGAAAATATCATCCTGACAATAAGTTTCTTTCTTAATGTCTTGGCTCACTTGAAGATCTTAGATTGCTTGGACTCCGACGGAAGTGAGTAGGCTCTTTGGTATTCTATTATCTACTTGTAATTAATTAACTCTTCCGATATGTTGACACTCATGGTGGTGAATCCCCTTGGGATACATGTTTTCAGATCCTCGTTGCAGTGTAGAATCCAAACATGAAAGGAAATCGCAAAGTAGCATGAGGAAGAGACCTATGAAGCACTCAGCCACTGATTGTGATGAGCCTAGAAGACAACCTAAGCAAAGTAGAGAACAAATGGTAGACACAACCCAAAGAAAACCGCTTGTTGCTGCTGAGCAAAAGCCGAAACTTGCTGGAACTCAACAATATGTGAGTTTGTGGGTTCTGGAAAGCCTTGATGTTTTGATATATTATATTGGTTCTAATAGCAATTGTCTTTGTTTCTTATGTCTATCAGAAACTCAAAGCTATGGACGATCCAGACGCAAAGTTTGAGTTTGCAAAGCGAAAACTCCAAGAGAGCTACAAACAACATGAGAATGGTTAGTTTAATTCTCTTAAGATATATCTCAATACTTCCACTCTTTCAATACATTCCTGATGCTCATTTGATTTATGACAGCCAAGAGACAGAGGACGATACAAGTACTGGAAACAATCCCAGAGCAAAGTAAAACTGAGAAACCGCAACTCAAGAGATCTGTGCGAAGATAGTTCCATTTTTTCTTCGGATGATTTACTACCCCCCCCCCCCCCCATTCACAGTCGTGTGATATATATAAAACAAGACAGATCCAACTTAAAAAACTTCTTAGGACTCTCATTTGTTTTTCTGTGTCCTAATTTTTATCGGTACTTGAAGGAACCTCATATAGTCATTGTATTATCGTTAACTTTTAAGGGGGGAAAGTAACAAAAGGATTTATCGTATTTGATCTTTAGACCTAATTTGCACGGCAAGCAAACCACGTGACTCATTTGGAAATTTCTCCGAACGATATACTGTAGTACGTAGTTCAATGTAAAGAACAAAAATATTAATACTGTGAATCTGTTTATGGTAAGATATGATAATTTTGAATATAAATAAAAGAGTGATAATTTCTAGGGTTACGACTTGTCTCGTGAATCCTCGTATTATATTCGTCACAATTCTCAAGCAAGCTTCTCCCTTTCCAAGTAGTAGATTCTTTTCGAAGGTTTGTGTCGGCTCTCTGACTAAACAAAATGATAAACCTGATGGAGAAAACTTTCTGTTATAGAAATTTGACCTAGATTTTGTCTGGATACAATCATAAATATATATACTTAGATTGGAAATCAGAACCCTTGATTGACAAAGGCTTTCTGGCTAAGCTTTGTAAGGTTAGGGACGAGTTTCGTCTCCACAGTGAAAGACGTCCTGCTTTCCATCACTTTCTCCAGCTGGGCTTCCATATGCATCAAATGGCCCTCGCACTCCAACAAGTGACTTTTGCAACAATATTGGTGGACGAGATGGCCAGTTATTATGTGCGGCTACTGAACAAAGGATGATTGTGATTCAATGGTAAAGTGCAAGCGTCTCAAAGTGTCTGCTCTTGGGTGTATGTATACTGTTGCAATGAGATGTCTTCCTAGTTTGGCTTATTTCGAAAAGGTCAGGCAGCACATGGTTGACAAGAATTTGGAAGATGAGAATGCTGCTACTCTCAATACAAACAAGGTCGTTTTGGCTGAGGAAGACTGCACTATTCCTAACTTCTTTGCCTTTGATATTCAGAATGTTGATGACGACTTTGTCCATCCAGAAACTTTGAGTTGGCTTTGGGAGTTGGAACATAAACATGGCTTGAAGTTCCAAGATGAAGAAGGGGAATCTGCAAAACTTGCCCGCAAGCTCAAGAAGCAGTTGGCTCTGCCTTTAGCACCATGAAAGCTCGTTTGCTATATTAATATATGGAAGAATCAATGCTTCTCGGCTTTTTTTATTTTGTTTTATAATGCTTGGTCTGCTCTGACCTTTGCTATGTTAACGTTTGTTTGAGGATCTTTTGTTGTTTCCTTGTGTATTTCTTCGTCTTCTATAGTAGACGCAAAAATCTTCTGTTACCTTAATTTGCCCTAATTTATTGGTACTTGGTCCAGTGAATATCCGGTTTAGTCAGGTGTTTTTTTTGACTAGGAACCTTACACTTGTAAAGAGAGGAAAATATAACAAAAGGGTTTTTCGTATTTAACATTCTCTAAACCTAACTTGTGCGGCAAGCAAATCACGTGACTGGTTCAAATGGTTTGAGGAAAAATATTGAATGATAAAAAGTTAGTTCAGTTTTAAAAATAACAAATATTAATTCTGACCTTGCTGTTTCAATTAATGTCTCTCGGTTTATAAACATGCATCTTCTACCTATAGCATCTCATCTAGCTTTTTTTCTTGTCAACTATATTGGTATGCTATGTGTAGAAGAGTGGTGACACGTGTTTTCAGGTGCTAATCTACAAGAACAAACATAACATAATAAACATAGTGATCCAGTAACATCAAGATTCTCTAAAATTTAGACCCAAACCCATAAAAATACTATTTGAGCCCAAATATGTAGTTCCATTTCATGACGCAATGCCTTGGAACTTCAAGTCCACTTGTTGTTGTTGTGACCCTCCAAAAGCATCCCCTAGAAACTTTGCAACAATAGATATGAACTCATCTGGCTTTTCCTCTTGAGGAAGATGACCACATTTCTTAATTACTTGGAACACCGATCCTGGTATGGCTCGTGCTAGCCTCTCTGCGTTCCATGCTGGCACAATCCGGTCCGTATCTCCCGTCACAATCAGAACTATTACCAACATGAAGAAGATATAGAGTGTCATGTCACTGAATAAAGCATAAATATGCACAACACATTGGTTCCAAAAATAAATGGAACTGTCACATGATTTGAATAGAAAGAGATATTACCGGGGCATTTGATTTCTTGGAGTCTTTTAGCCAATGGAGGTTTCTTCTCTGAGCCATTATTATCTGTTAGTGTAGCGACTGTGAATTCCACGAGAGCTTTGTCCCATCCCTTGGCTCTTAGAGGCTTTTTTTTTGTGTGCAGAAAATACAAATCACATTATCCAACATGTAGCATGACAACAATACAGAGGAAATTAAAAAAAAATTAATCCAGGAAATTTCACCTTAGTATAACCCTGAACGACGTGGTCAGTCACTTGTTTTGAGTCATACCATGCGTTTCTAACAGCTGTTACTCCGAATTTATTGATTGCCATCCTCACCTGATGACAAAAACCAACACTTTAAACACATCAAGCAAGATCCATTCGAGGTTGTAAAACGACTTCTCTTGGTCTAAGAACATGTGAAAATGAGATGACTAGTGAAGCCGAGAAAAAAGGCGGTACCAGCATTACTCCAAGATAGGATCTGAGGAAAGCTGCTAAAGCTTTCTTGTAGAGAGAACTCAGCATATTCACCATTCCCGTTAACGCTCTTAAAATTACTCTTATAACGCTTTTGCTTAACTCAACTAGAGTCCCTAGAAACTTGTTAGTCGGACCTTCTTTGAGACGGCTATCTCCAGCATCAGTTTTGTTCACAGAACGAGGAGCGAATATAGCTGGAGCGACTAGAATGAGAGCAGCAACACGCTCGGGAGCTTCAAAGTAAGAATCTACAGCTACAAGGCAACCTGCAGAATGCCTACAACATATGAAAAAACAATCTCAGCTTATGACGGCACTAGAATAAGAGAAATGCAAGTGTACGGAACCTAATAACTTACCCCACGAGAATCGCCTTCTCGGCAGCAAGAAAATCGATGAAATACAGCGTAGTGAGAACGGAATACACCATGGAGTAGGGATTTAGTGGTTTTGCATCATTGGTAGTGCCACTAAATGGGTGAAGAATCCGTGAAGTCAATCCAAATGCTGGTCTATCAAAGGCCAGAACCTTTGAACGGACAAGCCGAGCCAATGGTTTCATAACTCTGTTCCAGGAGAAGACAGAAGCGCCAAAACCGTGCAATAGAATCATAGGAAAGTCTACTTTTGGGGTTCCTTGAGCATCGAGGCTTGTGTGTGAAACATCATCAGAGAGTCTCTGTGGATCAAACACTTTGTGGTGTATATGAACACCTTGAAACTCACAGAAACAGCTGTCTGGATCAGCTAAGCTCATTGGATCCTGTTCTGTTGCAGCCTCCATCTCCTCTTTTATCTGGGCTCCACCATCTAAATATTCATCTGACGATTCATGGCAACATTTTTAATCATATTAAAAAGGCACAATTTGTGAAACACAGAAAGATTCGTCAAATCTATTTTCATCCAACTGGAACCTCAATATTTGTGACAGAACACGAATTCTAAAGCTTCCAGAGAATTTTGTGTTATGTATAGAACCTGAGGAGCCAGAGAGAGAAGGGGAAGAAGCAGCAGCATTGGAGACGATGAAACGGTGGGCCGGACGGCGAGAGGATTGGCCGGAGATCCGGTGAAACATCTGAAGGTGGGTTCTAGAGGAATCTAAAATAAGCTTGTCGTTGAAAGATAAGGAAGTTAAAGTAGAGAAAATCTGCTTTGGTTGGTTCAAGAAGCAGAAGCATGTGGTGTTTAAATTCATTGTTGCTTCCTAAATTATCAGACAGAAAGATAAGTTAAACTACTAAGAATTTTGGATTTTGTCTTTCATTTTTTAAATAAAATAGAAGGTTAGGAGTCTTGTCTTTTTGGAGAAAAAAAAATTAAAAAAATGGTGAAGTTCTACTGACTTCTCAGTTCTCACCTCCAATCTATTGGACAAGGTTGAAGAACAAGGACCCAAACGTAAAAAGCCTACTCTTATCTCGGTTCGTTGCCACTTGGCAATAATATGAGGCATATTATTATCAATTCAGTTTCCGGAAACAAGAGCGAAATTATACAGTAAACTAGCTCTGTTTGTTTTAGTTTAGGTTCTATATTATTCTATAAAAACGGGAAATGATAAAAAATCAAAACATTCCAAGATGAAACCATAGACATTAGACACTGAAGTTATAAACTGAAAATTCAAAAGGGGTAACGGCTTAACAGTTTCACACACACTACAAACATCACCCGTTTAAACATTTTCCACAGACACACAACACATAAGGCCTACACAACACCAACGCTCTCCATTTCTCAGCCCCTCCACTGATCCTTCTTGTTCCTAATTTCCCTCAGTGTATCAATCGGCGATTGGCAACCGAGTTTCTCCTGGAAAACAACAAATTTGATCCCGATGTCAACAGTGATAGCTCATTATACTAAATAACAAGAGTATGCACACAAGTAATCTAGCCTTGTTCAAGAAGGTGAAATGAATAGAGTTTTATTAACCTGTATCTCTGGCTTATCAACACGCATAAATGGGTTTGTTTCGAGCTCTTCCTCTAGTGTTGAAGGGATTGTGGGAAGATCTGCTTGGCGCTGTTGACGGGCCCATGATAACTTCTGCTGTATCTTCTCATTGTTTGGTTCCACAGATAACGCAAATTCCAAGTTCTTCACGGTGTACTGAGGAATCATAAGAAATGGTTATTCAGTTTATATGCATCCATTTTATGAGTTGAGAATTCAAAAGACGATATTAAAGCTGTTGTCTTTTTACCTCGTGGCCACAGTATATCTGTGTCGGTTTAGGTAATGATGCTAGAGTCACACACAATGACTGATGCATCTGTTCAGCTGTCCCTTCGAAAAACTTTCCACATCCAGCAACAAACTGTATAGAAACACAATGTTTATATGAAATTAGTAACGAAGATTCATGATTCATTAGAACCTAAGACAAAAGTGTTGCGGATTTGTGTGGCTAATGCGGAACTCTTGATAGACTTCGTTAGCATGAGTATTCATCCAGATTTCATTACTACTTACCAGTGTATCTCCGGTGAACACGGCTGGGGTTTCTTCTTCTTTAGCCGTCACATAATAACTAATGTGACCCTTGGTGTGACTGTAACAAGTAGATATATCAGCTGAATCATCGATAACAAGAGAAAATGACCAAGTCAATAAGATCAAAGTTATATGATATGCATAAAGATTCATAAAAAAAAAAAGAACATACCAAGGGGTGTGGAGAGCCAATATGTTCACATCATTACCCAGAGACAACTTGTCACCATTATCGACCGCATCAGTGCATCCCTTGACTTTATCCAAAGAACCTCCATATACTTTGATCCCAGGCACCAACTGCTTAATCTTGTCATTTCCACCGGCATGATCCCTTTTATCATATCAAGCAACCAATTAAAGAATGAGCCTCAAACCCCAAATTCATCGAATACAAGGCAACCATCATATGGATTATGTAACATATATAAATCTTGCAGCTTCAAGACGGGAAATACTAATGCAACTACTCCAAAAAGTACCCAGACATCTTAATCTGAACGAGGATTAGCATTAAGATGAACCAAGCATCAGACTTTAACTTGCTTAAACACCCTTACTCAAGAAGATGACTCCAGTAATCACTAATTCAGTTAAGTTGATAGCAGAAGAAGCTAAAAACGGTGGGAAAATCCCTTAAATCCCCAACATTTGATTAAAAAAAATGAGAATCAGTTAATAGAGTTCAACCAATGTTGATGTCGAGGATCAGAATCTAGCATTGATTATTTTCTAAATATCAAAAATTCATTGGGCTATAAGAACCAACAGGATGAATCAAATTTGACAAGTTAAAGACTTGTATTGAACAGAGGGAGTGAGTTTTTACCAGTGATGATGTGTGGTGAGTACGAACTTGATCTTGGCACGGTGCTGCTCAGCCGATGCGATCACCTTCTCCGGTTCAACTGGATCCACAACCGCCGCCTCTCCGGTGCTCTCATCGATTATCCTGTTTTTTTTAAACCGAAAAAGAATTGAGTCAGATAAAGAAGACACGAAATAGAAGAAATTTATACGAAATTTCTCACAGATAGGAGTAGTTGTCTTCTAGACAGGGAACGTGGAAGATCTTCATCGTCTCCTTCAATCGATCTTCGTAATTTTCTGGAAATGTGTCACTAAAACAAGGAGTAATCGAATTCGGTGTACCATAACCGGATCAAACCAAAACATACCAAAACGAATAAAGATCAAATTAAAGAACCAGGTCATCCGGTTAAATCGGAAATGTAACCGAACCAAAATCAGATTGAAACATAATAGGCTTCGTTGAGAATTTGTTTATTTTAGGTTAACGCAGATTTTGGGGGAGACTCGTGGATTGTTGGATAGAGAGCATCGTCGGAGAAGATAAGAAATGGGGAAGCAGCCGGTGAAGTTGAAGGCAGTGATTTACGCACTTTCGCCGTTTCAGCAGAAAATTATGCCCGGACTCTGGAAGGATCTCCCGGAGAAGATCCATCACAAGGTCTCTGAGAATTGGATCAGCGCCACTCTTCTCGTTACCCCTGTCGTTGCAACCTACTGGTACGCTTTTTCTCTCTCTCTCATCCATCGATTTGGAGAGTTCCGATCTGGTGGCTGTGTAATCGTTTCTTCGATCTGGTTGTTGTATGAGTTTGCGGGGTTTCTGTGTCACCGAGCTTGTGCAGCGGAACTGGATTTAGGGTTGTTAATATGTGAGAAATGATACAAGTAAGTTAGCTGGAGAAGATCATTAAGCTCTAGGTTTTGGTGGAGAAGAGTAACAATTAGTATCGTTGAGGATTTTAATTGCATCATTAATTATTCTATCAAAACCTGTTGAGTTCTTGCTCTTGAAAGCTGTTTAATTGTTTGATCAATCTATCCAAAACTGTTGCTTAATGCATCTAAACAATATAGGTGCTGATATTATTATGGCTTCTAATCTGAGAAGATTGCTAAGTTTCTCGTCATCTTCTCTACTTAAATCTTCAAATACACAAATGATTGCAGGTATGCTCAGTACTTCAAGGAACAGGAGAAGCTTGAGCACAGATTCTGAAGCATCAAGTCACTGCTTTTTCTACAAGAACCTCTATGACTTTGTTTTAAGCTTATATTTTCCTTATAAAACTCATGTGGGAATCTTCTGAGTCAGTTTTTTCTGAAACTCTCTGTTGTCAAATAAATGTTTTGATTTCATGAGAATGACTTTTGTATTGCATCTTTCTTGATATGGTTGGTATGGAATTGGATGGATTCGTATCATCTTTTGATCTCTCAAAAGAAATGTGTTTAAACGCAAACGCTATTTATGGTCCCCTCAAAACATAACTACAAGCGCTAGGCTTACGTTTCCGTTCATAGAGACAATGTTTGCTTCACATCAAGACTTCATTTTTTTACATTCACTTACACTAGTACTGCACATTGTTAAGTCACATAGTACCAAAGAAGGAAACAGAGAGAGGATACTATTAACATTATGTGTTGCCCAAAACGCTTATCTCAACAGTTGATTCCACATTCCACCACGTCCGGTCCGGTGACTCTAGAAATAAACGGATCAACTCGAATCCATAAAAGCGAGAAGATCGAAGCAAGAAGGACCGACCAGACCACAATAATGGTTGGAGTACGGTTCTGTCGCCCCATCAAACCTTTGAGGAATGGGTACAAGTGAACAATCACCCAAAAGGCAAAGAAGAGCTTACCAAAGAGAGGACCCCAAGACTGATATCCACTATTGATAGCATAAGAGACTCCTGCAACCACCCCTACAAGGTTTATGATGAGCAGAGTCGTTGGTGGGATTAGAAGCGTTGTCCATTTGATCAAGTAAAGCTCAGCGGAGTCACCATCTTCGTCTGAGGCTTTTGAGGTGACTGTGAAGTTGGTGTCAATACCGGCCAGGACTTTAAGTAGACCTTGGAAGACTGCAAACAAGTGAGCTGATACACCACCAATGACCCAAAACTGCTCGTTTCTCCACCATTCGTCTATGCCCACACCGCTCCATCTCATCTCCAGTATACCCGTGGCGAAAATGGAAAGAAAGAGAGATAGAAACCATATGCTTGCCAAGTTACTTATCTACAAGAAAAAGGGCAAACAACAAATGAACAGCATCACTTGGCCATTGAAGTTTAGACCCGAGAAATCAAAGTGAGACCAAACTAATATTCAAGAGCAAACCTGAGGAATAATGAATTGGTTGGTGAAGAGACAAACGGCAGGTAATGTGCAATACATGAGGAGAGGAATGGATGTGATTGGATAAATGGTTGTGTTCACATATGCAAACCTCTCAAGAAATTTCAGCCTCCCTCCATAACCATACCAGATTGGACAATGCCTACTGAAGAGAATCTCAATGGAACCAAGAGCCCATCGGAGGACTTGGTTCAGTCGATCAGAAAGATTAATTGGAGCAGATCCTTTGAATGCAGGTAGTTTGGGCATACAGTAAATGGACCTCCAACCACGGGCATGCATTTTGAATCCGGTGAGAATATCTTCTGTAACAGAGCCATATATCCATCCAATCTGAACAATGACAACAAAAAAAAGTAAGAAATCAGACTATAGGCTGAGAATGCGGTTAAGAGTCGAAATATAGTAGAACTAGGAAAAGACCTCAGTTCCCCACTCTGTTTTGTCCTCATATCCACAGCTAATGACATGAATAGCTTCTTTGAGAAGGTCTTCTGGAGCTGCAGATGGAGGAACGCCTCCATTTTCCATTAGGGTAGATGCAACAAAAACAGCGGATTGTCCAAATCGCTGCTCAAGGCTCATTTGCGACATCAAGAGTGCCTTGTCATCATCAAAACCAGCACCTGATTTTGCATATATTAATAGTTAATATATATGAGATTCCAAGTCTAGATCAATCTGGACAAAAATATACAAAGCATGTAGAAAACATGTTTACCTTCAACTCCCTCTTCTATATCCTCGAGGTTGAAGACAGGAATGGTTGAGTCTGTGTGCTTGCCAGATTTTTTTTTGTTAGAGTCCTTTTTAGATTTGGCATTCTTCTTTCTCGATATTCCACAAAGTCTAGATAAAACATTTGCTTTCTTGTGTTTTGGTTTCACTGGAGGTTCATAACCATATAATGCAGTTCTGTTGAAAACACACCCAGTTCCCACATATACAGGTCCTTGAATCCCATCTAAGCCTCTCAAATTAATCTGAAGAGCATATCACAGAAAAGTTACAGAAAAAACTATTGAATATCATAACAAAGTAGACATAAATTAAGGCAAGCTCAACTTACATCGAAGAAAACCGTATTACGGTTAGCATATCGATCGTTTCTATCGATACCATCGAATCTCTGTGGGAACTGCACATAACACACTTGCTTCCCAAGGTTTGGGTCCATTAGGAAGCACATAGCTTCTCTCAAGGCCTTGCTGTTATTTATATAATGATCACAATCAAGATTCAATAGGAACGGTCCATTAGTAAGGACTGCTGAAACTCTAACCTGTTAAGTGAAAAGGGTATTCTCATTAGATGTGGAAATAGAGAAGAAATGATAAGAAAAATTCATTGATCAGAAACCTACAAGTGCATTCATAGCACCAGCCTTCTTGTGGTGCTGGAAACCGGGTCGCTTTTCTCTAGAAACATAGACCAGGCGTGGAAGCTCGTTGCCTTCTGCATCCAATCCGCCATTTTGTCCTAAGAAAACCTGCATTCAACAAATGATACCTCAGTTACAACCATTAGTCAAAAAGAGCTAGCTTTTAGTGAATGCGAGAACAAAGTTACTAACTAGACCAATATTCCTATTCTCCCTCACCTGGATCATTCCTGGATGGTCTCTTGTGTTGTTTCCAGGCCATGGCGTACCATCTTTCATAACCCAACCTTCTTCAGGAACTTTCTGGGCCTTGGAAACAAGTGCATTTATTCGGATCTTGAATTCCTCATACTCCCTCTGCCAGAAATATAACAGGTTATAGCATGCTGAAAGGTGATCAGAGGGTGTTTTGAACTACTAGACTATAAACTTACCTTCATAGCTCTGCGATCTTTGACAAATGATGGATGAACTTTATCCTTCAAGTAATCCATTTTCAGCGCAAAGTACCATTCTGGTGCTCGAGGCTCAATATTATATTTCTTGCAGAAAGGTACCCATTTCCGTGCAAACTCAGATGTCTCTGCTAGTGATTCAAATGATAACATAGCAGCACCATCATCAGAAACATAACAAGACACCTTATCCACCGGGTAATCAACCGCCATAATAGAGAGTACTGTATTGGCTGTCACCAGAGGGGGCTCCTTCAAAGGGTCAACAGTACTCACAAAAATGTCAACAGCGGCTAACTGTGATGGTTCGCCTTCGCGATCATATCTGTGATGAAGTTAAGGATTAGCAGATATTCCCAGACTAGAACATAAACATACAAGAAGGAAAAGACTAAAAAGCAATCAATCATTGAGTAACAGTTTCACAACAGAGAAATATAACATACCTTAAAGATAGTCTATCAAGGTATGTTTCCCTGTTAACAGGAAACCACTTGGGGAACTGATCCAAAATCCATGATATGGCAAACCAAATCTCACATATCACTGATACCAGCCACAGAGCAAATGCATTTGGCACTGGATTTGTTATACGATAATGTAAGAAGAGACATAGAATAACAAGCCGCAGCATTATAACCATTCTGTAGGGATTTATCCGTGATGATGGAATCGATACTTTCCTTGAGAGAGGCTGCCTTGCTTCGTCATTCCTGCACAGTTTAGAATTTTTTAAAACAAAATGAGTCAGAACATCACTTAGTTAGGAAAGAGAAGAAAACACAGGACCTCAGAATGCTCCATGACTAACACCGAGTACTCTCAAGGACCAAAGAGAAAAGCAAAACTAGTACTCACAGCAAAGCATCGTCAACAAAGACATCAGTGCTGGCATCAATATCCCCTACACCCCTTTCAGAAGCAGCTTGAGAGCTCATACGACCAGATTTGTTCTCCTGCTTCATTTTCCAGCCGTCAACTCTCTCCTTCCAAGCTACATTGCCTAGTCCTATTGAGCCAGGATCCACAATCCTTCTGCTAGCTGCAAGACAATAATACAACAGGGTTTAGTGCTGACAAAATAGAGAAGCCTTGGTAACATATAAATGATGCTCAAATAGTAAAGAAGAAGTAACAACGTGATTGATTGATATCTGATGAGTAGGGAAGCCGTTTGCCAGCAGCTACAGTAGAAGATACAGACAATCGTTCAGATGAACCAGCAGAAAACTCTCCAGAAACCTATCAATAAGCAAGAGACAAAATCAGATCCCAACATTCACAAGGTAACTCAAGCTAGCTAGGTAGGCTTGATGTAAAAGCCACAAAGAAGGAGCATCCACAATGTCTTACCTCTTGTGTACTAGTGAGACGAGGAATAAGATTGTGAGAAACCTCTTTGTCATACTCAGAGTGCCCAATCTCTTCCCCTTGGCCACGTGTAAGATGCCATCCAAGGATCCGCTCTGATATCTTCTCCTTCTGTGGGGTTTCTGTATAACTAAACTCACCAACACCTTCATCAGCAACAGCAACAGCAAAGCCATCCTCGTCTTTATCTCCAGGAATAGCAGGACTACCTAAATAATGTATTCATAAAAAAAAATGCACAAACTTTTAAGTTCACTAAAGATATAAAATGAAGCAAAACAAAAAAGAAGAAGAATAAAAATAGTAACCATTGTGTCTCTTGTATCTTGTCTTGCATTGAGGACAAGATTGGTTCCCATCTTTCCTTTCATAATCATAGCAAGGTCTACAAACTGGGAATGAACAAAAATCACAAGCTACAAAAGGATCTCCATCCACAGTTTTCCCAACATTGTCACTACAGATCTGACAAATCTGCTCACCAGCGTTACTCATCGGTTTCATCTACAAAATCAAAGACAGCTAAAATTCAGAAACCAAATACTCAATTTTGGGGAAACCAAACAAGTTTAAACACTATTGCTAACCAAGTAGAATTTATCTCAGTGATTTATATAAGACTTTGCATGCAATTTTTAAGAGTTTTCAACAAAAAAAAAAATAGAATGGGAAGTTGAAGAGACTTGAGGAAAATAATACCGCCGTTTCTCCTTCTGATTCCATCATTAATTTATTTTTCTCCTTTCCACTGAATCGTCGGAATAGTTCAAAATCTGCCGGACAACAGAAACGTGTGACTGTTGTCGGCGACGAAGGAAGTCGAATTTAGAGAGATACTTACAGAAAGATGGAGAATGGTGAAAATACACACTCTCTGTCACTGTATCAATTCATCTTCCCCAGAGAAATTTATGGAGAAAGCTTACAAAAGTGCAACCACTACACTACTGTCTTTGCTGACTACACTCTTTTACTTCTTTTACTCCATTTTACATTTCTACACGCTTTCCCGATATTTAATACGTATTCAATTCTAACTCTGAGTTTACTCTTAACTACTAAAATCCAAACTGACTTTAATAAAAGAAACGAGTTTTATGACACAGCAATTGAACATTTTTATTTTAAAACCACTGGTAAATATAGTCATATAAAAATTGTAAATCATCACTTAAACCGGTTTTTTTTAAATCAATAACACACAATCCTTTGTGTTCTGAAATGTTTTAGATAGAACCGGCAGAAACCGCAGCTTTGATAAGTAAACCGAAGAGAACATAAGGATTAGAGAAGAATGGAGAATGGTCGCTGTCCAATTCGAAAGCTTGGCTCGGAGGCCACCTTCTGATCATTGCCTCCTGCTGCTTCGGTTTCATCACCCGGTCTTGTAACGTCTTGATGTACACGCGCGGCACGTGCGCCATATCCTCCTCCTCCTCCTCTTGTCCTTTTATTCCCTCTTCTTCGAATTTTGCAGTCGTTAACGCCAGAATTGGTGCTGGTCTCATCATTAGTGCAGCCAATGAACATTCCTTGACACACCAACACAAGGAAAAAAAAGAACAATTAATTTGGATTGGATTAAAAATTTGTAATATTTGATTTGATTTGTTGTCCACTCCAGTTCGATATGTAATATCCGGACAACCATAATTCTACTTCTACAGAGTAAAACAATAGCAGACAAAAATCACAAATATTTAAATCAAGTTTTGATATATATAATTTATTAGAACACATGTGATATAGTTTATGTATTAAATACAACTTTTTAATTAAATTTATATGAGCACTTTCCATTGTAATATCTTCAGCTTGTTCGAGAGCATATATATATATATAGACCAAACAAATCTTGAGCCGGACTGAAATGAACATGTCAATAGATTTCACAAAAACTTTGGATACTCACTATGCACTAACCCTTACAATAACATTCAATCTTGATCTTTGAGCTTTTTATATGAAATGAAACAGCACGAAACGAACCTGTTGAGGACTCATGTGGTAGAGGAGTTTTCGTCGGAATTCAGGTTTGATAATAGCACTGGTCGGAGGATTCTCGGGTCCTAAACCGAAACCGAGCTCATAGACATCACCATGTTCTGATAGATCAGGCACTCCCTATGACAAAGAACATATAACGTCACACACAAGTTAACTTGATTTTTAAGGAAATTTGTATCCCTTACATCTTTCATATCTTCATCGGTCTGAAGCCCGTATCTCAGCATCGAAGCTCCGATATAAACAGCGAGACAGATCTTCTTAGGGAATCTCTGTATCGCGCTCGTTAGGCTAAGCCCTCCTGCACTGTGTCCCACAAGTATCACCTGATGACAAAAAAAACAGAACATAGAAACCAGAGTGAGTTTCCTCCAGATTCAAGAATGAGTTGAATTAGGTTTTTTTGCGGTGCTTGACCTGTTCTTGTTCAGGGAAAGAGGAGAGGAAGTCGACGAGTGGTTGGTTATATTGGTCGAAGGAAGTGAGAGAATCGGCGGAGGAAGAATCGATGCCGGAGGATTTGAGGTCGATGCAAGTGACGGTGAAGCCAGAGACTTCCATGAGACACTTGATCTTGTACCAGCACCATGATCCTAAGCTCATGCCGTGTATTAGCACAAAGTGTGGTGATTTTCTTCTAGGTTTCAAATCTAGGGCTTCTTCTTGATGATCCTCTTCCGCCATTGGTTACGCCGGAGATTTTATGGGTTTTCTTCCACAGTGTGCTGTGTCCTATCAATTTGTGAAGCGCATATATATAGTGAAAATATCTCTTTTGCTTCTATACTCAGTTGGGTGTTTTTTTGGTTTTAATTAAAATTATTAACTAATGATTGTATTCTTATAAATTAATAAAATGATCAAAGGTATAGAAAAATATATACTTACGTAGAAAGTAAGGATTTTTTCCTCGTAGCACCATTTTTAGCTCAGACAACCCTGTATTTTGATTCGGTAAACAGATTTTTTTCCAAAATTAATTTGAACAATGGATAAGTTTAAATTATGTATTTAGTAAAATATCTAATAGAATAAAGCAATTAAAAGGTGATTTTTTTAGAAAAAAAAAGATATTCTAAAAAGTAACCAAGATTAAAAAAAAAAAAAAAAAAAAGAGAATAAACTTTATTACCATCAAATAAACATTGGTTATTTGTTTTGTACTGTGCAAGTTTTTTCTTTTTATTATTTTTTTGTTGTAAAGAACTTTTTTAATGCAAATTTCTGAATTTGATGCCGTCGTTAGTTGTGTGTTGTGAATCTTGTGATCAATGTAATCTAAAAATTAGCGTTTGCTACGAGAACTAAAAGGAAAAAAAAATGCAAAGTGGTTTATTTTATATTATATTTATCGGTTTGATTGTGGACTCGACTTTTGTATGCGGTCACTTGGTTTATTGCAAATTCCTATAGTTGGGATAGTCAATGAGTAATAATTGTCTGACCTGACTATATTCTTATAGTTGGTACTATCTTTTAAACAATTTACGACGTGCCATAAATAATTCTTGATCGGATTTTCCAGTTTAAAGTTGATTTCGAGATTGACGATTACCAAACGTTTAGAAGGATATAAATGATACTCAACCTCAACTAGTAAAGAAAATCCATTTGATAGCTGGATTCAATTATTAAATGTGATAAAGAAATAGACTACTAATAGTCATCGTTGTTATAAAATGTTACATAGATTCAGGTATGTCACGTGTGTTATCAAGACCCGTGCTATGTTCTTGTTTTGTAATTTGTTTAAAGTTATATCCGATAGCTAAATTAATTATGTAGGACAGTAATAGTTTTTCCTGGTCAATTGTTCTAATTTCTAATGCAAAGATAATAAATTTCATTGACCAATTTTGTGGTCGTAACTCTAGAGAAAGACTTAAGAAAAATAAAGTGAATGCAAAGTTATACAAGTAAGTAAATCGTACGTTGGAAAATAATAATAGAAGAGGGTCGAACAAAAATCGGATTAGAAAAATCTTAACTGACTTAAGAAAAAGTATGTCTCGTGAAATATTTACGTATAACCATTAAATTTTAAAAAACTGAAAAAGAGTTGTGACTTTTTGTGCAATTTTTCCTTTTTTTCTTCTATATATATTTTAAAAAAAAGTTATTTAAATCTTTACATTAAAGAACGACAAAGGTAAAGAAAAAAGGATTTAGGTGCAAATAATGAAACATTGATTGAAAAGGGGAAAAAAGGAGAAATGTCGCAAACAAAGATGAAGATATCTCCTGCTTTCCAGTGGATAATGAAAGCGTCGTTTCTATTTTCTTTTTCACAGATCTCCCTAATTTTCGGTTTATTTTGTAACCTATATTGTAAGTTGTAACTCAATTTATTTTATTTTCTGTCATAGACAAATGGACGTGATAGGAAAATGACATATACAAGATACATGACTTTGGATTAATTCCAGTTGTTATTTTCTAGTATGGAAACTGGAAAGTATTCCATAGTATGAGTATTCTTTTTCCTCTAACCATTAATAAAAGTTTTAACGAAACAAAACGTGTACTGTAGTGTGTATCAAAAAAAAAAGACCGGAGACAATCCAAAAAATTAACCTAAAACAACTTATAACCGGTTGTGAAAAAGATTTTTAAGATTTAATTTTTGAAATTGGTATTATACTAATGTGTCTGTGACAGGTAGAAAACTTCGGCAATGTCCACGTTTATAACAATAATATAGATATATATATATTTGATTATTAAGATTTTTTTTTTTAACTTCTAACATTTCGTGATTAATTAATTCAAATAATTTCGTTATTTTTTTTTTATTTTGCTATTACAGCATTTCACTGTTTGCCAGACAGCACTTATCACTAAAAAGAAAAAAGAAAAAAAAAAGGAGATGTAAGCTAATGCCAGAATTTTTTTTTTTTTGCTACTTTTAACAGACTAGAGACGAGAAATTAAAGGGAAAATGCAAAAAGTGAGAGATGACATGAAATGGTAAGAGGAGAGACATGTGCCGAAAAAGAAAGCCTTTGCCAAATGTCAGTGTCTTTACGGACAAGAGAATCAGATCCATTTTGATTAATTGTAACGTTTTTGCCATTTTATTACATACTTTAGTTTTATAACCAAAAACGTGACTAAATTATGACATTTGAAATAATTATGTGAATTTATTTGTGGTAGACATTTTTTTTTTTTTTTTTTTTTCGTCAGTGTAGTAGATAGGTAGACATTAGAATGAGTGTATAGAGGAAAATAATTCTTCGACGAACCATATGGTGTATCATCAGCATTTTACTTAATTTGAGTTTTAAGTAAACTAATATATTATTTTGAGGTTTGTATATTTAAGAGTAGTTAATTTTTATCATTGTTTCAATATTTGGATTTTATCGGTTTGAGAAATGTGTGAGTAGAATTGAATCATTGTTTGTTCGTTTTGTTTGCAATTATCAAGTATCAACTATCTAACAAATTGTATCATAATTAGAACAAATATCTAAGTTATGGGAAAATCGTATCATAATTAGTGTTAGGCAAAATAAAATCATTAATCCTGTCTCATTTTAAATTCGGTTTATATATAAATCTTGGTCCTAATGTTCATTTTTTTCCTTCATTCGCGTCCCATATATACATTACTAATTATTTTAGTGCGTTGATGTAAAGTAAAAATAAAATTATATAAAAAAAAAAAAGTAAAAATAAATGATATTATTTATTATGTGGTTGTGAAATGCTTTCCAAAATTAAATTGAAAAAAAATACCACACGACACTCGAAATTTTGAAATCGAAAAGACCGCCATTTTCACTTTATTTTTTCTCACAAATATTTTCCATCGAAACTCGTAACCCTAATTTCAGATCCTCTTCACACTGTTCGTTCCTCTTCAGCTAAAGTCGAGAAATCTGGGTTTCTCCTCTCTCGATAAAATCAAGTTCAGGTCAGTAAATCTCCCTCTCTATCTCCGGAAAATGAAGTATTAGGTCTCTGTTTAAATCTACTGTTCCTAAATATATATTTTGTGGTTTGCTGAGTTCTTTAATTTCTTCTGAATTACCATTGCTATTATTTATCATCTGTTCCTATGTGATTAGATTAGATTAGATTAGATGGATCTTCCCACAGAAACAGAAACAGAGAATGTTGATTCATCCTTGTGGTCACATCATTCTAAGCCCTTAGCAGGAATATTAACAGGTTACAACATCTATTCTCTTCCTATCTTGTCTTTAATTGGTTATTCTGTTCAACACTCAACTTACATATATATATATATTTGTATCCACAGAGATAGATCAGAGTGTCCACAGTATGCTGAGATTGATCGAAGATGGTGAACCCGATTCAACAGAGAAGTTTATTTGCCTATATCAGTCTCTTGGCGAGACTTACAACGATTTGAACCAGGAGCTCCTCAACGGCCTTCTCAAATTTGATTTTAAGCTGTCATCTTCAGATTACAACAATGCTTCTTCCCTTGTAGCTCCAATGGCGCATTTGAGCTCTGATAAGTCTGTTATTTCTCCTTCTCTGGAGTTAGATTTGGAGTCAGGAGCCTCTTACTCATCTCTCAAGCACCAACTGGTCTCACAAGGGAGTACAACGAGTAGCGAGATATTGCATAGCTTTAAACTAAATGGTGAGGTTGAGAAGAACCAGTCTGCATTTCAGCTTGCTGATATCTTTTGTGCCGAGCTTGAAACTGCCCGGAGAGAATTAGAAGCGAGAAACATAGACATTGAAACCGAGAGAAGGCATGTGCTTGACTTAGAAAGTAAGCTATCAGATTCAAGTTACAAGATTGAGAATTTAGAAAGCGAGCTCGAGGTGATCAAAGAGTGTTTAGGAGTATCAGAAGCTGAGGTTTCAAAGCTGTTGGAGATGTTGAGTGAATGCAAGGCCGAGAAAGCGAAACTGCAGATCGATAATGCTGACTTGGTAGATAGCCTAAGAGCAGATTTGAGATCAAGAGACATTCAAATCGAGCAAATGGAGGAGTATTTGAACCAGGTTTGTATTAAAGACACTGAGATTATGCCTGAATCAGGAAGCGACAAGAATGTTGTGGAAGAACTTAGAGGTAGAGTTGAAGTGCTGGAGAAACAAGTGGAGTTGCAGAAGAATGTGATAACAGAAAGAGAGGAAGAGAAAAGAGAAGCTGTAAGACAGCTCTGTTTCTCTCTGGATCATTACAAGAGCAGTTATGTAGAGCTTGTAAGATCACTTTGACAACAAAAAATGTAAGCCTTGTAAAGTAAATTTGTAGAAAATCCAAAGATTGTAAAAGAGATTATGTGCTTGAATTATGCAAACTATTATCATCTGACTTCATCTTCTTCTATATGGTTTTTTTTTCATTGAAAGAGTTATACAATGCTGAGAGAAAATATTAGGATACATAGATATCGAATATCTTTCAGGGAATGTATATTTTATCATTGAAACTTTATATGCTTTTATTGTTGCAAACAAATGCTATAAGGAGAACAAAAAGGTAAATCGTTACAGAAAACCCCTATTTAATTTTTAATTTTGCGACTTAACTTTCTTTTTTTACCAAGCAAAGCCAACTTTCTTGACTGCTCACCAATAATATTAACCGTCGATGATTCATCACTAAGAACAATAGAGAGGGGATCTTTAAAGTTGTCCATGCCGTCGCTAATAAGGTGCCAAAACAATGCTCCTGCGGCCGGACCACCTTTTAGCGCAGACGCGTAAATGGTCTCGAACGTTGTGGTGAACACAGCGTCTCTCTGAGCCTGAGTATAGCCTGGTGTGTTCGATGGTTTCCCGAATTCTCCAAGGATCAGAGGTTTCTTAAGAATGTTCTGCGCATCTTCCATGTGGCCTTCGAGCCATTTTCTTAAAAAGTCCAATCTAGCTTCCTCATCTAAGTTTGGAAACCTGTAATATCAAAAAGTTTGGAAAAATAGAATTGATGTTAAAGAAATGAACTTTTAATTTGACGAGCTTAGGTAGCAAACTAAAAATATAGAATCCTAAACCCTAAACACTGAACTGTACAAGGAAGGAACAAAACAAATAATATTAATAAGCTGTGGTATTAAGCAAGGAACAAAGAAAAAGAACAACAAATATTCTTTTTTGTCTAAATGAATGTATGAAATATAGTATGATCAATGTGAGAGTTTATCTTTATATGTGGGCATCATAACTTACCATAAGTCAGGGTACGAGTGAATCGATGCGAAATCAATGGCATCTAGATTATGATTAGCGATGAAATCAGTTCCAAGAACGTTGGCTGCAACCGGATTTAGAGAAGTTTTTCTTTGAGGAGATGAGTCACCATAGAAGCCTTCAAGACCAGTAGATAGTAGATGTTTTGAGTCAACTGATTTCACATAAGGAGCCATTTCATTAATCCAAGCCATAAGGGTTTTTCCACTTGTATCTGCTCTGCATTGTGGCTCGTTCATAAGCTCCCAACCCATAATTGCTGGTTCATCTTTGTATGCAACTTTTGTAAATGTATTCACTCTGTTCACCATAATCTACAAAAACAGATCAAATAGATTAGTATAGGTGGGTCTAAAACATTTTTGTTATGAATATTAATTAACCAGTCTGAATTAAAGAAGACATATATATAGAGTTGAATTAATTTGTATTTGTACCTTGATGTGGTTCTTGTAGAACTGTTTAACTAGAGGGTTTATGTAGAAATCGTCATCGGAAGACACATTTTGGCCTTGACTTTTAGCCCAAGCCACATATTGTTTCCTCCCTCCGAAGTCGGAATAATTATTGACAAAGGTGATTATCAATTTTATACCCAGTCTTTTTGCTTCGGCTATCGCAAAATCCAAACCCTTTCCACCAGCAAAAATTTAAGACAAATTAATTAACTTAAAATAATAGATATTTAGGTTGAAAAGCTTCACTCTTGATGAGAAAAAAAAAACAGCGTAATCAAAAAGTTCCTTTTCTTTTTTTCACAGAAAGTTCATTTATCACAGCCTTCTTGTGTTTTATATAGTTAAAATGAAAACAAAATATGTCAGCAATAAAAAAAGTTGATGGTGAAAGAACGAGATATGTAAATATTCTGTCTGTATACTATTAATAATTTCATTGTAACTAGTATAATAACTTATCTTTTTAAAAATCTCTCTATATTGATCAAAAAGAAAAAAGAAAAAGAAAAAAAAATCTCACAATATTAAACACTCTATATATCGTAGATTTATATACCTGAAAAGTTTT
Source organism: Barbarea vulgaris (assembly GCA_963667165.1). Classification (NCBI taxonomy): domain Eukaryota; kingdom Viridiplantae; phylum Streptophyta; class Magnoliopsida; order Brassicales; family Brassicaceae; genus Barbarea; species Barbarea vulgaris. Next base: position 3,787,905 of record OY763893.1, read on the forward strand.
TTCATCATAGAAACCAGGGGCGGTTTGGAGAGCGCGGTAGCCACCATCATGGAACCCCCAGGTGCGGGCGATGGTCATATCGTGACTGGTCGCATTTTGAAACGCATAAGTGATCTTAAACCTTGTGGTCGGATCGGTGGCTTCGTACGCGAGCCAGTAGGCATTGAAACCATTGGCGTAAAATGGTTTCCCATTGAGAATAAATTGGATGCCTTTCCTACTCACAAACCCATCACTCGGCGCAGCTTCTAGATCACTATAGTTTTGTGCGATCACAATAGTTAAAAACGCTATAAAACACAAATACTTCATATTCTTTTCTACGTTATTTTTGTTTTTGTGCTCTGTTCTTTTCAATGAGTATATAGTTTATATATAGAGGGTATAAGTGGTTTCTTCCAATTACAATGCACAAACATTCACCAATTCTTGGATTTTCATATACACGTGACATCCATAATATATATACATAGTAATAACATATTATAATATAATTATTTTCGAGAGAATATCGCTTTTATCATTAAGTCAATGGTAGTATATAGATTATTTTGATTGCAATCTTTATTTGAAAAATGTTAATTGACTAACTTTCATTGTGGTCATCGTAGTGATATTGTCTCCCTAATCAATATCGGCTTATCTATTTTGGTCTACATTTTTATTCTTGTATCACTTAATTAGTTTGATTTGTTTCCCTTGGTATCAGTCGGCTAATTAAGTAGGTGAAATTTTTGTTTTTTTTTTTCATACTTTAAAATTATATTAGTTGAATTTACATTGGTAGTTCATTCCAAATATAGTCAATTTAATGTATTTTTTTGGAAAATAAAAGTTTTTTTTTTAAAGTGCTCTATTTGATCTTTTAAATCAAAATAGGGTTTTCTTAACAACTTTTGTTATCCTATTCTATCATATATTAGATATATAATTATTTAGTAGACATCTGAAGACAAATTAATTAAATTAAAAAAATCTCAAATTTTCACTGTTAAACACTATTTTTATAGAACATGTACATGTCATCTATCAAAATTTATTTTATTTGTATTTTTTTGTCAGACTCATCAAAATTTAAAATATCATAGAGCATATTATTTTAAATAAAGGGTTGTTTAACAAAGATAACCGAGAACGCGAACACAAATACAAACACTAAATACCAGTGTTAAGAAAAAAAAATATAAAAGCTCTATGTTATTATAAACCCTTTATCGAAAAAAAAGAAAGACGGGTACCTTAAACGCGATCACAAACGTGAAATGTGAAATGAAAATGCAACAGCAACACTTACCTCTAATTCTAATGCATACGCAAAAAATAAATTCCAAACTACGTCTTTTTTTCCCTGCTGTTGAACCACTGGCCCATTTAACTTTACTAAAAGGAGATTGTGGAAAGCCAATGAGCATTTACGTTGCACAAGGCCACTTCTTCACCAAATTACGTTAACTTTAAATAAAAGTGTTGTATGTAAAACTTGGAAGGCAAATACAACAGTAGTAAATGTAGTAGTCTAGTAGATGTGAGTACGAACGCTAGCTTACAAGTATTAAAACATAAATTACAATTGCTAAAACCAAACACAAACGCTAGGTGGAAGCACGAAACATGTAATTCATGTGGCTTTTTTTTTTTTTTTCAATCAAACACCACAAAAGCAAAACGAAAAATGCAAATCAACTTGGGAAAACTAGTTTATATGTGGTTACAACTTGACGGTAGTTTATACGTTAACAACAAAAGTAGAAAATGAATTTTCATAACCGTTTATGAAAATTCTAAACGTCAAGCCATCCCCTCAATATGACTTTGTTGGCTACTAGAGAACGTTACTTAATCATTTGAAATTTAGGCCCAATGAGGCCCATAGATTTCCACTGCCAAGTGTCAAACTAGAGAATAAAGCAGTCCTAGATTAAGGGAGTAGTTGTGGAACTTAATTACACGAGAAAGGCCGTTGAATTAATCACATTTTTTTTCTTTTTTATATTGAACATATTATTTTTTGGCATTTTCCTTTTACCAAAAAATTGAAAAAATGGAAGGAAAATTTTCAAAAAAAACAAAAAAAATCCACAAAGAATGAACATGACAATATTTATCTTCTACTTGGTTCGTTCGTAATTGTTGCATGTTGAATTTTGAGAACATGATTAAAGTATCTACATTTTAGAATTATGATTATTTTCTACTAACAAACAAAATTTGAACTTTAGATCTATCATCTCTTCAAAACGAGGACTGGATCAGATAATTAATTTGTCTTCTTTTTTTTTTTTTTTCCTTTGCAGCCGATACTCGAATTCCTAATCTTGAAAACTCTCTTTCTTGAGCCACTAGACCAGTTAAGCTACCGACACCATATCTTCTAATAATAAAATTGATAGATTTAACCCAAACAAAAAAAAAAAAAAAAAAAAAACAAAGACAAGCTTGGTTTAAAGATCCAAACCCATAATTGATCACATTAAATTCACCAGCACAAGAATATGTGTACATACATAATCACATTAGTTTTCAGTTTGCACACAAAAAAACAATTATGCAACCAACCAACAAAAATTACCAAGCCCACCTGTGACTATGAGACAGAGCAAACTAAAGCAAACACCATCAAGTTGTGTCCCTATAAGACAGAAACTGCCACGTCATCATCCCGCCGGGAAGCAACATCCATCGGCGACGGTTGCTCAAGGAGTAGCGATTGTCTGCAAGTAGGGCAAGAAGAGCGCGAGAGCAACCAAGTATCGATGCACCTCACATGGAAGCCATGGTTACATTTAGGCAAAACCCTAACTTTCTCTCCCTCCACGAAATCTCCGAGACAGATCAAACACTCCGTAGCTTTCATGTCGATGATCCCTGACCCGTACAGTCCCACGGGGATTTGTTTCAACGCCCGTTTCTTGATTCCCGTGGCAGCCGCTAAATGTCCTGAACTCGCGTTTGCGTTTGCGTTTGTGTTTGAAGCGTCTGCGTCTTGATCCGATGTGAATCTCCGTGTAATGCGTAGGACACATCGCAAGGCAGAGTTGAGGCTGAGAGCACAGATTAAAGCGCAGAGTAAAGCAGCTAAAATGATGACCATGTTAGTGTCGAAGTAAGTATCGTTTATGCCTCCTCTGGGTTTAGGGTTTGCGTCAGTGGGTGCGTTTGCTTCCGACTCAAGTAACAACCGACCCATCTTTTGAGGTAATACGCTTGAGAAACAGAAAAGAGAAGAAAACTTGATCACTTAACCTTCAAGATTCGTCTTGTTGCTCAAATCGGATGATAAAACAGACGGAGAAGATGGAATCAATATCCCTCATGCTCTTCAGAACCCGACAAGGAGTTTCTTCTCTTCACTATTTTCTTTTGAAGCTTTGATTCGATCTGAAATCAAGTTTTTATGGTTTCTTTCTTTCTCGTGACTTGTGAGTGAAGATGAGGGAAGGAAAAATTATTTATGTCAAGCTGTGATAAAAGAGTCATAAATGGATTTATGGATGATGATGTGGTAGGTCCAAGAAATTCTTTGTAATTTTTTTTTTTTAGATAAATGTTATTATTATATGTAGCAAGTGAATCGTCACTTTTAATTTTGTTTTTATTCGCTATACTAACCAAAGTCAATTTTCTTGTCCTATATATTGGGTATCAATGATCTTTTTTTTTTTTTTAATGTTCGTAGAAGCAAAACACAAGATGTTGATATTCATGGTTATTCGTACTACTAGCTTTTTTTCTTTGTTTTTTTCTGAAAACATGCATTGTTAAGATTTCAATTTCTGCTAAACACACAAATTAGAGCATGTATTGAACCGGCCACTAGATAATTTATACCGTATTTGTATATCCGGAATTTAATTTTGATCTTTATTTAAGGGACTCTATTTGTATTCGATTCCTTGGTGTATAAATCGGTGTTTATTAATTTGGATAAGCATAAAGGATGTAGCAAAGAAGAATAAGACAAATAAGAAAACGATTAAATAGTTTAAGTAGATATCAGAATTGACAATTAACAAACTCGTTATTAGTGGTTTTAAGAACTTTGGAATCAAGCTAAAAGGAATTAAAGAAGAAACTACAAATGAGATTTGGTGTAGAAAGCAATATTGGATTATATAAACTGTATGGTTGGAGTATCATATTCCCAATCCCAACTAATCATGACGAATATAATTAAACATATAATATGTTTCTTCCACACTCCACAGTATTGGTTTTCTTGTCGGTATACACATCATTAATAGAGTAATCAATCTGGTTTTCAACTGTTAGGCGTAAGGGTATTATTCTTGAGACAAAATGAAAGATATATGATTTTGGTTACCATATATGTGTAGTTGGTCAAGGTCAATGGATTTTCCAATGTTTGGTCATAACAAATTTCACATGATGGTATGTAAGATTATCTAGATTCCGATTCAAGATATTCGGATGCTGAAAGCTAATTATGTGTATGTAGTTGGCTTAGGAATTGAATGGTCCATACACAATTCATGTGGCACTTACGGGTCCACAAGTTATAAGAAGTCCAATTCAAACACACTAATTAATGTCGAAATACAAATGAAATAAATAGGAATACAAGTTCACGCAAAAGACACAAGACTTGGCTCTCTTAGCTTCAATAGTTCCATTAGTTGATAACAACACTACAACGTGTGAACCCATGAACCCATACACGAATCAATTGTGTGTGTATTTACTATTTCTGTGGATCATATGCTTGGTCAGAACGCAGAAGTTAAGGCAGGTCTGATATATTTTATATTCAGAAAATTTAAGGTACTCGTATTTAGTTAATTCGAATCTATATGTTGTGACCATTTTATACTAGACATACAAATGATATAGGAGTTGAAGAATTTGAACTGAAATAATGACATAGTTAAATTTTGTTTTATGGTAAAAAAACAAATATAATATAGGGTGCATACTATTACTAAATGGATGATTAACTGACGTTTTATTTTATTTTATTTTGTAGAAATGGTTAGGAAGCATGTCCGTAATATTATTTTTACTAATATAATACATAGTAGGGGGATGTTGAGATGGAGGACTATTTTATCCTAGGATTTCCATTTTAGTTAGATTATATACTATAGTTGATAGAAAATATAATAAGTTCAAACTGGAATCGTAGGAATATGTAACAGAGTTTACTTATCCTTGCGGAATTGAGTCAAATGACCTACACAACAGAAACGACTTGGTAATTCATATTCATATATATAGTATAGTAGTCATAAGTTGTGTAGACTACACACTTGTAGTTGTAGTATTGTATTTAGTAGTCCACCAAATATTTGTGTAAATGAGATTCTTCAATCTGATTGATTATCTCGTAAAAGCAAAATCTTACGTGAGTTGGACACGTTACCTAACATTACTGGGTATATGGGCTTTTAACCTTGGGCTGGTTATAACCTTTTTATCTAAAAGCTCTAATTGTTGTTATGAGCCACGACGTCGTTTAGCGAACTTAAGCCATCCATTCTCAAATTTTCAGGCTTTCTCTACAGAGTAAAGTGTTTTTTTTTTAACTGTTTTAAACTTTAGAATGTTAGATCAAGCCACAGTTAATTTATTTGAACATAGAAACCATCTTATATTCATTCATTCTGGATATGACGTTTAGTTATACTACACATGGTGGTGAATAACAAGAAAACTAAACGAAAACAAGTAAAAAGCCAAAGTTAAAGCTCATGAATCTTTATCCTTGGTTAAGTTCCATGAGAGTCTGCTTATCACATTTTCGTCCACTAATTTGTAGTGATGAGTCAACTGCCGGTGAATCGATCCACAACACTTGTCTACTTTGCTTTGATATTTGCTGTACAAAGCCGGTACTGTTACAGATAAAATTGTCCCTGTTCACACCATAATTGAATTAAAAACTTCATATAAGACTATGGTTCACTGAGTTTAAAACAGTGCAATGTTGCGTGACATCATTAAAACGACTAGGCATCAAGCAAGCAGATGGAATATCTATAAGGCGTTAAAAAGGTAATGAGTGGGGGAAGAAACTGAAGTATCAAAAAAAACATAAATAACTTGTTTTCTTTCATTTGCATCTAGGGATCAAGTTACTAACCGATATAAACAAGAGTGCAGAAAGATATATAGCTACCAATGGCAGAGAGAAGCCAGAGACAAATCACAACCTGCTAAAAGAAAATTTGTCAAGACCAATAGTTCAGATGCTTAAGGGTTCCCCATGGCATTTCAATCAATATCATTGTGAGTTTCATTAAAAGGGTTAGCTTCATAACCTTGAAGAAGAGTCGAAAATCGTTGCCAACTGTAACATCATGAGCCATTACAAGTAAGTGGTTGAGTTTTATACGGAAAGAAGCTGCAGCACTATTCACCATTTCCTCTGACAGAACAAGCTCTGGTAATGAATTCGGCTGTCTGCTTGTAAAGAGAAAACATGTAAGAGATGGGTCACATAAAGAGCAAAGAATTACGAAAGAAGCTAGCGTGGTGAGAAGTAGTGCACACCTATTCCTAAAAGCAGAAACCCGGGCATGGAGGAATGATATTATGATCAAGATCAGTAAGACATCTGAAGAAACAGATAAGAAAGGCAACCCGGAAAGCTCGAATATAAGCCAAGCAACAGTTGATACAATGACAACCCCTAAAGAATGATGTCGTCTCCTCCATAAGAGCAAGTCAGCAGCTGCAGATAAGAACAAAGCCATACAAAATAGTTGAGAGTCACTCTCAGAGCCCACAAAATAGTTGAACTCACGCATTTCTTGCCCAGAGGAAAATGATATCCAGATTTGAATCCATCAATTTCTAATTCAAGATCAAACCTTAACCTAACTTTCACCTGCCAGATTTCTCATCTTGCACGTATGACAAATTCACAACCCGCTAAAATCAGAAACCCTAACTATTCAATGTACTATCTCCAAAATGCATCTTGTGTTCTGTAAATCTGGAAAATTCTCATCGGAAACTACCCAAATGATGATAAAAATCAGAATAGAAAATGTACTTTGCCAGCAAAATCAGAAACCCTAACTTTCCCCAAAGTATCATCTCCAGCACGACCTTCTGGAATTGATAAATCCGGGAAATTCTCATCGGAAACTACCAAAACCGATGAAAAAATCTTAAAGAACAAAAAGAACTCGCCTTTGCCACCGCCCATGAACTGATGAACCGTAGTCTGACGACCCAACAATCGATAATCCGATGAGGATCCTCCTTCATTTCTCCCGTCGCAATCACCATCGATATCACTTGAACTGTCCATCGGAGATCCCAAAAACAGGAATTAAGCAAATTCTCCGAATTTCCAGAAGCCAATACCCGAATCTCGCTAACTCCGGCTTCAAAAGGTGTCGCCTTAAATCTGCGATCTCAGATTTTCTAGGTACAATGGTGCCTTCTGGAAACTAGATTAATCGGAGAATTGACGGCGATTGGTTATGTTATTATCAAGGAGGAACCAAATAGAAATGGCTTTTTACATGCATCCAAATTCAACCATTTTGTTAAATTCTCCGATTCTAGTCAACTTTCTTCATTTCTTTATATTTTCCTTTCCATTCACACTTTTGTCATTCATCATCATCGCATAATATATTTTTCTCAGGAAATAATTTAGCCGTCAAAAAAATATTAAAAATAACTGAAAAAGAAAATTAATATATCATGGCCTTTTGGGCTCAGTAATCCAATACCTCGGCCCATATCTACACATAACCACCATTACATGTGTACGTGTCATACTGTTACTTCTATCTAAAAGTGACAGTCAGTGATTTTATCACTCAATCACATTTTTATTTTGGGCGACCACTACTAACCTTACAACATTTACATAGAGAAGAAGAAAGATTCTCATCAGTATCAACAATGGCGATTCGTTCTGTAGCGAGTAGAAAAACCCTAGCCGGCTTGAAGGAGACATCTTCGAGGCTCTTAGGATTACGAGGGCTTCAGACTTTTACGCTTCCTGATCTTCCTTACGATTATGGCGCATTGGAGCCGGCGATTAGTGGAGAGATCATGCAGATTCACCACCAGAAGCATCACCAGGCTTACATCACTAATTACAATAATGCTCTTGAGCAGCTGGATCAGGCTGTCAACAAGGGAGATGCTTCCACTGTTGTTAAGTTGCAGAGCGCCATCAAATTCAACGGCGGAGGTTTGTCTTACTTTATTTGCATCGAGTTTCTATTTTCGATCTCGATTTTATTGAGTTTGATTGATTGGTTTGTGTTAGATCGTTCTTGATTGGTTTCTATAGGTTTATTTGCAAGCTTACGGCCGCGTGATCAATCGAATTGAGCGAGAGAGTTATAGCAATTGATTTGGTTTTAAATAATGAATCTGATGATTAATTGTGGTGAATTTAGTTTGAAATTCGTATGAAACTTTTCTCAGAGTTAATCAAAGTTTAATCAGTGACGCAAGCTAGGTTGCCGCCTTGCTCGTCTTGAGCTCAGAACCAGTTGAGTTTATTGATAGAAGGAAATTCAGGAAAAAAAAATCGACCTAAAGTTTTGTTTTTTATTCTTTCTTCTTAATGTTATTACAGTTAAAAAAAATACGGGAAATGGATGGAGGTTTATTTGGTAGAGAAATGAAACTCATTTGGGTCTGTTTCTATTGTGCAGGTCATGTGAACCACTCGATTTTCTGGAAGAACCTTGCTCCTGTCAATGTGAGCTAGTGTTTTGAGTTTCTGCCTAATTCTTTCTTTTAGTTGTTCGGCCTTTAATGGTGTCTTTTAAACATATAACAGGAAGGTGGTGGTGAGCCACCAAAAGGATCTCTTGGCAACGCCATTGACACTCACTTTGGCTCCCTCGAAGGTTTGGTGAAAAAGATGAGTGCTGAAGGTGCTGCTGTGCAAGGCTCAGGATGGGTGGTAAGTAGTCAAGTTCCACCTCTAATATATATCCTCAAATCACATTGTTGACTTTGGTGCTTCACTTATAATTACAATGGTCATTGTTCACTTTGTTTCTGTTGATTGATTCAGTGGCTCGGTTTAGACAAAGAACTGAAGAAGCTTGTGGTTGATACAACTGCCAATCAGGTAACTTATCCATGATCAGGAATGCGATATGGATTTGGTCGAAAAGATATTCATAAATATATGTGAGTTATGATGGATTTAAAGAAAAAGAGTTTGTTTGGGTGCAGGATCCATTAGTTACAAAAGGAGGAAGCTTAGTTCCTCTGGTGGGTATAGATGTTTGGGAGCATGCTTACTACTTACAGGTAACAACAATTTTGATCCCTTGAATTAGCTTATAAGATTAAGGCTCTAATCACTCTTTTCCATTTTTGCAGTACAAAAATGTGAGGCCAGAGTATCTGAAGAATGTATGGAAGGTGATCAACTGGAAGTATGCAAGCGAAGTTTATGACAAGGAATGCAACTGAATCCGTTACATGATAACATAAAGAGAGGAACCGGTTCCAGCTCGGCTTTGTTTTAAGGTTGTCTGAAACAAACTTACGATGTCTTTTTACACTTTGAATTAGCTCAACTGAGCTGTGTTGTTGCGATCGTACGTTGTATGACAATAAAACTTTCACGAATAAAAAGTTTTTTTTTGCTGTTGTTCTCAAGAGTTGTATTCGTTTTTATGAAGAAGCAAAATAATCTAGGCCAAGCCTAATCTGTTCTCCCCCAAAAACATCGAAGTAGGGCTTGAATGAATTGTATGTCTACCGGTGTTTTGTAATTTCGTCGTCTCGAAGAACAAATCATTCATTTTCTCTTGTTACATAAAAATTTAATAGTATATGTTTTACGCTCCCTATCTGAAAGTAATGATATAACCACCGAAACCATGTAATTGTTGCAAAAATAATGCACACACGTACTTCGGTGTATAAATACTAGTAGTATATATCATACGTCAGCAGCATTGTGGAAAAATGGACCATAGTCCAGACGCGTTAATTCAGTTTTTATATATTTTGCTCTAACTTCTCATCCTTTAGGCTCTTTCTTGGAACCACCATACAGTTTCCTCGAAACACATACAATGTCAACGCAAATGGTATCCTGACTTTCTTAAATAAAATTAAATAAATATTCTCTTTTCTTTTTACATAATTAAATAAATATTCTAAGGAAATAGAACGAAACTGATGAACATCTATCAAAAAATTATTGATAAAATCATTACAAGATGAGAATCTAAACATTCTTTGATCATTTTAATCAAAAATACCAAACAAAATCTAGTGGATTCTAAACTTCTACTTTAGTTTCTGTAGTATATGTAGCATATACAAAAAATTCTATCTGAAAATAAAATCAAAGAATCTCTATAGAAAGAAAAAAAAGAAGAAGAAGAAGAATTAGGACAGAAAAATCAACAAGATGAGACAAAGAACAGGTCTAAGTCTTGATGTCGTTACTTTTCTTGCTGGGCCCAGACGCCGGACGATTCCCTCTCGGAAGAGCATTCAGCACCAAGGAACCGAATTTACCGGTGACAACTTCAGGAACAAAAGAAGAATATTCCGTCTTCGTCTCCTGCTCCCCTCCGCAACTCACCACTGCCTTAGAAACATGAGGGATCTCTCCGGAGAAGATGACGCCATCGATGGCCGGAAGAAACTCTCCAGGTAAGGTCCTAGCCGTCGATAGAGAAACGGAGATGAAGAGGATAATCAAAAGTAAAGATCTGCTTTGCGCCATTTTTATTAATCTTCTTTTTGTTGACTCGATCTGTTTTTTTTTTTTTTGGTTAAGGAGTCTGCTTGGTTTGTAAAATGAAGTGGGTGAAGATCAAAGAGAGTGTCTACAAATTTATATATACGGAGTTTGTAGAAAGGTCAATGGGAGTTGGAAAACTTACGCGGCAAGTGTCGGACTCTAAAAGAGTTGAAAAGAATCAGTCCTTTCGACTTTACGGTCCAAATAAAATATCATTTTATTTTTTGACGAGTTAATTTCGTTTTTCATTTTAAAATTCTAAACGCAAGGTTAGATGAAAAAAAGCATAAACCACATGATTCGGTTCTCAATTCTATATTTCATTCTTCTTTTCATACACGAAAAATCTAGGTTTCCATTTTGTAAGTTTGGTTTCTGTTTTACAACTCTGTTATTTCTGTTTTCATCCATTAAAACCAAACCTTTTGCCACTAAACTTTTAAAATTTAAGTTAACGTTTTTTGCTTTTGCCACAATTATTTAAGATGTGTTAGCATACAAATGGGGCCATTAATTTTTTTTTTTTTTAAATAAAAAGGAGTTAGAAAACATAGAGTGAAAGAGACCATTGAGAAGTAGAAAAAAACGTTTTATAGATGAGTCCGGCAAAAATATGATATCAAATTAAATTTATGCTGAAACTGATAGAATTATTTTATAGTCCATGATCATGTATTAGTTATTTTAATTTTGAATAAAAACACTCACGAGTTTCATCTTTGAATATACTATATTAATAACAAGAATATCAAACAGGAATGCATCTATTTCTATATGCTTAAAACATGTATTTCAAGACTATTAATTTGTCCAGTTCAAAAACATCCACAAATCAAATCAAAAATTAAAAAAGAAGACAAGATTTACACTTTATTTCATTAATGGATTTTCCAACTGCTACCAATAAAAGGGAGAAATCAAAGCCGGAGCACCGTCACTTTTGACCGTGTCCTTCTTGATCCCCAAGTCTCTCCCATACGCTCACACTCTCACCGTCACATCACACGCACCAAATACACACACACACACACATGCATTTACACTATTAACGTGTGTGTGAACATATATAACTTTTGTCTCCTTTTATTAGATGAACCAATTTTCAACATTAGTTGTAGATAACACGATTGTCATTTATTGGATATTGCGGTACAACTTTATAGACTTTATGATTGCTCAAGATAGTTTCAAATATTATCTTTTCAAGTGTAGAAAGCAGACATATTTTCTTCTTGTTAAATACTTAAAAGGTGTTGAAAAAGCAGTGTTTATAGTTTTTTGACAGATTCTTCAAGTAAAACTTTATGTGGTCGTTGGGCCAACAACACTGACCAAAGAAACCAAAGTATATCGGAAATGTAACAATCATTTATTTACACTAGCTCATTTCTCTCTTACGAAAACTCTCCCAAGATCCGATCACCAATTCAGATGAAGACCAAAGACCAAAGTGTCATGTAAGAACATTGTCCAGTGCGTCACTTCTGAGCTGTGCCATCAATTTACCGAAAGTCAAAACAGTAAAATACTTATCAAGTGTATTTATGTACAGATCATCTTTGTAGACCTTGACAAGAACCACAGGGTTAATGACAACAAGGTGAATTATAGTTTGCATAGAGGTTTTATAATTATCAGTAGCTTTACAATATACAATAGTCCAAACTCTTTATTCGATACAATACATATGCTCTACTGATTTTCAGGTTCCGCGGATGGCCCGAACACGTTCTTGAATCAATTTCCTTTCCCAATCTGCAATGTCCTCGAATGCGTTCTCAGGGAGACTCTCAAAGGGCTCTTTCCAAGGATCGTTCTTGGCCAGATCATATGTTGCGCCGCGGATGGCTCCTTTGTTTGGTCCACATTGACGCTTTGATACCAATGTTTCATAAGCCGTGTTTAGCTGTTTGAAACCGCAGAATCAGATCACAAAAGAAGTTTGAAAGTTTCAAAAGTTGAGAGAGAGAGTTTCGACTTACGTTCATGCCACAGAACCAATACATATAAGCAATCGAAACCGCTGGAGCTCTTCCTAATCCGGCTGTACAATGCACGTAGACTCTTCCTTTACCTTCCGAAACCGCCCATTCCAAAGAAGAAACAGCTTTCGGAAGTTGGCTTCTCAATGAATCTGGATCAAAGTCTTTTGCCTTAACAGAAATGTAAACAAGCAAACCTCAATTGATTAAAATCACGGATTCATATGACTCCACAGGTTGAAACACACAAGAAAATGTTCCTTACGGGCCTTCTCATGTGACGGATTCCGAGCTCCTTACATCTTCTAACAATGGACTCAAGATCGATTCCCCAATACTCAATGTCCTTGTCCTGCTGCAAGTTAAGTATGTAAGCAACATTCTCTTCCTTCTTTAAGTGATCTATGTCCTCAGGTTTCTGTGGCTGTGATCCAACGATCAGTTCATCTCTTATCAATGTATAGTTCATGCCTGAAAAACAGAACAATGACCAAATATCATTAGAAAACATCATCACATATAGAACCTTGGGATCCACACGAAATACTTTCTGAAAACAACATATTGATCAATGTAGTGGAATCACCTATCTACCTTCACAGCTCTGTCAGATACTAAACTGCTTCAATAAATTTTTACTGTTTCAATCCAACGAAGATTCACTTTATGTTTAAATAGAGGAAATAACACACTAAATCCTTGTAATAGAGCTATCAATTAAATAAATCTGTCTCCAAAGGTCAAGAATCTATAACATACAAAATTCTTGGAGCTCTAAATCAGCTTCCTTGACAAAACTCTCTTAAGTCCCATTCTAATTAGGGTACTTTTAGAAATACTAGCAACCGATTGACATAGTCGAATGAACATTTCCGAGTCTTGAGTAACAAGAAATCATTAAATCTAGCACAATTATTGGAAAAAAGAATGTATATACCGAGATCATGATGATACTCATATGGGCTCCTCATCAATCTCTTCATAGCTGTATTGTAATCTTCCATCTTGTTCTTGGAGCTAAGAGAAACCCTATTCGTTCCTGAATTCTCTCCAACTCCACTCCCTGAGATTTTGCAGGAAACTGATACCGTTTTAGTACTCAGATTTCTGGGAAATCTTGGATCAAAAGAAGATTTATTAATCGACTGTATCCAAGAAGTTTTCTCATTTTCTCGGGAGTAACTAGTCACGGAGAAGATGCAGCTCTTGCTGCCAGTGACACTCATCTTTCCTCTCTAATCTATCTATCTCTTTGTTCTCGTCTCTGTACCCTCACCTGATAACAACATTGGAATCTACAGAATATTATTACGTTTTACAATAATGGTCACACAAACCTTTCGCACTAACGAAAACGACAATGTTAGTATTGGGCTTTTATTTATTTATTGGGCTTCCACTAGCCCATTAGATAAAACCCTAAATTTACTTGTGTGCTATTTTTATCAACAAGAAGCAATAACTCTGACGTCTTTTCTTCTTCGCCGGAAGCTGCCAAATCGTCTGCATTCCTTCCTAAGCCGGTGAAAATGGTGAGTTGATCTTATGTGTCGTATAGTCTAATCGAATCTCTTCGATTTTGAAACTCTGTGTATGTTATTCTAGATCATAAGATATAGATGTTATTTGTATTCGTTTTGAAATAGTAATTAAGTTAAGCCTTGATTGGTAGATATGGTTGACATTGATCTATCAGCTGTTTGTTTTCCCTGATTCTGGTCTAATTTCTATTGTTTGAGCTTGTTTCGTGTTTACATGTTTAATGTTCTTTCAACTTAACTTTATTTTGTGTGTGTTTTAGACCAAGAGAACGAAGAAGGCTGGAATTGTCGGCAAATATGGTGAGTACCCGGAAACTATACATTAAAAGTGTAATTATAAACCTTGGCTATAATGCTTTACTCTAAAATATACAACTTTTACTTGGTTAGAAGAATTAGTTTCAGATTATGAAGAGGGAAGTGAAATGTGTCTAATGTAATTAATGGACTTAAGCCTCAAACTGAATCTGTTGAATTTGTGTAATTTGCAAAGGTACAAGATATGGAGCAAGTCTTAGGAAGCAGATCAAGAAGATGGAAGTAAGTCAACACAGCAAGTACTTCTGCGAGTTCTGCGGAAAGGTACTCTCATTACCATTTATCTCCTAAGCAAAGCTGTTTATAAAAAAACACTTGTTGGTAATGTTGATATTGTGATGCAGTTCGCGGTAAAGAGGAAAGCAGTTGGAATATGGGGTTGCAAAGATTGCGGGAAAGTGAAAGCAGGCGGTGCATACACTATGAGCACCGCCAGTGCTGTCACTGTTAGGAGTACCATTAGGCGTTTGAGAGAGCAAACCGAGAGCTAGACCCGTAAAATCACTTACAAACAAAGCCATTTTTGAGAGTTCGTTGAGTTCTTAGCCTTTTGTTTTGTTACGTTCTTGGTGATTTGATATGGATTTGCCCCTTGTGGGTTTTTGCTTCTTTTTCTTCTATTTTCTGTATTCTTATCAATGTATTTTGTTCTATTTGTATTCTTGATGAATAATTATACGTTTTATGTTAATCCAATAACCTAACTGAATCCAATTCAAATACCAAACTTAACTTTACTAATTTTATTTAGTTCACCCTTCCCTTGTTTATTCAATTATGGTTCTAGAGTTTATTTAGTACGGTTGTGCTATGGCTTCTTATCAAAAGACCGGATATCCGTATATTTCATGTGTATAGGAAGCTAATCGTCTTGCTGACGAATTAGCAAACTATGTATTTTGTTTATCTTTAGGTTTTCATAAGTTAGATACTAAAGCGGATTTTGTTAATTCGATTATGTTATAGGATCCATGCCATGTTCGAATGAAATCTTTAATTTTTCTTTTAATAAAAAGTGTCTCCCATCGAAGCACAAAAAAAAAAACTATGTTCAATTCTTTTTTTCTTTCTTTGGTCAGGGTCAGATTAAATTAGTTTATAGATTTTACCGAATATAATACAATGTAAATAAGCTAATATATCATTTACTTTTTGAACACGAAAAGAGTCAAAAAATTTTTTACAGTTTTCTTTATTTTTCTCCCACTTATTTACACTGTTCTTTTCAAAAAAGTCTACAAGAGGAATAAATCAATAATCCATTCACTCGTCCTTTCTTCCTAGGAAAGAAATCTAAAATTCAATAGTAACAAAAATGTAAAATCAAATTTAAAAAAAAAAAAATGGAAAAGAAAAGAGTTCTAAACGGTATCATTCTCACTAACTTTGACAAGTCCATTATTATCCTCTTCTTCAACTTTCCTTTTCAAAAACCCTAATTTCACCATACCTTCTTCTCCCCAGTCCCATAGATGTAGCACAACGTAGGTCCCAATCCCTCCGATCAATCCATACGCCACCGAGTAAGTCAACGGCATCAGAATCATTGTCACGAATGCCGGAATCGCCTCCCTCATATCTTCCCAATCGATTTCCGTCACCGATTTCATCATCATCACTCCCACTAATATCAACGGCGGACCAACCGCCCACGCCGGAATCGAAGCTAGCAACGGCGTGAAGAACATCGCTAGGAAGAAATAAACTGCCACTGTTAACGCCGTAATCCCTGTCCTCCCTCCTTCACGTATCCCCGTCGAAGATTCGATGAACACCGTCACCGGAGATGTTCCTAACAACGATCCGATCACAATCGCAGACGCGTCGGACATAAACGCGAAATACTGTCCGGCGAAATCTCCTTTCTCGTCGACGAATCCGGCGAATCTAGCCATGGAGTAAAGCGTCCCCGTCGTGTCTAGGATATCAACGTATAGAAAAGTCACCAGAGCTTCCCAGAAATGTCCTTTGCTTATCCCGGAGAAGCTCAAAGCTCCGGCTGTGTCTTTGATGACGTGTACATCAACGATCTTTTTGAAATACTCGTGAGCTGCATCACCGGCCGAGGTGTTCGGAAACGCCGTTACCTCGGTGTTACGGAACCACGAAACGGCCGTTACAAAAACGATCCCGTAGATCATAGCTCCTTTCACGTTCTTCACTAAACAATAAGCTATGATCACGAATCCGACTATGCCTAACCAGAACGTTGGGCTCTCCATTCGTCCGTGAAGGCACATAATATCGCCGGAAACTGCTCCGCCGGCGAGTAAACTGACGGTTCCGTTACCCGAGGTCACAACGGGAGCTAACGATACTCGTGATGAGCTTGGACATGCGGCGAGAGTGACGAGAGTTGAAGGACTGTAACCGACTAAACCGATTCCTTGATTGTTCTGTAATCCGATGAAGGCGAGGAAAAGTCCGATTCCGGCGGAGGAGCTGATTCTTACTGGTTTAGGAACAAGTTTAGCGAGCTTTGCTCTGAAACCTATGGCGGAGATGAAGAGAAATATCAATCCTTCAATGAAAACGGCGGCGAGTGCAGTCCGGTATGAGATTGAACCGGATCCGTGAAATCCGACGACGGTGTAAGCGAAATAAGCGTTAGTTCCCATTCCCGGAGCTAAAGCTAACGGGAGATTCGCCATCAATCCCATGATTACACAACCGATTAAAGATGCAGCTACGGTGGCGACGATTAGATCTTTCCGAATGCCTTCAACGCATGCGGCGTAACCGGGATTAACCGGTTCGAATTTACAGGACACGTCAGGTTGGATCAATCGAAGACCCGGTCCGGTACACTGGGAAGATGGGATCGTTGGGTTTGAGCAGAGCGGAACACAATCGGAAACAGAACAAGTTCCACCGGAATCAGAGAGGATAGAGGCGTTGACGGCGAGGATATATGCCATGGTGAGGAAAGTGGCCGTACCAGCACGGAGCTCCGTCGTGAAAGTAGAATTACGCTCGGCGAGTTTAAACCGTTTTCCAATCCGGCTCGAACCGACGTAGGTGTTGAGCCGGTTTAGTAGCTTTGGCTTGGGTGTACTACTAGAAGGTAGTCGTTGCTCCATTAGAGATCACAGGAGGAGACAGAAGAAAGATTACTTAACTTTTTTGGTTTTCCTGGTTTTGTAATTTAGTGAAGAGAACAGGGTGCTTATATATACATATATAGATATAGATTTTATATATATATATGTGAGGAGAGAGATGGTTACGGAGCTTTGACATGATTAGAGAAAATGAAAAAGATTCTGATTAGATGAAGGGGATCTTTAGGATAGAAGTATCTCACATGTAACCATGTGTCCACGATTCTTCCACACTTTTCTTTGTTTTATTTATTTTATCATGTTACGTCATTGAATTTGTAATTAAGGCAAGCGTATTTTCGACGTTTTGGTCATTTAGATATCAAAGAGTTGGTGTTTTGTAATTTTACAAATGATACGAACTAATTATATAAATTTTTATGCTTCTTAAAAGCGTCTTATGGTGGTCACTGACTCACTAATTTTTGTTTTTGAGTTAAAACAAAAATATATAAAAAGAAAAAAATGGGTCGATCACAATTCATAAGTTAATGAAAACTGGATATCAAGCTTTTATTTGTTTATTGTGTAATGTGTAATGTGTATGCACTGTGTGGCAATTGCGGCCGTTACAAGGTAACGTTACAAACTTGGCTACAAAATAGAAATGTGAACAACTCTTAACTAATTCATCTTATATATTTGACCAATTGACTTTGACCTCTCATTATTCTGTATTATTTTTCTTCAAATTTTCAATTAAGATCAAATTTCTCCAAAAAAAAAAAAAAGATATTACAAGTCACAGCAATATTTTTTTCCAATTTTTTGCAAACTAAATTTTGCTAACTTTTTTTCTTTGGCAAACAAAGTGAACAAAAAATTCGTATAAATTATGTTGAAACGCGTTACAAGTCGCAGCAACATTGTTACGTAATGATATGATCATTTTTTGGGTTATATATTGAACTGTGTAATACGATAGTTGATTATATATTTTGCAAGTGGACCATGACTCAATTTGTTGGTGTGAAGTCAAAGATATCGGTTTGACTACAACAATCGAGTATTGTATTGTTTAATCGTACTTAAATTTATTAAAACAATCTCATGAAACTACTATGAATTGTTACTAAATCACAGAAAATAAACTAAAAGAACAAATTCGTTCCACCTACTTTGGATCTAGATATTGATAATTCGACATCACTAAGTACAAAACACTAGTAGAAACTATACATATATTTATCTCAAATTTAAATCATTAACTAGTTAAAACTGTGTCTTCAAATTATTGCATGCATTGTATGAATAGTTGCATTAGTGCTTTACTACTACTCGTTACTTACTAAGAAAACATTTAAAGAACTGAAAAGTACTTCATTTATTTCAAATAATTG
The DNA here is from genome assembly GCA_963667165.1 of Barbarea vulgaris. NCBI lineage: Eukaryota > Viridiplantae > Streptophyta > Magnoliopsida > Brassicales > Brassicaceae > Barbarea > Barbarea vulgaris. The sequence goes on from OY763893.1 coordinate 3,806,898, forward strand.
TATTGTATTTTCACAAGTACTCTTTTTAATTTTTTTTTTTGGGTCAAACTTTCAGAAAATAAACAAGTATATGTATAGTTTCTCAAGAAAATAAATAAGTACGTAACATAATCAATTAAAAAAAAATCAAAAAAGTACTTATTTATTTTCTTGAGCAGCACGTGGATATAAACAAGAAGAAAAGAACTCTTTATTTATTAACAACAGAACATTAATGGTATTCTTCCCGGATCTTTTTAAGTTTTATCAATACGTAAGGGAAAAATAACTACACATCGTAAGACTAAAAGGAAATTGATCATATATTTATGTTTATATTATATTCTCCGATATACTATAGTAGTAGGTAGAGTAATTAAGAGTAGTTCATGAATATATTTGAACGAGAGAAATGAATGTAGATTAATTGGAGCATATCTTTCCGGGGCCATTCTTTCATAAGTGTGTTCTTTGTTAAGAGTGCCAGGCTAATTTTTTTTTTTGGGTCTCACTATTATATTACCAATTACAAATTTGCAATTGATCATCAGTATGATAATTGATAGTATATAATTTGTATTTCAGCATTCGAAAAATCTTTTTTTTTTTTTTTCTTTGCGTTTAGAAGTTCTTCGTAAAAAATATATATGAACCTGGTTATAAAGAACAGTTAATCATCAAATTGCATTCAGTTCATATCTTTAAGTTCGATCATTCACAAGGTCCAAAGAAAGGGTGTGCCGAGATACGAATTAGTCTTAGAATCATAATATGCGATTCTGTTGTATACCTTTTCTATTATGTATTCATGTGATATATTTTATAGTGGAGATGCATATCTGTTTTGTATACTTATTCCAGTTATATTTTTACATGTAATGTATTTATATATCATGATCCAGATGCCCCAGATCATGTGTTACTGACCTTGGAAATTTCCTCACACGTAGGAAGAATTCTTTATTAATTAGACTACAAAAAAACATATATAAATCCTAGAGTTATCTAAAATATACATATAATAATAATAATACAATTTATACAACTAAAATAAAATATACTCCCATTTGTTCGTGAAATCATATCAATTATTGGAAAATAGATTGGTGGTGGCCGACTTCACGTGAGGAGATGCCCTCATTGGACAGTCACTTTGCTATCGGAGTAATAAATTTGCAATTAATAAATACAATTCAACCACTTGACAATAGTTTCATTATACAAAAATTTGGTAAAAGTTCAAAAACATATTTATGTTTCTCGATCATAATTCAACGGCTCCACCTTGTCTGATTTTATCTCGTCCACATAACTAAAGGTTGGTTTCTAGATGATCGATTCGATTCTACTAGTTGTTCAAAAAAAAAAAAAAAAAACAGAGAAATCGATTGTACTAATGATAATTCTCAATATACTTTTTAGGAGTTATGGCTTTTTTATATAGGGTCTGTTCGTTTTACAGTCGCTGACGACAGCGACCAGCAACTGTTCGTTTGGTAGTCGCCGTGATCAGCGACCAATCACATCGATCAGCGATTGAAATTTTCGATCGCTGATATTTCTCGGCGACTGAAAATTTTGATCGCTGAAAAACGTAAAATCGCTGGTCGCTGGAAACGAACATCGCAGCGACCAGTCGCGGCGACTTGTAAACGAACAATAACTCTTATCACTGATCGCTGTCGCTGGTCGCTGATCGCAGTCGCTGTCGCCAGCGACTGCCAAACGAACAGACCCATAGTAAACATATGTATGTAAATTTACTAAATTACTAAAAATATGGAGTATCAATCGTAATCCAGAACCAAGAGACCATCAAGGTCTCGCATATAGCGAGCAGAAGGTGTGATCATTCTTTGTGGATTAGAATCATTCTTTGTAGACATTGTCACATTGATGTACTAAGACACTAAAGATAATTAAGAGATGTACATAATATATATATGTAAGGTCGTAGTAGTCAATGTTAATATTATTCTTAAAGTCGATTCCTCATAGTCCAATTTATAGCCATGTATATCATCAATCTATATCAGGTTGACACCCATCAATGCTGTCAAAAAAAAAATAAAAAATACCCATCAAGTATCGGTCTACCATTTTGTCTCCAAATGGTTATCATTTTATGGGGTGTAATTGTTTTAGCGGTTAATTAAAAAATAATCGATGGTTCCTATACAATAACAATTAAAAATTACTGAATGATGTTTCAGATGTATAGATAAGTGGAATGAAAATTTGAAATTTTTTACAACGTTCATGACACAATATCCTTATATCCCGCAAACCTTGTAATAACATTTTCTGTTTAATCGAATGTTATTTTGTTTGTCGACTATTTTTACTGCATTGATGATTGGTTATTGTATCATTTTCAAATGATATAATACTTACCACGCTAAGATATATAGTATTCTATTTTTTTTTTTTCTTTTTCAAGATATAGTATTCTATCAAACATCAAATTATTACATTATTTTGAATGCTAACAAATTGAATTCCGTAGCAAAACAAAACATTAATAAACCGACCACCCCGACTTAATATAGTTTCTAGGTCGGTAAAAGGAACACAATTCGACATGTTTCCACTTTGTATCCAACTTACATTTATTTTCTTTCGGTTCCTTTTCTATTGGATAAATCATAAATAGATCTTAAACTTGTGGGTCCCTTCCTCCCCTCCTCTCCTCTCAAAAAATAAATAAATAAAGCATTGTTTTTTTCCTTAGAAGAATTATCGTTATTTAAAAAAAAAGAAAAATTATCATTTGTTAGAACATCTCCAACTTTATACATTATTTTAGTGTTGAAACTATATTATTTTAGTATAATTTTAACACGTAAAAAGTTATCTTCTCTCACCATAATATTAAAAATTACACTAAATAATATTATATATATTATTTTTATTATTAAAATAAATAATTGTTTTGATCACTATTTTAATTATATAATTATATTACATTAAAATATCATATTAAAAATATTTATTATTTTCTCATTTTATATCTATTTTTAAGTTATTTTATTCTTTATTTAATTTATTATTTTATTAGTAAAATAAGTGAATAATGTTCTTGTTGTAAATAGGATCATACCAAATTTGGTGTAATACTGTAATATTATACTAAAATGATACAATTTTTAGAGTTCAATTAAAAAAGTTTTGGTGTTTCCTAGTTTCATTGGAGATGGCATTATAAGCATTATATAAAGTCATATATTCGAAGAAAAGAAAGAAATGAAATGAATGGAAGTTTCATGGAAAGTATCGTTCGACCACTCTTTTTGCGCTGTCAGTTTTTTGTTCGCTTCCACATGATCTCGACAACCAACAAGGCACTATCAGATGAGTCTTTGCTTCCTCAGTTTCATCTATGTTTTATATTTTTTTCCACAATTTTCCTTTCTATGTTTTGGTTATAGTCTAAATAGTTACATAGATACGAAGATTAACTACTGATTCAAATAAACTGTAAATGACCAAATCTGTAGACAAGTAAAAAGGAAAAGTTATATCCGGTGTATGCAACCCATCTTACTATCTTAATTTTTTTTATATTTTTTTTACTTTCTACATATACAACTATGTTTTATTAAATCAAGGTATTTTTTTAATGAAAAAATCAAGGTATTACATTATAAGAATTTTTTTTTATATAAAATGGACAAAATGGAATCTGAAAATGGAAGCTGATGAGTAATAGAGAGGAACAAAACAAAGGGAGCATCAAGGAATTGGGCTCAATCAATCACTTTAGGGACTTTTCAACAAAAGCAACCTCTTGGCCTTAAAGTCTTCCTACAAACAATTTATTTGTTGGTCGTATCCTTTCCTCGAACAAAATTTTAAACCAGAAAACTACTAATTCATATTATTATTTATTTTTCTACTAGCTCGATCAATTAAGCTTAATGGAATACTCATTTATTTTCCGACAAAAAAAAAATACACTCATTTATTTAATTAACACTCATAAAACCATCCACATGGTCTTTTTCCTTTAAGCGAATTGGCTAAATGTTTCTTGCAATATCTGTATACTATATAATGGCACAACGAATTAATCACTTAAGATGAAATAAAAGTAACACATACTAGATTTTATTTGAATTACTCCAATGAGATCATCAAATTAATAATTTTAGAATTTTATCATTATTCATAAATAATTAACTGACATCAATTTTGAGCTATATACTCAAAATTATCACTAATGATCTCTATAATAAATCAAAATAGGACGGAAACCTAAAATTAAAAAAAATTAAAAAAAAAAAGATAAAGAAAAAACTAAAATTTAACCTAAATTCATGGGTTGCTTTTAACCTAAATTTTAAGTTTATGATATTATTGTCAGAGAGTGTTCGAAAAATACTACATCAGTGTTCCGAACAATTTTGACAATGGTTTTTGTAGTGCATGTTTATCTATTTTCCAGCGACTGTTTTGCGAAAACGTTTAAAAACATGTCCAAATATGTGAAAACCAACTTTCTACACGAAAAATAGCATTATTTTAGAAAATAATTTAAAAATATGTATGATTAGATGCAGTGGATTTGGGGGAGGTTAAGAAAGCTTAATCAGTGGAGGGATTTGAACTTTTTAATGATGGAGTTGGCCAAACCAAAGTGATTAGTGGCGAAGTGTTGGCCTCTACTTTTTTGCCTCTTGAGTTTGATATTTCTTCTTTTCTAAAACCCACTAAAAATAATTGAATACATATTTGTCACTTGTTAATCATCAATATTTTAGTGAATATTTTAGATTTTTTTTCATCTTCAGTGAATAATATTTTAGATAAGCAATGATACAAACAGCTAATTTTTCAAGACCATTAGTCACTCGACTTGCACCATAATATAATCGAATTTTGTTCTTTGTAGATTTGTAGTTTAGGGCTAAAACAAAGATTACGTTTAAAAAAAATAAAATAAATCGATTGGAATAAATTATTATATACTTTTTCAAGATTTCAAAAAATAACCGGTTGTAGATTCTTGTCCCATTTTCTCTAAAGTGTGTAGGCAACACAAGCTACATATTGTCCTCTTGTGTGTTAGTTGGATTATTTGACTTAATCGAAGATCTCTTCTTTGAAAAATAGATGTGAAGATTATGTGTTTTTTAAATGAAACATATAAAAGGGTTTTCTAAAAAAAAAAAAAAGAAGGGTGAAGCACTAATAATTCGCTAGGATATTACTCATCTTTATATTATTTCATCCAAGTTTACATAACTATAAAGTTTAGATGCATTTTTGTGTATGAATGTGCTGAATTGAATTTGGGCGTTGATGGACAACACTGGCACAAATGTATACTTCGTAAAATAACAGAAGTTGAAAGTCCATTCAATAATTTTAATGCTCCTACCGATACTGTTTATGGAATTTTCTTTTCATACTAATTTTTGGTAATCAATTCGCCTGTCTAAAAACCATGTAAAATTTATACATGGGTTATACAGATTAACTTGAAATATTTTTATTTGTGAAATTCTAAAATAAAAGATTACCTACAAAATTAGTTGATATAAGTGTGTATATATATATATATATATATATATATTTTTTAAAAACATCTCTTTACTATTTTAGTCATTTTTTTTTAGAAATTAGGATACTACAATAATAATCCATCATTTGTAATGTATCAGAATTCAGAACTCACAAGTCATATTGAACAATTTACCTCACACATCTGGCCATATAAGCTATTTTCTCATTAAAAAAAAATGAGTTCATTTAAAGTATGACAAAGAAAGGGAAAAAGTAAAGTAATTGTTAAATGAAATAATGTGGATGACCAGCATTAATTTTAATGCACTAATTTATACAATTGTTTTGTTTTCTTTCTTTCTATATTATCCTCTGTGTGTGTCAAAATCAAGATGATATTGCTGGCTGGGGAAAAGTGGACCCAATAATTTTCTGTTCAAATACGTCCAAAAGTCGCATTACCCACTTAATTCATATGAGAATAAATTAATGGATAAACTAAAGCTCCAATCCAACTGGGTGAGTACAAATTTCAAATTCCTAACTTTCTTATTTGCATCTCCTTTTCTCTTCCCTTTTTACTGTGATCGTATATTATTTTGATTTTTTTTCAAGAAACGTGTAATTAACCTGTTGTAATTTTAATATTTCCGTTAATTTTTTTTGGAAGACCACATAATATTGAATCTTTTTCCAATATTGAAATGTTCATATAGTCGGATGAGAAATAAAATACTTAGGGACGAGTTCTAAGTTCTAACACAAGTTTTTAACAATTTGTACAAATTTAGGGATGCCTAATTCGAATTAGTTTAACAAATTAAACTACTACTACTGGAATTCTAATTTTTGGTTTATCCGTTTTGTTATACCTGAAAACAGGGGAAACTCAAAATAAATTTTAATTTGAGCAAAACATAATTGACATGATTTTTTTATTTTTATTTGGCATAAAATTAAATTTTTCGTTGAACTAAATTATGTTGAAAAAATTTTCAATGCATAAAAACAAAATTTACAAGAAAGCATAATAATAGCTAATGACATTTGGGACATTGGAAAATCTAATCATTACAAGTTTAAGTTATGCACACAATGGAACAAAGAATAAGTCTCTCAAAGAACATTCTGATTATGATTAGTACAAACATAAAAGAGACCCCACTTTTACTTTTCTCTTTAAATAAAACCTCCCAATAAGATGTCGAAATGATTTAAATACATTCATTATAAAAATAAAAATACAGGAGTTACTTTATAAAAGTTTTTGCTATTTATGCGATTCTGTGGAGTACAATACAATTAAGATGGCACATGTCAATCAAATTCGCAAACTGAATCGAAGGCCTTGTTGGATTTTACTTGTAACAATCAAATTGCTCCACTTATCCATTTACCAAAAGGATAACCTCTTTATTTTATTCTCTTATAAATTCGACCTAATATGTAACCAATATCTACATTATAATTCATTTTGTTAGTAATTAGCAGATTTAAAACTGTTTTCTTTCGTTTGTCAACAAAATGCATCGTATGAATTTATATATGGACAATAACATCACTAACTCTAGTTAAATTCATGATTATTAGTATATATTTATATTTTGTCTTGAACACAGTTATATTCATGATTCATAGAAGTCTTTTAAACCTCGAATTATTAATTGCTCGCATACAAAGAAGTTAATTTATGTATCCAAAAAAAAAAAAAGGCCTACTGAAACACAAAATGGGTTTGTTTCAGTTACAAACTTGCAAAAATGGGTATTTTTGTAACTACATTTTAATGAAACACAATGGGTATGTTTCAGTTTCACCACTTTTAGGTTCTACTTTAAAAGTATCTGATTCGTTTAAACAGCCCACCATTGATGCCATTTTCCAAAGCTCCAAGAATGTTTTATTGGGTCCACTTTCCCATCGCTTTCTCAGGAAACTCCACACAACCAAAATTGTACAACGCAACGAGTTAGAACATTGCTCTTGCAACAGCCAAAAACCCAAGAACATATAAGCTCATAATTTCACTCAAATAAATTCGGTTTACATCTAGTATCAAACATATTTATAGACCATAAACACAAGAACTTAAAAGATTATGAACCTAACCTAACTACTATATACCACGATCCAATGCTTAGAATATGGTATCAATGGTTAGCTTTCTTTTGGGTGGTGATTTTTCTATAATTTGTTTCTCGTGCTCCATGAATGTAGAGCCTTTGTTCGCAAATAATCTTCTGAGGTTTATCACCGATAGCTCGTAAAAGTTTCCAACTGCAAGATCAGCCTGAACCAGATCATACCTGCAGATTCGTTTTTGATAAAGTCAGATGCCAGAAATGCTTCTGGTTCCTGAAAAGGTAAAAGAGTAATATATATCTACTTACGCTCGATGAGAACCAATTAATCCAACCGCCATCATTGTACAGTTGTGAGCGGCGGTTATACCCCTAGGATCATCCTCAAACACTACACATTTCGACGGTTTTCTATCCAACTGCACAAAAGTTTAAAACTTTTCAACAACATTTCTCAGAAACTGGCTTGGATTCACATTTGAATCATAAAATTACCTTCACAGCTGCAGAAAGAAACCTGTGAGCTATTGATTCCATACCATCTTCCTCGGAGACCACTGCCTGAAACAGAGAATGAATACAAATTGTCAGCAAATATAACCTTTTATTAACAAAAAGTAATATGATTCTCTAAAGCTATTACTCGCCTGGAAATACTTTTGAAGTCCCATCCGTTCAAGAGCATTGATCATGTTTTTTCGATCAAGATTTGATACAACAGCACAGGGAATACGAGCAGTTGAGACAGCGTCGAGCCAATCTCTAAGTCCTTCTTTTGGTTCTGTGAGCTGAAATGTTGATAGCGAAACAACTCAGGGAACCAATAACATGCATTTTATTAATATAAAGATTGACAAAGAAAGGTCTTACTCTGACAAGATTATCGTAATATATCTCCGATAGCCTGAGTTTCAATCTATCGATTTTCCTTTGTGCTTTCTCCCAAAACAACACCTGCAAAATTTTGGAACCAACCATCAATGAAATCCATTTCCATATGGTATGAATCTAGCAGACACAGCCCTCATTAAAGCTAATTCGTAAATATAAAAGAATACCATGAGACAAGGGTTTGAATTCACAAGAGATATATATGTCATTGCTTGCTTAAAATATCATATCAAAGAAAAATGGAAACTGAAAAAAGAAATCTCAAACCTTAGACAGGACATGATCAGCGCCGGCATGAAGCATCAGTCTTTGGATGTCATCCTCCTCCACAATTTCTTTCCCTGCCAAACAATTTAATGTACATATCTAATTAGAGATATGGGTTGATAAGTACAAGTAAGAATAATTCAATGACTCTGAATTTTAATACATACAAGCAAAAGAGCCAGCACACCATATTATCTCAATAGAGCAGTTCACATATCAGATCTCTACATTAACAAGACAACTATATATTGCAATGAGCACCCAGAGAAATTTGTATACCAATTAAGGATTTGATTGTGTCAAATGCATATTTTTGCATTGGGTTTACAAACAACTGAGGCTGCCTAAAAGAAGGTAATTAAACGTTTGAGTACATTAATATCTCAGGACACTCTCTCAACATTCCTTAAACGGGCACATGGGCAGTACTAAATATAAACGAGCAGGTATTTCAGAATATTTATTTCCACTCATACTTATGCAAAAGAAAGGAAATCATATTAGGTTAAACATTATAAGCAGGAGAACAATAAAAGCTTACCTTCTTCTGCAGCAAGCTGCTTCCAAGCTTCCAACTTAAGACTTCGAGTATCAGCCTAGAAAGTTTGAACCACAAATGAAAAAATGAGAATTTTTTACTCCAGAATCCAAAATTAGGAAGCATGGACCATCCAATTCTACTATAGACCTCCTGAGACTTGACAGCAAACATGAAAGCCTCATCTAGCGAAGCAATTTTATCCTACAATTTTTTACCAAATCAGCCAAATCCTCGTGCCATACAAGAAGAAAAATAAATTGTAGCTAAACTAGTATGCATGGACAACGCAGTTCTATTCTACAACTTTTGAAGTCTACCATAGAATAGGCAGCATCATCTAAACAAACTATAAACCTCATGCCTCACCAGAAGAAGAAGCTATTGTAGGTAATACTAGCTATAAGCTACAAGAACTTCAACTAAATAACTAGCAAACATAAAGATGGTGTGAAAGAATTACCACAACATTGTCCCATGAGAAAATAAGTCCATATGCTTCATCAGGTTTCATTGCGTAACGTATTCTTTGAAGAAACCCATCTTGCAGTTTCTCATTCCAGAAATCCTATTTACAAGCAAAAAAAAAGGAAATCAGATGTTACCTACAAAACAAGCTTATAGCTTATAGCTAATAAAAGATTCATAAACATGAGTAGAGCTCTCACCACATCCACTTTAAGAGGACCATCCTGTCTAAAAGTCTCAAACCCTTCTCCATACTCAGCTCCAATCGCCTAAATATTCAACAAATCATCAATAAATGCTTCAACTTTCCTCTTCTCAATCTATATATTAACAGAAAATTTTACCTCTTGCATAAAGATTTTGTTTGGATTGAGAGGGAATCCATTAACGTCGCCGTTTTGATCAGACCCAGAAGAACTCCTCACTACCAAACGCTGCTTCACCAACTTCGTATCTTTCTGTAACTGAAACCAAAAAAAAAAAACAAACCCAGATATTTAAAATTATACACCATCGATTTCGAATCAAAGCTAAAGCAGGATACTAAGGATGCTTATACAAACCAAGAAGCTGAGATTCGAGGCGAAATTAGAACGAGGAAATCGAAAAGATGGTTCGGAAGAGATGAGCAGAGACGGAGGGAGAGTACTGCATGCGCAGTCCATGATAATTAATTAGGTCGGAGGAGGTTTCTTCGGAATCAGAAACTGAGAAGAAGATGGAAAAAAGCATTCGTTTTTGGGGTAAAGAGAGGTTTTTTAAAATAATTTAGGGTTCGGAGAGACGGAACTATCTATAAGCCTTTGTTCTGCTTCATACGTTTGGAGCCAGACAACGTTGAGAGAGAGAGATGGTGAAAGAGAAAATGCGATTATCCAGTGGATCAAGACATGGATGCCGTTTTAATTTCGTGGTATGAGACGTTCGGTCGTTTTGAAGGGTGTGAAAACAACACGAAGTCTGCATCTGACCATTGCTAACGCTTAAAACTTACTTTCTGGTCAGTGATGACTATGGGCTATAATTGGGTATTAGTTAATTATTACAGATACGAATGTTAATGGGCCAATCAAATAAATACAGATATGGACGTTAACGGACCAATCAAATGAACTATGTATTTATGGTCTTATGTATTTGTATTAGTTTTTTTTTTTTTTTTTTTTTTTTTTTTGTTAACATATTAGTATTAGTTTCATGGTTTAAACAACAAAAAACTTTTTTACCTTTTTCTCATCATTGTTTTTTCGTTCTTATGTATTACATAGTTTTTTTGAATATTTAAAATTTACATGTTTTTTTCTCATTAAAATAATTTACATGCTTTTTCTAAAGTTAGATTTGGTTAACATATATAGAAAGAACAAAATTTACTCTTGTTAAAGATTTTAAGATACAAATACGTAAAAAAAATATAAAAAAAAATCAAATAAGATTTTAATATGAATTTCTTTTAAGATTTCCGATTATTAAATATATATTTCCTTGTTTTTCTACAGCAAGTATATATTTCCTATAAAGAAATCATACAATAGTGACTAATTTACCACAAGCACACACATTTATTCTTACATATATATATAACGTAACACTGGTTTTATATCCTTAGCTCTCATATCCCTAAGTAGTTTTTATATCTCTGAGTTTTTTTTTTACCGATTTTGGCCACTTCTATAAATCTAAAATTCTATGAATAACGATTACTATATGCACTCAACTTACTCTAGTTTTAACGTTGTAGATATAATATTCTCAAGTATTAGCGTAGTGGAAGGCAGGGGCGGATCTAGGATTAAAATTTGCCAAGTGCAAAATAGTATTTTTAAAAATAAAAATTAATAAATGGAGAGAGAAAGAGTCGAACTCGGAAAAAAGATAGTTCAACAGTCATAAATTATCATTTGTGCTAGCAAATCTTCTTAGATAATACATAGAAAAACAGTATATATTTAAATTTTAGGTAGGTCAATTGACCTACCCTTTCCTTTAGTGGATCCGCCCATGGTGGAAGGTAGAAGAATATGTTGGAGCAAGAAGCCATCTCGCATGTGATGATTAACCAAAAGATTTCTCCACATGTTGTGGTGCATCCGCAAAAGTATCCATGCGCTGATTGCACTTTGCCATGTGATCTTGTTGTAGTTGGAGAAGGCTGTATTGTATATGTCGTTGCTAAGATTCTCTATTTTATCGAATATTCGCTATAATGTTTTTGGACCTTCGAAAAATAATTTTTTTTTTTTTTAATTATAAACTCGAAAGTCAACCGAAGATATGAGATGATGAATTTCTTTCTTTCTCATAACAACTTCATAATCGAACGGATCACGGATGGAATTAACACCATAAATATTTTAAATGCATTAACGATTTGTAAGCAAATGTATTCTCCAAAGGTCGAATCCAAATTACCTGATATAGAAAACTCTAAATGCATAAATAAACCATTAGATAACTCGACATTAATATAACACGTTAACATGTGAGAATCTCGGTGTGATCGAGATCGTTATAAACTATGATATTTTTTTCCCCATTTGCTCCGACTCTTGGAAGGTGGGAAGATTTTTTTAATTAAGCATATTGGTGGTATATATACAATCACAGCTAACTGTCTCTTTATAAATTATCAAAAAACACAAATTACAATGTGGAAAACGTATGTAGTAAAACGACCTTTTAAGAAGAAGAGTAACATATAATTCTATTCGGAACAATTAGTGAATGATTAATAAATCTGGTAATATATGCGAAAACGTTATAATGTAGTATATTATTTTCGATTTTATTATTTTGGGTGTATAATTGGGACTTTTATATGGCGGCCTGATCAATGCTAAGTTAACTGCTACCAAGAGAAAAAAAAAAGAAAAAAAAAAAAAAAAAAATCTGAGACTTGTCTTCCTCAACGAACAATCTTATGTTATTCAAGTTCACACCAGAAGCTTTCACCTTCTTCAAACCCGCGCTTATTTGGTTCTTCTTCAAAGTCTCCTTTTTGAAAATTCATCGTCTGAGTAAAACCTCTCTTTCTTTTCTCTGTAACTGCAGCGGATTCGAATTCGATTCAACGAGTTTCCAAATTAGGGTTTGATTCCCATGTCTTTTCATATATATTTTTTGAGTCAAATCTGAAGACTTGGTTCGTTTTTAATGTGTTGAGAAGCTTCGTCGGCAAAGTAGAATCTTTTTTTTCTCCTTTGAATCAAATTCTTCTTTCTGGGTTTTATATTCTTTGCCAACAATGTTTAAGCTTGCAAAGCATATATGCCTTTGAGTAGCTTTATCCACACGAGATTTGTTATTCAATAGAGAGAGAGAGAGAGAGAGAGAGAGAAATGGCATCTAATTGTGATGGGAATTTGAAAGCAGAGATTGAAGAATATAATGGTTCTGGGAAAACTAGGGTTCCTCCTTGTCCTCTTGATCTTTCAACATCTAGAAGAAATCTGATTGGTGATGGCAAACCTAAGAGATGGTCGATTAGTGCTTTGCCTGATGCTTCCAGTAGAATCAAGCTTCTGAAATTTGGTTCTCCTTCTGCTAAATTCAAGAAAATGGCTGAGGATAGAGATGAGGTTTCAAGGTCAGTTAATAGCTCAAGCAACGGCAGCAGCCATAATTTCAGGGAAAGAATCAGTGGTGTGCTTCACCGGAAAATTGATTGGAGTTCTCTGATGAATATGGGGAAAGAATGGATTAGGAATCCGATTAACATGGCTCTCTTTGTGTGGATACTTGTTGTTGCAGTCTCTGGTGCTATTCTCTTCATGGTTATGACTGGTATGTTGAATCATGCTTTGCCTAAGAAGTCCCAGAGAGATGCTTGGTTTGAAGTTAACAATCAAATCCTTAATGGGTTGTTTACTTTGATGTGTCTTTATCAACATCCCAAACGGTTTTATCACTTGGTGCTTCTTTGTAGATGGAATCATGCTGATATTACAAAGCTTAGGAAAGCTTATTGCAAAAACGGGACTTATAAGCCGAATGAATGGATGCATATGATGGTTGTTGTTCTTCTGCTTCACTTGAATTGTTTTGCTCAGTATGCGCTTTGTGGTCTTAATGTTGGATACAGGAGATCTGAGAGACCTCCCATTGGAGTCGCTATTTGTATCTCTGCTGCCATTGGAGCTCCTGCGGTTGCGGGTTTGTACACTATACTTAGTCCACTTGGGAAAGATTATGATGATTCGAATGAAGACGAGGAGAATCAACTGCAGCATGAAGAAGGGTCTGTGAATCGCCGGGTTACTTTAGAGAGGAGATATTCGTTTGCTTCTGCTTCCACAGGGGTCGGGGATGAGATGGTTCCGGTGAGTGATCCTCAATGGAGTGGTGGAATTTTGGATATTTGGGATGATATTTCATTGGCTTATCTTTCTCTTTTCTGCACTTTCTGTGTCTTTGGATGGAACATGGAGAGAGTTGGGTTTGGGAACATGTATGTTCACATAGCGACGTTTATTCTCTTCTGTTTGGCACCTTTCTTTATATTCAACTTAGCTGCAGTTAATATTGATAATGAGACGGTTAGGGAGGCGCTTGGGATATCTGGAATCCTTCTTTGTGTGTTTGGTTTGCTCTATGGCGGATTCTGGAGAATTCAGATGAGGAAAAGATTCAAATTACCGAGTTATAAGTTCTGTTTCGGAAGACCTGCGATTGCTGATTGTACACTTTGGTTATTCTGTTGCTGGTGCTCTTTAGCTCAAGAAGTCCGGACTGCAAACTCTTATGAGATAGTGGAAGACAAATTCTGCGAAAGAGCTCAAGGGAAGAGTTTGGTATCTCCTTTGCCTCGTGAAGACGGTGTGTTTGATCCTCGGTTTGGCCTTGGGAGCTCCCCGAAGAACATAAGCGGGGCTAGTTCTCCGAGTCCGAGCAGGTTTTGGAAAGAGGTACATAGTCCAAATGTACAGACACCTAGAGAAAAAGATGAAGGTAAAAGCGAGGTTGCTCTGACTCCACCTTCTCCTCTGTTTATAAACCGAGAAGCTTGATTTGAACGACCGTGCAATCCTCGAATCCACTGGTAATTCTCCTTCGTTTCTCTTCTGGTGTTGTATGAATTTGAGTTGGGGAAAACTTTTGAATACAAGTCTCTTTGAATGCTTTACAAAGATTGATGAAGCTGGTTTCTTCAGATGAGTTATATACCATTTCAGTTTCTGGTTTGATGTAAATTTGTCTGTCATGCCTCAGTAAGACTTTTGCGCCATGTATGTACATTTGCAGGCTTTGCTTTTTACTTCTAATTCATGATTGGAACCTGGAGGTTTTGAGAAGTTGTTGGCTTTTGTAGTAAAAGTCTGAGGTAGATTCTCAGATGAACCAAACCTAACAGAAGTCTTCAAACTGAATCAAATCAACCGAAACAATTTTGGGTTTCGTTATACATACTTGAAAACAAAACAAAAACTCATATACCAAATGGTCCAAATCCATCCGAAAAGACGAATGTTCACCCTTAGTTATGGTATTGACTTTTTTTTTTTTTTTGGGTTAAATTTAATGCAAAGTAAAAAAAAAAAAAAAAAAAAAACTGAATATCCCAACTAAATCCAGTTCAAATACGTAGGCTCAGTGGATTAAATAAGGGTGATAATGGTGTTCTTCCACTCCTGCTTTAGACGAGATGTCAACAAATAGTATAAAACTTAAAACTATTATACTGTATATGTATGATGCCCCAATTTGTCAGTTTAGAGAAAGATCAGTATCAGGATGCAATCAATATATGAATTAAACGTCGCTGTCTTCAGAGTTGTTTTCGTGGAGAACCACATCACTAATCCACTTATGTATTATTATTTGTTTATACAATCAACTTTTTGTATTTTCTTGTGTAATCAACTTTTGATAAACAAAAATAAAGCTTTATATTTAAAAGTTTGCCTTTCTTTTTCTTTTAAAACTCTGTATAATTATCAAAAGAGGGTTAGGTTACGACAAAACAAAGTCGTTTTTCATTATAAATGAAAGTCGTAGTCTTTTTTTTTTTTAATCCAATCAAATTCTTTACTTTATAGTTGTTAAGTATTTTAAAAACTGTATTAAAGAACAAAAATGTACACAAAATTCTATCTTCTTAATTTCTATTTCTGCTCGACATAAGAAAATAATATCTTAGCTAAAAGAACTATATCCATACTAGAAACTAATATCTTTTACCAGTTTGAATTTTTTTTATGTCATTACAAATATAATTCAATATTCTAGAAAAATCTCTACTTTGATTTGATTCTTCTTCATCTTCCATCTCCCTCTCTGTTCACTGTCAATGCTTTCCTCGAGCATCGAACTCGACACGAGTAAAGAACTTAATTAGTTAATTAGCAGACCAGACGAGCTACATGAGGTTAGCCTCTACTGCTATTATACAGTCTCCTTTTTTTTTTTTTTTTTTTGTAAAGCAAAATATACGTATAAATGTGTTATAAACGTGTCATGGGTTCAGACTAGATGGCGCCATAGGTGGCCATTCTGCTGTACGTGGACTCTCTGCATGACACGTGTCAAGGTGACCATGCATTATGCTGTTTTTTTTGTTTTTTTTTTTCACTCAATGCATTCTGTTGTCGATGATGAAACTTCTGTGATAGGTTGGGCCGACCAAGTACCAACACACTCGTTGAACACGTTTCTCTGCATTTTTCTTAATTACTCTACCAATAGGTTACTAAAATAAAATATTACTGTAATAATCATTTTCTTATTAAGGATTAAATTATTCAAACTTTTTAAAATAGTTCTTCCAATAATATGAGCATAGAAAATTATCAAAAATCAAATGATTATTTTTCTTTGGAAGTCATTATTGAGAATCATTTCGAGACTTGATTAGTTATAATAGAAAATTTAAACAAAATCATATGTATTAATAGTTTCCTAATCAAATGATATGTATTATTTAAATACTAGCTAAAATGTGTGTTGTTAGTTTAATTATTGTTCATTAGATTGTAATAAAATTAAAACTAATAAAAAAAATCCAAATCTTTACTTAAACAGTAAATAATGCCCTTAATATGTAGTGTATTAGAGATCAAATTCTGCTATCTTAAGTTTGAGGGTAAATAAATTTCAAAGAAAAAAAAATCCAATTCCTTCTCAAATCGACAAAAGTCAATAGATATTTATCTACCCATTAGCAAACTCAATTAACCTAATAAATAATTTACCTAATAGGACGGTTGGGACATGCATTAGCTGGCTCGATGTTTAAGGAACTTTATCTCCGGGTCCCACAAGTCAGTTTAACCCAACAGAAGAACAACACGTGTTAATCTAAAGAAGAAAATCCGAAAACCAGAAAAATAGGATGGGATGCAGAGAATAAAATCCCAAGCCCATAGCCTGCGCTGTATAAATCCCCCCCCACATTGTCCCATATTTAAAATAGCAAGCACAAGAATCATTTTCTTCTTCTTCTTCTCCACAAAATCGAATCCTATCCATTTAGTTTTTAAGTTTTAGATTCCAGAAATTTGCCAAGAACTGGATACTCTGGCGGATTTAGAGATTAAGAACCGAGACGTGGTTCTGAAACTGTATGACGCCCTGAGATCTCGAGACGTTAAATCGGTGCACCAGATCCTTACCCCTGATCTGGAGTGGTGGTTTCACGGCCCTCCGCCGCACCAGTTTTTGATGCGCATCCTTACCGGAGGTGTCTCTCCGTCTTCTTCGCCGTTCGAATTCGTCCCTCTCTCCGTCGTTTCCTTCGGTTCGACCGTTATAGCCGAGGGCTGCGACGCCGCTACCTCCATCTCCTGGATCCACGCCTGGACCGTCGCGAATGGGATAATCACCCAAGTCAGGGAGTACTCCAACACTTCTCTCACCGTCACACGGATCGGTAACGTTGTTGCTGGACGACGCTCTGCTGAGATTGCGCCGTCGCATTGCCCCTCCGTGTGGGAAAGCCAATTCTCGGGTCGGGCCGGTAAATCCGTACCGGGTTTGGTTCTGGCGATTTGAGGTTTATTCGGTTTGTTAAAGTAACAGCCACGTCAGGGGAATAACTAAATAAAGGCTGCTTACGTGTCATTGTCTGGTTGGTTTGTTTGTTTATGGGTTGAAGGATTTGTGCTGTTTTGGACGCGGTGTGGGCTGTGAGAAGCTAAGGTCGCGTTTTGGCTTTGTCGCTGGTTCTTCTTTGTTTGATATTTTATTTTCTTTAATTGCTTTAAAATCGTGCTTTTGTGTGTTTAGTGGCATCAATAATGGGAATACCCATTTTGACTTGTCACGTTGCGTCTGATGTAACGTTTGGTTATATTATAATAAAGAAGTGCTTTTGGGATATTATTATATTTACAGTTCTATCTTCCAAGCAAAAGTTCTGCGTTTTTTTGGGTCATATCTTAATTGAATTTACCGTGATTTTGTTTATGTTTAGCTTTACTTGTTTTGAAGTTGATTAACCAGTTGAGTTTATCAACGTAATTTGATTAACCAATTTCCCAGAAAATATCAACACTAATACCTCTTGTTCTCTTAATAATGTGTTTCATAAGAAATTAATCTCTCAGACTTGGTCTTACTTGGATTAAGGAATTGTAAAACCAAAACAAACTGTATCAAAAATTTAATTGGATTTAGGTTTGCGAATGTACATCAATATTAAATCAAATCAGTGCATAACAATTTACTTTGCTTAACAAAAAAAAAAAATTACTGTTTTGACTTGCCGTTAGATTTGATAAGTTAGAGACTTAAGAGTTCGGTTTAGCTACTCCTATGTCCTATCTAAGATCGCTTATTTTAGGGAGTTGGATATGTCGTAGACTCGTAGTAGTTTTTTTCTTATTTTTTTTCTTTTTGGAGTTTATAGGTTTTACATCTTGTCTTTATTTGAAATAAACAAAATCAAAATATTTAAATGTAATATTTTTCAACGGCATTCGTCAAATGTAATCGTGAACGTAAAAAGGAAAAATAAATCGTGAAAAAGAAAGATTCGGAGTGGGAAGCAACGAGGAAGGTCACTCATGCGTCTTTACGTGGATGTGGATACCCATTTAATTGGCATGATATATCTTTTGGCGTCGTATGGTCAATATGGTGTGACGACGATAGAAATATACTAACAAAACAGAACTAATAAATAAATAAATAAATAAAAACACATTAACTGCTTAATAAAAGTCTACATGGGCGTATAATATTATATTCTTTTTTCTTTAACTTAATCGTGATGCAGTGACGCAAAAATTGACATTCATTGAACTAGTTGTGTTTCCGATAATGTCTCATTGAACTAGTTGTATTTCCGATAATGTCCCATTGAACTAAAGTATTAAATGATATATGTATGTTATCCAAAACTCAGTTTCGACGAAATTTTTTTTTTTTTTTTTTCCCGGGTCATATACACGAAAGCTTATAAGTTCAAATATCTTCGTATTTGAAATACAAGTGATTATTATCGATTGTTTTATTGGTGTAAAAACTTTTTACAAGTGTTAAAATATAGACAAACCTCACACACACACACACACAAAAAAAGAACAAAAATATTTCTTATCAAAAAAAATATATACAATATTTGATATTGATATAATGATGTGTATTGTCCAACCATTTACCTAGATCACTTGTTTTTTTCCATAAAATGTAAAATGAAACCTTTTGAGATCAGTAGAATATGTCCTAACGTAGATTGGAAGTATCATCTGCGATTACAAGTAACGCAATGACAAATGCAGAATCGACATATGGATTAACTCTCACTTTGAAACTGTATTTCCCAATTATAAGTCCTCCCCATGAAAAATCATGAACCACCTGCATTTTAGCCCTCATATATCAGATATTTGAAATGTAAAATTACTACAGTTTCTCCAAACACAACGCTATATAAGTATATATGGTTGCACTTGCAAGTGGTTGTTAGCTAGAGGAATGAATTAAAAAGAAACTAAACACCATGACCAAATCTACCGAATATTATTTGAATCATCGAACAAAGCTCCTTAGTTTGATCAATCAATTACTTTCAGCAATAAGTAAAATAATGTAGGTATGGTGACTTACCTCAGCAAGAAGAGTATTATGAATTGGTTCAAAGAGTTTGAAAGAAGAACCGATATATCGACCAAATGTTCGAAAATCTGGCTCGACACTTGTCAAAGGTTGTTGTGGCGGTAAAGAGACATCAAGTGATGTTTTGAAGGATAATAGATTTGGTTCCCTTGCTGAGAATAGAAGATCCTCTGATTCTGTGCTTTCTCCTTTGTATACTTCCCATTTGTATCTCATTCTTACAACTCCCTGAAACATAATACACTTGTCCTTTAACACGTGAGTGTATAATTAATTGGTCATGAAATAGAATCGATTTTACTGTCAAAAGAGCATAAATCAGTCTACAGTATCAAGTAAAAATTTTAATGTGTATATAATACACATATAGACGCTACTAAACATTACATTTTTGTACTGTTGAAAAGAATTAAAAGACAAGAGTTGGCAAAAAAAAAAAATGGTATATATTAGGCCATTTACCACTATGCCGGTCTATTGACATCTACCAATAATCTAAAAAATGAAATTAGGCGTTACTATCTTGTTAGATATATGTGTAAGATGGGTTCTATATACAGGACAATTAGGTTATGCAGCCAAATTTTCATTAAGAAAAGATTCTTATTATATACACTTCGAAACAACGAATTAATGTTTTAAGAAAATTAAAAGTGAACACCTCGAAACCACGTTGTTTAAAGAAACTTTTAATAAGTCGTCCCATCAAAACCCGAAACTAAAACTTCATATACCAAATTAACATGTGATGATGATCCTCAACAGCACAATTAAATGATTTTGTAGAATTATAGAGGTAATTAATGAAGTGTGTGACCTTGGTACGCATGGAGAGAAGAGGAACTCCGGTGGCATCACGGAGGACACGTTTACGGCGGATGTTCCAAATGCCACCGTCGACGGTGAAGATGAGGTTGTCAGAGAGATCAAAAACGTCATAACGATCCCTTTTCAGGCTCTCTCGCCGCCGTCTCACCACTAGCTCGGTCGTATATGGATTACAAAACATTTCTCCCACAACACTCACCATTATTTTTCCCAACAATATTTGTTTGTGAACAAGTCTGTTTGATACAAGAAATCTAATTAAAAGATGATTCTATATATCAAATCAAAGGACCGCACTGTCTTCTGATTTTTCCTCGATTTTAATATGTTAATTAAATAAAGAACAGAATAGTATAGTTCATTATATAAAGTCGATTAACGCGGTTCTTACATTGCTTGAGAGAGAAGGAAAAGATTATTCATTAACTCTTATTAAAGTATTTTTTTTTCGGTTTTGTGAATGTGACACGAAGAGGAAATATGGTGTTCTAACTATTATTTTATTAAAGCTTATTGATCATGTCCAAATCCAACTGTCTCCGTAGTCAGTTTTCTTCGTTGACTAAGATTAAAAAAAAAAGAGAGTACATAATTTATTAAGTATTGATTATTGTTCTTAAAGTCTGACAATCAATAATGTTCAGAAGATCAACTTCATCAGTTATTGTTGATGGGCGTACGTATATGTTTGCTAATTTGTTATTTTTCTTCTCCTTGTCTAGTATTATCTTTTTCCCTTTATTCGTGAAATGATGTTCTTCCATAATTTTCTTTTTATTTTTCTGTTAAAAGGCTTCCAAAATTTTCTTTCTGATTAGAAAAATGGACAAGCAAACACAACAAAGTGTTCCCAAGTTCTTGCGATTGAAATTAGATTCTTCTCTAAACAAAAAGTAAAATATATATTTAGGAAATCCTAGTATAGTATGCTTTAGATTAAAAAAAAAAAAAGTTAAATAGAAAACATAAAAATATATTATTGATTGTGAAATGGAGAACAACCACACATGACATACAATGAGGTAAAAAAAAGAAAAAGAAAAGAACAACCACATTAAAAAAAAAAAAATAAATAAGATAAGGTCTAATTAAGATCCCATGATCCTGATGATTAGAACTTAATAGCCAAACTAGCTTTATTACAAAAACCACAAGTTTTAAAGCACTAATTAAGTGCTTCGATAAGCTTGACGTTCTCAATATGGTTTAGAAAGATGTAATATCGTTTACCTTCAAACGCTTCCATTCCTTGGATTTCAAGTCTCGTGATGGTTTCCTTCTCGGTATTGTAGTAGTAAAGGTATGAAACTGGATCTACATATGGATAGTACGGGGACAGCACAATCTCATGTGTACCGATCATTCCAGCAAAGCTTAGCTCGGTCTCTCCAACTACAGTCTTCCACAAAGGAGGCAATGCGTAGACATGCTTCGACCATTCACCTGTTTCGGCGTTTTCCAAAATCCACAGCTCAAAACTTGTATTCTTCCCGCTAATACATTCAGAGTCACCACTTATCAACAAACCTAACTTGCCATTGTAGTTGATGAGAGTTGTTGTTTTACGAGGCAGTGCTCTATCGAGTTCCATATAGATGAAAGTCTCAGCTCTAACATCAAAACAAACCACCTTAGTAACCTGACCTCGAGGATCTCCTTTGACGGAAGCCATATAATGCAACACACCATTAATGCATATCTCCTTACCTCTAGCCATATGGAGTCTGGGACAATCGATTGATCTCCATGAGAGTCTCTCAGTTCCTAGTGTCAGAACTTGATACTCATTACAGTAACAATAAGCATCATTATCTTCTTCATCATCCTCATCCTTATCCCCATATGAATGAGTCATAGACAATACCTTAAACTTTTTCTCGATCGGATCATACCCCAAACAGGTCATCAGCCAAATTTCATACTTCCTTGACCTCTTCGCTACGGGTAAATGTATATAACTGACACTGGGAACTTCCCTGTGCCAAAGATCGGCTCGTGTCTATGACAGACCAAGCCGTTGACAGGAACACAGACTTCATCGGATCGACTGACATGTGTAAGATGAGTAGCTACTATAGCAGACGAGCTCTCATCAACGTTTTGAGACTGATCTGCAGAGAAGAACAAGAACCCATCGTGGTTTACGCATGCGAACAAGATCTTCGGGCGAGCATAAGATTTCATCAAGAATCGATCAGTGAAATCCTTGCGGCGAAGTGCGTAGGCACAGATCACTGATAGGCAACGGAATCTCCCTACAGACATGACATCGCCGGCAGTCTCGAGAATATCTCCAGAACGAGATCCGTCGGGAGCTTCCATGAGCTTTGGCCATCCTCATATGAAGTTACCGTTCTCGTTTTGCGTGAAAGCTTGAGAAGATCCTCCGAGAAGTACTGTAGCCGCTGTAGTTTCTTGATAGGCTTAGCCGCCGTAATTGCTCGTGATTCCATGGTGCAGTGAACACCTAGGTTTTCCTCTAAGTCGTCATAACAAAGTTTAAAATGGCTGTTTATATAAAATTTGTTTCCACTAAAAAAGAAATAGCTTCTGTAAATAAGAGAAAATCCATTTAGTTCAAAATTAGGGCCTATATATTCGAGGTTTGGTAAAGATGAGATTTTGTATTCTGTGGCGTGATCTGTATTATGAAAAAAATCTGGAAACATGAAAATATAAGGAAACATGATTTGGTTAAAAGAGAAGAATATATCAAATTCAGATCACATACTACATTTATTCCCAGTAACATATCTCAGGATTTGTTTGCTGACTTTGACAGTTTGACTTTATATTAACAAAGTTTGATGACCAACAAAAAAAGACTACATGGTGAACATATGTAAAATATAATTCACACACTCTGTTTGTTTTTATCAACCAAATCTTTGTCGCTTTTTCCTTCTATATATGTGTGTTTTAATATATATTTGTTTTTGAAAATTATATATATGTAGAATATAATGTATACATTAGTATATTTTGTGTTTTTTTTTTTCCCAAGTATCAAAGGGTGTATTCAATCAAAAATTTAGAATGATTTGTATTACCCTAACAAACCATATGTTATTCAAACATAAATTTTGAAAGGTATTTTAAAATAAAATATTATTAGACTAGTGATTTAAAAATATACTATCAAATATACTGTTATTAGAAACATTTGAATTTGTTTAAGTGAGATTTTTTAGTTTAAAATATAAATATCCAAAAACAGTGTTTCCAACAATTGCAAATTTGATTCTATATATACTAATCACTAATCCAATAACATTTAATTTTATAAGATATATTTTTTTAATTTAATACAAAATCTCTCTAAACTTTTGATTGGATACACTCTTTAGATAAAATTTTAGCTTACAACCACAATTGCTTTTTTTTTTTTTTTTTTCGGGCAACAGCAACCACAATTGCTCTAGTGTCAAGTAGGGGTGGGCATTCGGTTAAACGGTTCGGGTTCGGTTCGGGAAATTCGGGATTCGGAAAATTTGGTTATGTAAAATCAACTCCAAATAAGAACCAAACTTAATTCGGTTCGGTTCGGTTCGGAAAATTCGGGATTAGGAAAATTTAGTTATACAAATATTAGGTCCGAATAAAAACCAAACTTAATTTGGTTCGGTTCGGTTCGGTTCGAGATTCGGTAAATTCGACTTATTGTGGTTAAAGTTTTATTAATGTTTGTTTAATTTAAACATGAATTGTTATAATTTATTTTATTTAATCTGATTAAAAATCTAATACCATAGAGTATAAAAGATCATCAAAACATCCTTATGAATTCTAAAATGAAACAAATCTTATAGTCTCTAGAAAAAAATTTTACACTAAAAATTGAACGATAAGCAATATTTAAAACCAAAGAAAATTCTTAAAGATTAAAGAATAAATCTCCTATTTTTTTTTGCATTTCCAAATGCTTCTATTCCTCCATAAAAACCACTTCTGATTAGAATCCATCTAAAATTTTATATTATATATTACATAATAAGTCAATACTAAAAACTATAAATCATATTTAGAATTTAATTTCGGTTAACCAATTAATCAATCGGGTTTCGGTAAAAATACCGAACCAAACCAAATACCAAATAAATTTATAAATATATCCAATTGGATTATTTAATTAATCTGATTCGGTACGGTTTAATACCATTTAGTACGGTTCGGTAAATTACCGTTCGGTTCTATCCGAATGCCCACTCCTATTACATACTATATAAAGTTGATCTCCCGTTCTTACCTGAAAGTTAGGGCAACGTATATCGGAGGTTCGTTATAACTTATATCTGACTGTTTCAAATATCTGGTGGTGATTTGTATAAAAATCTGGAAATATGAAAGGAAAAAAAAAAAAAAACATGATTTGGTTGAAAAGAAGAACATTTGAAATATAAAAATATTACATGCTGTATCTTTTTAGGGTTATTTATTTAATCTTTCAATAATGTCCGTGCATAAAAAAAATAAACTATAGATTAATGTTATAAATAGATGAAATTATAGAAACATGTCCAAACTAAAATATAGTTGGAAATTCACCACTAAATGCAACACATTTTTCATTTAAATCTGTTTTAACTTTTAACTTTTTACCACATTAATTAAGAAAACACAACTTTTTGATAAAGGAAAAAAAACACCAAAATGACACGCAACGTGTATCAAATTGCAGAACAGCGCAAACAAATGAATTTTTTTTTTTTTTTTTTACTTGTTGAAAAATGTATGAATCTCTTCCATTTGATATAGGGCGGCAAACTATATGAGATTTCAATACTTTCTCTTTCGCTACTTTTAGCGAAACCATCGCACCATACATCTTTCTCAATGTCAACATCTATTTACTAAACCAGCAGTTAGTTTTTGTATATATATTAGAAAAAGTAAAAAAAAAAAAAACCAATTTTGTTATTAATTAGGTCCATTAACCGTTTATATATATATAAAAAAAACAATTCAGAAAAAAAACATGTCAAATTTTTTTATTGTTTCAATTCGTTTTTGATGACCTTGTTTTACATTTCGGATTAAAAAAAAAAAAACCATTTTAAATGCAGAATATAAATGAAAATGATGGTAGCAATTATATTTTTTTTAAAATATATTTATGTCAGGATCTTTAACAAATCTTTTACAAACTCTGCTTTATTAACGCAGAGAGCATTGACGTGATGGCCGTGCAACTGCAACGTCTCCCTGCATCCTCCGATAACTGATATTACGAAAACACCCTTATCTTTTTCCGTTTTAGTATCAAAGCCCGAAAACCCAAAAGGGTATAATGGTCTCATAAATATTTCTTTTTCGCGCTTCTTCAGTCCCATTTTTCTTGTCTCTGAGAAATTGCAGCGTTTCTGCTACTGCGTTTTAGTCTACCCTTTCTTTTAACTCTTCTCTATCACACAATAATCCATTTTCCAGGTAAAATTAAACTGATGCAAACCCTAAGATTTTAGATTCGGATTCAATTTTCTCTGTTTGATTTCCTCCATCTCATGCATTTTCTCGAGTGAAATTTGCAGAAATCTGAGTCTTTGAAGATTTTCGAAAGCTTCGTCTTCGTTTTTTTCGATCGCTCAGGTAAGGGAAATTTCCTCTCACTTCATCAGATGTTTCCTGTAAAATTTGCTCGAGAAACGTGCTCTGTTTTGCTTATCTCTAAGCTAAGAAACCTTTTTTTCTCTTTGGGTGTGTGAGATCGTCTCCTTCAACCTCAGATAGCTGTTCGCATTAGGAATTTTAAGGTATCATGTATCAGCTTCACAGATCTATTTTTTTATTTCGTCTCTTCTAGGACCTTCGATTTTGCTTTGCCACTGAGCGTTTTATGGGGGATGTTAGTATGGGACCTTTTTTGGGTTTTCAAGTTAGGAATTGATATTTTTCGTTCATTATCTGGAGATCCTTTAGAAATCTCTCTTGCTTAGGGTTTCTGAACTTATTTTGACACACATTATCTTGATTCTTTCTGGTGAGAAGCTAGCAATGGGTGCAGGGAGGAAGACAGAGACCTATACCTTGGCTTCAGATGGCCAATATGCATCAGGGTATGACATGTGGGTGAGGAATCTTAAAAAAGGAGATCTTTGTGGGGTTATTTTTGGATGCAAGTTCAGCACTATCAAAGAGTGCTATGCTAAGAAATTGTTTGGTAAGTTGTATGCAATTTTTTTATACAATCTTTGGGACTATATGACTTTAGTGACGATCAGGTTTTGTCACCAGGTTTACCAGCCCCTCACATGGCATATATCAAGAACATTGATCCCGGTTTGACGCTGTTCCTGTTCAACTATAGTGATAGAACACTTCACGGCATCTTTGAAGCTGCAAGTGAAGGAAAAATGAACATTGATCCCACAGCTTGGTCTCCAAATGGGACAGATCCAAGTCCTTATCCTGCTCAGGTATCTCTACTTATTATTAGTACATAGCACTTCCTTTAGTTGATTCACCTGAATGTTCTCCAGACTGAAATGTATCTCGTTCTGCAAATTTTTGTAACAGGTAAAGGTACGAGTCCGAGTGAGGTGTGAGCCCTTGGTTGAAGAAAAGTTCGGCACAGTAATTTCTGAGAATTACAAGGATGAGAAGATGTTTTGGTTTGAGCTAGACCGAGGTCAGACAAACAAGCTGCTCCGTTTGTTTTCACCATCACCATCACCATCTGTTAGGACACCATCGACATCCAGAGATGCTGCACCACCATCCAGAAAGCCTATCCCGGCATCTTCTCTTGCACAAATAGGTGACTCAGGAGCAACGCGTGTTGATAAGTGGAGCAATCTTTTTAAATCTTCAGATGACTCAGGCAAAAACAAAGAAAAAGACTCGAAAGAAGGCGCAGGTTCAAGGTTAGTCAATCTTGGAAGAACTGGAGGATGGGAAACAACTGTTAAAAATGCGGGTGAGCCAAAAGCTCAACCATCAGGGTCACAACTTGGTGCATCTTTCTCATCAGTTGTGAGTAACATGACCGATTCTTCAGCTCTGGAAAAGAAAACTTCTTTGTCAAATGAAGTCCGATCTGAAGCAACTAAAGGAGTTGAAAATCCTTGGTCATCTGCTTCTCGAGTAGTATCTTTACGTCAAGACAGTGGAGGACCTAGCAAGGAATATCCTGGTGAGGATACAAATTCAGAGATCGATTGGGATGCATCATCTAACTTTAAAGTCCATCTGGATGGGCTGAACAAGATATTGGAGGATCCTAAGGATAAGGATTGTTTCAAGAGATCTGAGGGTAACATGGGACAAGCTTCTTCATCGATGGTGCCCAATTGTTGGGAGGATGAGAAGATTTCATGGGACATTGAGGAAAGGAATATAGCTAAATCTCCTTGCGGATCCTCCTATGTTTCTGCCGCTACAGGAGACGTAGTTGATGACATTGGACGCATGGAAATGGGATCCCCCAATTTCGTGGATATATTGACTGAGGTAAGTTTAGGTCATACATTGTTCTGTGAACTAATAAAAAAAAAAGGTTCTGCTTATGATTCACTAATGGAAATACTATGAATATGTTTTTTCTCTGCTAGATATTGGCGGAAGTCAAGGAGTTGAAGCATACTCAGATGAGACAAGCTGAGAGGATGATTTCTTTGGAGATGGATCTGGTAAAAGCACTTTGCAAAACTCGTTAAAAAAAAAAAAAAAAATGAGATTCAAATGCAAATTCTCTTATCTTTTGCTTGGGGGGTTTTTGCAGATTGATACAAGAAGGGAGATACTTCGGCTAAAAGGGAGCAACGGGAGGTATTAAGCATATGGTAAAAGCATGAATCGAGAACGAAACTCTTGGACTTGGAGTTTGCAATGCTTCTTCTTTTCTTATGAGTCCAAGTTTGAAACTGACTCTGAAGGAATCCTATTTCCTCTTTTGTTGTGAATCCTTGACTTGGTTTGCTTTAGTTTCAGTATGTATTGCAAAAAAATCTTATTTTGGACCAGAATGTTACTTTGCGTCAGGGATTAAATGATCAAAAATACTTTATATGATAAAAAAAAAACTTATTTACTTAGAATGTAATTTTTGAAAAACCTTAAATTTTAGTTATAAATCCAAAAATAAAAGGTTAAAAATATTTTTATCAAAAAATTATCAGAAAATAAAGTGTTAAATTTACATAACATGAAAGCATATTGAAATTAAAACACCTCTAACGAACCAAAGAAAAACTCTAAGGACGGGATATCAAAATCGGTTTGTTTTCATATTTTGAAATTTTTCTTAAAAACAAAGATATTTATATGATAAAAATTTTATTTACTAAAAACATAAATTTTGAAAACCTTAAATTTTAGTTATAAATCCGAAATCAAAAGTTGAAAATACTTTTATTAAAAAATAATCAGAAAATAAAGTGTTAAATTTATATAACATGAAAACATGTTGAAGTTAAAACATCTCTAACGAACCAAAGAAAACTCTAAGGATGGGATGTCAATTTCAATTTGTTTTTACATTTTTAAATTTAACACTTAAACTTTCTTAAAACAAAAATACTTTATTTAATAAAAGCCTTATTTATTTAAAATATAAATTTTGAAAAAAACCTTAATTTTAGTTATAAATCCAAAAATCAAAAGTCGAAAATATTTTTAATAAAAAATACTCAAAAAATAAAGTGTTAAATTTACGTAACATGAAAACATATTGAAGTTAAAATACATCTAACGAACTAAAGAAAACTCTAAAGATGAGATATCAATTTCTGTTTGTTTTCACATTATTAAATTTAACACCTAAATTTTCTTAAAACAAAAATACTTTATATAAATCCATAAAATCAAAAGTCAAAAATACTTTTATTAAAAAATACTTTGAAAATAAAGTGTTAAATTTACATAATATGAAAACATATTGAAGTTAAAACACCTCTAACGAACCAAAGAATTTTTCTTAGGATAGGATGTCAATTTCGGTTTGTTTTCATATTTTGAAATTTAACACTTAAATTTTCTTAAAACAAAAATACTTTATATAATAAAAACCTTATTTACTTAATATATAATTTTGGAAAAACAAATTTTTTAAACGAAAAACAATTGGAAAAAGGAGTAAAGAATACTTACGTAGCAATATGGCCTTGTGATTGTATACCTTCTTCGGTTCTGTCTCTCTCCAATTAGATACTCAGTTTTTTTTTCCAACTCGCGCCCTTTCTCTGGCCGCGTCCGTGAGACCCGACGGTGACAGAGGTCTAGATCGGAAAATTGTCGTGGCGAAGATGATCTGTTCCTCGAAGCCGTCTCTGACTGCGTCTCCGATGGTACCAACAGTAGTAGCAACTTTCTCAGCTTATTTGCAGAGAGAATCACCAAGATCGAGTCTACCTAATGGATTCTACAGGAACACATTCGTGATGTATCATGAAAGTAGAAGTCTCGCAAGAATGAGAATTTTGATTTCTTATGAAAGAAGTGATGGGTTTATAAAGGAAGATTCAGGATTCGGAAAAAAGGAAATTCCTGTTATAAAAAAAAAGGAAATTCCTTTTATCAGAAAAAAGGAAAAAAAAAAGAAAAGGAAATCACTCAGAAAAAAAAAAGGAAATAAGGAAAGATGACGTTAGGTTGCATAAAAATTAGAAAAAAAAAGAAAGGAAAAGTTAGTATGTTTGGTTTTATAACAATTGCAGATGGTCTTTTTTTTTTTTTTTTTTTTTTTTTTTGCAACGTCTCATGTAAAATCTTTTTTCTCGTCTGTTACATGATTTTTTTGTTCCCAAATATTGTTGAACTTAATTTGTGGTGGATAACTTATTAATGATTTTTCTTTTGACAGAGAATAATCATTAGGAAAACGATTTAGACATGTGAAATAAAATCAGACACCGATAGAGACCTATCTTTATGTATCAACCTGACTGAAATCACTCTGACTGAGATCAAATGATATTTTCTTGTTTCAGATACTAAACGCAGCTGCAGACTCTACCTCAAGGAGTAGCCTTGGACCGTGAAATACAGTCGTCTCGAAAAGCTATCAAGACACTAGATTCATCGATTCGAACCTCTATTAATCCCTGTGACTCACTTCACTTTATATATTTTGTAGATAAATGAATGTACTACCGATCCCTATATGTTATACTAGTGTTCCTTGTGTAGCAAGAAAGCTACAGACTGTTTGGTTCGAATTCTCCTTGTAAAGAAGTCCCAAAATAAGAGTTTGAATTATACTTTGATTAGTAGTGTGATCTGTCAACTACGGGATTTACATTATTTAATTTTTTTTTTTTTATAAATGTATAAAGAACAAAGATGATTCCTTCCAGTTCACTTACCCACAAGCCAAATGCGCCAAGAAAGTTGTTAACTAGGCAATTGAGAAAGAAAAATCTTTGTCCCCTCCAAATTTGGTATGAGCTTCATTTTTCTCCTGCCTCATTCTTGGTTATTTTTGGACACCCTCAAACCACCAAAGGATTGTGTCTTTTAAGAACAAGGAATCTTAGAAAAAACCCCATCAAATATAGAAAATAATCAGTTAAAACCTCTTGTTGACCAAAAATCAAATTAAAAAAATAATCAGTTAAAATATCAAGTTATAGATCACTGTTATAGAGTTTTTGGATGTAATTCAGGATAAATTATTAAAGTATGTATTCTATGTTATAGATTATATATATATATATATATATTGCAGTAAATTATGCATAACAGATTGTTAAAAGTCAAAAGTTTTCTCAAAATATTAGATTTTATCAAATATAGACTATAATATTTATAATGGGACTGTATTAAAAAGTAAGTTTTCATTAATATTCAAATATCTTTTTTTTTGATAAAATAATATTTAAATATCTATTTCTTTATATATTTGTTTTTATTTTCTATTGAGGCTTAACATGTAACACACTGTTTATTTTGTGAATATATTTTAAATATTTGATTATGTAAGATTTAATATTTTGTTAATTTATTTATTGAATTAATATGTTTTTTTTGTTGGGGTCAAACATTTCTTCGAATAAAATATGTTTTCCTGAATGTGTGTGTTTATCAACTATGTTAAGGATTCAATTGCTTACCCGTATTGAGAGCGTGGTGACGATTTTCAACACGTGTCAATCGCCTGGGATGTTAGTGAGTGCCATGTCACTTACTTATATCTTCATAAAAAATACTATCAGAAATGTCTAGAGAAAGTTATAAATACCCCCCTGACCCCTTCCTCTTTCACTCATTTGATTTCTTAAAAACTTAATCTTAAAAAAAAAAAAGAAGAGAAAGCTAGAAAGAACTTCGAAGCTGAAGAAACAAAAATTCAGAAGAAGATTTGAATAGATCGTTAAACGCGAACAACAAAAACAGCTGCGTCAGAAAGGCGACCATTAAAGAAAAGATTCGACTCTAAATTCTGGAGTTATCATTCCCGATAGGTATGTTGATCCTCCTATTTATTATCAATTTCTTTTCTTTTCTGGGTTGAGCTACTTCGTCGCTTTTTACGCTGAATTAGTATCGACGGCGGTTTTAGGTTGATGATTTTGGGATTTTCGATTATTTCTCTTCCTATTTTCTGGGTTTCGCTGGTTTTTTTTAAGAGGAATTTTAGGGATTTCTTCTTTTTTTTTTTTTTTTTTTTTAATTTAGGTGTATTTCTCTCACACGCTTTCTTTAATTTTAAGTGGCTTTTACATCCGTTCACTAGCTTTCTCCCCACGGATTCGGCAGAAAAAAAATGGAAATTTAAATCTGAATTTTTTTTTGCTTTTTATTTTTATTTTTATAAGAGTTCAAATCCGAATTTTCCTTTTCTAATAAAAGGAAAACTTGGTGAGCAAGCAAAACAATCTTGGTACCCAAGGAGTTTTTTGTGCCTTTATATAACTATAAATTAGTCGTGACTTTATAATTTTTCTTGTTTCCAGAATCATATACTTGATTGTTCCTTATCTTTGAGACTCTAGAGACGGATTTGTACTGATTTTTTTTAGCTTACTGGGGTCTCTTGTAGATTCTGTGATTACGACTAAGAAGAAGATGGCAGTTTATGATCATACCGAAGTCGATACATCAAAGAAAAGGAAATCTAGGGCTCGAGCAGACGGTTCAACTGTGGCTGATAAGCTAAAGAAGTGGAAAGAGTACAACGAGATCGTTGAAGCTTCAGCTATTATAGAAGGAGAGAAACCAATACGCAAAGTTCCTGCAAAAGGGTCGAAGAAAGGTTGTATGAAAGGTAAAGGAGGACCAGAGAATTCTGATTGTAATTATAGAGGAGTTAGACAAAGGATTTGGGGTAAATGGGTTGCTGAGATTCGGGAACCTAATAGAGGAAGTAGGCTTTGGCTTGGCACTTTTCTTACTGCGGAAGAAGCTGCTTCTGCTTATGATGAAGCGGCTAGGGTTATGTATGGTCCACTGGCTCGTCTTAACTTCCCTCATTGTGTTGGGTCTGAGTTTACTAGTTGTACATCGAGTCAGTCTGAGGTTTGTACGGTTGAGGATAAGACGGTTTTTAGTAGCGATATCTGTGGGAAGCAAGAGGATGCTGATTGTGAATCTAAACCATTTAGTCAGATTTTAGATGTGAAGGAAGAGTCTTGTGAAAACAGGGCTGATAATTGTGCAGTTGGACATCACGCTGCGAATACATTGCTGGATTACGATTTGATGAAAGAGTTTGAGCAGCAGTATTGGAGTGAAGATGTGAAGGAGAAAAAGAAACCAAAGCAGGAGGAAGAAGAGCAACAGCAACAGCATCAGCAGGGATTGCTAACTGTTGCGGATTATGGCTGGCCTAGTGAGATGGAAAATGAACAGAGTTTTTGGGATTTTGATGAGTTCATTGATATTGATGAACTCCTTGGAGACATGGATGAATGCATATTACCTGGTTCCGATCCGAGCCAGGACCAAAACCTGATAAATTCTGGTAGTTCTGATTTGCATCCGCTTCAGCTCGAGCCACACGATGGTCGCGAGTTCCATGATTTGGATACTCTGGATTTCTGAGAGTTCTGAGGCAATTGTCTTCTACAGAATCTTTGGTTTGATCATATATAATAGAAACAACAAAAATATAACTTTGTACTTTGTAGTCTTTGCTCTTTCCTTGGGTCATTGAGTATTGAATCTCATTTTATTGAGTTTAATATAGAAAATGAGTTTAATATAGAGAACAGCAGAGGAACTATTTTGCTCCTCTTCGTAAAACATAATTGATAAACAGGAAAATTAACCATAATTTACAACTAGAGCAGTAAAAAGAATCTTGAATTTAGAGAAAAGAATCATGGATAAAATAACTTAGCAAAAAGAAGCTCGTTCCAAGTATCTTGAAGACCAGGCAAGCACCAATGTATACAGTCTGAGTAGCTAACCGGATTTGCTTGCTGCTCCTTCGTCAATGGACTCCATTGCTTTTTGTATATCGATGTGTGAGCATCTTTCCGGTAGCCAGAGAGTTGTGTAATATTCAGTACCGTCACTGGAAAATCTGCTCTCTTGTCTAATTCCTCTCCGATCACTTTCATTAACGTTTTGCTGCAGTCCGATGGCCAATGGTCCATATCTTGGATCGGCGTTGTTTGATTATAACAATTCTTTCCTTGCTCGCCTCCCCAATCCTCGCTCCTGATCATGGAGGTAGAAAAGATGAAACCTTTATATTCTAGAGCTAGCTGAATCTTAATATGGTTTCTACTTGCGAATCATGCCAAAAGCCATATTTACTTGAACTATTAAAACGATGAACCGGATCCATTACTCATTTGATTCAAAATACCAAAATCCGGATTAGATTGATCTAAGCTGTATAACTACTAATAACTATTAAAGCCATGTTTTCAGTTCCTAGTTTGAAATCTGAAGCAAGTGTTTCCAAATAACTTGAAATCACATAAAAGATCAAGAAGTTACTAACTTGTAATGAGTAGGAGACATGGTAGCAAAGAAAACCCTTGTCTTCAATGGATCCATATTCTTCTTCACCCATTTCACCATAGTCTTCAACGCCATTCGATATGCATCTTCGCTTTCCATCTCAACAATCCTCTTGTTCTCATCCTTGAATGAACCTTCCCTTCATATAACAAATTGAAAAGAAAAAAAAAACAATCAAATCACAAGTATTGGGGGTATACGAAAAAAAGATTTGAGAACCTATTATTAGAAACAAGAATAAGAGTTTTTAAAATATCATGATTGGAACATACAAGATCTTCATTTTGAAGCCAGTCCTCCACCACAAGTATGTATTGAACACAACTATATCAGCGCCACGCCAATGCCTACCATGTTTGTTGATCGAGCCTTTCCTCACAATCCGATCTGATACTCGATGGACTGTAGCGTTATCTGAATTTGATTCTAGAAGAAACGGTGCCCAATAGAACTCAATCGTTGCATTGTAATCCTACATATATATATACCAAAACAATCAATCAGATCCTAGCAAGACATTTTCAAATCCAAACTTATTCTTTGTCATCTTCATACTCAGATCTCTGTAAACTGTATTTGTATCACACCACATACTACAGAAAAACTTCAATGGCTTCCAAGTACCTTGAGAGAGAAGACGGTGAGTGATCCGAAGGTATCCATGGATTTAGAATTTTCTGGGATTTGTGAATGAAGAAGACAGATTAAAGAAACATACATTCCTCTGTTCAACGAATCTCCGATGAACATCATCTTCTTCCCTCTTAAGCTCTCCAACATCACCGTCGCATTAAACCTATATCACATTCAACAACCAAAGAGCAAACCGATCTGAAGATCAATAACCGAACTGGACCTAATTTGCATTCGAAATTGGAATCGAAACATGGAGAGAAAGAGAGAGAGAGACTAACGAAGGAAGCGAGCAGGAATCAGGCTGCCAT
Source organism: Barbarea vulgaris (assembly GCA_963667165.1). NCBI lineage: Eukaryota > Viridiplantae > Streptophyta > Magnoliopsida > Brassicales > Brassicaceae > Barbarea > Barbarea vulgaris. Next base: position 3,842,357 of record OY763893.1, read on the forward strand.
CTCCATGACTGATAATCGCTATCGGGACGGCCATGCGTGTGGCAAGTGAGCTGCGGCTGAATGTACGGACACTCGGATTCTCGGTAAAACGGTCGCGTTGACCAGTCTTTCACCCAACTCCCTTTGAACACATCGCATCCTTCCGGCGTTTTCCCCACTGCAAAAGCTGTTGGTGGAGGAGACGGCGGTGGAGGTGATGGTGGTGGAGGAGACGGCGGTGGAGGAGATGGTGGTGGAGGAGGAGGAGGTTCGTCCACTTCAACAACGATTGCGGATTGTTGTAGGATCGTTGGAGAGTGAAGAGATCGATGGGAGAAAGAGACGAAATCGTGGCCGTAGATGAGGGCGGCGAGTATGATGAAAGCGAGTACGGTGTAGAAGAAGGGAGTGAAACGCCGTTTTCTACGGTTAGACGGTGATAACAACGGCGACGTCATTTTTTTTCTTTTTTTTTTGGTTGCCTTTATAACGTCTACTTACTTTTTATGCTTTCTCTTTTATGTATTGTAATGACAAAATTTTCATTTGATTAAAAATGAAATTTGGACTATAGTGATTAGTTGAAATTAATAAGATATTTAATTTAATGGTTACAACAATTTTGTTGTTGTCAAATTTGAATTAAGTCAACACTTTTACGATCCAAAACTACAGTATACCCATGTTGTTGCCCATAATTGGGCACGATTGTTAATATTTAATTCGAACTACTACAAAAACTTTAAATTAAACTGGACAAGACTGTTTTTTATATAGTCTGAAAACGTATGAAGTTTCATCATAGTTAATTGTATATACAGAGAAAGAATAAGGCAACTGAACGTCTGAACCTGTCGGTAGATTACCAGATTATTTATAAAAATAATGATGAAAGAAAGGCACTACACTTTATGCTAATCACATGCTTATCAACAAAATTTATCTTTTTCAAAGGCCTGTAAGCATTTTAGCTGACCCAATAAAGAAGAATCCAACTTTAATTTGCCTAGGCCCATATATACATCTTGATCTCTGCTTTCGTGCAAGTTACATTACAAAAATGAAATTTTCATGTCGTGGATTCACATAAAAAGAATGATAATTTCATTTCATATGTTATCTTTCTTAATTTGGCGTACGAATAACGAAAAGAAGAATAATAATACAACAACAAAAAAAATTCGAAGCCATTCGTCATCGTGCTCTTCCATTGACCTCTCAAAATGCGAGACCTTCTTCGCGCCTATTTCTCTCGAAGAACTCTGGTATCTATTTACAATCTCTTCTTCAACCTCTCCCGTAAGCTCCTCACTTCGTTCCCTCTCTCTATCATCATGCCCAAATCCAACGACGGAGACAACGCCGTCGCAGAATCCGAGTCCCTTCCACTGCTCGATCTGTCTAAGCCGTCGTCACCTATATCTTTCCCGATCAAATCTCTTCAAGACCTGAAATCTCGTTCTTACTTCGATTCCTTTCACTTCCAGTTCAATCGCTCCACTATTCCTCTCCGGCGAAACTCCGACGGCTTACCGAATCGTCCAAGGGTTTTAGTCTGCCACGATATGAAAGGAGGGTACGTAGATGACAAGTGGATACAAGGGTGTGAAAACGACGCCGGATTTGCGATTTGGCATTGGTATTTGATGGACATTTTTGTCTACTTCTCTCATTCTCTGGTCACTCTTCCTCCTCCTTGCTGGATCAATACTGCTCATAGGCATGGTGTTAAGGTCAATGATCTCAAAGCTTATGGATTCTTCAGCTTCCAAAATTTGGTTTTGTTTGAGCTATCTCTGAATTAGTAGATTAGAATCAGGAGTTACAGAGAGATAAATTTGGGATTTATTGGGGTAAATGTGTTTACTTTATTGTGTTTATGGAAATTTGAAGGTATTGGGGACATTCATCACAGAATGGGATGAAGGAAAAGCTACCTGCAAAGAGATGCTTGCCACAAAGGAGTCTGCTCAGATGTATGCAGAGCGTTTGGCAGAACTTGCTACTTCTCTAGGCTTTGATGGTTGGCTGGTGAGGCTTTTTCCTTTTCTTGATTATGTTCTAATCATCTGCAATTTTTCAATGTTAACTGTTACCTGCAGGTAAATATAGAGAATGAAATAGATGAAGATCAGATTCCAAATTTGAAGGAATTCGTAAGCCATCTAACAAAAGTCTTGCATTTATCTACACCTGGGGCTTTGGTTATATGGTGAGTTGCTCTCAGAAGTTTTTCTTTGTTCTTTTTGTAATCCACTTTGATCTGATATCTTTCTGCAGGTATGACAGTGTCACTGTTCGTGGCAATCTTCAATGGCAAGATCAGTTGACTGAGATTAACAAACCTTTCTTTGATTTATGCGATGGAATATTCATGAACTATACATGGAAGGTCTGTTTTCCGGTTCAATCAGTCTCTTTTGGTCTCAGTTTCTTCTATACGTTATGTGTTTGATATGAGTGGGTGATGATGTTTCAGGAGAGCTACCCAAAACTATCAGCTGAAGTTGCCGGGGACAGAAAATTCGATGTCTACATGGGAATTGATGTCTTTGGTCGGGGATCTTTTGGTGGTGGGCAATGGAATGTATGTCGCAAAAACTCTTAAATATTTGCTTCTCTGTTGGTGACAGAGTGAAAACCAATAATCTGTATATAAGTATCTCCTTCCTTGTCCTATTCTTAGGTAAATGCTGCTCTTGATTTGCTGAAGGGAAACAATGTGTCAGCTGCCTTGTTTGCTCCCGGATGGGTATATGAGACTGCACAACCACCCAATTTTCATACGGCTCAGAATAAGTAATATTTTTAACAATTAACAATTTTCTTGTCGTCTTTAAACTTTGAACGACTATTACAGTAGAACCTCTATAAATTAATACTCCATAAATTAATAACCTCTCTAAATTAATAAATTATTCCGGTCCTGAGTTGGGCCGGTATAATAATTGACACATTTCGATAAGATAATAAGATAATAATTTTTTTTGAAATCTCTATGTAAATATATTGTCCCATTAATAACATAAATTAATAATCATATAAATTTATTGTATATATATAAGATATTTTAGTAAAATATGATTCTAATATTGTTTATATATTCGTAAATTTATAATTTTGTTAGAGTTTATCTCTACTTTTCTTAAAATATCAAAAATATATGATATTATCTTTTCAAATTGCATCCAAAATTATTAAAAAACTATATATGCAATGATTATTTTCTAATGTGTAAATGCATTAAAACACATCAAAATATTATCTTTATTATTCTACTTTCTATATAAATTTTTTTCAAATTTGGAAAAAAACTCTCTATAAATTAATAATTAATAATTTATCGATTAATTAATAACCTCTATAAATTAATAAAATTCTCTGGTCCCAACATTATTAATTTATAGAGGTTTTACTGTAATATGTTTGAGATATATTATATTTTGCTATTTTTTGTAAAGGAAATTCTGAATCTTGTTGTCATTTATGTGTGTTTCTCTTCAGATGGTGGTCACTTGTCGAGAAGTCATGGGGAATAGTCCAAACTTATCCCCAAGTCTTGCCTTTTTACTCGGATTTCAATCAGGTAAGGTGAGATTGACCTTATCTTGTAACATTACTAACACCACGGTCAAGTATGCATTGATTTTCTTGGTTACGAATATGTTCACTTCTGTTCTGAAACTATCTTCTCTGATTTATTCAGGGCTTTGGCTACCATGTTTCACTAGAAGGTCGCCAATTGTCAGATGCTCCATGGTACAACATTTCTTGCCAAAGTCTTCAGGTTCAACCATCTTACTGTCTTTGAATTTACTGCACACATAATGTTTATATGAACCAAAAACTTTTCCTGTCACAACACTCCAATCGATCTTCTTAATCTGGGGTTGTCTCTCCTCTCATCTGATCTTCGTCTTTGTTGTGTTCTTCACGCCAGCCTCTCCTAGTATTCAATGAAGACAACAAAGATATCATCCAGGTCACTGTTGAGTGAGTTTCTGGTCCTAGGCCGAGGCCAAAAAATGAGAAAATTTTCTGAATTCTGAGCAAACATCTAAACGATAAAAGTACTTTGAATTTGATAGTGCTCGAGAGGCATCTTATATTGGAGGAGGGAACATCGCTTTTAGAGGAAGTCTTGAGGGAGATGCGTCTTTCACAACAAGGCTCTTCAAACCCCATCTTCAGCTTTCTTCTTCCCCCATTACAATCTCCTACTCTGTAGGTCTCTGCTTCTAGATACATCACATTGTGAGATCTTAATGTTTTTACTAATGGAGGATTTTGGAGTTGGTGCAGGTAAAATCAGATGAAACCTCTAAACTTGGAATCCTGCTTTCTTTTTCATCTCCATCTCACGAGACTAAATCCATACTCGTGGCGCCACAAGAACCCATCCACAAGTTCAGCGACATGTTCTCACAAAGTCTCGCCACATCAGAGCAGACTGTATCCGAGTGGACGGTACATGAGACAAGCCTTGTCATGGATGGCCGCACACTGACTGAAATCTCTGCCTTTTGCTACAGACCAAATAATTCGACAAAGATCCCAGAATATGTAGCATTGCTTGGGCACATCTCAATCAAAGATCATGTTGAATACCAGCAGAAACCCGAGTCTTTACCTCCAGCGTCACCGTGGGTCATCGAAGCTCAGAACGTAGAGCTTGTACCGGGTAATTCCGGTTGCAAGATCCTGAGGGTAAAGCTAGAATGGATACATAAACACCCTGAAGATCCCGTTTTCCCAAGGTACAATGTATATGCAGAGAATGTGAAGTCGAGTGATATAAGATCGAGGAAGGTTCTAGAGCAACCGAGAAGCGAGACAGTGTTCCTCGGAGTCGCTCATGTACCAGCCTATTACGTAGCAGAACTGGTGGTAGAATCGGACGTGAAAGGAGTCCGCTTCGTGGTTGAAGCCTGTGCAGAAGATGGTTCATCAGGGAAGCTGGATGATTCCCCTAACCTTCTAGTCGTACTGGATGGTCTCTCGTCTACAGTGCCGGTAGGCGTGTAGGTTGTTGATTGACGCCAAAATCTGAAACTTTGGAACGATATATATTGAAAAAATAGGATAATTTTAGAAACTTAAAAAACAAGGAAACAAAAAGAAAACAAAAATACCCTGACATGGAAATATATTGTAAAATCTACAAAAATACCAAAAAAAAAATGTTTGATGTAAAAAAATTCATTTTGATTTATAAAACTGTAAACCAAATTTATACATATTTTCCACCGGTAAATATCTGAATAAATATAGAAGAAAAGTAAAGATTATTTCCAAAACACAGATCATGATCATATGCAACATTTGTAAGTTAATTATATATTGTTGATTAATTATTATCTTCCTAAAAAAAACCATCGTATTCTATTTCACTTATATTACGTTAGATAATATACACGACGCCTTAATTTGCGCAAGGCTATTCTATAGACACCACACGTAGGCCACAAGCCAATTCTCGACTTTCCACGTGTCTAAGGAACAGACAACCACCTCATCCCATCACTAACCCATCGCCGTTTCTTAAAACCTGTCTTCTTAACCGATTCGCCATTCACGTCTAAGAATCTCTCCTCTTCGTTACTTTTTTTTTTGTCTCTCGAGATCATTAAAACCAATGTTGCTCAAGGCTTCTCCCTCGCTATCTCTCTTGCGCTCCCGAGGCGGCGACGGTGGAAATCTATTTCCTCCGTCGAATCTTGTGTTTTCTTCGAGCGCGTCTCGTGGATCTGTGTTTTCTGTTCGGGCGGCGAAAGGAACGAGCAGTAAGTCGTTAACCGGAGTTGTGTTCGAACCTTTTGAGGAAATGAAGAAAGAAATGGATCTCGTTCCCTCCACTCCTCTGGTTTCTCTCGCTCGTCACAAGTTTTCTGACGATTCTGAATCTGCCATCAACGATCAGATCAAGTAAATTGCTCTTCTTTAGTTTTTGCGTTATTAAGTCTCTTAATTTTTCGAATCTATTCTCCAATCATCATCCCAAATTCATACTTTCCAAAAATGATATATCATTTCTACTAATTCAGCTTCGATTCGCTTATCATGGTTGTCTGGTCTAAACCGAAAATGTAATTTCTTGCTTAGATGATTCGAGTAATATGAATCTAAACATCTCTTATTTGCTTTTGTAAATCACAGCGTGGAGTACAATGTCTCCTACATTTACCATGCTCTGTATGCTTACTTCGACAGAGACAATGTTGGCTTGAAAGGTTTCGCCAAGTGAGTTCCTTTTGTCTTAACAAAACCGTATTTTCTGTCTCTTCAGCAGGTGGATCATCTTTTTTTGTTATTGTTGTTGTTGGTTTCACTTGATAGATTCTTCAACGATTCGAGTTTTGAAGAACGAGGTCATGCTGAGAAGTTTATGGAGTATCAGGTAATTTTTCAAAAATCTATCTGGTTATGAATCTTTAGTAGTGTTTCTTATATTTGATTGATCGGTCTTCACTCTTCAGAACAAGCGTGGTGGGAGAGTGAAGCTGCAATCTATTTTGATGCCAATCTCTGAGTTTGATCACGAGGAGAAGGGAGATGCATTGTATGGTATGTAATTCAGGTTCATCCAACTTTATTGTAGCAGCAGTTTTTTTTGTTTTTTATAATCTTGCTTGAGAGTAATATAGATCTTAGTAAGCTTCATTCATATTATACCACTATAGTCTTTCAAATACTATGCTTTTGATGATTCAAAACCTTTCATTAAACAGCGATGGAGCTTGCACTGTCTTTGGAGAAACTTACTAATGAAAAGCTTCTCAAGTTACAAAGTGTAAGAACTTTTATCTTTTCATCAATTATTTCATCATTACAAGTATTAAAAAGATGATTATAGTAATCTCTTTTCCGTGTTTTATCATACAGGTTGCTGTGAAGAACAATGATGTTCAGCTGGTTGATTTTGTAGAATCCGAGTTTCTTGGCGAGCAGGTGAAAACAAAAACTTTCACGTTATCATAACTTTTAAAATACGCAACGATCCTCATGTAATCAGTGAAACAGGTCGAAGCCATAAAAAAAATCTCAGAGTACGTTGCACAGCTAAGAAGAATGGGAAAGGGTCATGGTAAGTACTTCAAACCTTCAAAAGTGGCAATTGCACTTCATTTTGGGTGTTTTATTAAATTTCTGTCTGGTGTGAAAACCGCAGGAGTGTGGCATTTTGATCAAATGCTTCTCCATGAGGCTTAAGGAAGAAGAGTTTGTAGCTTTTGATGATGATACTGATTTGGTGACAATCTTCCTTGTGCTATACGGCACCGTTTTTCCTTTATTTACTTTGTTTTATTTTGTTTAACCGAATGCTCGTGAGTGACTGTGTGTGTTAATACTTAATAATGTAACTCGTAGTCTGAGAATAAATGTAAGTCCACTGCTTTAGTGCAAAACTATCCCCATCAATAGGGTTTTATATTGACTAAAATTTTGGATTTGGGTGTTACTATAATTTTAAAAATCATAAAAATATCCCTAAATTGTAAACGTGGTTAAAATGCCAAGCCCAAATTCCTCGCCTGTCAGAGTCAACTACGTGTCGTTTATGACATATAAAAACGGCATGGTGTTGGACCAACGATTCTCTCTTTAAATAAACCACCAAAACAGAGCAAAACTGGAGAATACGAAACGACTTCAAAGCATTTTTCAAGAAAAGAGAAGCTTTTCGTCAATGGAAAACGTTCCAGCTTCCTCGCCGATAAATCCACATTTCTTCCAGCCTCTTCTTCCAGGATTTCAGAGCCACCTCGTAATCTCTCCCTCTTTCTGTCTCTATCTGTGAATATGCTTGGCTCTGTTTTTTTTTCCAATCTCGCTCTCTCTCTGAGCTTCTTTTGCTGCAGAACATTCCCACGGCTTTCTTCACAAGGTACGTAGAGGGGAAAACAAACAAGGGCAATGCGGTGGTGAAGCTGATATCGAACGCCTCTGATACAACCTGGGAAGTGAAGATGGAGGGGCGGAGACTCACCCAAGGCTGGCAAAAGTTCGCGACCAGTCATGATCTCCGAGTAGGCGACATAGTTGTTTTTAGACATGATGGGGACTTTTTGTTTCATGTCACATCTTTTGGACGCAGCTGCTGTGAGATTCAATATGATGACGATGATGTCATTCAAATATCCTCTGGTATTTATTTACCTCTCTCCGTTACTGTTTAGCTGTATTGGCTACTGGAGTAAACTCCCACTGTTGCCAATATAAAGAAAGTTTAATTTCTCATTCGAAATTGAACCAGATTCAGATTCAGATTCAGACTCGGAGAATATTCAGTACAGAACCGGTACAACACCTGGTCTCCAGTTGCGTTCTCCTTGTATGAAGAGCCAATACAGATTCTTGACACTAACTCTCAAACCATACAATCTCAACAAGTGTATACTGGTAAGTAAGTGTTTGATTTGATCAATCAATTCGACGTTGTTGTCAGAGTTTGTAATGTTTTTGAGTTCTTTACGGCAGTTTTTACCGGGGACATTTGTGAGGGCGAATGGTATTGAGCAAGCGAGCAAGATAACTCTTGTGGATCGATACGGTATTGAAAGGACGACTACTCTTAAACCTAACGACAAATATGGAAGAATGAGACTGGGAAAAGGGTGGAGAGAGTTCTGTGATGCTAATGGAGTGAAGAGTGGTGATTCCTTCAAGTTGGAACTCGTCAAGGGAAAAGAAGACACAGCGACTCATCTGCTTAAGTTCTGTTCCAAAGTCTTAAATCCTCTCTAAGTTTGTATTGCTTCTGTAGTATCTACTTGCAATGTATTTTGTTTTTCGTTTTTTTGGCTGGCTTGTAACAACAAGGCTCTAGCAGTTTGGAATGAACAAAGTAAAACAAGTTCTTTGATGGTTCCTTAAAGTTCATTGGCATTGTAAACTATTTGGTGATCTCATCAGAAGCGTCTTTGGTGGCTTAGTACACACAGTTTGTTCAAACAGATCATCATGCTCGTTCGATTCGATAGATGCCAATACGTATTTGAGTTTGCTCAATACAAATAACACATTTTCAAACAGTCTTGAATGATGTGACCAATATATCAAATACCAAATCACAAAGTAGTCACATATCCATCATATACTTGAATCTCTACAGCTTCTGATAACAGAGAACATATGCTTGGTCTCTATACTGTTTGCTTCTTAAAAAAGCTTTAGGATCCTCCACAAAGTCCATCGACCCAAAACAAATCCAAAACTGATTTAAGCAAAATAGTTTGCACAGACAATGTGACCACTCAACTCTTTTGATTACTTTCCTAGTGCAAATGTAACAAATCTATGCTTTAGCTCATGTTTTTTTTTTTTTTTGGTAATGCAACTAATTAATTGTGTAGTAAACGACATCGTTTGGCAAAAAAAGATCCATTCCATCCGTGGTAAACCCTCTGTACTATTTAGAGGGTCACATAGACACGCCTGTGGACTTTTCTAGTCGTCAAATTGATTTCTCGATTTGCCGAAAACTCGAAATCGTACTCTCAGTTGCTATCTCTGAGTCTCATGGCGAATTCGACGGAGACACTCGACGCGAATCCAAATGAAGAAGAAAAAGAAGAAGTTGACGAACTGAACGGTTACGAAGAAGGAGAAGAAGAGGAGGATGACGAAGGAGAAGACGATGATACCGCCTCGAAATCTCAAACGCGCCAAGGCCGATCCAGTGTAGACAGAATCAAGGCGGAGTCGCTATTCCGTCGGATGCGAGCTGCTCCTGTGCCGGTGCGTGTTCACGACGTCATCGTTCTAGGAAACGAGAAGACCAAGGACCACGTCATTGAGGCGGAAGTTGATGCTGTGAGAGAGGCCACCACGTTGCAAGAGCTTCTCGAAGCTTCTAGGGTTGCAAATTCCAATCTCCGTGCGCTTGATATCTTTGATTCCGTCAACATTACTCTCGATTCTGGTCCTCCAGAGCTTCCTGGTACCACCAATGTTGTGATTGAAGTTATCGAAAGCAAAAGCCCTCTCACTGGTCAAATCGGCGCCTACACTAGAGCTGAGGTATTACACTCTTATCGCAACTATTCACTGCTATGTTTCAATTGGTGTGATAATATGGATTGCTTTGATCGTAGTTGATAAATTTGTAGAGTTGGACATAACTATGATGCTCTTGTAGGCTAGATCATCGAGCGTTGAAGCATCTTTGAAGTATAAGAACATTTTTGGCTATGGAGATATGTGGGATGGCTCTATAGTTTATGGCTGTGACAACTCTGCTGAGGTTGGCTTGGGGATGTATCTGCCAAGGTTCAAAGGACTTTGTACTCCTTTTACTTCACGTCTTTACCTTTCGACTCAAGACTGGCTTAAGTTTTCATCTTATAAAGAACGATCCCTTGGTCTTTCTCTCGGTCTTCTCTCAACCAAGTATCATGAGCTGGTGTACACTGTTGGATGGCGTAATCTGATTGACCCATCCCGAACGGCTTCAGTACCAATAAGGAGGCAACTAGGGCACAGTCTGCTGTCTGTAATGAAATATACTTTTAAATTTGACCAGAGAAACTCATCCTTGAGGCCATCTAATGGATATTCTTTCATCTCTACTTCTCAAATTGGTGGTCTTGCTCCTGATAGCCGAACCTTACGCTTCTTGAAGCAGGTTGGTCTCCTCTTCTTTCTTGTTGCCAACATTTACATGAACTTTATCTAAGCTTGGAAAGTTGTATTTTCTTACGCAGCAAATTCTGTGGTACTAGTCCATTGTTTTCATACACATGTTCCCTAGTATGTCTGAAATTCCGGCCCGTTGTGAGAGTAAATAATAAGAATCGTAGACTTCTGATGCTTTTAGCACCCATTGTCATTTGCTTGGTCAGGAAATCGATCTTCGGTATGCTGTTCCACTTGGGTTTTACAATGCTGCTCTGAACTTTGGTGTGTCTGGGGGTGTCTCCTTTCCATGGGGAAGCGGATACCAGAACCTCCCTTCCTCTGTGCCAGAGAGATTCTTCTTAGGTGGCAATTCATCGCCTGTATGCTCTTTGGGTGGGCCATCGGCGCTATGGGGATTCAAGACCAGAGGAGTTGGTCCCAACGAGCCGAAGAGGAGAGGAGATGATGAACGAGATTTTGTTGGAGGAGATGCTGCAGTCACTGCATTTGCGGATCTCTCATTTGATTTGCCAGTGAGATGGTTAAGAGAGAGAGGAATCCATGGGCATGTGTTCGCTTGTGCAGGGAATATGGCAAAGCTATCTGAGAATGAGTTTAGAAACTTCAGTGCTCCAAAGTTCTTGGAGACATTCAGAACTTCAGTTGGTGCTGGAATCGTCTTACCTACTAGTTTATTCCGTATGGAGGTTTGGTTCTCATCACTACTCTCCTTTCTACATTTTTATCGAATGAAAGTGCAATGATTAACATTGAAATCATCCATCTGTTTTTGTTTTTGCTTTTGTTATGGGACAGCTTAACTACTGCCAAATACTGAAGAAACTAGAACATGATCGAGCAAGATCAGGGTTTTGCGTGACATTCTCGGCCTCGTCCTGAGAATCTGTAGTTGAAGAAGGTACTCAGTATGAATAGGCCTTTCATTTTTTTTTTTTTCTGAAGCCGTGCCACAATGTCTTGGCAGAATCTTTGGTTTTATTTTTGAACCTGAGAATTTTTTTACAAAGAGTTAGATTCTTTTTGCCATGTTTACAGTTTACATGGAATACTCATTTATGGATTCACGAGTAATATTTTTTTAAAAAAAAATTACTGCCCAACCATAAGTAATTGGTTAAATTCCATTACAGGCTTTATATCCTAGCGCAAAATTGATGCATTGATGTGGATCATTTACTCTACGACTAGTAGTAACAAGTAGTAGTAATTTATTTTTGTAACTCCTCACCTGATTTTCTTCTTCACTAATAATTGTTTATTGTGTATATCATTTAATTTCGTGGGACAAACAAGTTTTTGAAACGTCCAGCCAAACAAGTCAGCTCTCCTTGAATTATTTTCTCAGTTATCTCTAAGTGACTAAGTCAACTCTCTCTCTATTTATTGTGACTCGTTTCTTTGTAATCTCCCCACCTGTTTTTTTTCTTCACGAAAACCTTCGTAGTTATTATTATTGTGTATAGCATTTAAATTGTTTGGAACAACAACTTCTAAAATTTACCTTTGCGTAGTTAAAGCAAGACAAATGTGTCGAAATTAAACTACTCAACACATACCTTTTTACTCTTTTTTATGTATTTTTTTTTTTTATTGAATACTAGTTATAGTTAGTTGCGGAGTCGTCTATATAAAGAGATGGGCATGAAACCATTTTACTTACCATCAAAATTTCCATATTTTCTTTTTCACTATTGATCTTCAAGAAAGTTAAATTAGCGTAGAGAATGTGATGAAAGGATCTTGGAACGCAATGAGTATTATTCCTATAACTCTTTCTTCTATCTTCTTAATCATTTATCATTTTGAGGACGTGCTTGCGGCTCCAACTAAGGACTTGTGTCGTCCTGACCAAAGGGATGCACTTCTCGAGTTCAAGAACCAGTTTGAGATTGGGAAGCTTTCTCCATATTGTATTGATGGTCATCCGAAGACAGAGTCATGGGAGAACGACAGTGACTGTTGTAATTGGGAGGGTGTCACGTGCAATGCCATGTCCGGGGATGTGATCGAGCTAGACCTTCGTTGCAGCGCCCTCTATGGCCGATTTCATTCCAATAACAGTCTTCAAAACCTTCGTTTTTTAACCACTTTAGACCTTTCAATTAATGATCTTAGTGGTCAAATCCCATCTTCCATTGGAAAACTTTCTCATCTCACATATCTCAGTCTTTCTTTTAATCATTTTTTGGGTCAGATTCCATCTTCCATTGGACAACTTTCTCATCTCACCTCTCTCAGTCTTTCTTTTAATCAATTTTCGGGTCGGATTCCATCTTCCATCGGAAACCTTTCTCATCTCACCTCTCTTGACCTTTCTCGTAACAGTTTTGTTGGTGAAATCCCATCTTCTTTTGGCAATCTAAACCATTTGGCTAGCTTAGATGTTGCTTCCAATAGGCTCAGTGGAAACTTTCCCATTTCACTACTGAATCTAACAGAGTTATCAGGTTTGTCACTCTCCCACAATCAGCTCACAGGCATGCTTCCTCCTAACATCTCTTCACTATCTAAGTTGGTGTTTCTTAATGCAAATGACAACGCTTTCACTGGAACCATCCCTTCTTCTCTCTTCACCATTCCTTCTTTGATTCAAGTTTATTTGACTTATAACCAACTCAACGGCACTCTTGAGTTTGGGAATATATCTTCACCATCTAACCTACAAAGTTTAGCCATTGGCAACAACAACTTCATAGGGCCAATCCCGAGTTCCATTACCCAATTAGTCAACCTTGGCTTACTTGACCTTTCCCACTTAAACACCCAAGGCCCAGTTGACTTAAGTATCTTCTCGCATCTCAAGTCACTCCAACTTCTTAGCTTATCCCATTTGAACACCACCACTACCATTGACTTGAATGATATCTTATCATATAACAAGATGATCTCTCAATTGGATCTCTCAGGCAATCATGTTTCAGCCCCAAGCAGGAGTTCACTTTCACATCCCCCTTCGCACTCGATCGATTCTTTGTACTTGTCAGGATGTGGTATCACTGATATTCCGGAGCTTCTAAAAACCCAACCGCTTCTGAGAATTCTAGACATTTCAAACAACAAAATCAATGGTCAAGTGCCTGGCTGGTTATGGAAGCTACCAAACTTGAACTACGTGAATCTTTCCAACAACACTTTCACCGGCTTCGGAAGATCAACCAAACATGAGCTATCCTCTATCACAAAAGCATCTATGAGGCAGTTTCTTGGCTCCAACAACAACTTCACTGGCAAGTTTCCTTCTTTCATATGCATGTTGCGTTCTCTAAGCACTCTTGATTTATCTGAAAACAACTTTTATGGTTCAATCCCTCGTTGTTTGGGAAATCTCAAGAGTACTCTTTCAGATATAAACCTTCGTCAGAATCGTCTTAGTGGAAGTCTTCCAGAGAATGTATTTAAAAGTCTTAGGTCGTTTGACGTCGGCCATAACCAACTTGTTGGGAAACTTCCAAGATCTTTGGTTCATTCTTCTACTCTTGAAGTTCTCAACGTGGAAAACAACAGAATCAACGACACGTTTCCGTTCTGGTTGAGTTCTCTGAAAACGCTGCAAGTTCTTGTCCTTCGATCCAACACATTCCATGGACCGATTCATCAAGCCTCGTTCCCTAAGCTGCAAATCATCGACATATCGCATAATCACTTCAGCGGTACTTTGCCACCAGATTACTTTGTGAAGTGGAGTGCAATGTCATCACTTGGGATAAACGAAGATCGCTCAAATGTAAAATACATGGGAGATGAATTTGGCTATTACCATGATTCAATGGTTTTAAGAAATAAAGGTGTAGAGATGGAGCTGGTACGTATCTTAAAAATCTACACAGCAATCGACTTTTCGGGAAACAATCTTGAAGGAGAGATTCCAAAGTCCATTGGTCTATTGAAAGAGCTTCATGTACTCAACTTGTCAAACAATGCTTTCATTGGCCACATCCCTTCATCTATGGGGAACCTCAAAGCTCTCGAGTCGCTAGACGTTTCCCAAAACAAGCTTTCAGGAGAAATTCCACAAGAGTTAGGGAACCTCTCGTACCTTGCGTACATGAATTTCTCTCATAACAAGCTTGCAGGTCAAGTACCAGGGAGCACTCAGTTTAAAAGACAACATTGCTCTTCCTTTGAGAATAACTTGGGACTTTCTGGCCCTTCTCTTGACGAAGTTTGTGTAGATAACCACACGGCAGCAACACAGCAGTACGAACCGCCGGAAGCAGAGGAAGAAGAAGAGGAAGAGGTGTTGAGTTGGATAGCAGCTGCCATAGGATTCGGACCAGGTATTGCCTTTGGAATGACGATTGGATACATATTGGTTTCCTACAAACCACAGTGGTTCATGAACCCTTTTGGCCAAAACAATAGAAGAAACAGAGGCACTCCAAGGTAATGGTCTGACTTTTTAAATGACTTTGTTAGCCTTTTTTTTTAAATATTTTTTTCTTTGGATAGGCATTTTAGAAAAATAATTAGCTAAATGGAATGATAACTAAGTTAGCACGTAGAAGGAGATATTGCTGATGCTTTCCTCATATTTGATCAGGCAAATATTCCCGGGGCTGCAACAAAGAACTAATAACGGTGGGATTAAACTGAGACATTGACCTGCAAATCTTGTTTACGATTTGTTAAAACATGTAAAGTTGTTTATTTTATTTTTTGCGCATTTACATTGTCAAAACATGTTATCTTTTCTTTTCCCATTCAACTCTCTTGTGTGTGTGTGTATATATGTATGTATGTGGATTGTTCATATCAATGAGACACAGAAATACAGAGCATTTCTAGACTTTGGAAATATTCTTATAGAAAAATCTATTTATTATCTTTTTATAAACAAAATCTTCTACATGGATATATATATATATATTCAGAGTCAGTTGTGTGTCGTTCACATAGCTATTTTGCAGCAACCTGTTTCATTCTCCATATTTTTATAGAGTTACTTTGCGAAATGACAAGAAAATGATATTTTATTTGGTAAATGACAATTTGTTAAAGGTGTTATCAGCAATTTGCTGAAATTAAATATTACTTGTTTGTATATTTGTACTCATCCACAAAGGTTCAAAGATTTCAAGATTTTTGGGACTTTTGGATAGATTTATCTTGTGATTGGTATCTATTCTAAAACCATAATGAATGATGAGTAGAAGAGGAAGAGAAATAAAGAAGAGGGGAAGGGGACGGTGGAGGTGGTGGTGGTGGTGGTGGGCTTCTCATTCTCTCTCTTTTCTTGTCAAATGTCTTGTCTTTCTCCATTTCCACACTCCAATATTTTTATGCAACCCTGTGATTTGTTTATTTATATTATTTGACTTTCTTTTGCTTAACTATGTATAATCTAAAGTAATAACCAAATATATATATCCTATTCTTTTTGGAAGAAAATTCCCTCTTGGATTTTGGAGCAATGTGAAGAAGTCTATTTCATAGATTTCCATGGTTGACTTGTTTCATCTAATCCAAAGTCTTGCTTCTCTCTGTTTTTAATGCCCACAATCTCAAAAAGTGAGAGCTAATTGGTTGGTTACTTTTACTCTCTCTATCTCTTTAGTACGTTATCCTTTGATTTTTCAACATTACACTCAAAAATCTCAAAGATAATAAACCACTATATGATTATGATTTATCAACTACGAGCTTGGATTCGAACTCACGACCAATCATGTAATTAGCAAGGAAAAGCTTAAGCCAACACAAATGATGAATAGGCCCATGCCTTGTCCCATTTGTTCCCTTCTCTATCATCTACAAAGACACTCTTCTTCACTAAAAGTTAAAAGAGTCTTAATAATATATAAAGGAAGCATGAGATAATATAACTTGGAAAAAAACGAGAGCCTAACATTTACCACCCAATATCAGAAAAAAATATCAAGAAAGAAAATTTTTTTGAGATGAGAGGGCACGAGCCACGATCAAGCTCATCTTGTGCAGCCTGCAAGCTCTTGAAGAGACGATGCACACCTACTTGCATTTTCGCTCCTTATTTCCGCTCAAGTGACCTGATCACTTTTGCCAAAGTCCATAAAGTCTTTGGAGCCAGCAACGTCAGTAAGCTTCTCAGTGAGGTTCCTGAAGAACAGAGACAAGAAACCGTTAACTCTTTGGCTTATGAGGCTGAGGTTCGTCTCAAGGACCCTGTTTACGGTTGCATTGGAGCCATAGCTTCTCTGCAGAAGAAGATGTTCGAGCTTCAACATGATCTAGCCGTTGCTCGCACTCGACTACTTGCCCAGTCTGGGGTCAACAACCACGTGCCCCCTTTGGATAATTCTCCTGAGCTCGCTGCTTTTCTTGATCTTGTACCTTATAGTGACTTGATGTTGCTTGACGGGTCTAGTCTTGATCCTTACTTGTATGATCTTGGACAACCTCCTTTTGTATAGGCCTTATCTCTCTATCATATATCTCTGTTTCAGCTGTATTTTCACTCTGCTTACAAGTCAACTTCGAGAATCTAAAGTCTTGATCCTAATGTATGAATACCAATATGCAAAATCAGTTGCTTAACTTCATCATTTGTTTAACTTAAAAAGTAACCATCATAGGCGATAAGAAAACTCAGGTACATCATGAGCCATGGAAGGTCAAAGTCCTTACCAGTTTTGGACCAAGTGGTAGGCCAAGACTAGTAAAGTGAGGTTTTTTAGATGCAGAGCTTCTTTGTAAGTCAGGTCTGAATAGGAGAGCACATGCTTATGTCAGCCCCAAATTCTACCAAACATGAAGCACTGATAGATATGCATCTGTGATGTTCCTTTTTGAGGCTCCAATAATACAGCCTCATGTGTCACCTCGTCTTCCCTCAGGTCCCAAGAGTCTTGTCCTGGAGATTCCAGAGTGCTGCAAAGTCACATAAGCAAACAGCCAAATCAATAGCTTGGTGGGTTTTGATCAACTCCAAACTGAATTATAGAAGAATACGAATGACTCTGCTAAATGAGTTCTCTTCAGAAACCCTTTACGCATCTGATTAAAGTCTATAGGCATTCCTGAAACCTGATTAAGCAAAAGACTAAACGCAGATAGCAAAAAAAGAGAGATGAACGTTCTTTAGAACTTCAGGCACTGATACACAAACCATCATACATTGATACTTCACAAAAGTACATTTTGATATGTCAGATACTACGAGAGTTCTTTCAGTAATCTGCATTGCTACCACCAACGAACCCCTCTACAAAGCTAGAGAAGAGAATGAAAAAGAAGAAGAAAAAAAAGGAAAAGAAGAAGAAAAAAAAGGAAAAGAAAAAGCATTGCTCTAACTTGAAACCTAAAGATTAATAATAATAACAGCTTCTCCAATTCAGATGAGCTTTGGATCCAACCATTGCTCTTTGCTTCACCATAGTAGCTCCTCCACAATGTATAATCCTACAACTTCTTACCTGAACAACAACAAAACACAACTGAATTTTCAGTAAAATCATCAAACATGGCCTAAAGTTTCATCTGAAGATATGATTCCAACAAACTGAAATCATAAAAATGAAAACTTTTTCCATAACCATAATAGCTTACCAGAACCAGCTCTTCGTTTTCCATGTTTAGATTTCTCGAGCTCCAATTGCATCTCCATCAACATGTTCATTCGTTGTAACTCTAGCTCCTTTACAACTTCCATTCTCTGTTTCTCCAAATCAATCATCATCTGCTGCTTCGTACCTTCGATTCTCTCATAAGCTTCACCTAACTTGAGAATCGCTCTCGCTAGTTCCCTAAAGGACGATCCTTCACTCGGATCTAAATCTTCAACTCGACGATGTTTCCTCACCACAAATCCCCAATCACCAGCGTCGTCATCTTCATCATCATCATCGTCATCATCGTCCAGAGAGCTTCCAGTCGATTTAGAACCAGTGGGGTTCAAATTAGGGTTCATCAACGCCGATTTAGCAGCACCGGCGCCGGCGGTAGCTGACGACGATTTCTTCATAACCGGACCGATTAAGAAATCGAGTCTATCAAAGAAGCACCAAGTCGACAAAGGTTTGGCCTTTTCCGTTTTGTACTTCTTCTTCAACGTGTCGATCCGGTTCTTACACTGCACATCGGTCTTTGGCCGGCCATTCCCGTGGCTGGAATTGACGGCGTCGGCGACTTCTTTCCAATCGTTTTGCCGGAGATTTCCACGGTTGAGATTGACGTAACGATCTCCCCAGGCTTCGATCAATGTCGCCGTAGCGTCCTCGCTCCACCAGTCTTCTCGTCCCGCCGGTAGACGGTGAGACCCGCTTTGGTGGGGCTTCGACTGAGTCTCCGGCGTCGTCTCCATATCGGAGGGGAGGAGGAGGCTAACGTGCGCGGTTGAGAATGAGGCTTAGGATAAGAATTTTGTTTGGGAGAGAGGTCAGAAGGATCGGATTTTTGGTAAAGTAAAAGAGAAAATACGGTTAAAGGGGGATTGTGATTACCGGCGGTGACGTCAGCAACGGCGATTATCTTCTTCTTGTTCCTTTCTCTATTTTATCCACTAACCGAACCAATCACTCTTCCCCTGAAACCGGTTATCGAATTCGGGTTTGGTCTTAAACTGGGTCCTACTGGTACGGTCACTGACAAGCTTCGTTTTAATGCGTTTCTACGGCCAATGATAAATTACAACATTAATGATTAATTAAAAACCGTATATTTTTTTGTACCATCGAAAAGAATTAGCTTCAATGATTTTTTCTGGTCATAATTGGAAAGAAGTGTTATAGTAAGATATTTAAATGTTTTGTGTATTCATGTAACTTAATCATATATGTTAGGCTGTAACAAACTGGAGTAGGAGAATTTGGAATTTGGGAGTGAAAAAAAGGTGGGGATGTAAATGTAATTAAGTAGGATAATTGTTAGGTAAGAGACCATTCCAAGCATGTTAGGTCTTAGACTACATTATATGTTTCGTGCCGTCTCTTTTCTAATTGTCCTTTTGCTGTCTTCACCAATTAATTTGCCACTCCATGCCTAACTACTGTTTTATTAAAAAAAAGAAAAAAGAAAAAAAAACTACTGTTTTATTTTCTTTCAATCTATATATATATAACTACGAAAATACGGATATATTTGTACAAGAAATTATGCCACTGCACTTCTATTATTGGTTTCAAACTTTCTTAAGAAAACGATGAATGTGAAAAATACATCACGATTTGCAGGTTATTAAAGTGATGTGAAACACTTTAGCAATGTCAGTTAACAATTGTTTAAACTTTTTAATTAACCAAGTGGTTTTTGTTTTATTACCAGAAGCGTGTAATTGCAACCATCTTTAAACGTGATGTTTGCATGCGGCGGCCGTATAAGAACCAATCAAACCTAGTAAGAGAATTTAATAAGCATAAAATTAATCATTAAAAAGGGTTTGAAAATAACTATATCCAGCACATTATCGTCAAACTATGATTTAAAAGGAAATGTAAGGCTATGATCAAATTTACATGTACTATAATTTTTCTCGTATCAATGACTTGTACTAGATTTCTCTTAGATCTTTAAATTGATTTTTGAAGACATTAAATCACGTCATCTTTATGTCAATCACATTCTACTGTCCGTAATCGAACTAATAAATTTTTTCTGCCCGAGTCTTGGTGGAGAGGTCGTTTTTGTTTTACTAAAGAACCTTCCAAGTGTTTTTGGTAAAAGATTAGACCATTTTCAAAAAAATTATGCTAGTGCTACGATGCATTTTTTTCTTTATATGAAATTCGCTTATTAATAATATTTTTGTTTTTTTTTGTCTCGTTTTCAAGCTTATATAAAAAAAAATGATTCATTAATAGTATAATATTATTAATTATCATCAGCTTCCAATCAAAAACAATTGAAAATTCATTGAAAATGTTTATGTCTTTAAAATGCTTTTAGTTTGCATAACATAACTCCTTCGTACGCTAATAAAAGCTAGCCAACTTTTCTTTTCTTAAGTCGCATTTTAGTTATTTAACTATACTGTAGTTGTTATTTTTCTATAGTTAATTATGTTGCTACTTGCTTGCTTTTACGATCTGTAAAGTGCATGTTGCATGACGACAAAAAAAAAAAAAAACAAAAAAAGAGGTGCATGTTGCCTAATATAGTTCGGAAATTAATCAAGAAACAACTCAAATTACAAACAAGTTAAAAACCCACTTAACTCTTACTTGTACTACTTGGGGAAGCTGTTAACTCCAAATTATATTCTCGGTGATTAATTTTTTATTAAATTATAAATATATACAATCACGTGACTGACATTAACAGTATATATATATATATACATCATATACTATGTTCACAATCAACGGCCAGAATCAAGAACTATCGATCGCCAACCGGGAAATGACGTCATCTTCACCTTCTCCACAAGCCTCGATGCTTTTGTACTGGCACGAGAACCAATACGACGACCGGAACTTCCAGATCCATGGCCGGACACTCTTCTTCACCGTGGCTCTATTCTGCGTCGTCTTCGTCTTCGCACTACTCACTCTCTACATCCAACGGAGCTGCCTCCCTCGCGGTTCCATTCATCTCCACGCTGCGCCTCCTCCACTCACGCCGTGTGTTAACGGAGGGCTTGATCCGGCGGCGATTCGGAGTTTACCGGTGGTGCTATGCCGGATAGAAGCGGAGGAGGAGGAGGAGGATGAGGAGAGGGAGTGTTGTATATGTCTCGGTGGTTTCGAAGAAGGAGAGAAGATGAAAGTTCTGCCTCCATGTCGCCATTGTTACCACTGCGAATGTGTGGATCGGTGGCTTAAGACCGAGT
The DNA here is from genome assembly GCA_963667165.1 of Barbarea vulgaris. Classification (NCBI taxonomy): domain Eukaryota; kingdom Viridiplantae; phylum Streptophyta; class Magnoliopsida; order Brassicales; family Brassicaceae; genus Barbarea; species Barbarea vulgaris. The sequence goes on from OY763893.1 coordinate 3,863,715, forward strand.
CGAGTTGTCCGCTCTGCCGAGTCTCTATTCGAGTCGACTCGTCCGTGTCGTTGCCAACGCAATGAGACTGAAAAAGACAAAGCCCGTCTTGAGTGATAGTGATTAAGATATTAGTTTTGTTTTTGTCATTGGTTGAGTAAAGATATTTATACACACAGGAATGGTTACAGTTTATTTGAAAAAAAGAATATTTATATGTAAATTTTGGTTCATTCCAGTCTTTATCAATGATTGTGAAACTTTATCACTTCTTCCTGTAGATATTTTATTATTTTAAACATTTGACTACGGTTTGTATATTGGATTGAAAACAGATTGTACCTTGATGACTGAATTTATTGTACTTTTGAGAAGAAGGATTCGAGTTAATAATCAAAATCTAAAAATTAACATTACACGGGAAGGCTTGGGCATGCTTGGCCAAATCAAGAAAAAGATCTTATTACTATTTACAAAGGCATTACTACTATTTAATATGGGCTTTTTTTGGGGCACAATATAGCATCGACCGGCCCAATATTTGCAAAAGAGAAAACGAGTCTCTAGGGTTTTGCTGTCATATAAAGAAGCAAATGAGTGTTTAACAATAAAATCTTTCCGATTTGTCAGCCGCTCATTTCCTGAAAGCTGCATAGAATCCGAGGAGGGAGTGGTTTATCTTCTGTGAATTCACCATGAGGGCTAAGGTGAGTATTGGGTTTCAGTTTTTGTTTTTGTTTTGTGGGTTCTCTAGTATTGTATGAATCGGAATAATATATAGGGTAAGGTCTTAATGGTGTGTGTATGGGTTGTTGTATCAGTGGAAGAAGAAGCGTATGAGGAGATTAAAGAGGAAGAGACGAAAGATGAGACAGCGATCTAAGTAGTTTCGAGTAAACCTGTCTTTGTGTTTTCTTCGTCTGTAACCAACTCTGTTTTTGAGTTTCAGTTTGAATGTTTCGTTGGACCAAATTAATGGAGGTTATGTTTTCTGTTAAGAATGATGTTTGTTACAGTGGAAAAATCCACATGGGGTCTCTATCAAGCTTTATGTTATACATTCTGCTTAAGTATAGTTTTGAGATGCTCGTAAGTTAGATTCTGGAAAATTTTAAGATGAATTGGTTTCTTCGGATGTTGATGTTGGAAAAGTAGTAAAACGTAGCGAGAAAGTATGCGTGTTCTTCCCAAGTTCAGTTCAGTTCAGTTTCATTCGACCGGGGCTAAATCAGTGAAATCTCTGGCTAACAACATTCATTCCTGTCGTTTCATTAGTTTACTTCTCAAACTCGTACAACAAAGTGCATCCCCTCGAAACAAATTAAACGGACAAGGAAGACTGGTTGGTATGTTAGGAGTTAATGAGTATTCAACAAATAACCCACTTCTATGGATAAAAATGGTTAAAAGTGAGAAGACCAATGATGAGTATATTTACTTTGAAAACTTCGAAGCTATACCGATTCCAATAAAAACTTGGAAGTGATAGTGATAAATCTATCAAGGTATTTCATAATCATTTTTATCAAAGCCAAGAACGAGAGGAAGCGTATCGTAAAAAATTTCACAAGTCAATAAGGGTTTAAAATGTCGAAACTTAAATGAAAAAAAATACTCATAAGAGTAAGTTCAAGAGTAAAATGACAAGGCTATAAGGAGTCTCCTCACCTCCAAAGAAAATAGTAAAATGGGCTTCAACCAAAAATGACTCACCTAAAAAGTAAAACCCCCAAAGAATATTACAAAAGAAAAACAGGTTTATTATCCACACATACCCTATAAAACCACACAAGGAAACATCCAGAAGAGTTCAGGTCACAGTCTTCCAGTAGTACCAGTGAGAAATTGCGACGCTATGGAGTTTCTGATTTTTGAATAGATCCCTTTTTTTCTCCAACGGTCTTAGTAGCCACCCATCGGTGGCATTCCAAATGGTGGCATTGGAGGCATTCCCGGCATTCCACCCATTGGTGGTGGCGGACCATACCCACCACCTCCCATTCCTGGCATTGGTGGGGCCGGTAGAGCCAATGGCAATAATTGAGCGTACATGTTCTGTTTTGGAGAAACAAAAGCAAGACGTAAGTGTGCATATTGATTTGTTTTAAGCATTTTACACGATGATGTCAGACTCTAGTACCTGTTGGGACATGACATCCTTCTCTTCTTGCTCTTTGGCCTTCACCTCTTTTTGTGCCTCTAGCTTGTCCTTGATTAGCTCATCCACTTTTCCCGAATATTCTCGGATAAACTGCAAAGAAAAAAGGACGCCATAATAGAGATCACATCGTTAGTCTGGTTCCTGTCTCATCCGCCACAAGAGTATTTAAGGGATTTGGAGGATAAATCACCTGGAGGAGATACGGGAAGGCAAAGTCAATCATATTGTTGATCCAAGCAAGTTCTAGAGCAACGTCTGGTCGGACTAAGTCATAACAGACAAAGAGACATGTAGCAAAGCATTCCTTCTTCCCCTGTAATCAGCAAAAAGGATTATTCATTTCATCTTCAAGACCAATAGTCTTTCTGTTTTACTGTATACGAACAAAAACTAGAAAATAAACTAATGGCTTTCGATGTTCTCGAAGCTAATCCATACCTGTTCAATGAAGTAGACGAGAAGTTGTTCTGCAAGATCATGGTCGCCGGATTGTGAAGCAGTTTCCATACAGTCCTTGTACATGTTATCTTTCTTTGACAAAGCAATCGATTGCTTCCATCTACCAGCTTTCTTGTAGATATAAGCAGCCACACGTCTCATTTCAACAAGCTCGTGTTTCTCAATCTATTTCACATCATTCCCATGAAAATAAATTAGTATATAAGGGAAAATAAAAAACATGTACTCGATAGATAGCTTTAAACTCTTACCTTCTGGGCCAGTCCTATCTGGTCAAAACTATCATGCAAATCAATAGACTCGCGCAACCTGTCATAGTCTTCTTCTTCTACGTATATCTCATTCAAAGCTTCATTTACAGCAGAGACATTGTTGCTCTGAACTGCAACCATGTATGGCTTAATAAGGCGCAAGTGACCAGCCTGAGATCAGAAGGAAAAAAAATCATTAGAAATCAATTGGTTAAGCCACTGCTGATAAGTAAAGGAAAATATATAAATCAAAGGTCAGTCTCTAACCTTGCGCATTATATCAACGACACGAGTGTGATCTAACCGCAGAGCGAGTACATTGAGAAGATCGTTGATTATATCAGGGTGCTCTTGCAAGTAGAAGTGGACAGCCTTATAGTAAAGCTCAACATTTGCAACCTTTGCGACAATGTCTTTGAATTGCATGTGCTCCCATGCTTCAGGAGAATGATTCATGACAGTAGTTGCAGCATTATCAAACTCATCATATTGAATGTAAAGATAGGTAAGTTCCTGCCAATGCTGTTGTTCATCACAGGCCCGAATAAGCTTGGGAATATTGAGGCGAGTCGAGAACAACTTGATGTGTTCCATAAGCTTCTCATAACGATATCTGGCATACAGTACACCCAACTCAGTGAAGATCCCCATGTGAGCACGTTCCAGACCAAGTCCACTCTCCATAAGTGAGATCAATTCATTGAAGCATCCTCTGTTCTGGTAGTACTCGCTGACTTCTTCCAGGTCATCCACCTATTAAAACACAAAAAGATTACATAAAGGCATACAAAATTGAAAATTGCAACCCAATTATAACTAAAAAAACTTTTTCAGGAACTCGGATCAGGTATTTATCCACCTGTATGATAACATTAAGTCCACAGATCTGAGCCAGTCGGAATTCCTCTGCATCAACACAAGCAAAACAGACTTCCTTCCATGTCTTTGCACTGTTTGCTTTCCTTGCAGCATCAACAGCACCTTGGAACTGTTGCAACTTCACAAGTGTGACAGCTAACTTGGCCCAATTCGATGTGAAAGCATATATTATTTTTGCAGCCTCATACAGAGCTTCGTCATACAAGCGGTCACCAACATTTGGAAGGTTAGCAACATTAGGCATCAGAATAAATTCTTCAATCTCACCCAACCTTTCAATCTTTGCATAAGCATAGATGAGCTCACTATCCACCTTGGGTTCCTTCACCTTCTGTCTAACCATCAGAAGGTATCTGACCAAGTCATCATAGACATTAGTATCTTCAGAGGCGCGGATGACCTCCAGGAACTGAGTTGCATCATCAGCTCGGATAAAGGACTCAATTGCATCACTGACTAGTCCTTCCCTGAGTTGAGCCTTAGCGACTTGACTCCAAACCGCATCTTCTTCGACCCGGAATGCAAACTCAACAGCACGTTCAATGCTCCTGACGTTGTCCAACAATACGTTGACAGCCTGAACATTTAAGTTAAATTTCTTGAAGATCGCAAATGCTTCCTCATACAATTGAGCATCAACTGCCACTTCTCCAACAGCTGGACCATCAAAATTATCCAGCCTGTTAATGTAATCCATAACTCTAGACGGATCTGCCTTGATAGCTGTCAGAATAAGCAGATTCTGCAGATTGAAATTTCCACTGAAGGCAGAATTTTGAAGCACAATTTTTTCAAGAAGCTCAATAAGCTCATGCGGCAGATCAGCAGTCATGAATGCTTTAACAGCTGCAGACACTTGCTCTGGACTCTTGCTTTCTGGTAAAGCAGTAGACACAACTTGGTCGATAAGTTGCCTCCTATATTCATTTTCTTCAGTAAGAACCTTCTCCCAGAGGTCACCGTCCATTCTTTCCACTACGTACCTGCAGTTGGAAAACCGTGTATAAGCAGTCTACAATGTAACAACTGTGGAAGTAAGAAGTCTGGTAAGCAATAATCAAATACCTGGCTTGTAACTTGAACAAAGAGTTCTTGTTGGTGACATTGATGAGTTCCTCGTCACATTGTCCTCTTCTGTATGCCACAACAGCCAGGGTGGGATCACGTTTCTCACAGTACTTACCCACAACTTTAGAGTCATAGTAAGGATTGGTGGTCAGGAAATGCTCCGGGTTGTTGTTACTGTCTATGATAATTTTACCCAAGGCATTATGGACATGCACATCTTGGCTTCCCTCACTAACTAGATGCTCCAAGAACTGAGTGAGAAGACGGAGTCGATTTCTGAAAAGACATATACACATTAGAGCCTCAGGGACAAAGGAGCATACATATGAACGGAAACCAAGATGACTAAAAGGATTCACACCTCTTTTCACATTCATCAACAAGGGGCTCAACAGGAAGCAATGAACGAACAGAAAGAATGAGGCCTTTTATAAAATCTTCAGGGCACTCGTCATCAAGCAACTGCCCCACAACTAAGGGAGCATTCCCAGGATTCACCTTCAAAAGGAATTGCATGTACAGTTATTTATTGAAAAACCTATCATATTTAGCAATCATCTTAAGAAACTCCATACCTTCTGAACGTAACCTTCAATGTAACGCAGCATGTTGTTTGTGTAAAGGTAATGAGTAAGATCAGGCACGAAGCCAAAACGATCACAGACATTTATCAAAGGTCGAGCATCAGGAAGCTTAGCTTCCATCAAAAAGTTCTTCGTCTTCTCAGCATCATAAAAGTTAGACTCTCTAGTCACACGCTCAACCTCCTTTATTTGACCAGTCTTGGCAGCTGCTTCAATGTACTTGAAGTGAATCTCAGGATCCTCACTATCACAAAGAGGGAAGACATTGTAAATCATCAGAATTCAAACAGAGGATTGTGCTTGTTTACAGGAATGACAATAGGTTCTCGATAAATCACCTCATACTCAAATATGAACCTAGGAAAAAGTATAGCCCTTCGTATGACTTGAACTGCTCAAAGAGTTTAATGCATGCATCAACACCAAGTTGCTCACAGTACTCCTTGCAAGCCTGTAATGACATGGACATGTCAGTGTCACATTAAACAATAAAATCCGTGTCATACCACAATACAGCACATACCTGAACGATTATCTGAAGGTTGCCTCTCAGGTTGACCAACAGAAGATCTTTCATGCACTCCATAGCCCACTCGCTAGAAAGAGTACCGAAAAACTCAACAAGAGCCTGCAAATTTGAGTAGAGGGATATTCAACAACCCGGACATCCAGGAGAGTAGCAACCAACATTTAGTCCAGAGGTATTACCTGTGGCTCAATAGCATGCGTGTTCACAATTACACGTTTAATATCAGGTAACTCTGAGTAATGCTGCACAAAGCAAAAGGAAAAAAAGTTACAGACAAAAAGATAATGCACATATTAGGCGAAAAAATTAAAGTAGACATTGAGCAAAAACCTTTAAGGATTGGATATAAAGTCCAGCCTTTTCACAGAGCTGAGCAACACGAGGCCGGTCATAGTGGCTGAACATCCCATTTGCTAAGATTGCATCAGCCACATTAGGAAAGGTTACCAAATTGATCTCCAAAACCTGTGTTGACAGTGGACTAAAAGGTCTGAGAAAGGAAGGTGAATAGCAAAAGCACAGAGAAGTTGAAGGTGGCAACTCTTGTCAACCTTAGTTTGCAGAAAAGCATGCTCGGGTAAATTTGGCTTCAGAACATCCAGAAGGAAAGCAGTCGCTTCACGGATCAGATTTCTCTGAATATGCACAAATAAGTAAATCAGCACATGATGACGCTCATGTACTACATAGTTTCAGTGTATAGAAGCAGATTACGTAGTGAGCTATGAATATTAATGTGTACAGTATATCCTACGAGTTCACCTACCTGAAGGAAAAGATCAGTGATAGTGTTGTAGTCAACTGGACAGCCTCCTTCCATTTGGGACATCATTAGAGCAAAATTTACTGCTCCCTGCAATTAGCAGTGAAAAGACTAGTGATCTTTTACAGCGCAAAATATTAGTTGCTTGATAAACAACATCAGGTCAAAATTCATCAAAAAAAAAAATGATTTGATTCATGACTCGTCTTGTGCTGCTTATGGAGCAAGGTTCTAGTAAACCAGTCCTTCCATAGTTTAATATGTTGCAAGTATTTAAAGTGCACCACACTAACCTGAGGATCCGTACGGAGTATGGTTTGCAGAAGAAACATGTAATCAGGTGTGTACCCAACCTATAGTCACAATATAAAACAATGGTACTTCTTGAGTACAATGACCGTAAGGGTGACCATAACACCGGAGCGGGTAAACTTTAAAACTCATTATTTTACCTGCTTTGAGTAAATCAGTATTTTGTCAAACTCCCTTCGCTCTGCAAAAGCTGCAACGACTTTTGGAGTAGCTCTAGCTTTGATGTAAATTTTTAGAGCAAGGTCATTATCCACAGTCTGAAACAGAAAAGATTATCGTTACAACATACTAAAGAGAAATATGAGACATTTTAATGACAATGGTCATTTTAAGATTACCTTGACAAGGTCACCAAGTTCTTCACTGCATTCTAACTTATCCTCTGCCAACCAGTTTTCCAAGAGGTTCTTCTTGTTTTGATTCACAACGAGCCGAGAGAGTTCCAAAGACTCATATGTATTGAGCTTCCCTCTAGTCAAAAGAGTCCCAAAATACTGTAACAATGGAGGAGTTTGCCCTGCTTGTACTGGAACACTCTGCAAAAATGTATGGCGGGATGTTGTAGTACCAGATTGGAGTTACCTACATATAATAGTAGACACCATGTTCACAGAGGACAATTTGCTTGAATACGGAACAAATACCTGGAACTTGGCCACCGTATCAGGCGTCCGAAGAATGCCCTGAGGAGATTCAGCAGCAAGCTCAGCAGCCTCCTTGTACTTTGTTTGAGCAAATAACTCTTGGAACCGCTGGACAACCTGCAACATCCAAATTGAATATGAGAAACTTTGCATCAACGAATGTGAATGACTAAGGAGTTAATGATTATTTACTAAAGTTACTAGGGCTTTACTGTGTTTACTTTCAAGTAAATATGGTCTAGATAGGTTATGATCTTAAATCTCTATCTATATAAGATGTCTTAGGAGTTTGGAAGAGGTTAATCATCAAATTCCTCAGGTTTTCAAGTGTCATTTTACAGTTTCAATGTAAATTTGGTGTGAAATTATCTATTTTACCCCTTATTTAAACCAACAATTTGGAATAGAACACAAATCCAAGAGACAATTGTTTTTTAGGGATATAAAAGAACATTTAATTATTCCTCTATTTGCATGAAAATGTCAAAATGACACATTGATTTCAACATTATTTTTCCTATCCGAATGACTCTTTTTCGTCAAACTGGCATTTATCAACAATAATTACTTTACCAAGAGAACAGATCCACACATCTGATCCAAGATAAATATCACATACCAGATTTTCTGCACCAGGGAGGTTTCCTCTTTTAGCAAGATTGACAGCAAGTTCCAAATTGTTCAACTGCCATACAAAAGCATAGAGTTATTAGCATGTCATTATGAATACATAGATTATATAGAGAAAAACAGAATACAAGTTGAACATACTTGACCACTAATAAAAGGTATTATGGTGGCCTCATTTACAGTTGCCAAAAGAACTTGTCCTCGCCTATTAATGGCATAGAAACCCCCAACTGAGGAAGCTTCAGATGTTAAGAAAATTGGGTCTGGACTTATCCGATTTCTGTAGATAGCAGAAGCTGTCTCTAGATCGTATACAAACAACAGGCCAAGCTTGGTGATGACATATATCAAGTTAAATTTGTGAGAGACCTGTCGGGGAAAAAAGAGAAATTGGTGTCATGAAATTTTCACCAGAAACTTACTGAAGTTAATTAACATCTAATGCAACTACAAACCTGCATGGCCACAGGAAAATCATCAGCAAAATCTGGGGGGAAAAAGAGATCTGCCTGCTTTTTTGTAAATGATGGCTTTCCTGCAAGAAAAGTCGCCCACCTTTAGATATCAGACAAATACCAACTAAAATGTAATGAAAGACGCTGAATAACCATGAAAACATAGAGCAGTTGAAAAAGCTAACCTGGTTGGGCACCAAGTTCAATAACATGCAACTTTGATGTTATCTGCCCAGCATTAAAGCTCTTGCTTGCAAAGGATATAAGAATAGAAGGATTCTCATTCCCAGGTACCTGTCATTAATAATGTAGCTTGTCATACTACAGTTCAAGATCCGAAGATGGAATGAACTCACAAAACAACCACATAGTTTACCTTAAACTGAGCAAATGAAGCAGCATGTGCTTCAAGGGCCTGGCTCCGCTGTTGATCGACAGAGAAAAGCTGCATATTCCCTTTTACCAATTGTGGTCTCTACAGAAGATAATAATGACAAGATCCAGTCAAAAATATACAACATGACTGCCGTTATGATGTCTTCATTCAACCTAATCCATGGCGCAGAAAACCTACCTCAGGAGAGCCAGGAGCAATTCCAATCAAGACCAACCACTTCTCATTAGGAGAGCACTTGTAGTTTATAATTTGATTGTTTGCCAAATTGGCCGTTCTATCAAACATCTTGACTGGCTCAGAGTCACCTGGATATATAGTAGCAAAAATGAGAACAACTTATACATGATATGAAAAAGATGACAGTAAGTTAAAGATATAAAACCTTCAATCGTCCAATGATACACGGAAGTTTGTGTGACCAGCCCCAGCATCTTTGGTGTGATCCACTTCCAAAAAGCAACCTATAAAACATGGGTGTTAATGAAGTGTACAACATGAAAGATAATGGGGTAACAAATTCATTGCTTCAATACTCACTTGCTCAGGCATCTGATGCGATTTCAACTTTGCTTTTGCTTCAATATTAAATATCTGTAGATGATCCTGAGTAGTTCCTGGAACTTGAGCTATATACGAATTTGAGAAAAAAAAAATGAGCAACAAAGTAAGGAAGATATAAGTACTAGCCAATGTAAAGAAACATCCACTACAAACCAGAATTTCTAAATTAAAAACACTAAGCTTGAGACGAAGCACTGCCACGTGAAATATAACACATGTTGGAAAACATAGAACTCTAGACTGATGTTTTTAACATCATTAAACATGCTATCAAACCTAAAACATAAGCTCGATGAGTGTAGTTACTTTCCCATACTTATTTTGACAAAGTAGGTTTTCTATCAAGTGACGCATCACAACAAGCACAGTGTCAGTTAAACTTCAAAAACATCATATCCGTAATAAATAGCATACATGTAGTTAACGAAATGAAGTAGGAGTTATCAATGGTAGTTCTGGAGAAAACTTCAAAAGGAAACTCTTATGGGTGTGATAACTGATGATAGGACGCAAGTATTCTTCAATAGAAGGAAACAATAAAATACCTTTTAAGGCAAGGATCCTCGTGTTTGGGTTCATAAGAGCAGAATCTGCAGTAATAGGCCTCCTTAGAGGCTGCATCGGCATATTCATATCAATAATTACAACACTGTTCTGTGGTGCCGTCTCTCGTACACATATGTACTTGTCAGACTCCATAGTAACATTTGTAAAGGTGATGAATTGTTGATTGATCCCAATGCTCGGAAGCTGGAAAAAAACAAAATTCAAAACAAAGCGTCAATTGGCATAGTTCATTTACTTAGTTACGAGATCCGAGTAAATCATCACATTGCACTACACAATAAATTGAAATACGGGCTATATACATCCAGGTAACACAGATCTGAGCGTGCGTAGAGCAAATCTGATCAGAGACATGAATTAATCAAAGTACTCAACGATCGAGCAGAATTCAGAAGAGTATCAAACTGGAATCAATCATATAACAGTCTAAGTAGAACCAAATCGATACTGAAACTACAGAAACATCTTAATCGTCCAAAATTTAGCTTGATTCTAGAAGATATATATATATATTCAGAAAAAGGAGAGGGAAAACGGAGAACTCACCGTTAGGACCTCCTTCATGGTGATGGGGGCGTTTGCTGCCGCCATGTTTGACCTCAGATCGCGGCAAGAGAATCAGGGGGCAAAATCAGATCCACGGCCGGGGACGGGACCGTCAACGGCCGGGAGAGAGGGATTAGCGATGCGAGAGAAACTGAAGAAGATTTAGCAATCGCCGCCAGATCTGGCAGATCTGAGGCAAGTGAGCACAAGAAAAGTGATGGAGAAGAGAGATTCTTTTTTTTTTCTTTTTTCTTTTGAAAGTGAGAAATGACGAAACAGCGATCCAATCGGAGTCACTCGTAAAATATAAGGGGAGGATGAAAGGAGACGACGTGCTACATATGCCTGAGCTGTACGATGTGCTTTTGCCAATTAACGGGTCGGTCGGGTCGGGTCGGGTCGGGTCGGGTTTGATCCGAACAAAAAAATCACTGGGTTATGTTTTCGTCACGAAACAGTGTAATTTTACGCTCATATTCCGTCACTTCCGTGAGTTGAATACGTATATGTATTGTTATGGTATATATATACAATTGAGAATAAGTTTTTTTATATTTTAGCACAGTCAAAAAAAATTCATGCAAATATTGCAACGGATTCATAGTACACTATGTAGAAATCATAAAATAGTAATCGACCATTTAAAAAGCGTTAGTTTTGATCTGGTTTCCAAACTGTAGAAAAAAAAAACTATATTTGATTGATAAGTTATGGAGAATGTTGTTAGGTTGACAGTTATCTCAGAAATGTACTACGTGTTGATTTTTTTAATAGTTATTACCAAGCTAAGGAGTTTGCTTTGCTCGACACCAACCAAAAAACAGAACAAATCGGAATCATGAGAGATTTGATGAATTGGTTCTAACCAGTTCTACTAAATAGACCAGTCCATGGAATTTGAGACAACATACACAACTGGAGACTATTTTCATCTTCACAGAGGGAAAGCTACCTCTCAAATTTTTCATAATCTATATAGCAAAATTCTACACATATATTAATGATTTTACCAAATCATCTCTCACTTGAATGATTTTACTAAAAGAATATCATTTCAGATGAAGTGTGGAGAAGCAGACAACTAATCCAATCGAAGCCGAAGGCTAAAGGTGATCTGGTGTCAAAGTGGATGGTTCCAGCCGCAGTTTTTATATATCGATCTATTGTCAAAGTGCAGAAAATCTAAAACTGCTTAATATTGCAAATTTATAGCAGAATCCATGTGCCAACTATTTACATGGTGAATATCATTTATCTATTAGAGAAGTAAGTATTATAACGGAACATAATCCGAACTGAATCGAACAAAAAAATTCAAAATGTATCTCAACGCCAAAATGATATTAATCTGTTTAATTTTATCTTTTAACCCAAAAAGATATTATGAAAAATAAAGCAACAACAACAAGACTACCAATTCAATCCAAGGAACAAACATGAGCTCTTAAATCTTTCTAAGATTTGATTCTGTATCTGTCAAGTGGATCATTGAAGAAGAGACGTTCATGGTACACTCTCCATGCATAATCCTCAAAAAAGAATGACCTAAATGCCCTTCTGTCATCACTTCTTGTTTCTTCATCTTCCTCCTCCTCCTTCTCTGCATACGTTTCTTCCGTATCCTCGTTACTGATATATTTCAATGGAGAAACCATAGTGTCCATGGGAAGTGTAATCATCAATGTCATTGTTACACACTTTCTTGGATCATCGATTTGTCCTGAGCACAGAACCGGTCGATATCTCACTCTTTTGACCTCTCCATTTCTCCAAACCTGCAAATATTGAGTTGTTTAGTAGAGGTTCAACGTTGAACTAGCAAGACTATGTATATTATAGAAAAGCTTATATCATGCAGTATCAATGTTTTTAAATGATATATCAACCAAGGCTAGTAGACAAGGCTATGTTTCCACAATTCATTCATATGGTTCTTCTATATCCGTTTTTAATACTACTTTTCTACTTAATTTAGTATGACTTTGTTTTCGTTAAAAGAATACATCAAACTTGCCAGGAGAAACATGTTAGACAAATTATCATTTGGAAATAAGTTTTCTTTCAAATAGATAACTAATAAATATTTGAAAACATCCCAAAATAATTATAAAAAAAAACAAAAATTAATTTAAAAGATACCAGAATTTTGGAAAAAAAAATTAAGAATACCAAAAATTTTAGTTGTAGGAACCTAAAAGTTTGAAAAACTTACTAAATCATTTAGGACCTCTTCCTAAGTTTCTACAACTCTTCATAAAACTTAAAATTTGTGATTCATAATACTATTTGGATTTTTAGGATTCTGGTGGTAATTCAAGAAAAAAGCATAATATATATGTGATATTTTGAGGATTACCCTAAATATATACTAAATATATACATAAATATTAGAACTATAAATACATTAATATTTACATATTTGTATATGATATCTTGATATGCATGGAAAATTACTATTGCGTTTATCAGTATATGGAATGTAATTCTATTTAAATTTTTTTTTTTCAAATTCCTATTTTCTTTTCCAATGATCTGTCTCAAATGAAAACACATTTCCATATAAATTTAGATTTTTACCCGCTCCTGCTCCACATTTTTGTTGTTGTTGTTGTCAACGACAAATTGGAATAAATAATTTGAAATAATTTAAAATAGCCTTAGTGGAACAAAGTTCCATTGATGATGATAATGTGATAATTAAATGGGGATGATTTAAAGAATTAACTAGCCAATTAATAATCAATAAAATAAATTAAAAAAGAGAACTAACCTGAGCAATGTCACCTAGCGTCACAAGAACCGAGTCAACTCGGGGCAAAACGGACACCCAGCCAGACTCGGTCAACAAACAATACTTCTGCTCCCTTATCTGATACTGTAAACAGACAACAAACGGATAAAATCCGTTGGTTATCTCCGGTTTATCATCGGGAACACCTTGGTTAAGCCACATCAAAGTATTAAACCGAGTGGAGTCATATCCAAACCGGAGTGCACTCGCCAACATCTCTACAGTCTTCAGCCCTACTTTCTCTAGAGTCCGAGTAAACTCGCGCAGCGAACTCAGTTCTAACTCGCTAGACTCGGTTGAACAGTCGGCGTTCAGGCAAAACGACGGTGTTTCAGCATCGGCTTCGTAGCCCAAGGGCCAGTTCTTCGGAAACGACGATTCTCTTTTCTCTTCACTGAGCTCTAAGAGCGATAGCGAATCAGACTCGGCCGCTTCAGCGAGTCCAGAAGGGATAATAATATCGGAGTCATCGTAAGTGAGTTGGAAGTAGCCGAAATCAGTAGCGGCGGAGACAATATCGTCCCAGCTTCGTCGATCTCCGGCGGAAAAAGATACAGTAGGAAGAGAAGCGATGGAGGATGCGGCGGAGGCAGCGGAGCGGCGGTTGGGGAGTGAAAGATTGGGAGGGAGACGGTGGAAGAGGCGGGAAAGAGCGTCGGTTGCTGTCTCCGATTTGCTGGTGATGTTAGGATGGATGCATGACGGAGTGGGCGGAGGAGCCGCCGTGGCTCCAGAGTGCATGTTCGGAATTAGTTTGTGGTGGTCGAGGTGAGCTGAAGAGGAAGCCATTTAAAAATGGATGTGATTTTGGAAGAGGCAGCTTATGGAATATTTAAGTTTTAGTAGAGAAGTAGTATTATGTAGAACTTGCGTGTACGCATGGAATAAATAAGGCTTTGCTCACACGTGTGGGGACTGTGGAACCTAATTTTCCAGATTGATTAAGGATTTAAGAAGATCATATTTAGTTCGTTTTGGTTAATTGACTACGTATCTTAAGCATTTGGTCATTTTGCTATGTTATTAACCCATGCACTGATGCACAATCGAAGTACACGTCATATATATGTGTATTCATCTGAATTATCTATATGCTTTTTTGGTCAAGAAATCATATATACATACTTGGTAGTGCAGCATTATTTTTGCTAGCTAATAAAGCGTAAAGGCAAATAATGTAACAACGGAAATTTTATAATTGGATATTGCCAATTTGGTTGTGCAGCATTATTTTCCACTTATGTTTGTGCAAGTCCGATGACCAAACAAAAAAAAAATGACCAAAAAAAACAAGTTTGTGCAAGTACAATTTTTAATCAAAACTAATAATAACAACAAATATATAAAAATAAAAATAATATTAGATTTAGTTGTACGTAAATAAAAACTCAAAGACAACATTAGTGCAACGTAACTGATTTATTTCGTTGATAATAAAAAGGGAAATATATAACAAAACTAACTAAATAACCAGACACTAGGGTAAGGGTTTAGAGTGACAAAAAAAAAAAAAGGGTAAGGGTTTATGGAATGCTTTCAGGATAAGTGAGTTTGTGATATATTTATAGTTATTTGCATGCGCATCTATACATAATAATATCTTATAAAGTCTTGGTTGGTTGTCAAAACAATATTCCCTACCTTTTTCATATATTTTATTTACAACTTGTCCATTACTTTGTGGGAGTTGTATGCTTGTCTATGGTATTAATCCAGACTAGTTGGCATAATTAGCGTTTCTCCCCTTTTCTCACATTCTAATGTTTTAAAGATCTACTTAAAACTTTTTAAGAAAATAATCTAAACAAACAGTCATGAGTTGTTTTCTTTTCTTTTTTGTTACATTATTATAGGGATCTTACAGTTTTTTTACAAATGATTTATATTGAGTTGTTTGGATTACATGAATACAAACATGTTTGAAAATCTTGATTTTTACTAATTTGTTTTTTCCTCAAAATCTAATTGAAAAAAATGAACTGTCTCAAAACAATACCCCAAGAAATGAAGGCAGTAAGGCACAATGCCCAGCCAGCAAAACCACCGTCAACTCTAGCTTTCTCCCGATCCATTCGAGACTGAAATTGAAAGAAGAATCACAAACACTGAATAAAAATCCATATAAACTCCCCAAGATCCGATCAAAGAAGGCGCTCTCGTGCTTGATAGATTTCATAGGGAATCTTACCAATGCAATTGACGAATCTCAGACTCATGCCTTAAAAATAATAACCATAACTACATATTGGATTTTATCTGCAGAATGACGTATCTCAGAGTCCAAGGTATAGGATAGGAGTATGTTGTGTTACAAATGTTTATTTATTTATTTATTTATTATTATTCTTCTTTTAATTCTATAGAAAAATTACTACGATTGCGTTCATATTTAAATAGTATCTGTCGTCAGTGGAAATGGTCAAATTCGATGTTATAGTTCAAATTTAAATAGTATCAATTCGTGTCGTCAGTGGAAATGGTCAAATTCGACGTTATAGTTTTAGCATTTTGTTCTTTTTGTAAACAATACGTTAGAGTTGTCTATGAATTAGAATGGATGCGACAGTATGTGATTTACATTTTAAAAAAAAAATCTCATAATCATTTAGATTTTCCAAGTGGACGGCAGCTTTGGATTTTATGAACTCACTCCAAGTGACTTCTCAATTTAAACTCTTGTTTTTATTTCTTTTTGCCACGATTTCAAAAGCCAAAGGCTTTACTATGTAAGAGTCAAACTTTTCGTTTATTCTAATGATATTAACATTCATAGCAAAAGGCTTTACTATGTAATAGCTAAACTTTTCATTTCTTCTAATGATATTAACAAAAAAAAAAAAAAAAAAAAAAGTGGACGGCATGTTAAATGAAAGAAAATATGCAACCATGAGTTTTATAAATCGATTATATTCGAAACCATATTATTTCAAACCTAAAACCAATCAAGAAAAAATCCGAAAAAATTAATAAATTTCAAACCACAACCATTCAAATCATATTTAAATTAAAGACATATTGAGTTGCATATTTTCTAAAAACTCGTTTTAACTTGATTTGGGGTGATAAAATCACTTTTTAACAAATCTTTTTATGATAGTGCATCCTAATCTTATTTAGTTTTCTCCAATTTAGTAACTGGTTTACTTATATCTTACAAACACCTTACAACGTTATGTATATTTCAGATTTTGATCACTTTGAAGGTAGGAGATGTTGTCAATGTCCCTGACAGAAATGTACACAAAGTATTTTATAATTTTCACATTTATCTTTAGATTAAAGACATATTGTATTGCACCTTTTCTAATACTCATTTTGTGTTGTCGAGATTATGTTATTTTCTTCACCAAATTCCTCTTTTTTTGTCTAACGTTATTGTGTCACTAAAATAATGTGCTACTTTAATTAAAAAGCTAAGAGTCATGAAACTTATGTGCCATTATATATGATTTTGTTTCACTTTACTTTTAAAGTCTTTAAATAAAATAAGATGATACCAACAAAAAAGACTTATAAAACAAAAATAAAACGAGATCAATGAAAAGCGTGTTGAATTGAATTTAGTTAGGTCAAAATTGGCCGTCACAAAATTTCCCAGCACGAACAAAAAAAATCTCTCACGTTAGCAATAACTTTCCTTCTCCTTTTTATAGTTGCAGATTTCACACACAAATACATTGCCGACCTTATAAAAGGCAAAATATTTAAGCGTGTGAAGAGAAGCAGAGGAGGAGATAGAAATTGAGACACGACAAGGCAAAAAACCACAAGCACAAGTTGTTGTATTAACATCTCTCTCTTTCTTTCTTTCTCAAGTGGAGAGAGGATATAACTTCATTACTACATTATCTCTTCCTTACTCGTCTCTTTCTCTATTCACCTCTCATTGTAACAATAATAAAAAGACGAGTCTTTTCTCTTATCTCTCTGGGGAGAGAGCTCTAATGGCGAACTTGGTCTTATCAGAATGTGGGATAAGACCTCTCCCCAGAATCTACACCACACCCAGATCCAATTTCGTCTCTAACAACAACTCCTCCTCCTTCAATTTCAGACCATCTTCTTCTTCAAAAACATCGTCTTCTCTCGCTTTTCGTCTGAATTCAAGAGATGGGTTCGTCACGAGGAATTGGGCGTTGAATGTGAGCACACCGTTAACGACACCAATACTTGATGAGTCTCCATTCAAGGAAGAAGATGATGAATACACGGACAGATTCGACCCAAGTGCGCCTCCTCCGTTCAATTTAGCTGATATTAGAGCAGCTATACCTAAGCATTGCTGGGTTAAGAATCCATGGAAGTCTATGAGTTATGTTGTGAGAGATGTCGCTATCGTCTTTGCATTAGCTGCTGGAGCTGCTTACCTCAACAATTGGCTTGTTTGGCCTCTCTATTGGCTCGCTCAAGGAACTATGTTCTGGGCTCTCTTTGTTCTTGGCCATGACTGGTAATACACACACAACAAATCCTAACTTGTTGTCGTTTGATTCCTCCTGTTTAGTCTCAAGTCTCTTGATTTGGGTCAACTTTGGATGATTCTCACTTTAATTTTGAACCAATTGAACAAAAATCTTCAATAGCTATTGGACATAATTGAATTTTGATGTAACAAGCAGTCATTATCATCATGATGTTGCTTGTACACCAACCCCAATTGGCAACTGGTTGTGTAATCTCCTTTGAATTGTCA
Source organism: Barbarea vulgaris (assembly GCA_963667165.1). Classification (NCBI taxonomy): domain Eukaryota; kingdom Viridiplantae; phylum Streptophyta; class Magnoliopsida; order Brassicales; family Brassicaceae; genus Barbarea; species Barbarea vulgaris. Next base: position 3,881,984 of record OY763893.1, read on the forward strand.
ACAAATTTATTAAATTCTGTTGATTACATTTGTAGTGGACATGGTAGCTTCTCAAATGATTCGAGGTTGAACAGTGTGGTGGGTCATCTTCTTCACTCCTCCATTCTGGTCCCTTACCATGGCTGGTGAGTTTTGCTTTCAAACCATCCTATCAAAAAACCACTTGCAGAATCTCTTTTTTTTTTTTTTTTAAATGTAAAGTTTATGACTTTGGTTGGTCTGCAGGAGAATTAGTCACAGAACTCACCACCAGAACCATGGACATGTTGAGAACGACGAATCTTGGCATCCTGTAAGTCAAAACACGGCTTTTTGGTTATCTTGTTTCAGTCAGTCCCATGGTGTTTCTTAGTTGAAACTTTTTTTACTGTTTTTTTGTAATTGCAGATGTCTGAGAAAGTCTACAAGAGTTTGGACAAACCGACTAGATTCTTTAGATTTACACTGCCTCTTGTGATGCTTGCATACCCTTTCTACTTGGTAAAACTATGTCAATTTTTTATGATAACTTAAGCTGACACGTCAAGTAGAAAAGCTAATGTTTCTTCATCTGGATTCAGTGGGCTCGAAGTCCGGGGAAAAAGGGTTCTCATTACCATCCGGACAGCGACTTGTTCCTCCCTAAAGAGAAAAAGGACGTTCTCACTTCTACTGCTTGTTGGACTGCAATGGCTGCTCTGCTTATCTGTCTCAACTTCGTGGTTGGTCCAGTCCAAATGCTCAAACTCTATGGAATTCCGTACTGGGTAATGCGCCGCTCTTACTCTTCTGTTTCAGACTAAGCCATTTGTGTATTATTATTTTCTCTGCCTTACCTGAAAATCTGTTTTTATATCAAATACAGATAAATGTAATGTGGTTGGACTTTGTGACTTACCTGCATCACCATGGTCATGAAGATAAGCTCCCTTGGTACCGTGGGAAGGTAAGATGCATGCTTTCACTGTTCTTTGGCTACAATGGTCTCACTTTAAGGTTAAAGCCACTGGTGTGTAATTATTAACGATTCTCTCAAAACAGGAATGGAGTTACCTGAGAGGAGGACTTACAACATTGGATCGTGACTACGGATTGATCAACAACATCCATCACGATATTGGAACGCATGTGATACACCATCTTTTTCCACAGATCCCACATTACCATCTAGTAGAAGCAGTAAGTAATTGAAACAAAAGACCGTCTGTATGAGTTTTGGTAGCTTAAAAACTTTGGTGTGCTCCTCTGTTTTGCAGACAGAAGCAGCTAAACCAGTATTAGGGAAGTATTACAGGGAGCCTGATAAGTCTGGACCTTTGCCATTACATTTACTGGGAATTCTAGCAAAAAGTATGAAAGAAGATCATTTTGTGAGTGACGAAGGAGATGTTGTATACTATGAAGCAGATCCCAATCTCTATGGGGTGAAAACAGAATAAAATGAAGCTGGCAGAGAGATATAGACAGAAGTTGTGAGATTCTTCAATTTCTGACCAGCTGAATTTTTGCTTACTGTGTCAATTTATTGTTACCCCACCAGAGAGTTAGTATCTCTGTATACAACCAGATGGAAACACCAAATTTGTTTTCGATACTGAAGCTATTTATTATGATGCAATTGCTCTGTCTTTAGGTATTACTATCAATATATATATATATATATATATATGTTTGGATAATTAATTTGAAAAATGGATTAGTCTTTGTTACAATTTGCTGCTATGTGCAGTTGGCTAGTATGTACATGTGCCCTCCAAATTCAATGAACCTTGTTTCCATTATTGGGAATTCGGCCTTCTATTTATGGGAACATGGTCTCGACGGACTATTTATTAATAAGTCTTTGCCCATCATTATAATACTAAAATCGACTCATCCGTACACATTATATGAAAATAGTAAACTCTACTTAAATAATTTAACAAGTAAGTAATCTTGAACCAAACTGTTCTAAAAAAAAAATGGTTTACTAATAAACGAAACAAAGTTTTGCATTCAGGGGCGGAAGCAGCATATTATTGACACCCATCAAATATAATATTTTTAAGAGAGATAACCTAATTATTACTTCTAGACACAAAATTTCATATATATTGTTACTTTATTTGTTTCTTGACTTCTATCTAGCTATATTGTTGTTATTTTTGTTTTGACATCTATTTTAAAAATATGAAGAATCTAAAAATTTTGGTGATTTTTCTTGTGTTATGGTGGAGAAAAAAGAAATAGTTTTCAATTTTTGCTTTATCGATTTGTGAACTTAATTTTGATTCTATTTTATAAATGAAAATGAACGTATAATCAAATTGGTGATACATTTTTAAATTAATTATCTATTTTGTGTTATCGACAACAAGTACTTAATTGACAGTGTAAAAAGTGCAAGTGATAAAATTTTCTCAACAATTAAATTTGTATGGAATATAAGTTTTTTTTAACAAAATATATGTAACTTTTGATTAAAAAAAAAAATTATATAGTGACACCCTTGACTAAATATTTTGGCTCGGCCACTGGTTTTGATTGGTACATGGTGGATACAAAAAACAAGAGTGCCGCTATATTGAGAGTTTTACCCCTTTTTTTTTTTTACTGCATATGCTCCGGCCGGGGACCTAATTTGCTACTGCATGACACGAGATTAATCGTTTACACTCTTGGTTTTGTTGTATTCATAAATTCAATAATGATCATCGCATAGTGGCATAAATATATAGATACAGAGATAGTCACCGTCCATTGCTAAAACAGATTAAAAGTCACCGTCTATTTACTTCCACATGTAAGGAAATTATACATATAGTGTAAGGAAATTATACATATAGTGCTACTTTTAAAAATTAACTCTGTCTTGAAAAATGTATACTTTTTGTAATATTTACTTAAAACGGAAACAATAACATTACAGAAATTAAATAATTACAACCATTGTTACGCTTCTTAGTCACCATACAGTTTATTTCACCATATATAGAACTACATAGTTTCATATTGTTTGCCTTTACAACTCCAAAGAGCATCATCTTCCTTGCGTTAAGATATCATTTTGAACTATCAAGTACACTTATTATATTCAAAATTTATTTGTTCGCAAGTTAAAATTTATGATCCTAAAATAATTAGTGATTCCACGTATATTAGTTGGAAACTTGGAATCCTTTCACGTCGATCATTTTCAATCCTTTTTACCACGTATTAGAAAACATTTAATAATAGTTTATACACGTTTCATATATTAACAAACATATTGCCTCAGTCGTATGGCTACTACCGAGTTCCGAATTCCCTCGTCGGTTACGATTTCTTAAGTTAAATTAAGAAAGATACTAATAAATATTCGACTCACGAGACTCACGAGATTAGCCTGAGCACAAGTCTGTCCGAATTTGTGAAGGATAATTCATATTCACAAACCACAAGAAAACAAAAACATCCAATTTTTTTTTTTTTTTTTGTTCATCCAAATCTTCTTACCTTCCCTTTCTCGTTCTCATTCTCTATCTTGTTCTCGTTCTCACTCTATATATATAACAACACTTCAGAACTTTTAATAAAAAAGAAGTAGAAGAACAAGAGCAATATTAATAAGGCAAAACCGGCAACGTCACCAACAAGACAAGATCAAGATGGAGGACAAGACCACGGACAAGACCAAGATCGAGACCAAGACCAAGAACAAGAACGGCCTCAACGACCAAGAACATGAGGAAGGAGTCAAAGTAGACAACATGAGCGACCAAGACAAGAACCCGATCGAAGCCACAAACATGAACGGCCTCGGCGAGAAGTGGCCAGAACCCATTGTCCGAGTTCAGTCCCTAGCCGAGAGCAAACTCACTACCTTCCCCGACCGTTACATCAAGCCACCGTCTCAACGGCCTCAAATCACCACCATCAACCACCAACCGGAAGCTGCCACCATAAATATCCCAATCATAGACCTAAACAGCCTCTTCTCCGGTAACGAAAACGAGAAGAAGAGGTTATCAGAAGCATGCCGTGAGTGGGGGTTCTTCCAGGTAAGTGACATTTGATTTTCGATTCGGTATATTTTAAAAAATTGGTCTAAAAATTTAGATTTGGTTGGGTTTATATGCACGAAACTCATCTTTAGGTGATCAAGCACGGGGTGAGGCCGGAGCTGATGGATGCGGCTCAAGAAGCTTGGAAAAACTTCTTTAAGCTGCCCGTCGAAGCCAAAGAAGTTTACTCAAACTCACCAAGGACCTATGAAGGATACGGAAGCAGATTGGGTGTGGAAAAAGGAGCCATTCTTGATTGGAGCGATTATTACTTTCTCCATTTTCTTCCTCTTCTCTTGAAAGATTTCAATAAATGGCCTTCTTTACCTTCCAACATTAGGTAATTAAGCCTTCCCATCTGTTTTTTCTTTCTTTTCTTAAAATATAGGTGGTTTCTTTATATAATTTACTAAATTTTTATTAGATTATTTCTATGAGATTTGAGATATATATATATATATATATATATATGATATAAGTCAATGTCAACCAGATCATTCTGGCCAAGTTTGAGTATGATATAAGTCAGAAACTAGTTGGAGTTCTTCCTTTCTTTAAACTACTGAAAGAAAACTATTTAAAATTATGATTATGGTCTTTTAATAATAATAATAATAATATAGTAAAATATTATTTTTAAAAAATCTAATCTTGTGTTAATTGGCGTTTATGTTGAGAACACTGGAACATAATAAATTACCATGTAGATGACTTTGTTTTTGTCTATCATAAATATTTTCATTTCGGTTAAATAATCAACTTTGTTTGAAATATTAAATAAACAAACTAATTATGTAGCTTTTTGTTTTGTTTTGTTTTACTTCTGTACGTAGCCTTTTTTGTTAAAATAAAAAATCATATAATATAATACTTTTTGTAAATAAGTTTTTCACACAAAAACTTAATGGATATAGAGAAGTGATGGATGAGTACGGTAAGGAACTAGTGAAACTAGGCGGGAGAGTTGTGAGGGTATTATCGTCAAACTTGGGACTAAAAGAAGAAAAACTTCAAGAAGCTTTGGGTGGAGACGACGTTGGTGCATGTTTAAGGGTTAATTATTACCCGAAATGCCCTCGACCAGAGCTTGCCCTCGGCCTCTCCTCCCATTCCGATCCCGGAGGCATTACCATCCTCTTGCCGGACGATCAAGTTGTCGGCCTTCAAGTCCGTCACGCTGACACGTGGATCACCGTTAATCCTCTCCGCCACGCTTTTATCGTTAATATCGGCGATCAAATTCAGGTAAACCCATGTTTTTATTAACTTTTCGATTTTTAATCCTTAAAAAATTGGTCTCTTTTTTTTTTTTTTTTGGCCAAGGTCTAAGTTTAAAAATAAAATAAAAATACTGTTATATATTTTCATTTTCTTTAAGCTAACTACCACACATATTCTAAAACAAACAGTAAAGAATATGAATAAAATGTTCACAAACTAAAGTACAAATTTTGTTTGTGGCAGTTGGTGAAAGAGGATCCTATATATTTATAGTCCCACGTTTTAGACATGTCTTAAAATATCAATATGACAAACAGCTCTTTCAACTTCGTGCGTTTTTTTCTTTCAAATAGCTTATATATAGAGTTTAACTGTAGTGATTTATGTCAACTTCATAGCATCAAACGACTTGTTTTTTTTTTTTTTTTTTTGGGGGGGTGTTATGAGGTTTAATCGAGTAATTTGTTTAATCCGCATAAATATATAATTACCATATTGCAAACGAAAAATTGCAGAAAAAAGTAGATTATTCGTAAAGAAATAGAATTTGAAAGCATTCACTAATCGAGAGCATATTATAGCTAAACTAACAAGGAATTAATCTTGTGAAAATGTCAGATACTAAGCAATTCGGAATACAATAGCGTGGAACATCGAGTGATAGTGAATCCGGAAAAAGAAAGGGTTTCACTTGCATTCTTCTATAACCCTAAGAGTGACATTCTCATCCAACCATTGCAACAACTTGTCACATCGACTAATCCTCCTTTATATCCTCCCATGACCTTTGATCAGTATAGACTTTTTATTAGAACTCAAGGTCCTCGTGGTAAATCCCACGTTGAATCTCATTTATCCATTCCTTAGTCACTACTACATTTCATGTATGTTCGTTATAAGAGAAGAAATGTAAGTTCCCTTGTCTATGCTATTCATTTACTAGCTATTGTATATTTGTATGTGTGTATGTGCTCAAGATTTATCCAAAAGTTTAAGAAGATATATCAGACCCGGTCCTCAGATAGCGGCTCCCTAAGCAAAACAGAAAATATAGACATATAATAATAAATTTTGTTTATTATATTAATTTTATTTATTTTTATTTATAGAAATTCTAAAAATCTTTTAACAATTTTTTTACTGTTGAGTTAAACATAATTATTTTAGTGTATAAATATATTTTAAATTTTTTTTGATATGATACACCATAAATTTTTATTGATATCCTTTTTAAAGTTTAAAAACAATATTTTTAATCCTAAAAACAAATAAATCCTAAAATGGGGGTCCATAAAAATGAAGACTCTACCCAAATGCTTCATCTTGGTGTCCTTAGATCCGATATATATATAAATTCCTTGTGTATGCAATTCAATAATCATGCCTTCCTCTATGATTAGTAACAATAATAATGGATCTTATTAGCACTACTCTTCCATGTATATATTGATTAAGCTACTAATCTATAAGACAACTTTATTCTTTCAAAAACTAGTATTACATTTTACATACCAAATGAAGGACATGTGAACGCAATAAATATCTAGTTTCTTATGATAGTGCACACATTATTTTTAATTTATGTGAAACAACGGATAATTCGTGTTGACCAAATTATGAAATCTTGTTAGATTCGATTAAAGTTTTAATAATATAAAGTTGGGACTTGAGAAGCTTAATAATTAATGGGTACGAATAAGATTTTGACCGATAACACTTCAACACCCAATACTAAAATTTGTGCATTTGTGAGCCTCAGGCTGACTTTTCTTGGAATTGTCCTTCTTGATAGTTGCACGATTATGTTAGTGATCTTGTTAATTACAAAGCTAAAAGCTATATAAAACTCGTAATTTTCAAGGTTGCGATCCATTTACGTGCCCTGTAGAACTTACAAAACATGTTAGCTCTTTGACATCTCACATAATTTTGGATAATAATTTTCTTGAAATTATGAAAAAATAAAATCTTAACATAGATGAAAAACCTAACAGAAGAATGAATAAAAAAAAGATAAAGTGCAAAATACAGTTCAATGCTTAAAGATCTGACTACATATACAACCCCAATGACACATTTGATGGAACAAACCAGTTTTTTTTTTTATATGAATAATAATAATACTCAAACAGCTGCTACTCTCTCTCTCTCAACTTCTTGAAATCCCTTTCTGGAGATCTAAAGAGAGAGTTCTGTATGCTTTAAAATTAAAAAAAGGTTAAAGAAAAAAAAGAAAGAAAAGTTGATTAATATATAGTTTAAAACATGAGAACCAGAGGAGAGTCTCTGAGAGATCATTCATCAACATCATCAGTTCATTTCATCACTGTCTTCCTTTCTTGGTACAGCAAGGAGGGCATTTATACTGCTTGATGCTATCTGCTTTTGCTGGAGTTATCTTCACGCATTTTCCATGGTACCAACGTTCACAGACATCACAGCCAATCCAGAACTCATCTGTTGTGTAATTGCCTCCACAGCTTCCACACAGTGTGTCTCCATGCTCGTCTTCTTCTTCTTCCTCCTCATAGCTCTCTTCCATTAGTTTTGGTGTTGTGCTCTTTGTCTGCCCGTCTATTGATCTCTGCAAACCCCATTTTTTGTTCTTTCAAGGAGAGAAACCAGAATAATCTACAAACCATAAAGAAGCTAAGAAGCTCATTTAATTAATGTACCTTAGTGCCGTTTCTGGATTTGCTTCCGGAATCTGAGCTTGGCTTGTTGTCTTTAATGGGTTTCCTACCAGTCACTACATCGAAGAGAGTTGGGAGATCATTGATTAGACTGAATAGCCGCTTCCTGCAAATAGAAATTATGACAAAAGTCCATGAGTGATCCGTATCCAAATAGCTCCATGATGAGAGAAACTACAAACTTGTTTAGCAGAAAAGAACGGTGATTCAGAATCTTCATATCATTTTAACAAACAATTGTGAATCTATATGAGATGTTAATCTAGCATTATATGCTTGTCGCTAAGTATGTTAGATTCTCCATCCTTGGGAATGCATCTACGAAGTGCTTTTTACTAGTCTACTAATGGTCGATAAGCCATTACTTTAGAGACTTGTTAATGTATAAATGAAACTGATGGTGAGCTAAAACCAAGTCAAGTTTCTTGGACCTACAGTTGTTACCTATCCAATTGCCAAAACAACTTCTCTCTGGACGAAGAAGAATGAAAAAATAATAACCAAAAAAGAATGTTATATAGAAGATATATGACAGAGATATTATCTCATTAGTACTAATCAAAGAGCAATTTATTGTAAATATGCAACTTTCACATATCCTTTTTTTCAGCAAAGTTCTTAATGCACCGGTTTAATAGTTACTAAGACAAGTGTCCAGATGTATCAATTAAAAGGTGAAATTCATCACATACTTCCAAAGATCATTGGTTTTAAGAAGTCAGAAGAAAGCATATATTAGAGTTGAAAAAGAGTAATCAAAGCAATCAAAGTTTCAAGTTTCAGCCATTACAATATTCAAAAGATACAAGAACTGGAGAAAAGTTTAGACAGATGAAGGCATGCGCAACAAACAAGAAGTCCATAAATATGAGTCACAGCCAAATGAAAACATAGCCTAAGAAGCAAAGAAAGATTTACACACACAACGAAGGAGAAAAAAAAAACAGCATTCAAAGACAATCTCATTCCAAAGAAACTCATCATCATCAGTATACATTTCATCGCAGAAGAGCCAAGAAACATAACAGGGGAAAACAATATGGTTTCATGTAAAAAGAAGACAAAATACATTGAAATCAAGTAAAAACACAAGACTTGGTTTAAAAACTAATGCTGAATCAAATTATAAAAGAAGGGGTTAAAAGAGAAATTACCTCTCATTGCGATTAAGGCGAGCTCCAAAGTAGAAAGAGACAGAGAGTAACCAACAATCACTGTGGACAGCAACAAGAGAAAGCCAATCTTTCCTCTGCATACCATCTCTGGCGAAATTGATACCAAGCGCTGGCTCAGGTAGCTCTGGTGGAACTTCCTCTGCTGGTAGATTCACTTCCCACGACTCATTTGGGTGTCCATACAAACACAAATTCTCCTTCTCTACACAAACAAAATCATCAATTTTGAATCAAATCTGTGAATGGGGGTATCTTCTTCTGCATAAATCCCAAACTATAATTAAAAAAAATAAAATACGAAATTTAGCAAAAGCGGACTTACCCGGATCGCATTGAGAGTAGAAATCATCAACATCTGCCAAAAAAACCGAAAATTTAAAGGAAAATACAAAAGCATTATGAAGAAATCTAAGAAATTTCGAGAGCAAAAATAAAAGGGGGAATTAGGTTAAAGACCTTTAGTGAGAGCACGAAGAAGAGCGGTGCGACGAGCGGTATAATCCTTGAAGATCTCTTCAACGGTACGAGGGTTAGAGGAAACAGCGGCGGCCATAGCTGAAGAGATAAAAGAGTATTTAAGAAGACCTCTGTATAGTACGATGTGTATTCGTATAGATCAGTGCTAGTAGAGAAAGATCGAGTTTTGCATCAATGGTTTTTGAGACCCGATGCGTTCGGGCATGAAGAGAGAGAGAGACAAGGAGATAGAGGGAGAGAGACTTGGAAGGAGATGGAGAAGCAGACGGAAGGAGAGAGAGAGAGTTAGATGCAAAATTAATTATATTTATTTTTGGAGTTTGGTTGCGTCAGCTAAAAGGTTTGGTAATTAGGAAGATGCGTCGCTTTTTATTTAAGGCTTTATTTATTTGGGCCCTTAACTTTGGTTTTTGTTTAGGCCTAGGCCCAATTTAATCCAATCTCCTTGTTCCATAAAAGCTCCTTTTTTTTTTTGCCCTTTTCTTTTGGGTTTGGACTGTTTGGTGATTTTATAATAGTTCAAAACTTCAAAAAATTGTTAGGCATAATTCGGCTCTTTCTGTTTCAAATTTGTATTATAGAGTATCAATTACATAAATTAGATTTCTCCTATATTTCCACAATATGATGAGTTTCAAGACATTTGTCGTTGGTGTCTAAACTAAGATGTAGACTAAAAATGTAAGAAAATAAATAGATAAGAGCTTGTATTGTAAGATCAAGTAGCGAAGAACACAAACTTTGTGTTTCTTCAAGATTTGATTCCTGTATTTAGACAAGTATATAAACGTAAAGCATGACGATAACAAATACTTTTTTTTTAAATAGTAAAGTTTTAAGAAGAAGAGACACATGTAAACAAATCTAAAACAAAGCTTATCACAATAAGACAGTAAATTATAGAAAGAAGAGGGTCTTGTAGTTGTGTGTGTGTTGAAATGTTCAGTCCCATTGTTCTTCCCAGAAATAAGTCCATTCAGAAGAGTTAACAGTGTTTTTGCCATCTGCTGAGACAAGATCATAAGGAGAGTCCTCTGCGAATTCCGTTGCCATCGATTTCCAGTGAAGCGACGGTATCCATTCCGCTTCTTTAACCACTCTCAGTATCTCCCCCGCCACCAGTTTGCTTCCTTGTGCTGACAAATGTATCCCATCTCTGTAACAAAACCCACAATACAGTTTTTAACATATTTAATCCGTTGCAATATGCAAGAAACTCTGAGACGTCACAACTATGATCTATGTTTCTTCATAGCTTAAAGTTATTCTGAGTTCTGAATACTTACGTGAAGCAAACGGTTTCCCAGTCATCTGCTTTCTGAAGAGTAGAGAAGAGATCAACTACTTGTAAGCCAAGTTCTTGGCACAGCTCCACACAAGCGTCTGAATAAGTCTTGCAAAGCTCGTTTGTGCGGATCACCTCGCTCAAGTATGGGCTTTTGAGAGAAAAAGAAGCAGGAATATGTGAGTAAGGAGCAACAGAGAGATAGTGGAGATAATTAGGGAAGTCAAGTCACCTTTGGTTCTGACGAACTTTGGCCTCATCCACTGGAGGGCAACTAAGAAATATGATACGGGTCGAGTCTGAAAGGCTCTGAAACAGAACATAAAGGATGATGTTATAATTGCAGCGCAAAACACCATCTAGAAAGAGAGATTCAAAGCCTTAAGTCCAAGTCTTCAGAGGAAAGAATCAATCAATATCTGTAAGGAAGTAGTAACCTGAAGATGAAGAGCGATCTTCTTCATGTTATCAATGTATTCAGGAAGTGGCACGTGAGGTCCTAAACCAGAAGAGTGAGGCGCCATTGAGTCATTACCTCCAAAATAGACAACTACCAGAGAAGGTTGTACCGCAGCATCCTGCATTCATTACAAGTTACCATTTTTAAGGCAACAAAGGTTGGAAGAAAGCAAACTTAAGCTCATCCTACACTGATGTGTTCATACTATAAATTAAAGCCATTTTAAAAATCTCTGAATCCATATAATAATCTAGTACATTAAAGAATGTATACATTAGTGAAGAAAGAAGAACCAAAAAGGTGTACCTTAGGGAAGACTTTGTCGACAACTTCCAAAGCACGAGTTGAGTTCCATCCATAATATCCTCGCAGAATGATGTCGGCCTTTACACGTTGTTGAAAGAAGACAAATACACGTCACATGTTTGCTCAAAAGATCCCACATTTAATTTCTTCACCAAATTTAGTTTTAAGCATTCAATGCAATAATTGTATTTGGAATATCAGTTCCACGAACCAACACAAACACGGTAAAGCTTCTTGCTTTCATTAATTCCACAGAAAGAGAACCAAAACATCCAAATGAAGGAAATTCCAAGAATCATCAAACACTCAAATTCAGAAAACCGAAGAACAAATGTAAAATTAGGAGAAATAACAAACATAACTATGAGAATACAATGATCTACTTAGCTCTTTTTTGATGAGATTGAGGAAATCGAAGATACCTTACGAGCATAGACCTCGGAGAGAATGGCACCCCAACCACCATGGCCGAAGCTCAACTGGACGATGGAGGATCCAAACAAAACGATCTGAGGTCGCGATGGTCCAACCATTGTCTCTGTTTTCTGAGCTAAACCTGACCGTTCTATGAAACCGGCCGGAGAAGGGGAAAATAATCAAACAAAACTTGAGCGATCTCTCTCCCTCTCTGTCTCTCTCTCACTCTTTGTTTCGTAAGGTGCGACCGTGCGAGATTAAATCCTCCAACTTCTCGTTTTATTTATTTATTTTGAATATAACAGAAAAATGAAATTAAAAAAAAAAAAAAAAAACAAAAAAAACAAACAAAACAAAATCCTTCTTTATATCCTCAGCGAAGCCATTACTGTTGTTTCCTTTTTTGAAGGATCTGTTTCTCTTTTTGTTTGCGAAAAATACTATCAATGGTTTTACTTGTATATTTTCTATGGAAATATTGGCTTATGATTTCTCTTATATATAAGAAGATGTCTTATGTAACCTTTGGAAAAGAAAAGTCAAATAAAAATCAGGTAGAAAGTAAAGAGTGTGGGTAGAGAGATATATTTATGAGTAATATTAATTCAAATGATATGGTCGTCGGTTGGTAAGTCAAGTAGCACCAAATTTAAGGAGCATCAAATATAGATCTAACCATATTTTTTAACATTTCATTCAATGCCCCCAACTCATTTTCTTCTTATGTTAATGTTACGTCTATGCATATAACCACGTGATCATACGTATTGGTAGTTAAGTACGTACTTATTAGCTCGACCGTTTTGTACTTAGCATCTACGAAATGACGTAGATTTCCTTTTTTGTTACTTAAAAGATGGATTAGAGTAACATTTTTGCTTCTTTTTCAGCTAATGTAAATCCGTTTTTAAGACCAAACACTCTAATGTCTTGTTCCTGAAGTGCAATCAGAGAACTAACAAACAAAAAGGCTAATAATAAGAAGATGAGAAAAACTAACTCAGCAACTCAAAAATCGAGTGCTCCGGATTTTGATGATCCTGAACAGCTCCCGGATGTGCCATACGATGTTCCACTGGACCCGTCTACAGGGGCTTGATTTAGACACTCTAGAGCCAAGAATCTTCTCTTCTTCAAGCTCATTGAGAAGGTCTTTGCCTCAAGAATTACGGGCACCTGTTCCATTAAACAATTCAGATGGAACCAGTGTTTTAGGACCAAAGTGAATCCATTTTTTTTTTAATGGTTTCTAAGCCATTTTTGTTAATGGTTTCTAAGCAATTTCATGCCATTCTCATCAAAAGTAACTTTGGAGTTGATGGGGGGACTTATGGATAACTTGTTCGGTAGATATTTGAACTTCATAAGACTTTTATCGGTTAAAGTTGTTTCAATTGTGTTATAAGTGTAATTCTTAAAGGGTTTCAGGAAATAGCATTTCTACATTGAGAAATACAATTTGCAAATACCTGTGTGTTGATACGTGCAACCTTGTGTATGTTGAGGAATCCATTTATGTCCTTGTAGCCAGTGAGGAGTTTCTCCAATTCCTTATCACCATCTGTAGTAAAATGCAAGGATGCTTGTCAGAAACGACAACGATCATCTACTAATGAATAAGAAGATCAGGGAAACAAACCTGGTATCGCTTTGATAGAGAGTATGGTATCTGCCATGTGCTGCAGTCTTTTTGAGGAAGATGGGGAGAGCAGGGAAGGGGGGAAAGTAACAATGGCTACCGCATTTGAGACCATCAGCATACTTTTGAGCAATCTTATGAATGAAACTATTTCTGATTCCTGTGTTGATAGAAACAAAACGTCAAAAAATCAACACAATAATACAGGACATCGTGATCCTGATTTAAGCTTTAGCTTTCATCAACTTTTGAGTCACGAGAATTTTAGTTAGAAAGTAAACAGACATCTTGTTGACTGAACATAGGCTAGAAGTTACAGAGAGCACTTTGACCTAAATATATACCTTTTCAGAATACTCACACAGGGGAGAGCAGAATGACTGGATGGCAATGCGACCAATGGATGCAATGTTACTGCTGCTCCTGGAGAAATTATCACACAGGATCTTAAGGAAAAAATAAATAACAAAGCCAAAAAAATGATGGAAAAACTCGAACAATATCGTGAACTAGAACAATACAGGATGCAACTGTTGGCAACACATTGTATCATCTTTGATTTAGGAGCAACTAAGAAACTAAGTGTACCAGCAAATTCAATAAATTTGAAACTAGATGGAAGTAGTTAAGCATCAAATAAGAAAGAGATGCCACACAACCTCGGAAAGTTTGCTAAAAAAGTAGTGCAGTGGTCTTGAGCAACGGAAAGATCCGAAGAATCTAACAGACTAACACAATCTATCGGCCTTCCGGTAAGAAATTGCCTCTCCAAGGGCTTTCTCATATCAAAGTCATTGGAGTAATCATCTGATCCAGAATTAGATAAAAGGATTAGGTTTCCACAAAATAACATTAACTTACTAGTAGCTCGATTTATTCGTGAATGACACACATAAGATTATATAACCGCACTAACTAGATTACCAATAGAATTCTTCTGGTTTTCCAAATACTTCCGATACTGCCAAGCGATCCTCAAGCTCTCTCCCTACATAATTGAATACAGTGCACACTACCCAGCATGTAAGTAGTTTATGTCATGCCAGGAAAAAAAACAAACAGAAAGAAGGTACAGACAAGAAAGAAGCACCTGATCAGGGTCGGGGGCAGTAGGCTTATCCTCTTTGGATGATGCAGGATGCGGCAAAGTACCAAGAAACCCTCTTGGATCTTTTGAAGGACTAGCATAAAGAAGTGGTTGATTGTTAACAAGCCCCTGAGACATGAAAGTTCTTAACAGATCCATATGATGTGGTGCTTCAGGATCTTCCATCACCATTACTAAGCTTCCCAAAGGATACCCACCACCTAGTATCCCTGTAAAAAATAGTAAAAGACAATACTTTTAGCACCAAAACCAAATTCTCTCATCCTCATGTAGACTTGATAAGTAAATAAGGAGGAGAAATCTCACTGTCAAGATCACGAATCCCAGTCGATATAAAGGTTGTGCCATTAGGACCACATTTGAGACCAGGTATTTGAGGTGATGACACAACTGATATGTTGCGAGAGAAGCTGCTACTACGAACATTAGGTGCAGCCATAGCTGAATTAAGTAATCTCTTAAGGGACTTGCTCCAGGTTCGAAATCTAGAAATCCCAAACCAAAAAACAAACAATCTTTTAAGCCGTTTACTAAATTCCTCTATATTCACAATAAATTTCAATACTTTCTAATTCATTCAGACATTTCATCGAACAGCTGGCACGCAGCAAAAAAATAGAATTGTCGACGAGCAAATAGCTAAAGACTAAACGCATAACGATTGATGTATACTGATGAAACCTAGAGGCTAGAGCAAACAAACAAAAACGATAAATATTACCAGCAATTTTCTAAGTAATTCAGGAGACAATGAACAAGGCTAAGACTTTGCTTCTCAGAATTCAGAGTGTTTTCGCGTAGTTCAGGAGCTCTTTGGCGTCACCGGCGACCAACTGAGTGTGAGAAGATTTAACGTCTGACGAACCAGAAGTAACCCAAAAGGGTTTTGTGTTGTTCGCGTGGTTCAATTTTACGACGCCAAAAAATGCGGTTGGGTCGCTGGAAAAAAAAACGAAAACAAAAAAACGGTTGGGTCGGTCTTCGGCTCCACTTGAGAGACTCTTTATCATCCAGAAGTTTGCGTTGTGTCAGGGAAAAAAACAAAACAAATAACAAAAAAGTTTTATGTATAAATTTGATTCAGTTTACACATCAACCAAATTACGATAAACCTCCAATAAAAAAAACAGAAACATCGAATTCTACGATTTTATTCAACAGATAAAGTATACAATCTCAATACGTGGCACAACAATGTTTTTTTAACGTTGGTATAAATACGTACATAGACCACCATTAATTGGTAGTCGTAACATGAAAAGAAAAAAAGTACTGGTATATAGATTTTTCGTAAATCGCATAAAATAAAAATAGTTTCCGTATATTCCCAGGCCATCTATGACTTTGTCATGTCCACGTTTCTACAAGAGATGAGCATTTTTATTTATTTTTCTCATTAACTCCGTCAAATAAGAACACTCTGAATTTGTTTGACAAAAAAAAAAAAGGTGAATTGGTTCATAGGATAGTTTTTAAAAAGTAATTGTATTAGAGGGTAAAACACTATTTACAATTGGTAAAACACACATTCTCTCTATCTCTCTCTCTTCTTCTTTTTTCACCTATCTCTTTCTCTCTCTTCTTTCTCCCTTCAGTCTCTCGTCTCTCGTCTCTCCCTCTCTGATTTTTTTTTTCTTTTCTTTTCTTTTCTTTTCTTTTCTTTTCTCTTTCTTCTCTTTTTCTTTCTTTTATTGTTCTATATTTAGATTAACACTCAAATAATTCATCAAAAAAATTTAAAAACTAACTTTTAATCTTTTAAATCATTTTATGAATCTAATGAGATCCATTTTGTAGGGTTTTGGATAAAAAAACATTATCTTGTACACCATGTATGTACACCACCATCTATGTACACCATTTTGTATATTTTTGTATACTAACATATTTCGTTACGTTTCTCACATATACTTGTACACTGTTATATTCACTCTATTTATACTTGTACATCTTCATGGACATTATGCTTGTACACCCAAAAATCTCTCTCTTTTAGACTTGTATACCGCTTGTATACCAACTCGTCTTGTACACTTATTTATCTTGTATACTGACTTGTATCGTACACCAACCCATCTTGTACATTGATTCGTCTCGTACACTGATTCGTCTTGTACACTATCTTATATACCATGTTATACTATATATGTGTAGAAGGTTAGAGAATAAGAAAGAAGTTGAAGAAGATGACGACAATTATCATATACTAATATATTATGTATATCATCATATACACGGACTTCACTTTGTATATCATTGATGTACACCGATATATTATATATTACATCATATACGATAATTATCTTACATTCCCGATATATTACATATTACATCATATACAATCATCATCTTACATTACTATGTATATGGACTACCAAAAAAAATATTTTTAAAATTTGTATACCGCTTGTACACCGATTCGTCTTGTACACTAATTTGTTTTGTATACCAACTCGTCTTGTACTTTTATTTGTCTTGTACACCGACTTGTCTTGTACACCGACTTGTCTTGTACACCAATTTGTCTTGTACACCAATTTATCTCGTACACCGACTTATTTATTTTCACATTATTACAAAATGGATATCATTAGATTCATAAAAAAATTTTAAATTAAATTTAAAAATCTTCAAATTTGTTTGATAAATAATTTAAATGATAATGAAAATATAAATAGATAGGAGAAAGAGAAATAAAAGAAAAATAGAAAGAGAAAAAAAAAATAAAAGGAAAAGCAATAGAGAGACGAGAGAAGGAAGGAAAAAGAAAAAAAAAAAAAAAAGGAAAAGCGACAGAGACGAGAGAAGGAAAGAAGGAAGAAAAGGAAAGAAGGAAGAAAAGGAAAGAAGGAAGAGAGAGATAGAGGGAAGAGAGAGATAGAGATAAGTGTCTAATTTACTAATTGTAAATAGTGAAATACCTATATTTCTAATAACTTTCAAAAAAAACTACCTATTCAACAAATTATCTCAAAAAAAAAACACTCTGAATATTCTCCATTTTGTAAAGTATATTTATATTCATCAAAAATTAAGAGAAAAAAAATCTAAGGGCTTGTTCCGTAATTTAATGATTTGCCCTTTCTATCACACTATAAAGATCAGTTTCTTCTTCACCACAACAAAAAAAGAAGAAGATCAAAAGTTTTTATTATTTATTTGAGAGATTCTGGGAAGATGGGGAGATTGTTCTTGGTGAATTTGGAAGGAAAGACTTACACTTGTATGCACTGCAAGACCAGTCTCGCCCTCTGCGAAGATGTCGTCTCCAAGGTTCATTCTCTAATTTCTTTTGCTTTTTTCTTCTTCTACTTAATCGTCGACTCATTTTGCTGGTAAATCTTATTCTGGGTTTTTGCGATTTATCTCTTCCGATCACATCAAATCATCACTTGGGTGTTATTTGATGATTGCATTATTAGATGATCAAAATTGATTGCGAAATCCACATGCCTTTTGATGATGATGATGATCTGGATTCTAGATGATCATATCTCTCGATCATGATCCATTAAAAAAAATGGAACGAGAATTGAGGATATTTTTTTATTTGAAGACTGACTTCTGCATTTTCGATTGCATTGCATCTGTGTTGTTTTAGTTTCTGAGCACTTCAATGTAGGAAACTAGATCGATTTCAAACAGTGTTTAGACTCTTTCTTCTATTTCTATGGTATGTGATCTTGAGACTGTCCTGCGTTCTCATTTCTTTTAATGTTTAATTGGTGTTTGATTGTGTGGTTTGATGCTAAATGTTATTGATTAGTTCATTCTAAGTGCTTATGATTCAGTCGTTCAGACATTGTAAGACTCTCTCTCGCATCTTTCAATGGTGAAAAGATTTTCAATGTCTTTAGTATTGTGGCATAATGGTAAGATACTGACAACATTCTTGTATGCCTGTTTTATAGTCTTTTCAATCCCGTCATGGGAAAGCTTACCTCTTCAGTAAGGTGTAAGTTTTCTTTTTTCTTTTTCTTTTCAAGTGTGATTTTGGTTTTTGTTAGTCTAATTCGAAGAACCTTGATAGATCCTTTTGAAATGGCTGTATTGTGATTTGTGTGAACAGGGTGAATGTGTATCCTGGGAAGAAGGAAGATAGGATGATGATGACGGGAATGCATACCGTGGTCGATATTTTCTGTGTCAAATGCGGCTCTTATGTTGGATGGAGATATGTAAGAAAACATCAAATGTTTTATTCTTCTTCTTCTTATACTTCTTTTGGTATACTACATTTGCCTCTTTCTTGCTAATCTAATCTTTATCAACCTCTTTGTTCAGGAGTTTGCTTTTGAGAAGAATCAAAAGTACAAGGAAGGAAAATCGGTTCTCGAGAGGTTAATACCAAATCAAATTTAATTGCTGATTCCTATTTCCATGACACAGTTTCTTGAGATGATGAATTAGTTCATATTCTTGACAGGTACAAGGTTTGTGGTCCAACGGGGAACAACACTTATTGGGTGTCTCAAGAAGTTGAAGCCGCAGAAAGCGATACTGATGATGCTTGATCTCTCTATCATTCATAGCTGATTTGTACATTCTCTCCTACTCTTTTTATTCTTTTGCAATGTTTTCCTCCCTAATTTTGTAAACCAACCATCTATCTTACATTAGATCAGCTTTAGAGATCTTTGATGTTGCAACTACTTTGGATACATAATAGATAAAGATCTCTCATTATCTTATTTGCCTAACTTTTGTTTCTTTCCAAAGTTCTTTTACTACTTGAACAGACTCACTTCGATTTAATCACCAAAACACTTTGTAAGCGTTTGAGTTTGATTTACTTTGGTTCAATTTGAGGAACCTGAACCCGTCTCTGTAGAGAGATACACATTTGATTCAAAATTAAGGTAAACTTTAAAATTATTAATCCCATAGAATAATATTATGCGAAAATTTGTAGAATATGTAGAGTCACAAATAAAAATTACATCTTTTTTTGGTATCACGTGAAGTAAGGAGAAACATGAAAACACTAATATTATTGTTAAATAATGTCACAAAATGCTTTGAAGTAGCTTGGTTTAAATGTTACCGGAGTTCATACACCATTCTCTCCGAGAGCTCGGCTCCAACAACTTTCTGATAATTAACCAGCATCGATTCCAGTTGTTTCCGAACTGCCGGATTCTTGATCTGTGGTATATCCTTCAAAGACAATTAAACAAAACAAAAAAGCTTTCACAAAGGTTGAGAATTTGATGATCTGACAAGAAACACAAGAGCATTGAAAGTAATACTGATATTACCTTGTATCGAAAACAAGGCCCATTGAGACTGATAAGGATATTGGTAATGTCACTTCGATTTCTGGTACAGTCTGAGTCTTCATCTGAGTTATACATTTCTTCATCTTCATCTGTATCTTTTTGTTCCATGTCTCCATGTTCACTCGTGGATTCCACTAGTGTTTCAGAAGCTTGTGGTGATGATGATGATAGAGAAACCTCAGTGAAATCAGACAAGACGGAATATGGCTTTTTATCAAGCAGAGGCTTGGCTACTTCAAATGGAACCCATCTGAGAGCAAAATACAAGAAAAGCAATTGGATTCTCTATCAGATGACAACAATTAACAAGAATTTGGTCTTAGTTTTGTGGTTTTGGGAACCTACTGGTAACGGAGAGGACATAGAAGCTCGGACGGACGATAGGCTGCTTTATATCTCATCTTGTTGCAGGAGTGTATGTAATAGCCAAGATAGTAGTACTCAAGGGTACAGCAATGAGCATGGTTCTGTTTTACCCAATCGATTTCTTGCAGGGCTGAGTAGTTTCCAAGGGACAATGATGCAAAATCCGGATCCCAGAATAGGTATTTACTCGACAAGCATTTAGGAAGAATGTCGATTACCCCAACAGCAATTAGACGGCCATCAACTCGGTATTGTTGATGGAAAGAACCAAAGCCACAAGGAGGAACCTTTTTTTCATCATCATAACCTGAAGGCGGAACTTCAATCAACGGAGTATCAACCAAAAACCTTTTGTATGAAGTTTCTGAGATGCTCTCCGGCTTATCATTATGCACTCTCAGTTGATACCTTCTGTATAATTCATATTCCTCTGGATCAAAACTCGACCTTTTCAAGTGCATCTCCAGCTTTCGCTTTCTTGCATGAAGGTTGTTCGAAGACGACTTTGTTGTTGTAGCAAAGAGGTTTTCACCTTCTCTATCTGAGGAAGTAACTCCTCGGGCAGCTGAAAGGAAGTTGATATGGCCTTTGCAGACCTTAACAGAAAAACCAGTAAATTCGCCTACCTTATTCATTGCACTTAACAACTTCTCTGAAACAGTCTCTGGTGATAATCTGTTTTCTTCTGCGTTGTTGTTTTGCTCGCCTTTCTCAGATGTCTGTGTGCGTTTTATAGCAGCTACTATTTGAAACGCAATGTTGCTGGTGTATAAGATTTCTTCTGACCCTTGAGCTAGTTTCTTCCTTTTAGCAGAGGGGACTTTCTTTACTGAAGCTTTGGGAATCTGAATATTAGAAGGAAACTCCTCACTTTGTATGCATCTTTCTGCCGCATTATCTATTTGTTCAGAAAGATCTTTCACGATTGGTTCCACTTCATTGTTTTGTCCTCTTTTAGCAGCTCCAAGAGGTTTTCTCATTGACTCTGAAACTTCGCCTGAGAAGGAAACATCTATACTTTCTGTTTGCTCTTTCGGCGTCACATCTAGTTCACCATCCAAGAACCTTGGTACACAACATCACATAAACAGTTAAAAAGAGAAGGAAAGTTTCCCATTCCAAGACTGTATTCAATACTGGTCGAGGGAGAAAGTGAGACCATTTCAACAAGATGTTTGAAAGACAAAAAAAAAGGGAAAAGTTTTGTGGCATAACTGAAGAAAAATAATCTTGGAACAACTTTCATTTCATCTATTGATTCAAAGAAAGAAAAAGGGAGAAGAGTGCAACTCTATATACAATACCTTTCAAGTCTTCTACGCACTCGCTGTTGCTCCTTAGAAGGAACAAAATCACTAGCTTTCAAGCGGATAGTATAAGAAGGGCAACATGTTTTATGCATTTCAGGTTTGTAAAGGAAGCAACCAGATCGTCTCCATCCACGGTCAAGAAGAGCTACTCAATAGAAAGAAAAAAAAAAGGAAAGACACACCAAAATGACCCTTAAGCACAGAAAACAAAACATGAACCAAAATGGTAAACGAAGAACATTGAATCGAGAACAAATCTCTAGAAGCTAAATCATCACAACAACAAAACTTCATTCAAACCTATTAATCACCACAAGAACAACAGATGGATGCAACAAACCTTGGTAGTCATTAACGTAGAGACTCTCTGTCCATAAACCTGCGATGGAAATGAGACACAGTCACTGAGTTATCAATACAATCCATGGAGGCGAATCTCACATATTTATCAGTCAGATCATCATCTTAAGTATCAACAACGCTCAATGAGACGATATAATAGTAAAAATTTCAAATTTCTCAAAATCTTTTATTCGACTTAGCTGATAGTTAGATCAATTCAACGACCAAGAGAAAATTCAATGGCGAGGTAACGAACCGTGGGTGATACTGGAGCGGGTAGGAGATTTACAGTAACCGCAAGTGGATCTATTGCGTCCACAATCAGCGACTCTACTCTCTCCGCCAACGCCACCACGGCTACTACTTGCCTCCTTTTTCGTCTTCGCTTTCTTCGACGACATGATCGGATAGAATTCACACGATCAGAGTCACGGTGGCGCTTCTATCTTCTAAAGCTCTTCTTCCCGGTCAAGAAAAATAAGCTCACAACTTTCTCTGGAAATTGAGATCAACGCCCTGTCGTTTTCGCCAAAGTGAACGACACGAAGACCCTTTTTTGAAATAACAAACGTTACAGCGTTTTCTCGTGGCAAGGTCAACATCGTGTAGTTTTTATCAATTTAACCGACGGAGAGTTCTCCTCTTGCTACGGAAAACATCACGCATCTTATTGTTATATTGTTAACTTGGGCCCAATCTCAGATACAGCAGCCCAAGTAAACAAGAGCCGTCAAATCAGCAGTTAATCAAGCAAATACGAACCGTTAGATTCGGATCGGCAAACAAAAACCCTAACTTTATTGATCCTCTTTCCCAATTCGTCAAACATTGAGTTTAGCTCTGTAGCTTTATCCTTTGAGCAACAATGGTGAAGGCAACGAAGGCGGAGAAGAAGATCGCTTATGACACCAAGCTATGTCAGCTTATCGACGAGTACACCCAGATCCTGGTCGTTGCGGCCGATAACGTCGGATCAACTCAGCTCCAGAACATCAGGAAAGGTCTTCGTGGAGACTCAATCGTGCTCATGGGGAAGAACACTATGATGAAGCGCTCAGTTAGGATTCACTCTGAGAACACCGGAAACACTGCTATCCTCAGTCTGCTTCCTCTCCTTCAGGTCAATTTTTCACTGAGCGCTTTTGCTTGTGGAGACATTAGATTATAATTTGTGATGGTTCTGTGTTTGCTTTTGTAGGGAAACGTTGGTTTGATCTTTACCAAAGGTGACCTCAAGGAAGTGAGCGAGGAGGTTGCTAAATACAAGGTTCGTTAATTCTAATCTTAATCATTTCCCTTAATCTTGTTTGCTAATGTTTGATTATAGCTTTTGATCGTATTGAACTCTTAAAGGAATCATTTTTTACTTATATTTCTGTTTATATTGGCTTAGTTTTACATGCTCTGAGTATTACAGTCATCTGCATCGACTTGCGTGTTGGATTGTGTTAAAAATGTTGATGCTTTCTCAATGTGATTGGATTGAAATGGAACACTTTTATGATATGAACAGGTTGGTGCTCCTGCTCGTGTGGGTTTGGTTGCCCCAATCGATGTGGTTGTTCAACCTGGCAACACTGGTCTCGACCCGTCCCAAACATCTTTCTTCCAGGTCTGTTTAATCATGCATTGTTTATGCTTGACTGGATTCGTTTGAATACGAAATCCGAAGTTATTGAAAGATGAATGTGTTTTTGGAATGTTTAGGTGCTTAACATCCCAACTAAGATTAACAAGGGTACTGTCGAAATTATCACCCCAGTCGAGCTTATCAAGCAAGGTGACAAGGTCGGGTCTTCTGAGGCTGCCCTTTTAGCTAAGCTTGGCATCAGGCCTTTCTCATATGGTCTAGTTGTTCAGTCGGTTTACGACAATGGCTCAGTCTTCAGCCCAGAGGTTCTTGATCTTACAGAAGATCAACTTGTGGAGAAGTTTGCTTCTGGTATCTCCATGGTCACTTCCTTGGCTCTAGCTGTATCTTACCCCACTCTTGCTGCTGCGCCGCATATGTTCATCAATGCCTACAAGAATGCCTTAGCTATCGCTGTTGCCACTGAGTACACTTTCCCTCAAGCAGAGAAGGTCAAAGAGTTCTTGAAGGTTAGTCATTAAATATTTGCATCTTTTTATGTTATTTCTGTAGCTTTGGAATATTTCTCCGTTAATATGTTAACCCTTGGGATTAACTTTGGAATGCAGGATCCTAGCAAGTTTGCCGTTGCTGCAGTAGCGGTGTCTGCGGATGCAGGTGCTGGTGCTCAAGCTGGAGCTGGTAAGGCAGAGGAGAAGAAAGTTGTTGAAGAATCAGACGAAGAAGACTACGAGGGTGGCTTTGGTTTGTTCGACGAAGAGTAGATTTTACCTTTTTTTGTCGTGGCTTATAAGTGTTGCTTTCTTTATAGTACGCTGAACTCATTTTTCTTGGTTTTGGCCAATTCAGATTTATGTTATTGTCTTTTTTTTTTTTTTTTTTAGAAAGGTTTCCTCTTTCAACTTCAAAAGGTAAGGCAGTCAATCAATACAGATTGATCCGAAATCTGATTCAAATCCTATATATATTAATATTATATCAAAAAGATGGACAATCAAACCTATGTTTGATGATTGAAAAAAAAATGTTATGATTTTCTTACACCTTACCAAAATATTGGGGTATAACACAATCGGAGACTAATTAATTTGGATTACACAATCGGACAACAAATGATTTTGGTTCTGTATTATTTGGATTCCATTAGAAACGATGAAATTGGTAGCTAATTAGGAAATGCCCCATGGTATATAATATGTATATAAAGTTATGGGTTTGTGTTTGTCGATAGCTCATCTGAAGGATTGGAGAATATATATGTCACTAACTCATTGGAAATACACCTACTATTGTACTATGTTTTAGATTCGATATAAAACTAACATTGCTATTTTGTTGATATGAGCCTGTGTATAACAATGAATGTCACTTTCCATTGAACAAATAAAATTTTACGTTTTATTTGTTCTTATGCTTTCCTTGGCAGTAGGCTCTTTGCCCTAAGATCTCACGCATGCCCTAATTTCATGCCTTGAATCCATCCTGATTTTTCTACTTTTCTGTTTAGTTTTAATCCTAATTTATGTTGGATATAAACTATTTAAAAGTTATACATGGTTTTTTATTTATTTAAGTGAAACTATTTGTTCTACGTACGTATGGTAAAGTGATTAGAAAAAAGATAGGAAACTGTACTAAGACCTACAGTAAAGACAAAGGACAAAGAAGACCAATACAATACATGTCGGTACTTTTTGCAAACTCTTTAAACCTTAAATTCTTCCCCATGTCATGACTCCTTTAAGATGTAAAGCTTGTGAACAAATACTAATTTTAAGTTAGATATTTTTCTTCAACCGTCTTCCAGAATCTTTATTCAACAAGCTTGTTTACCCTATAATATAATCCTGATCATTCCTGTTCTAACAAAATTTAAGTGACAGTTCTGGTAATTTTATTACTTTATATAGTATAAAGCATGTACTTTACATAATCTTTGTTCAACAAACTTCTTCAATTGTTTTTTTTTTCCTTAACTAACAAGTTTGGATCCATATCATGAATCCATTCTTCATAATCTAGAATATGCGTCATGTTAATTGCAGTAACCATTGAAATCCGAAGTTGGATATATATTGATGATTTACACTACCAAACAATCGAATGTAGTTTTTATACAAACAATTTTCAATTTTGTTACACAGTATAATTTATTCCGAAGTTTATAGAAGAAAACATTAAAATAATACTATTAACGTAAGACAAAAAATAGAAAAGTTTTTTTTTTTTTTGTTCATTAGGAAAGTTACACGCTTGGCATGAATACAGTTTCTTTTAAGATTTGGTATTAGTTGGACCTTTTGATGAGTAATGGGGCAAAAAAATATCGAACCGATAATTCTACAACATTGACCTAGTAGTTAGAGCCTAAACACCACTTGCCAAGAATTAGTATCCAAATTGATGTCGTATCAATCTTTTTTTTTTCCTTGTCGTAGTTATAGTATTATTCGAATAAAATAGTCAAAAAAATCGATTCAAATATTATAATAAAGAGACTGTAATAAAATATTATATGGTGCATGGAACATCATAGGGAATTGAATATTAGTGGGCATTACAATGTGAGACCGCCTTCAACTTTTTTGACTAGGATAAGAACGCAATTCTCGCTCTCTGAGAAATCCAAATATTTATAAAATACTGAAAACATGTGGAAGACATCTTTCACTAATTTTATTAACCAAGCCGATTTTTAGAGATATAAAATAGATATAACTCCCAACGATGTTTTTATGTGTATATACTATGTTAAAGATGTAGATTACTTGATGATTTGTGTTATGC
Organism: Barbarea vulgaris; assembly: GCA_963667165.1. Taxonomy (NCBI): domain Eukaryota; kingdom Viridiplantae; phylum Streptophyta; class Magnoliopsida; order Brassicales; family Brassicaceae; genus Barbarea; species Barbarea vulgaris. Next base: position 3,908,441 of record OY763893.1, read on the forward strand.
AACTAATTATGTTGTAGTCAGCATGCAGAATATTTTTTCTCTTTTCTTTAAGGGACGAACTCAGATGTTTCCAAAACGATATAATCGTAAAAAAAAATTGGATATTTAGAAAAATCTTGCAAATTCAGTCTTCCGATAATTAAACTAAACAAGCGAAACAAACCTTAAGGCTTTGACCGTGTTAGAAACACTATATTGATGTGTTTGAGCCAAACACACTAGCATCAACAAATAGGCCAAATGCAAAAAAAAAAAAAAAAAAAAAAAAGTTTTATCTCATTCGGTTTGCATTTGTAAATTCATAAATTTAATTAAATAAAATACTGAAATACATCTTATTATTTTTAAATAGAATATAACTAACTTCTCGACTCTTATTTGCTGGTTTTTTCGTTAATGTAATAGTTGAACCTTTTGTCCGAGAAGTTGTCTCAGAAGTTACTCAAATCAAGAGTGGTGTGTCCATTAAAGCAAGACAAGTTCCATAGGTATCGACTGCTCTAACACAAACGGGTTGATGGAACTCTGTCGATTGTTTTTCTTTAATTATAATATCATATAATAAACTTGAAATTAGAAACCAAGGTCGCTTTTTGAGGTTCCAAAACTTGGAACCCGGACTTGTGTGAAAATACAAAAAAAAAAGACCCAAAAAACTATGCAAACTAGTGAAGAATAACATAAGGCCATTTTACAAATTAGCCAATGAAATTTGATACGTATTAAATCTTAATTTATTGATCCAAATAGGATAATATATTATATATGTAAGGTTTATGGCATATCTTAGAGTAAGATTTAATTTACGATGAGCGGATAAAAACAAAAATTATAAGAGATGTATATCAAGAGTTTTGGAAATTCAAATCCATGATATGCAATATTTTGCAAACTTATCTACCTTTATAATGTAAAATTCATAGCTTTTTTCCATCCACTAATTGGCGCATACCTACATTTATATAACAAACGGTGTACTAGAGTTTCATTTACAACTGCATTCCTTTTACAAAACTGGAACCATATATATGATATATTATGTTAATTGTACTGGGATAATTCCAAGTAACATAAGCCACGTGAACTTTGACTTTGACACCGAATTGATCAATTTAAAAACAAAATGCAATTTCTCTGCGAGAGAGAGACAAATATATTTGTAAGCACTGTTATGTTGTTTAGTGAATAGTACTTTGTTCATAAAAACAATGTTTGGTTTTATTCACATTGTCATTATATTCTTTGGACCATTTTCGTCTTGCTTAGTGTCCCGTGCATGTCTCATCTAACTCCTTCCCATTAATGCATTTTTACGCACTCATGAATATAAAAAAAAAGAAATAAGATATTTGTTCGAGTTTTCCTTTTCTATTTTTTTTTTCTAGAAGTGTCATTTAGAAATCAAATTAATTTTACTGTAAACACAACAAGACTATGCAAATTTCTAAGGGGTTGTACTGAATTTTGTTATATTCAAGACATGAATATATGTTTGTACACAGAATTTTTAAGTGATATGTTGTTGATCTCATTTTATAAAAGAAAATCTAGAATACATTTGCATTTAGCTGAAAAGAAAAAAGATCAGCCATAACATATGATTTAGTGATTTGCTGTAGTATTGTTGTTATTTAATAATTATCCAGATTAAAAAAAAAAATCAGAGATAACTGAAAGGATATACACTATGAAAATAAAAAAAAATCTAGCCTGAGTTTTATTGGTTGTTCAGAATATTTTAACCTCTTACCGTCCATCTTTTCAACATTCTTCATTCTAGAAGAGTTCTTGATGACTTGATAAAGAGTGTTTTACGTATACTTTGTTTGGTGTCGAACTTATTAGCTAGAGATTATTACAGTAAAACTTCTATAAATTAATACTATTGGGACCAAGATATTTTATTAATTTAAGAATTACTAGAATAATACTAATTTTTGTTTTAATTGCTAACTTAACATAAAAAAAATTAGTGTTAAATGAGTTATTTTGATTACAAAAATACCCTTAAGACCATGAGTAAAAAAAAAAGGATTTACGAAAATGCCATTATGAATTAATTCCACATCAGCATTTTTTTCGCTGACATAAAAATCTACAACATAAATCTACGATTCGACGTTGTCGCAGATTTTTTAGAATGGTAGATTTAAAGTTTTACCGCAGATTTACTTTGTAGATTTATTTTATTCCGTAGATTTGCTTCGAAGATTTAATTTGTACCGTAGATTTATATGCCTTAGTTGTAGTAGATTTTTGAATTCATCGTAGATATTTTAGCCTCCGTAGATTTATTTTCTGAAACTCATAAAGAGGCAGTAGATTTTCCCATTTTCCAAAGTTGTTAAAATTTATACGGCATATTTATTTTTCACCGTAGATTTATTTTGCAGACTTTTTTTTTCATCGTAGATTTTAAAACTTAGTTATAGCAGATGTTTGTTTCACATACTAGTGGCCGCAGATTTTATGACCAAAGTTTAATTGCTAGATTAACCTTTTAGTTACCGCAGAATTTTTTTGTGTTATTGCAGAGTTATTGTTCTTGGAAACGTCAAAGATTAGATGCAATTCCCTTTACCGCAGATATTATTATTACTAGAATAGTATTTTTAGTGTCTGCAGACTTATTGTGGTAGATTTATTATAGGTATGTTACCGCAGATTTTCTACCGTAGATTTGTTTAAATGACATTGCAGATTTTCTCAATATTTCACTAGCTTATGAAGAATTTAGAGGAAAAAAACTTAACAAAATTCAGTGTCTCAAAATGTTTTTGGTTTATTTAATATATTATTAGCATAAGAACTGTAGATATTTAATTAATATACAAAATTGAAAAATGTATAATTGATAAACAAAATTGAATTGGTAAAAAATGTATTAATAAAAAAAAACAAATCAGTGCACATATTAATCTTTAAAGCATAATATTACATATGTAGAAGTACATTAATTTTTAGTAATAACATTCTCGCGTATAATGTATGTATTATTTAGTTTAATATTTAGCTAAAAATTGCAAATCGTAACTTTGATAAAGTTATTAACAGTTTTATGTATCTGTGTATGACATATATTGTATTAGTAAATCACACCACTCAGAAGAATCACTACAAAAATGTACAAGTTTAACATCAGTTTATTTTAAAGTTAGTGTCATATTGAAAGTGATGCAAAAATTATAGCGTCGTTTTAAAAAGTGATGCTAAATTGAGTGAAGCTAAAATTTTAGAATCACTTTTGTAATTGACATTATATTTCAAAGATAGCATCAGTTTTTCCAATTGATGTTATCAAATTTTTAGTTTCAAATTACAAAGTGACGTTAAATTTTAATTTTATATTTAAAATGTTTTTAACTATTTTTTAATTCTAGCTATTATAGAATTTTTTTTAGGATATTTAATAAATTATACAACATAGAATAAAGAAACATCTAATTTCAGTAGAAACATTATATGAATACATTGTTCAAAATTGATAACCAAAATGGCCAAATGCAATTTGTTGTCCTTACGCTAACTTTAGAAGTCAATTAAACTTTCATTCTCTTAGATCGCTTCGTGCCTTCAACAACTTCCATTGGAGTCAACAACGTACTTTTCTAAGAAGGTTAGCCTAAATACTTAAGCAAATTCATCATGTAGTCTCTGTAAATTGAGTCATTTCCTGTGTACATGAACAAATATATATATCAAACTCACAGTAAAATATGCAAATGAGTAAATAAAACTGAGATGAAAAATAAGAACTAAACAGAAACATATTGTGGCCAAACTCAATTATATAAGAACTTCTCTAAATGCCAGTACAAATTCACTGAGAGTCTAATCAAATAAGAGCCTCTCTTCGTGATGCTCAAATACCAATACAATCAAATAAGAGTCTCACTAAACTACTAATACGTATAATAAAATGCAAAAAAGATCACAAAGCTAACCTCTTTTTCTATAAAGAGACTCTCTTCGTGATGCTCAAGTAGCTCAATTGTAATCTGCTTGTCTTACTAGAGATTGTGGAGAAAGACCAAATACATATATACATGAACTAGACCACTTGACTATCCACCAAAGATCCGGTTGCAAGTTTCAACATCGCGAAGAACCTTAGAAATTGTAGTGTCATTTCGATCTCTCAATGTTTCCTCTGAAGGAACTAGCAACATAATAGAACAAGCATAAAGCAATTTCGTACAATGATTGAAAAGAATAATCAAATCTCATAGACCAGACATAACTCATAAAAAAATCGTATTAGACTTGATTATGTAAACATACAGATTCCTAAGAAGGTTTAACTAACAAACTCAGAACTAAACTAAACGAATCCGTTCAACCTAAAGCAAATCCAGAAGAATGAGACATGAAACTTTCTCTAAACTAAAACCAAATTTTCTTTGAAAAATAACTCACCAGACTGCTCCAAACTCTGCTCTCCAAGGTTCACATAATCTCCTAAGAGTAAATAGTTAGATGTAAGTGGGAAGTCTCAATACTAAACAACCACAATAAATCTGAGTATTGTCCATGAATACCCCTGAAAATCGAACAAAACCATTACAAATCCATCTAATTATTAGAAAACAAACGAGATACAGTGAAACAAAATTAAACTAAAACACACTACCAGAATCATTCATTTTCACGCCGGAAATTGAACGAGGCAGTGGTGGCTGTGGCAGAGAGTTGCCGGAATTCTCAATATTCTACCTGTAAAATCCAATTTCAAGCTTAGATTAGAAACAAAACAACAACCAAAACTCAGGAGAGAGATTAGGAATCATCTGAATCAACTCACCGTGGGTTTGGAGAGGCGAATAGATTCCACGGCGGCGAGAGGAGAGAAGAAAGAGATTTCGGCGAGAGGAGAGAAGAAACAAGACTGGAAGAAAACGAAGAGAGAAGAAAAGAAAGAGATCCGGCGAAGGGCTTTCGAAATTTAGGCAAGGTGGAGAGGCTGTGGTGGTTCTGCGGTTCTGCGGCAGAGTCGGCGACTGAGAGGAAATAGTTTGACGGCAAGAGATGAGTCACGGCGAGAGTGGTAGTAATTCTACGGGTTATGGTTTTTAGTGAAGTAGAAGAGATTTGTTTTTTTTTTTTAATTTTTTTGTTATTTTAGATTTATTTCTCTAATTTTAATTCATAATGGCATTTCTGTTAATAGTGAAATTATTCTTGGTTTAATTGTATTTTTACAAAAGATTAGTATTATACTAGTAAACTTTTTTTTATAGTATTAGTCTAGTAATTAACTTAAAGAGTAGTATTATTCTAGGCAAATTTTTAATTTATAGAGGGTATTAATTTATCGATAAATTAATAATTATTAATTTATAGAGAGATTTTCCAATTTTCACAAATTTTATAAAAATCTAATTAAAATAAGATTTTTTTTTGACAATTTCACATTATTATAAATTTATTTTATCTAAAATTTCTTTTACCTTATCTAAAATTCCAGAAATTTTTGATGCAATAAGAAAGATTAGAGATGAGCTCCAACAATAATGCATGTTTAGGAATAAACAAACAACACTAGAATCATATTTTACTAAATTATCTTAATTATATTTTTAATGTTATATGATTATTAATTTATGTTATCAATGGGACCATATATTTACATAGGGGTATAAAATAAATTATTATCTTATTATTTTATCGAATTGTGTCATTTTTTACACCGGCCCAACTCGGGACCGAAAAAATTTATTGATTTATAGAGGTTATTAATTTATAGAGTATTAATTTATAGAGGTTCTACTGTACTATAGATAGTTAGTACATGTGGGTTCCGGACCTTCTGGTTCTATCAATTAATGTACGAAAATGCTGTTTTTTCTTCTTTTGAAAACTATATGATTCATATATATAAATATATATATATATATATGTATATACATATAAAGAGAATAAAATTTCAAATTTCCTGTCTACACTTGCCGACCAAACTTCATCAAGTGTCACATCTTCTGTGGAAGAAAGACAAAACTACAATCTGTTCATACAATGCCAATATGCCATGTTTATAACTATAATTCTTATAATCTTCGTATCAAACTTATCGGCCATCCGCCTGAATAATGTATTTGCATAGGATTTTATTAATTTTAGATCTGTTTCAACTTATTTTGAATATGTACTAAAAAAATTCATTCTCATAATACTAGCTAATTTTATATGTAATTTAAAATGTCTACACCAAACTTCTATCGATAAAATTAGGTTTTGGCAATGGGAGATGCAATTATATAATATATATACACACACAAACATATGTACATATATATACATGGAACAGAAGCCTAGATAGGTTAGGATAAAGAAAACGATCAAATCTGCAAAGATCAGTCTCTCACAAATCCCCAAAAAAAACAAAGCATGCATTTCGTAATAAACAACTCATCACAAAACGACACATAACTCGAAAACCTCTCCCCCCGACATTTCATCAATTCATTTCTCTTTTTAGTTTAGAAAGCCCCAAACATAATAAAATTAATAGGAATAAATCTCCACATACAGTCTCATACTATATATATGTGTAGAATATACAGTACTAGTCCTAAAACGTAAACACTTGGAGTATTTACATCTGAAAATGTCTTTCTCCGTTAAAGGTCGAGGCTTACGTGGCAACAATGGAGGAGGAGGAGGGACGGGGACGAAATGCGGGAGGTGGAATCCGACGGTGGAGCAGTTGAAGATACTAACTGATCTGTTTCGAGCCGGTCTTAGAACTCCCACCACTGATCAGATTCAGAAGATCTCTACGGAGCTCAGTTTCTACGGTAAGATCGAGAGCAAGAACGTTTTCTATTGGTTCCAGAACCATAAGGCTAGGGAGAGGCAAAAACGCCGTAAGATCTCCATTGATTTTGATCATCATCATCATCATCATCATCATTATCATCAACCATCAACTAGAGGTAATTAATCAATTAATCTCTAGATTCTTTATATATATCTAAATTTTATACGTTATATTATAACGGACGATGGTACATATTGTAGATATATTTGAGATAAGCGAAGAAGATAGTCAAGAGGAAGAGAGGGTAATAGAGACATTGCAGCTCTTTCCGGTGAATTCATTAGAAGACTCCAACTCCAAGGTGGAGAAGATGAGAGGCAGAGGCAATAACCAGTACCGTGAATATATTCGAGAGACCAACACTACGTCGTTTTCTCCATTTTCATCATGCGGAGCTGAAATGGAACATCCACCGCCGTTAGATCTTCGATTAAGCTTTCTTTGAATTATTGATACCACCATCAGAAATTAAAACAGACGTTTTAACCTTTAAGAGATCTTGTTGTATTTTGAATTTATGACTTATATTATCCAATGCATCAGTTATGTTCTGACACATACAAAGCTGGCTAATCTAACTGTATTTTCATAATAATCTATAACCTAAGAGGTCGTTGGTTCGAGACTTCGAGTAACTACAAAAAGTAACAACGGTTAGAAATATGCCACGTATAAAGTGAGATGAGACTCTTAAGGAATATCAAAACATAGATCAATCTACACATTATCAATTGATTTTTTAGTTGAGAATGTGTAAAGCTTAACATTCCGTTCTGACCCAAAAATAATTTTATCGAGACTGCTATTGGTTTGAATTAGAACCACAAGAATCTTTATAACACATTTTTATTTTATTTGATTGATTAATTAAATATCTATAATATAGTATAAATATCATGATTATAGCAAAACTAAAAGTAATAATTATCCTAAATGTGATTTAAGGCCCATACAATTGGGCTTTATAATATAAAGGCCCATTGTTTGGTTTAGCCTATATTGCGTCATTAAAATGGCTTAGAGAAATTTTCTTTTCCTGGAGAAGAAGCAAACTCGAGCTCCGTCGGAGAAAAACGGAAATCGGAAGTTCAGTTTTTGATAATTCCCGGAGCAAAAAAAATTGAGTAGTTCTCAATCGAAATTTGATTCTCCGAACAATGGATGTGATAAAAACGCAGCAGATATCAGCAAGGACGATCGAGAAGGTGATCGTTCACCCACTTGTATTGCTTAGTATCGTCGACCATTACAATCGTGTAGCTAAGGACACTCGCAAGCGCGTCGTCGGCGTCTTGCTCGGAAATAGCTCCCGTGGTACCGTCGACGTCACCAACAGCTATGCAGGTTCCCAAATTTATTTTTCCATTTTCCATTTATTTTCTTAGCTTCGATCTCGCTTTGGTATGTTCCAGATCTCTAAAATTCGTTGAGCTATTGGTAATTTCAAAATTCACTATAATTAGTATTCTTATGTGAACTATACTTCACTTTCTTCCATCTAGTGAGTTATGCATAAGTTAGTATTCATGGCGAGGTTTATATGTTACTCAGTTTAGGGTGTTTGTAGCGTTTGAGCTACAAAATTGACTACTTTAAGTTGATTCTGTGATAATGACTAATATATACTCATGTTAATTGACTTCCTCATTAGGGTATGTGATTAAGTCAAACTTGGTTCTTAGTCTTTGTGATTTCTTATAGAGGGTTTAAGAAGTGTCACTTCATTTTGTAGTAGTACATTACAATGGACATGTTTTGACACAAGGGCCTGTTCATAGAGGCGTTGTTACTTACACATCACTTGTTTGATCTTTTGTATCTTGGTTTACAGTGCCTTTTGAGGAGGATGACAAAGACCCAAGCATCTGGTTTCTTGATCACAACTACCACGAGTCGATGTTTCACATGTTTAAGAGAATTAATGGTATTTCTCAGGGAATATAATGCTTAGAGTATATATGACTATGTGGAAAACCTCGTGTTGACTTATTTAATCTTTTGCTTTCAGCTAAGGAGCATGTTGTCGGTTGGTACAGCACAGGTCCCAAACTTCGAGAGAATGATTTGGATGTTCACGCTTTGTTCAATGGGTAAGACTTTTACTTAAGGCAGAATCAATAGAGCTTATCCCTTCTTCTTTTTTGGTGACATGAGATATGTATAAGATATGGTTTGATGGTCTAACATTTTAAACCATTCTCGATCTATCTCTCTTCTCTTATTATTCCTTATTTCTGTAATACTCCTAATATTAGTTTCTGGTGTTGCAGCTACGTTCCAAATCCCGTGTTGGTCATTATTGATGTCCAACCTAAAGAACTTGGAATCCCCACAAAAGCATACTATGCAGTTGAGGAGGTGAAGGAGGTAAAACACCATCCCTTTTCTAACCATATCACTTGCTCCACTGTTCAGTTTCACCTGACATACTTGCTATACTCTCTTATCTTTCTAAATTTCGTGCTGTTTGTGTACTTATATCCATGTATTTAATCGCCTTGATCCGAACTTCTTTCTCTGCAGAATGCTACCCAGAAAAGCCAGCAAGTGTTCGTGCACGTGCCTACTGAAATTGCTGCTCACGAAGTAGAGGAAATTGGTATGTCTTAGGGAAAACAAGTACTTTGATTGCTTAGTTTCCTTGTTTTAGTACATAAATGATGGAATCTATTCTTTTGTAATTGCTTCCGAGAAAACTCATTGGACTTCTACCTGCTTTATTTATGTTGGTTGGTTGGTCCTGAACAGGTGTGGAACATTTGCTCAGGGATGTAAAAGACACAACCATCAGTACCTTGGCAACTGAGGTTCTGTCCTTCACACATAACTTAAGCATTTCACTAACAAGCTTCTTATTGTTTATTTAAGTTGAGATTTTTGCTCTCAAAATAAAATGTAAGGGACATCTATCTTATGCTGGAGGAAAACTAAAATGATCTGTGAACTGTATTTTAGGTCACTGCGAAGCTTACTGCTCTAAAGGGATTGGATGCACGGCTTCGGGAGATTCGGAGTTACCTTGACCTTGTAATCGAAGGAAAACTCCCATTAAACCATGAAATCTTATACCATCTTCAGGTTAAAACACTGCCATCTTTAATTCTAGTTGACTAGTAGAATTAATATATATCAAACTTGTTATGGTGTTTGCTTTTTCCTAGTATCTGTGGCTGCTATTAAGGATTGTTGAGCTAATTAAATACTCTTTTGAAAATCTGTAGGACGTATTCAACTTGCTTCCTAACTTGAACGTCAACGAGTTGGTTAAGGCCTTCTCAGGTACACTTTTTCTGCCTTGAAGTTTTATGCTCGCTTAGTTATTTTCTCATTTGCACTCTTTTTCCCCTAACGTAATTCATTTTGTGCAGTGAAAACAAATGACATGATGCTCGTTATCTACCTTTCTTCCCTCATTCGAAGTGTAATTGCTCTCCACAACTTGATCAACAACAAGGTTAGAGGATCAATCATCTCTGTCTAAAGTGATTGATGGAATTTGTTCCATGGATTTTGTTTGTTAATCTCTAGATGGTATGTTTCAGTTATTGAACAAGGAACATGAAAAAGCAGAAGACTCAAAGCCTGTTGCCATACCTGCAATCACTGGAAATTAAATGCAGCCAAAACTTCGAGATTTGGGAGGGTTTTTAATCGGATAGTACTGTCATTTACTGCCTGTGAAGAGGGTCTGATCGGGGAAAAACGGGTTTGGTCTCGTTCCTATGATCTTGAACTACTGTTGTTTCTACAATGGTTATAATATTAACAATTTAACATGCTGTTCCTGTCTCAAAAGATTTTATTTTTCCTTTAGATGATATAAGTAAGTTCTAGATCGATGTGTTGAAATCTCCAGGAAAATTGTCATCCTTTTGATAAGGGTTGTAAACTTTATCGGAATCAGTTTTCAGAAATTGTGTATGCTTCGGCATCGCATTGACTAGGATTGTTCCGGTTTTTGGTTGTGGGAGTAAATGAAGTGACTTGAGATCTTGTCGGATTTGGTTCAGACGTCGTGGATCTGGTTATCAACTGGTGTGATCGTTTTGGCTTGAGTTAGTCCAGACTTGGACAATATTGATTACGATAAACTATGATATATCGTACGTAGATCTATAAAGGCAATCAAGCTATGATTACAAAAAATGCAACTAGAATATAGAATATAAGAACATTAGATTCGTGTACGCCGGATTTTACAACTAATTTTTTTTTATGTGTTTACATTGATGGAGGAAAAAATGAAGAAGATTGTCACTTTTATTGAGATTTTGTCATGAAAAAAGGTATTTTGGAAGGGCCGCCAAAAGAAGGCAAAGGTATTTAGAAGGGAAACAAAGTTCACAAGTGGCGTAAGCTTCGTGAAAAGGATATGATGATAAGCGAGAACGTGCCTTGTTACGCAATATGCTTTTAAGCCTACTTTCGAAGAACATTTGTTTTCTTGATAAGCGTTGTGCTTATTTAAATAATCTCTACAATTAAACTATTCATAAGAGATTATAAATTAAGTTTTGTCGTTTACATAAAGTAGTTGAATGATATCATTAATGATTTGGATTAGCCTTAGGTCGCAAAGCTTTCTCGACGTTTCTCGTACTTGTTTAATTGTTGAATGTTCTTTACAATGTTATGCTCACGTAGGCCTTTTGTATGTCGGTATCATAATACATGCAATAGATTTATATCTTCACTTACTTAACAATCCAGAAAAATACATGCAATAAATTGTGACTATTATTTAATAATTGTTTTTTTTTTAAATTCTTATTTACAATTTGTCCCAATAATTTTGCTTTGGAAAAGATCTAACAAATTGCAATTCATATTTACTTTTTGTTCCTGTTGTTCTCAAAGTTATCAGCATCGCAAATCTTAGTCATCAAATAGTGGATATGTATACAGACACATATTTAAATAGTGTACAGTTTAATATAGAGAAATGCATGAATGACGTAAGAACATTGAATGTTTTTTTTTGATATTGGTACCATCAGTGTAAGGCATGTAGATCCCATCGAGGCGACCAGATCGAAAGTGACAAAATAACAAAAGGGTGGCTAAAGAAATAAAGCCATAAAGTTGCAAGAAAGAAATATACTTTCTTTCTTTATCCGAAATAGGACTCGCAAATCGCAATAGCATTCCACAATTGATGATCAAGATTCATCTAAAATAGCAGATATAGAATATACAATCAATTCAAATTCTTTGAATGTGAACTATGAAAAAAAAGAAATATTGTTTTAATTTAGTTTAGCCTTTGGTCGAAAAAAACTTCATTTTTATTGTCCTTAGTTTATGCTTTTCATTTCTAGCTGATTATCCAACATTCAAATCATTTTAAATTTTCATTTAAAACGAATCGGGTCATAAATTTTAACTCTGTCGCTAATCAAAAAGATAAAAATAAACAAATCAAATTGCACAAAGAAAGTGATAAAATTTGTAAACTACCATGCATACAGTGCATATCACTGTATTTTATTAAAGTTGTTTCAAGTTGCATAATTCATTAATGTGACGAGAAAAATTCCATATACATCAAGTGACCGACATTATATCAAAGTAGTATATATTAGCCTGAATATGAATAAGTTTTATCCTAGAATAAATAATTACAAACAGAAAAAGACATATTTATTATTACTGTTCGTGATTTAAAACGATAAGTTTGCTGACTATGGTCGGAAAGTTAAATGCCATGGAATGTCTTTCGTTTTATTCTCCAGTGTTTTGATTGGGACAACAAATTATCAAAAATAAAAATAAAACATTGAATCATATTTGTTTCCTCCTAATTTCACAAAAAAAGGAGAATATTTTACAATGAGTCGGATAGCGAAGGTCAAAAACGTTAAGAGAGTCAAGTTGATCGCACTCAAGCATCCATCCCTTAACCCCCTTTTCTTATTATACCTTTCTAAACTATTGAGCATGTATAATAATAGAATCAATATCTTAATCTTATAATTTGTGTTTGTATTCAAATGAATGTTTTTTTATTTAATTCTAAGCAAAGGGGTTGGTGTAATAGATGAGAAGAATGAGATTCTTTGGTCAGAAGTGGAAAGCAGACTCAGCCTCTATTTTATACTCAAATCAATTCTTCATACCTTCCACCAACACTCCCTCAATATTTCCAACCATGTCATCTAATTTTATTTTTAACCCAAATTAATTTCTAACCCAAAACATTAAACCGTTAACAAATCTCTCATTTTTTGTTTGTGTGTTGTTGAATCTCTTGAGTCTTTATATCTTTGCATTTAATTGTTATCGTAAAGCACAAGTCTTTTTCACCACTATTAAGGAAACAAAAACACAGATATTTTAAATTTAGTAGGTATTTAGAAGATACTTAGACACATTACACAGAAATACAGATTCACATTCATGTAAAAACAAAAACACACAAGTTCTTACTTTGAGACCACACATAACATAACATATATAATATAATAAACTTGGGTTTTGCTTGTCATCCTCTAATTACAGTTTCAAAACTCAACGCTGAGTTTGGGATTCTATGTTACCTTAAGCTCTGGCACTGAAGGCATTTGCTCCGGCGAAGTTAATGGCAGCGTCGAAGGAAACTGGAGATGGAGAAAATAGGGTTTCTGAAGATAGATTCTGACCTATAAACATTACTCCCTCCTCAGCATTATCATTGTCGACAAATCCTAAATCCGGGAGGATATCTCTGTGATCGGAAAAGGAACGGTTGAGATTGGCGTTAAGGAGATTGACCGTTGTGATGTCATGGATGCTTGGCCGACGTTTGTCCTTGGCTCCGGAGAGTTGTCTCTGGTAATACTTTTGGGCGTGGCTGGCGACTTGCGTGGGCGTCTTCGACACAACGAAGTTTCTCGATATGTTTCTCCAATCTCCTTTCCCGTACTTGAGAAGCCCTAACAAGAATCTCCTGCAGAGATGAAGAAGAAGAAACAGAGCAATGTAAACCCTAAGAAAAACAGAGGAAATGACTTGCTTCGCAAGAAATCTAGAAACCTATAGAGCACAAAGAGTCTCCTAACCTGTGTTCTTCCTCTGTCCAAGGGACTCCTTTCTTTCGATCATGGTCAGATCCTCTAGCTCCATTAGGTCGTTTTCGACACGTGTCTGTGTCAAAACCTAAGGGAGAAGAAGCTGTAGGGTAACCAGGAATGGGGACACGTCCAGCTTCGATATCGAAAACGTCTTCTTCAAGCTTACTGTATTGCTTCATAACATCGACAACAGTCTTTCCAGGGATCATGGAAGCAACTTTGAACCAGCGATCAGGCGAGTCTTCAGCGTAGATGGCAAGGGCTCGTTCGAACATCTTGTTCTCTTCTTTAGACCAGCTGCTGCTGGAGCTCTGTAAGCTCGTCATCTCTTGAACAACGAACCGGTGGTCAGAGATAGGAAGGTGAGAGAGTGGATGCAGAGTCTCCATAGCTAAACAAAGAAAGAAAAAGTTTCAGCTTCAAAACACAGCTCAAAAAAGTCCATTATTTTTTGGTTTTTTGGTTTGTGGGAAGCTTGAAGGATTGATTTGTGATATTAGGAAAAGAAGGAAGCTTTTATATATAAGATTTAATGATAATATATTAGGAATCAAAGGAAAAAAAAGTAAAAAAGGGAATGAAAATAAAGAATCGTATACTGAGGGAATCAAGAACCTGATTTGGGTGAGAGATTTGAAGCATATAAAACCGACCCTTGGAATCTGAAAAAGACTCAAGCTTTGAAGAATCAGTGAGAATCTGCAAAAGTGGGTTGTCGAAGGAAGACAAAAACAGCAAAGCCCAGATGACTTGGTTCCTCGGATATGAAACTATGAGGAGAGAGAGAGAGTCAGAATGTGAAGAGCCAGTTGAGAAAGAAAAGAGAGAGATAGATTGTGGATGACGAATCAGAGTCTTATACAGAGAGACAGAGAGTCACTGTAGATTTGGGCACTGACAAGCAACAAAGTAAATGTTTTTTTTAAAGGGAAATTTGGCGTATTTGGATTGGAGAACAGCGAATGACACCACCACTCGGATTCTTGCGGTTCATTTTTGTTAGAAAAAGTTAAGATTGTTTTTAATCATTTTTTTTTTTTTTTTTATTAATAAGTAAGTATTCGGAAGACGACAAATCTAGTCTATCGTCTTTATTCTGGTCCACACACGGGTTGACTATTTTATTGACTAATTATTACATAATTGTATACATATAGTATTACTCTTATTCCAATAACAACAAGCGCCTGTAGCTCAGTGGATAGAGCGTCTGTTTCCTAAGCAGAAGGTCGTAGGTTCGACCCCTACCTGGCGCGAAACTGATTAATTTTTTTTTTCTTTTTTCTTTTATTTTTTTTTCAACAGTGACCTATAATCTATATATGTTTAGATTACATCAATATTAATCAATAACTTGATTTTTTTTCATTGGTTGGTTCATTTAATATGCATATATAACTAAATTGGAATCAAGATTTTTTCCGATCCAGTTCTAGTCTCGATTTAAATTTCAAATTTAGCCAGTGAATGAATTGGATTTGAATGTTTTACTATCTACGCTTCGGTGGAAGATCTTTTTCACAAAGTATGACAAATTCAATAGCTAAAGGCCTAAAGCTCATTAGATCCCACTATATCTCCATTTAAAGTTTTTACCTATTTGATGTCATAGAAGTTTTTAACAACAAAATTGTTCATAAAAGTTATACATTACTTTCCTCAAAGATGATTAGCATGAAACAAACTGAACCTGCGTAGTCATATAAGAGGCGTTGAGTCTCTATTTTTTAAAGGTGTATTAAGTAACTATCAGATTTTAACTAACATTAATGGTAAAATGAAAAAAAAAATGACTATCAGATCTGAATAGTCACATTTGATTGTATTAAAGTCTTTTTTGTTGCAATAAAGTTTAACATTTCAACAAAAAAAAAAAAAAAAAAAAAAACTGTGAACGACCAGAAATGTTTTTTTAACTTACACTATTGACTCTTTCTTGACTTCAAGTAAGCAAACTATTCACTAATTTTCTTCATAAAATTTCTCAAAGTTCAATAAGATAGATTAACATCTCTTTTAGCATATGGGAAGATCACTTGGAGGCGGTGAAAGTTTTACGTTAGAACCTTTGCCGTCTTCCACAAGAAACGCCATTTAAGTCCCCAAGAAGTGTGCACTTCCAAGTGACAGTGGAAAAACCAAACACCTAATCAAATCCAAATTTATATAATCCAATCTTTAATCACTTTTAAGAGTCAAAAATTGGACTTTGACCACTCGGACAAGAGATTGAGTACCTGGATTGTCTGGTCTAAACCGAATATCTGTCCATACAGCAGTAGGGACACTAACAGTGGTCCTCTCAACCCGTCAACCGGATCACCGAGATATTAAACTTCTTAGGATCATTCAGCGAATCAAAATTCCCCAATCCTTTACCAATCACGAAGAAGTTCGATCCATGGAGATGTGTAAGATGGCTCTCTGGTGCTATGACACATGATCCTTGGATAACAACTTGTACCGTTGAGTTAAACTCAAGTCTATAGACTTGTGTTCCGTTCTTTGTCCCAAGATTACTCAAACCGCTCGCGTAATTAAACGCCGTCAATGGTCAACGGTGAAAACGCCTTCAATTTTTTTGAAGTAATGTGCTTGAAGCAAAGCCATTGTTGGCATCACAAAGCTGACGTTATTTATATCTGCAACGATTTTGGTTCCGTTAAGACACGTGGCATAAGGGTTCACGCCGACTCCTATCGTGAAGAACAGCGAGTGATCGATCTTTAAAGGAACGTTCGCTAGGCGAGTTTAGGCTTTTTAGTGAGTCTGAGAAGCTTAGAGCAATGTTTGTAGCGTTTTATTTTTAATATTTCACACCATGCCTACTGCAAAAGAAGGAAAATAACCAATTAGGAGATCAGTCAAGATTTTCAAAGATTCGTTCATACATTTTGAATTCATTGAGTAACCCACTCTTTTTGAGTTTGTAAATATTACCAGTGGATAGTAACATTGTAATTGACGTGGTTGGTTAGGGTTAACGATCACATTATCGTCTTCTCTAGCGTAAAGAGTTGGTCCTGGGAACTTCCCGTTAATGGTAACTATCGGTTTGGTTGAACAGAGCTTGGTCATGTTTTTCGTCACTACCGGTTTCATGAAGAAGAAGATGAGGTTACTCGCTGTTCAAGAAAACACCAAAACATGTAACACTTACATTGAACTTGTAGCGAAGAATGTGTGCCTCAGCCAAATACAGCAAAGAAAGAAAAAACACAAGAAGAAGCCCTTCTCTCTCACACACTTGGCCTCTGCTTGGAACTGAAGTTGTAACTGCGAATCTATGAAGCTTTAAATGAAGGCTGAAACTTATCTATCATCTACGATTTGATCTTGTAGGTCTTTTTCCAGGTTTCATTATTGTTTGTTTCCTTCAAAACTACATAAAGAAGAGAAAGCAACATAGACGATATGATACTAATAGTTTGAAGTTTACTTCTCATCTGCAATAGATACAGGGTGATTTCTTGATACACAAGTTACTAGAGGGTGTAGAAATTTTAACCATTAAAAAGTAGCTTTCAATGGTGGTGTCACAAGAGACGAAAAAACAATCCTTATAATATTCCAATTTCCAAAAAATTCTTTCAAGGTTCATATTACAAATAACATTCGTCCACGATAACTCTCTCTTGTCTTAGATTATAATCCACATAGAATGGAAGATTCTGGTCAACATATTTTGATTAGTCAAAGAGTCTCTCAAGTCATATAAGCTAATAAATTGAAAACAACGATTCATAAATTAATATCTTACAATGTTGCAAAGAGTTCGACATATTAGATATTACCCACAAACATAAAACAAAAACTAAAACCACACAACAACAACAAAAAAACATAAAATAAACTGTATAATTGAAAGACATAAAGCAGAAATTGGGAGGATCATAAGCAGCAACGGTAGGGTTTAGGGTCAACTTCTAAGCAGAATGAAGTCGAAGGAGCCAAGACGTTTTCAAGGTTGAGTTCTTCAACTGCAAGAAGATCTCTCTGTACTCTTTCTTCAAAAACAAATCCAAAGCAAACATGTAAAGATCACTGCCTTGCTCAACCTCTTCCATGTTGTCCAAACACTCGATGCATTCTCCAATGCTCCACTCGTACTGCTTAACCAATGCACTCACTGGAATCTCATTCACCCTCTCTGCATTGACACGGCAACATGGCGCAGTTACAACATCCACATCTTGGAACCTAGACTCTGCAAAACCAACACCGTTAAACCTCCTGCGCTGCTGAGTAGGCTCTTCATCCTCATCTGATACTGTGACTGGCTGGTTTGTGTAGAGTGTTGATATTGGAGTTGGGTCATGAAGCTGTGGTGATTCAGAATGAGGTTCACGAGCTCTCTTGCGATAAACACGGAAATACACTTTTCCAGGTTCTATATTTCCTTTGAAGATGGTTGCTAGTTTATCCGGATGATCAACATGTTTCCTTCTGAATTGTATAGCTCTAGGATTTTCCTGTAAATCAAACAACAAGATCAAAATCAAGCTACAAAATTTACCAATTGACAAAAGAAAAAAAGAAGAAGAGCGTTTACCACTAAGTAGGCTTTCCAGTCATCATCAGTCGCGCCAAATGAACGGGAGTTTTCATCCCATTTCATTATCGGTGCTTCGAGGAGTTGGCACCAGATCTTCCACCCCTTGCGGGTAGTGTCCCAGTGGTTCTTCAGCTGAGCTCTAGTGTAGGTTCGTCCAGAGCTCTTATTGATCGTCTCAAGCATCATTCTCCAACTCTCCTTTGGATAATGTGTGTCAGGTGTGTTTCCTTTTTTCATCTCCTCGACCAACAGATTGACAAACAGCTCATGGGAGGACGGTGGCCAATAACATTTCAGACGAGGAGTGGAGACATTAGACGCGCTTAGCCTATCTTCATCTCCAGTATCATTTCCTTCATCAGCATACTTGTTTTTTCGCTTCCTCTGGCTACCCGAAGTACCTTCATCATCTAAGTTACTGCCTTGAAAGATAAACTCTTGTTGCGCGTAAAACAACGGAAGGCCCAACCGATACGACGCAGCATCAGGATTCACCTGTGACAAATCCAATCAAGTTTTATTATTATAGCCTTTTAAGAAACAAGGCAAAATCAACACAGAACATAAAACCGTTATTTGTACCTGTAAATAGTCATCCCAGTCTTTATCACTAGCACCAAAGGTCATTGCCACAGGATCCCATTTCATATCACTGCATTGAATAAGTCTACGCCATACCTTCCACTGCTTGATCATTGTATCCCAGTGATTCTTAATCTGGTTTTTCTTAAACTTGGCGCCCGTCATTTCTTGAAAAGGTTTCAATACATTTTTCAGTCCAGGTTTATTCCCCTTCAATTTTTCCTCCAAGCACAAGTCCACAAATATTTTGTGGTGTTCAGGTTCCCACGCTGCTTTCCGCACCATTGTTCTTTACTATATGTAAGTAAACACAACCAAAAAAAAACATTAGTTCTTTCCAAAACAACATCACATTAAAGGCTGCATTTTTCAGATGTATACAATTATAGATCTGCATTTTTCAGGAAAATTCATACATCATGGCTGAATCTAGAACAAATCTTAAGGTTAAAAGCCAAAAATTAAATGAAACCACTAGATTTATTACCATAATCAATTTGCAATATCTTTTGATTGGAAACATGCATAGATTCTAACGTATTTATGTTTTAACATATTTACTCAAAAGACATTTTTTCACAAACATAATCAGATAAAACACATCAAGGAGACAACAAATACGAGAAACCCATATCAAAGATAAGTTATAATAATGATTTTAGTAAGGCAAATTCTGAAAATCGACTAGATCGAGAGTGTGATCATTCATTTGATCACAGTCATGCAAACTCAGGGTTAAGCTCTTTACACTAAATCAGAGTGTTCTATTAAAAAAAAAACATTTTGCGACTCGCGATTTGTTTAGAAGAAAAATCGAACGCGAAATTGGGTATTTGGACGAAACACTAATCGCAGTACGATGGAGAGCCATCAGAGATGGTAGCTACTGTGGTCGGAATAGGAGAACAAAACTTTTAATAAAATTAAAAAAAAAAAAAACTGTAAAGGAAATGGTAAAAACGTTTACCGGAAATTAGATAGAGCGGCGAGAGCGATTCTGATTAACCACAGTGTCTGAAGCCTGAAGAAGCTTAGATCGCGATTTTTACTTTGCTCTCTGATTTTGGCGTTTTCTTTGATGTGGTCTCTGAATACTATGCGTCCTGCCCCATTTTATACCGGTTAGGGCCGGTTCACTTTATTGGGAACTTTTTTATTGTGTTGACAAGTTTCAATTCGTTGCCAAAAAGACCATTTCTATTCAACTCTATTAAATTATTATGAGTTTTTTTTAGAGTATACAATACACGTGAATTAACGCTCGAAATATAGTAAAGAGTAATTTAGTCAAAATATACAAAAAAAGTTGACTGTTTTTTAGCTACATTTTGTCATTTAGTTATTTAATCAAAAATGTGAGTATTTGCTGTCATTATTATAAGTTCTTCTTCTTTTTTTTTTTTACCAAATTTTTTTAGAGCTTAGATGGACCTATATTTGACTAAAGATAATTATTGTCTACTCGATGAGTATTTGACTAGTCAGACTAGATAAAATTTAAAACCAACATAGGAAATTTTATCTATTGTAATAAATACTAAAGAGCTAAGAAAATCATGTTTCATTAAAAAACAAAAAAAAAAGAGGTAAATTATGTTAGGATTTAGTAAAAGTTATTGAAATAATAAATAATAATTGTAGCCAAAACTTAATATTTCTTATGCTAATATAATTTGTTAAGACTAAAATGTGTAACTTTTATTACCACTCATAAATTATAAAATCTAATGGGTCCAAAGAAAAGAAAATTACATACAATATGGGAAAACATGATTTTGTCATATTTTACTATATAATTGAAAAAATGTACATAATAAAAGATTTGGTCTTTGACCAAAAAAAAAGAAAAGAAGATTTGGTCAAGTATAAAACAAGGAAATATATTGTTTCAACTTAAGACTTAATTTTGGTTTAAAAAGAAATAGTGGAACTTATGAAAAATGTCACCTTTTCAGAAAATGATTTATACGTTTTAATTTTAACACTTTTTAAACCCAAATTAATAATTTAATATTTTGGTTTTGTATCATTGAAATATCTTTTTAAGAGGCCCGGTTCATTCTTTTAGTGGGTTCTATACAAAGTTATAAGTCAGTTCTAATTCGAATCATATAAATAAAGTTTTATTAAAAAAAAACCTAACATACTTATAAAAGGCCCTAATCTATAACAAAATTTCACAAAAAATTGGTGGGCTCTGTTAGCACCCCCTAAGAACCGGCCCCTTCTTTCGACCACCTAACTACAAGAACTTCAAATCAGAGTTAACAGAGAGTCACAGCTCTGGAACCCTTACCTCTCATTCATACACGCACATATATACATACAACTTATGGGTTGGCCTTTATAATTGTGTGGTTGGATCATTATAGTCAAGTATGCTCTCTTGTTCTCTGGGAAAGATTGAAAGGTCAAAACAAGATATTGTTGCAGTACCAAGGAACAATGTCTCCTTTGGCTCAGTTCTCTGTTTGAAGAATCTATGGCATTATAACAAGTTAACAACCCAACCTGTGACTCTGTTCCAAGAATCTATGGCAAAACATTACGAATCCAACCTCTGACTTCATAAACCAGTAAGAGTGCAGAACATAAGTAGGATTCACACAGAGTAGCAGGAACTAAAAACAGGAGGGAAGAAGAAAGGCTTTGTCCTTTTCCAGTAATTAATCAGTGTTGTAAATGTTGATATCACAAAACTAGATGTAAAGAATCGACAAAAAAAGGCTAAATAGAAGATACTCTTAGTACAACCTACGACAAAAACAGTAGAGAAATCTGAGAACAAAACAGAACAAAGAAGGAAAGAAAAAAAGTTCACTTATTTGTGAAGTCCTCTACATGATTGCTTTTTTTGGTACTCTGATTCTTTTGTAATGCTTTACACATCCTTTGCTTTTGTTCCAAAGATGCTGTGTAAGGTTTTTAGTTCACAGCGAGAGAGACTTGCCTGTGTTTGTTTACCTGAGGGACTGAACAAATAGTATGAGGGTTTCTTTCATTTGCTTCGTTTCTTGGCTTCACTGTAGAAGATTACACCACAGACTGTGAGCGAGTAACCTAACATTCCTGTCACTGAGACAGGATTCCTAAATATTAGGATGGAAACCACCACTGCTACTGCACCTTTGGCATTTCCTAGCACCTGTCATCGGAAAAGTTCATCATTCACTTATAACTTATAAGAGGTGTTCAGATGCAGAGTGGCTTTAGATGATTAGAGTTGAGCAAATTTGTAGGAGTTTGTTGTAAACAACAAGTTTCAAGGTATAGAAGATGTGTTGTTTACCTGCAGAGTCAGCGCGCTGGTGTGTTTGGTGACTAAGAAATTGGTCAAGTTCACGAAATAAGCTAACGCCGAATTGAACAGCAGATACCAAACGATTCTAAAATCGTCTCTGGCAAGTGCAATAGTAATGCCAACAACGTTTTTCTCCATGATCAGGGTAGCAGGAAGAAGGAACACAACAGCTATGGGAGCCATGTAAAGGAGGAGGTTCATGGAGTTTAGCTTCTCCCTTCAAACAAATTCACTAAAGAGTTTCAGCAACACTCTTAACAATACAGACTTCTGAAAGATGAAACTTAAGCTGATAAAATGCTAATATCTCTTACCCTTCTGAAGATAGCAAAATTCCTTGAAGAACTGATTTAAGTGCTCTTGCAGCTGTGGCTGCAATGCACATAATGAATCCGAACAGGTGGAAACTTGGCTCACCCTGACGATACATGACAATTGAGGAAAATTAGATAAAGAATTCATATTATGAAATCAAATAATCCAAGAGGAAGCATACTCTGCACACATAAAAGAACAACTTCTCTTCTAACCAAACCTTTTGCACAGCATATAAAGTTCATATTTTGAAGTGATTAAGATAACGAAAGTAAGTTTAACAGAACTCAGCAGCTTCGTTCTCAGAACAATCCCAAAGGTTTACTAAAAGTATTTGTTTGTTCCAAAAATGTTACTTAATATCTCTATCACATCCAGCTATGAATTCAATCAACCAGATTCTGCTTCTAAAATTCAATCTATTCATAGAGCATTTCAAACTGTAAAATTCATCTCTTGTTTGTTCAGCTAATAACAACACATTTCAACATAGCCTTCGAATTAAATCAGAACCAATCTTCAAATACGCATAAACCAAATCAAAAACACAAAAAAAAAAAAAAAGAAGCAAGAACACATTTTGAATTACCCCACTGGCAATGACAACACCGGTAACAACAGGGATGAGAGTGATATAAGTCAACCAAGCTTCTCTTTTAAAGGTAATCAGATAAGCAAACACGGCGGTGAAAAACGGCGTCGTAGCACCAATGGCTTGGTTAAAGGAAACAGGAAGAAAGCGAAGAGAGATATTCCCAAAAACCACCGACACACAGAAAACGAGACTTAGAGCTGCGATCTTAAGAAACTGAACTCGAGATCGGATCGTTTGCATAGGAACCATCTTCATCCAAGCAATGGCAACATAGCTGAGAAGAGAACAAGCCGTCATGTGACACATGGTCAGGAAGATCGGATACTTGAATCCATAGTTGCTTAACAAGTATTTGTTCAGCAATAGAACTCCGATATTCGATGAGTACCATGACGCCACCAGTCCGATTGTGAAAAACCGGCCATTGGCCGCCATCTTCATCTTCTTTGTAAAACGAAATTAACCGGCCGATCTGATCGATTCTGTTTGAGAACAATCCAAAACCCTAACACAACAAAATTCTATGGATTTGTGGGGGGGGGGGGGAAAGAGTTTCGGATTCCGCCTTTGAGGAATGAGAGATCTTCAGACACAGATTATTATTCCATGAATCGAATCGAGATTTGGTCAACAAAAAAACACCAAGGAGAATGGTGGAATCCAGAAAGAGAGAAACTGGGATTGAGGAAGAAGAAGATGAAGAAGCACACACGTCAATGAGAGGAAGAAAAAGCTCTCTTTAAAATTAAAAAATGTTACTATTTCTTCTTCTTCTTCTATTATTGTTTTTCAGTTCATGAGTTTTAATGCGTTATGTAATGTAATATTTTTATAAGCTCTCATGGATTTCAGTTTCCGTAATTTAAATTCTTCATTAAATGCATTCATAATACTTTTTTCTTATTTTTTTTTTAAGATTTGATTGATTCCTCCAATAATAATCAAAGTGTCAAAGATATGTGTATGAACGAAGGAAAGGAACGTCTGACTTATTGAGTTTTGGCTTCTTCCATTCGTCATTGTTTTATATTTATTTTGTATTTATATAAACCGTAACGACCGTTTTTTCAAGAGTTAGGCATTATATATTGGCAAATTGCCAATACAAATTACAAAATCATCATAAGTAAAAGAAATGATACCGACGAAAAAATATTTTGAAAAACTATAATGGAAGAGGCCCCAACAATCGTGTTTTTTTTAGTTCAATAACCAAAATGGATCAATAACATTTTTTGGATGGTTTTATCTTTTTTTAATAATTTCTCTGTTCAAAGAGTAATTAAGACCTCATTAGTCATTACCGTTCCTGTTTACAGTCTCTATTCACAAATAATTAATATAAAGAATTAACGAAAAAAATAGTTTAAAGAGGATTTTATATATGTATAGCAAAAATTAAAACGATAAGAGGCATAGAGCCAATAACAGACTGCAAATACAAATAACCATATCACGATTGACGAAGGGACCATGTATTTTGGCAAGTGCATATTAAAAATGATGTGGAAATTGAATAATTAACATTCCATGGGAAAAAAGATCGAAAGAGCTAACGATCTTCTTAGCTTGGCCCTGAAACGACTAATACACCACCGTTCCGTTCTTCCAAATTGTGAGAACCTATACACGTTAATTAAGTTATCTGCCAAGATTTTCTGAACATGGTTAGCCACATCATACGGCATTTTCCCGGATACACACGCGTGGCCTCCGATAACGGGTTCATGAAGAAGAGTAGCATGTCCATACATCTCCAGCTTCTCACGTTGTTCCCATGGAATCATCCAACTCTACAGTTCACTGCTACGGGCACGATCATTTCCGTAAACTCGGGCAAAAGCGCGTTGAATCTTAGCAAAAACTGTTGTCGACAAATTGTTCCCTCTGGACAAATCACTAGCTTGATCTCGGAAGTTTTAGAAATCGTCTTGGCCGGTATTGCAAGACCTAGATGAAGCCTTCCATCAACAAATAAATTAGCGATACTGTTGAAAGCTGGTCTTGAGCTTCGGTGGAAAGGAGGAGAAGAAGAATAAAATTGTCTTAAAAGAGTGTGGAAGACACTTGGAATGTTTGATCTAGCTCTAGCTCGAGCGATTGGGATCTAGCTCGAGCGATTGGGATCTAGTGTGACGATGATCTACGTTCTTTCCAAAAGCATGTGCAATTTGTTGGTAGGTGTGTATCTAGAGATCTGTAGAAACGAAGGATCCATGGTTTCCGGAACCAGGTGGCATGAGAGCGACCAGTCAGGTTCTAAGATCAGACAACATATGTGGCTACAGTCTACAGAGAATTTTCGCAATAGCTAACAACACTGAGTTTTATTGAACCACACGATATTTATTTAAGGACAAAATCTGAGAAGAGTTGAGTTTAAATAAATAAATAAATAATTCTTTTATTAGTCGGACCCATGATTTTACTCATCACCTGGGTTTTTTTAAGTCTGAACCTAAGTCAATGACAGGCGTTACCCGTCAGGCAAAAATCACAACTGACAACGAAGTAACGAAGAGAGCCCTTCATTATATACTGAATGAGATGAGAAGATTTGAGACAAAACCAGCCAAAAAGGAGAAAACAAACTCGTTGGATTCCTTGTTCTTCAAGCCAAGCCAAGGTCACATCATAGCTCCTGATCAAGGTAAGGGTCTCGAGGAGATTTCGGGACGAGATACCCTGAAACATCTGTCACATATGTTTTCAGCTTTGATGTGGTTCGAGTGAGCCAACCGGCGTTTGCCTGCTCCTCCTCACTCTCCATTTTCTTCCTCTCTTCCTCTTCCAACATACTGATCCTTCTCTGACCCATGTAAGTCTTCACAGCTTCCACACCTTCCTTCACCACTTCCGGGGGTGGGACCATGAGCGGGTTCTGCTCCACGTTCAGTTTGGTCAGGCTTTCGAGTGTGCCAAAAGTGTCTGGGAGGGCATGGATTTGGTTGTTGCTCAAGTCGAGTTCTTGGAGGCTTATGAGGTCGCCGAATGTGGAAGGGAGATCACTGAGATCACTGAAGTTACTGCTTAGGTTTAAGTACTCAAGGTTTGTGAGCAACACAAACGAATCAGGAAGGCCGTGGAGTTCGTTGAAGTGGGCATCGAGGTATTTTAGGGATCTCATTTCACCTATACTGGTCGGGAAGGATCGGATCTTGTTATATTGGATCAGGAGCTTTTCTAGATTCACTAGCTCGAACCCGATGTTGGTCGGTAAGTAGGTGAGACGGTTGAAGCTCACGTCCAAGATAACCAACGACCTGGGAATTTTGATGCAAGTTAAAATTGATTTTAAAAAACCAAACTTGACAAAGTGGAGTTACATATTACGTACCCACAGCGGCAGATGGAATCAGGTAAGGATGTGAGCTTGTTTGTCGAAACATTCAGGATTTTCAGTTTGGAAAGCAAACCGATAGAATCGGGTAATGTCTCCAGAAGATTGGTGGAGACATCCAGTTCAACAAGACTATGCAATCCAGCTATCGAATCAGGAATCGCCTGTTAGACATAAAACTCGGTCAGGTAAGACAAGAGAAACTCTGCAACAGAGTATCTAAAATTTTCTTTGTAATCACTAAGAAATCATGAAAAATTAGTGCAGCTCGAGCCATAGATACTACCTCAGAAGTCAGAACAACCAAGAAAATATGTAACACAGACATCAGCAGCAATCACTTGAAAAATGTGAAGTAATCTACAGGTAATATCAAAGATGTAGAACCAAAACAAGAACACACATACCGAAATCTCTACAGATGTTAACAGCCAAAACGTTAAGACGCAAAACCAAAACAAGCAAACACACATACCAGAATCTCCTCAAATCACTTCAGGCTAGACATCATTGATACAAAATCTCTTTGATTCACATCGAAAAAAAGAGGCATTTTTACTCACCAAGATAAACAAAAAGAAGCCGAAATCAAATGCTACAAGTAATCTTTGTGATCCCTCTTTGTAACCTCATCAACCATTGTACAATGCTCAAAACACTAACGATTACCAAATTCTCAAATCCTAAACCAAAGTTGCATCTTTTTGGATCAAATGAGCTTAAGAATTTAGCAAGTAGCAAATATAAGATTTTGATCTTGAAATTTAATAAAAACTGACCTCAAGCTGATTGTTGGAAAGGTTAAGAACAAGCAACCCTTGAATCCTCCCAAATGCTTCAGGGAGCAATCTGAGCTTCCTCCCAGACAAATCAACACGATCCACGGGATTAGCCGAGGCGTGCTGCAGTATGCTTATAACCTCCTCATTAACCTCCACCTCCGCAACATTATCCTCATCCGCCGCCGCATTCTTCTCAGCAGAATCGTAGATCCTCACAAGCCTCTCCTCTGCTTCTTTCAACAGCTTCTCATACGAAGCATGAACCTCATCAAGCTTCAAAATCGACTCACACCAAGTTTTCTCCTGATCCATCTCTTGTCTCCTCTTCTCATCCTTCGCCCCCGCATCGTTAAGCGCGATGTCCTCAAACGATTCAGATAAGGACGATTCGATTTCCGAGAGCTTGATACGAGCCTTGTCGACGGACTCGTGATCGGGTCTAGGTCCTAGGGTTCGGAGGATAGATCGAGTCTCAGCAACGTCGGAGATCGCATTAGTCATGGAAGCGAGAACATCTGGATGTGTTAGATGAGGCATCTGAGTGACGATCTCGATCGAGTGGCTCGATGATGGTGGTCGCTCGACATCGAAGGGAGGGACAGAGGAGGAAGAGGAAGGGGAAGATGATTTTCCGGTGAAAGAAGGGAGACGAGCCAAGACGTAAGAGAGGACAGGGAATTTCTTAGGGTTAGGCTCCGCCGCCATTGTTGCTCCGGTTCGAAGATCGGAATCTGAAATCTGGAAATATGATGAAGATGATGATTGAATTTGATTATGGGATCGAAGCTTAAGTGGTGATCTCGTCTCTTCACGTTCGGGTTCTCTGCTTTTATGTTGCCAAGTCGACACGTGTAAGCTAATGCTGCTGAATAAAAAGAGAAAGAGATATATCAAACCATAAAATCATACTCCCTCTGTTTCAAAATATAAGTCGTTTTGGGGTAAAACACGCATATTAAGAAATTATTTTTACTTTTAAAAAGTATTACTTAATATATATAAAAAAACAATTCAATCAATTAAAAAGAAAAACTGCAGATCATTATTGGTCACACAATATTCAATAAAGTAAAAAGTTACATAGAAATACGAAAACGTCTTATATTTTGAAACACAACAAAACTTCTAAAACGACTTATATAATGAAACGGAGGGAGTATATAAAAGACCTTAATGTAAAACTAAATTAGAGAATGTTGAATTAAGAAATTAAATCATATATCTATTCTCTGTACTACTAATAGTATTAGGGAAATACAAAAGTGATAGTTAATTGGTTTTTATATCTATCTCAATTGATTTTTAACTAAGTAATACACAAAATACAATATCTTTTTAATATGTTTGATTTTAAATAGAAATATATATTTTATTTTATTAGAAAAATCTTCTATATTTTTTTGGATCAACAACCTACAATGTAATACATGT
This sequence comes from Barbarea vulgaris, assembly GCA_963667165.1. Lineage (NCBI taxonomy): Eukaryota > Viridiplantae > Streptophyta > Magnoliopsida > Brassicales > Brassicaceae > Barbarea > Barbarea vulgaris. The sequence goes on from OY763893.1 coordinate 3,937,208, forward strand.
ACATGAATAATTTGATAGCATGTAAGTATGTAACTGCATTTATTATTAAATATATAATATTACATCCCAAAATTATCTAAAAAGTTACTAATACAATATTTTAAAAAAAAATCATGAACCCGTGCTAAATCTACTTAAAGTTAAAGTTAACATGAACAATTATCGTATTTGTTTTAATTTTAAATTTTTAATATTTGATATATCAAGAAAGATGTTCCGTATGGATTTAATCGGATTTGTGTAAGTTGAAAAAAAAAGAGATATTATTTTCCAGAAAAAAGAAAAGAGAATTTTATAAACAAAATGAAAGACAAACAAAAAAAAAATGAAAACCAAGCAAGTATTCAAAAACAAAAAAAAAAAGTATAAATGTTTTAGAATATATTTTTCTTCTTAATAATTTCTAAGTTGGGACCAGAACCTCTAATTTTCGTGGGTCCAAAAGCATCTATTAGACTATTTCTTTTAGGAATAATTTTTCTTTCACCAAGAGTCACTTTATTTGGTTGGGAATATATGTTGTAAGGGTGAAAGAGTTACTACAGAAGTACTGGCATGGGTTCGTAATTCGTAGATCAAGTTTTGGAATTTCAAGGTTCTGTTGGCCAAATATAGGCTTTGGTAGGTGAGATATGTTGATTAATCCCTAGCTAGTACACTTAGAAAACTTGTTTGGAGCATGTTGCGCCTGCTAAGTGTTAAGGAAGGTGGATGAGTGGTTTGTGTTACTATCGTTGCTATGATACCATCATCCGTATTAAAACTTGTATAGTATTATATAACGTGACAAACCGTTCCGGATTTTGATATCGACATTTTGCCAGCTTTCAGACTCATGTTGGTCCCTCTCGATTAAAAATAGTGGGTACATCTTATTATTTACAACCGGTTGAGCACATATTATTATTTAGATCAGCTTAGTTAGATAAATCCAAGTCTAGTAAATATTTGATTAAAAACAAGTTGTATCCACAAACTATTAATTTAAGGCAGACCCGAAGTCAATCACTTTTGGAGTTATGTTGTAAGGATAGTCACTGCTTTGTCATCTCATCTTCTGAGCATTGACTTTTTCTTTTTTTTTTGTCACTTTGCATTGTTTTCATTCATCAATCTCGAATCGAACTCACATTGTAAATAAGTGTAGCTAACAAATTCATCTTAGGATACCAATTTGAGTTTGAGTTTTATTGGCCATCGCAATTAAAGTACAAATTAAACGATTGACATTCAATGGATTACTCAAATCATTTCTAAAGTCATGGTCGAAATATTGAAATACATAATTCAAAAACGAATCGAAATTGTTGAATTATTTGAGTTGGAACTTTTTATTACACACCAACCACAACTGAAACATATCCAATAGGAGAACAAAAAAAAAAGCAAATGAAACTGTCGTGTTCAACTGAAAAAGTCAAAAAACACAAAAAAAAAAAAAAAAAAAAACTCAATCACTATTTCCTTCCTAAATTTAGAAAAAAAATACCAAACTGATAGATTGGAACCCCACATGCATTTTGGTCATTTTTTAACCAAAAAAAAAGATAGACACAATTTTAATTTAATATATCACTTAAACCAAATCAGCAAGTGACGTATCTTCACTGACGTAATAGCTTTCGTCAGTTTTTGCACATAAATAACCCAAAACCTGTGAGAACAAGAACTTAAAACAGAGAGAAACACAACGACAAAAAAAAAAAATGGAGACTAGAGAAACAAAACCAGTGATCTTTCTTTTTACTTTTCCTTTACAAGGTCATTTAAACCCAATGTTTCAGCTTGCAAACATCTTCTTCAACAGAGGCTTCTCCATCACTGTGATCCACACTGAGTTCAACTCTCCAAACTCTTCTAGTTTTCCTCATTTCACTTTCGTTTCCATCCCCGATGGCTTGTCTGAATCCGAAGCCTCGAATCCCGATGTCATCGAGATTCTCCATGACCTCAACTCCAAGTGCGTTGCTCCTTTTGGTGATTGTTTAAAGAAGCTTATATCTGAAGAGCCAACTGCAGCTTGTGTGATTGTAGATGCTCTTTGGTACTTCACTGACGGCTTAACTGAGAAGTTCGGTATCCCAAGGATTGTTCTCCGAACGGTTAACCTCTCAGCGTTCGTCGCTTTCTCAAAGTTTCATATTTTACGAGAGAAAGGGTATCTTTCTTTACAAGGTATATATATACAGATCCAGTTTTAGACTTATCTCTAGTTTTGCTTCATTTTCGTTGACTTTTTTCTTTTTCTCTTCTCCATGGCAGAGTCTCAGGCAGACTTATCAGTTCCCGAGCTACCAAATCTTAGAATGAAAGATCTTCCATGGTTTCAGACGGAAGATCCAAGATCAGGGGATAAGTTACAGATAGGTGTGATGAAGGCACTAAAGTCTTCTTCAGGAATAATATTCAACGCCATTGAAGATCTTGAATCAGATCAGCTTGATCAAGCCCTCAAAGAGTTCCCAGTTCCATTCTTCTCTATTGGACCCTTTCACAGGTACGTTTCAGCTTCGTCGTGTAGCTTACTTACACAAGATATGACTTGTCTCTCCTGGTTAGATAAGCAAGCACCAAAATCCGTAATCTACGCAAGTCTTGGTAGCATTGCCTCGATCGATGAATCTGAGTTCTTGGAGATCGCTTGGGGTCTAAGAAACAGCAACCAGCCATTTCTATGGGTGGTTAGACCCGGTTCAATCCACGGCAACGAATGGATTGAGATTCTACCTAAAGGGTTCATCGAAAACCTCGAGGGCCGGGGTAAAATAGTGAAATGGGCACCTCAGCCTGAAGTGTTAGCTCACCGAGCAACAGGCGGATTCTTGACACATTGTGGATGGAACTCGACGCTTGAAGGGATATGTGAAACTATACCAATGATATGCAAACCATCTTTTGGGGACCAGAGGGTGAATGCTAGGTACATTAGCCATGTTTGGAAGATCGGTTTGCATTTGGAGAACAAAATAGAGAGAGTGGAGATCGAAAACGCGGTTAGAACACTAATGACAAGCTCAGAAGGAGAAGAGATCCGCAAGAGGATCTTGCCGATGAAGGAAACTGCTGAACAATGCCTTAACCCTGGAGGTTCATCATTTCGGAATGTCGAAAAATTAATTGCTTATATATTATCTTTTTAATCAGTGTTCTTCTCCACATTCAAATCTGCTTCGATTGATTTATAAATCTGCATTCCCAAAATAAAGATACATCTTAATTATTTATATGGAGTATCCATTCATAAACTTTCATTTATAAAAAGTTACCATATGATTCTGCTTTTCAAATTCCCAAAATGCGAAAATTAATTGCGCAGAAATCTGGGATCTAACACTGATTAGGGAAAACGAAGAGAAACTAAAAGCACCAAGAACATCAAAGTGTTCCTCTGTTTGGTAATGATTCATGAAAGCTTGAATCGCTTCTTTTTACACCAAACAGAACACAGATGCCAGAACTAAACCACGTTAAACCAAACCCGAGACAACCGAAGTAGCCAGCAGAATTATAAAATGAAAAGAACCGAATTCACAAACCAAACCAGATTCTATTTACCCTGGCCTGGTCAAACCCTTGCTGGATAAAAAACGAAAACAGCACAAAACCCTAAAGTTTGCTCTCTGTAATCAACATGGAACATGAGAATGACGCATCACCTTCAGCAACACGCGAGGCGATTTCTCGGTTACAGTAGCAGGAATAGATTCTTCTGCTCCAACACAAACGGAACCCTATCGTCTCCAGCAAGGAACCTAACTCTGCATGGTCGGATCGATCGAAGCGGCTTTAGATCGAAAAGCAGAAATCACTAGGGTGCTTGAGCAATGGCGACAACAACAACAACAAGGGAACCAATTAAACCCTTCGTTGGTGAGAGGAATCGTCGAGAAGCTCCGCGATTCCCAGCGATTTCGTGAAGGTCTAGAGGTATCAGAGTGGATGAGTAAAAAAAGATCTGCAATCTCATCCCTGAAGATGTCACAGCTCGATTTCATCTGATTGATAACGTATTGGGATTGGAAAAAAGCGGAAGAGTTCTTCGAGAGCATCCCTGAGAATCTGAGAAGCGAATCTATCTACAGTTGTCTTCTAAGCAGTTACGAAAACAAAGCTCTGGATAAAGCAGAAGCTACTTTCAAGAAGATGAGGGACTTAGGTTTGCTCTTGAGACCTTCACCGTACAACTCAATGATCTCACTCTACAGCTCTCTTGGAAACCGAGATAAGGTCGATGAGATTCTCCTAGAGATGAAAGAAGGCAAGACTGAGCTCGATAGTCTCACGAATGAACAACGTTTTGAGGGTATACGCTCATGTAACTGACATAGAGACAATAATGAACAAGTATAAGAGTGAGTGGAATGGTAATGATAACAAATTCAAACTTGAAGCAATGACGATGGATGCAATGGCAAAAGCTTACGAAAAAAAGCTGGATTATTACTAGAGGCGATAGAGATAACAACTTGTAAAAAACAAGTGTACCGTCTATGGAATGAGTACAAGGAGAAGGCAAGGGCAGAGATTAAAAGAGATGAGATAGCAGTGAAAGATATAGAATTGTGATTAGCTCTTAATTTGTTAAAGCTTGAGGATGTAAAAGGAGCAGAAGAGTGGGAACCACAAGGACCCGAGTTCGACTCTCAAATACCGTGTTTGCTAATCTCTCATTACTGCAAAGAAGATGATGAAGTGAAGGTAAGGGAAATAGTGAATTCCAGTAGACGACAGAAGCGGAAGTGGATGCAGTTGGGATCATGATTGTGTGCAGTGGTTGCCTTCTTTGGGCTGGTGCTAATCTGTGCTATAGGGGAACCCTTCCTTTTTATGGTTTTTGCTATTTTTTTTTAACTTTAGGGTCTACTTTATTATTAAAATAACATTGAGTTACAATAGTCAGAGGGTAAAGCATGAGTTATTACAAACGGAACATAGTTGTGATGTAATACAATTTATCTTTGGGTTTGCTCTCTTTTGCTAGCACATTAGCCGGTTTATTATTTTATCTTCTTATCTTTAGCTGAAGCGGATGAAGTTAAAGATTATCAAGGAAGATTTGGGGTTGGTGTGTGTGTCTCATACTCTGCATGAGTTGCTATTTTGCTACTGTTGCACACTTGCACTCACTTAGAAAAATTTGTGCCATCTTTTTTTTTTTTTTTTCTACTGGATTTAGAATTGTTCTTTAGCTGATTAAAACACAGATACGTCAAATGATTACTTCCCATTTTTAAAAATACTACATAGCCATCGTCTCTCTTGAAATTTGCAAACAAAACGACAGCAAAAATCATAAAGAGTTTTAGGAGAAATTAAGAATGAAAAGTATTGTTAATAAAGTGTTTTAGGAAAAACAGAACAAGAAGTCGTTGTAGTATAGTGGTGAGTATTCCCGCCTGTCAGGCGGGTGACCCGGGTTCGATCCCCGGCAACGCCGAGTATGTTTTTTTTTTTTTTTTTTTAAACATTATCGCGGCAAGGCGGAAACGCGTCTCTCAGCTGCCGGAGGAAGAATAAGAAATGACGAGTATCCTCCACCGATTGGATTAGAATCCCTACCGATATATCTAAGCAGGCCCGAATTGTTCTTGTTGCTTGGATTAAGAGAGCCTGATTTGATGAAATAGGAATGTTGTACGGATATGATGGAATGAGAATGATTCTTATGCTTTATTGATGTGCTATGTTCTTTTGAACATCTCTGATTCAAGATTCTGAGTTTAGGGCTTCACAGTGATTTCCTTATTAAAATGAGTATTAATCTATTGGATTCAGATATAAACACAGTAAGCTAGAACACCTTCTACACTAAAGAGGCAACAGTTTTTAGGTTCCCTAGTTCAGATTCTAGTATTTTACGCCATTTATGGTCTAGTTTCATTTTATTATTTGGTTGAAGCTAGATCCCCTGTAGTATGTTTATGTTGCATATCTTGGGAGCTGGATGAGATCTATACATATCTTTCCCTGCATTTGTAGCTGCTTTGTTCACTGGTAGATCACTATTGGTGGTTGTGACCTAGCTAGCTCATAAGTTATTCTACTCACCAAACCATCATAATGCTTGATTTCTGTTCCTATAGACGACGAAGATGTTACAGACCAAGACATCACAGGCTCACATTCTGACCCTACTTAGCACTCGTATTCCTTAGCTAATGCGGGTCCCAAACTTTCTGACTCTCCACTGTGAATCTCCCACTACATTCTTTTGTCTCCTTCATTGCTGTTTAATATAAATACTGGTAATAAGAAAAGTACACATATCGTCTGGGTGGTGTAGTCGGTTATCACGCTAGTCTCACACACTAGAGGTCCCCGGTTCGAACCCGGGCTCAGACATTTTTCATTTTTTTCACCTTTTTCTTAATTCGTTTCCATTAAGTTACTGCCACGTCATCATCCAATGTTCATTTTCGCACGAGTTAAGGGCACTCAATACACACGTGTGGGTTCTGATTCCTTTTTTTTTTCTTTCCCATTGCTTGACCCACAGGGAAAAATCAAATCACAAAACCTCACAACCAAAAACATCCGCGAATCGAAATTCCCACAATCTCTCTACAATATTCGAATCCCCAATTAAACCCACCTCAAACCCTATTTTTTGTTTCATCTTCGTTGAGCTGATTATTGTTTCTTCATAGTTTCTAAAAAGAGATAGAGATGGATTGGGATAGCGTTACTGCTGAAGATGTGATTGAGGCTCTAAGAGAGGTTGAATGGTCGACGCCTCCTCGTTCCTTGGCTGAGTTCTTCTCCAGATTCGCCTTTCCTCGCTCTTTCTCTAAATGGATGAGTCGTCTCAAATGCAATCTCTACTAGTATTATTACCCTCTCTCTCTATCTCTTTCTATATGCGTATTCGTGTTTTACAAATCGAGTTTTTAATTTTTGATTCTTCGTTTTGCAGCTATAGGACGAATTATTTCATCCTCTTGATTCTCGTTCTGGGTATGTTAAAAGCTGTGGCCTAATTTCTTGTTTTTTTTTTTTAAAGCTGTGAATTAGAAATTTGGGTTTTTTTTTTTTTTTTAATTTAAGATCCTTTTGAGCTGTGTTTGATACTTAATAGGGTGTTTTAGCTCTCTCTTTTTTCTCCTCTTTGATGACTCAGGTCTTGCACTTATCACTCGACCTCTGGCCATTCTTGGTGCTGCTCTTACAGCTTTAAGCTTAGCTTTCCTAAACGACAGGTATTTTATGATTTCTCCTTAGTTTCTATTTTATGTCGTTGCTTAAAAATTTATTTGTTGCTCCTGTTTGTGTGTTGGTTTGCATCTATAGAATGTTTAGGAGGAGGTTCTCTATCTGTACTCATTGATTTCCCCTTGAAGTGGCTGTGCTTAGCATCGGTTTCATTAAATTTTGAGTCTTGCAAGGTTCTCTATTTTCAGTGATTAGCCTTTGAAGTTTCCGTGCTTAGTCCTTAGTACTAGATTCAGTAGTTATAGCGTTGGTTCTTAAAACCTGAGTGTTGTAAGGCTCTCTATTTTCAGTGATATGGTTGTTTTTTTCTTTTACCCATTGATTTGAGGGCTCTGTGTATATGTAACCGTGTGTTCCTTGGCATCTATTGAACGCTCTATGGGGGTGTTTGTTGTCTTTTGTAGTTTTGCAGCTACTTTTAATGAGAAGGTGATCCGGACCATTAGGCTTTTCTCACCACATTTAGCTGCAAAGATGAGGCCTCCCCACATGTGAGTACTTTTTATTTTATTTCCATTGAAGATTTAAAGCGGTTTTTGACATTTATTACTTGTGAACACCTTTCAGGCCTGTCATTCGTGGGCGATCTGCAGCTAAAAAGACAGTGTACATTTGTGGCCAGCCACGTTTGGTATTCGTCTTGTTTGGCTTAACCGGTACTTAAAAATCTCAATATTCCTTAGCCATATAAACATTCTCACCTATTGTTATGCAACTTTGGTGGTGAACTGATGCAAAGTATTGATTATCCTTATGTAGCCAGTTTTGTCCTGTGGTTTACGTCCTGCGGTTTGTTATGGGTACTCTATGCACTTGCCACTGCCCTTCTCAGTAAGTTATTCTACTTCCAAGGAATTCTTTTGTTTTTGGTCCAGTTTTCATCCATTGACTTGAAATTTTATATCTCCATTAGTGATAACTCTTCACGCAAGCCTGAGAACTCCAAACCTCAAGGCACGCTTGAACACATTCCGTGAAGAATTCCGAGCTGTCTGGCGTAACTACAGTGAACTTTAAGTTCAACAAGTAGCATTGATTCGATCTTGAAGCAAACCAAGCGGGACATCACAGGTTTCAAGTAAGGACATGAAAATTCCAATTCCATCCATCATGTGCACAAACAGTCGCAGTTATTCTTGCTTTCTAGTAGTAAGCTAGTAAATTATAAGGCCACTTGTCTGATTTCAGATGAGGCTCTTTGTTCTAGTTAAGTTGACTAGAATCACAAGGTTAAAATCGCAGACAGAATATAGTATTACAGTGTGTTAGTGATTGCTTGTAATGCTGCTCAATACCAAGTTTGTTGTAGTGATTATCATACTCTTTAATCTTTACAGTGTTGTTAGTGATTCAGCTTTACAATATCTTCCGTCATTTCTTCTACAAAGAGATTTAGTACAATGCTTTACAATTGTGTGTGTTAAAAAATTGGTAGACATTGCTTGTGGAATCAGATGTTGAGATTCTTCAAAGGAAGGCCAGAAGAACTCTGCTGGGAACACACCAGAACTTAGGCCCATTAATGAGAGAAACGGGCTTAGAAGAAGAAGCCCGAAATATATGTTGGGAATCGAAAATAATTCCGCGTAGTGGGCAAGACTCGATCGCGGGTTATTCCAAAACATTAAATATAAAAAGAACAAACAAAACGGTGCGTTTTAATCATAGACGGGAGTTACAGAAGCACAGATAAGATACGAAACCCTAGAAACTTCACCATATCAATTTTAGGCTAAAGAGAGGAGCTTAAGCGGCGCATCTGAATCCCAAAGGAGAAGATGACGATCGATTCGCAGCAGAAAACGAGCAAGTTCCGATGGGGGGAGATGGACGAAGACGACGATTTCGATTTCCTGCTCCCTCCCAAACAGGTGATTGGACCGGACGAGAACGGTTTGAAGACGACGATCGAGTACAAATTCAACGATGAGGGCAATAAGGTGAAGATAACGACTAGGACACGTGTCCGGAAGCTAGCTTCGGCGCGGCTAAACAAAAGAGCAATGGAGCGGAGAAACTGGGCGAAGTTTGGAGACGCTGCCAATGAGGAAGCTGGTAGTCATCTCACTATGGTTTCCACCGAAGAGATCCTCCTCGAACGACCCAGAGCTCCTGGTATATTCTTTTTCTCTGCATATTTTTTATTGCTTCGTATTGATTTTTTTTTTCTTTCTGAGAGTGAATTTGGAATTAAAATCCTTATACTCTCAGTCTGTGATCTATTCTAACTTGAGACTGAATCTTATGTGTTAGTGTTATTTTGAGTCTTAAGATTAGATAATTGGAGTGAGGTGACCAATTAGCTGATCACATTGTTAGCCGTGAGGCTACTTCTTTGTGTGTGATTGGTCAGTATGTCACCAATAGCAGTTTATTGTTTGTAGTCCATTCCAGAGTACGAGCTCAATTGTGCTCTCACTTCTGTGGCTGCTAACTATACACTACAATGTTGCAGCTTTCCCATTTTTCTCTTTTTTTGATGATATCAAGCTTTAGTTTAGATCGTTATATCTTCAAGCTTTTGTCCTGTGAAGTGTGTTCCTTTGTAATCTTAGCTTGATGGAAAAAGATTAGATTGATAAAATGTAAACGGGCACAACTTGAGTTCCTTTGTTAATGTTAGTAAGTCGTTCTTTATCAATCTCTCCATATGTAAATGACTGTATAGCTCATCAAAGATGATGTTAATTGGTAGTTTCCTACTGCAAATATAGGTTGCTATGTTTGATTCTGTGGCTATGTATTACTGCTTTTAGCCATGATAATATTCTTGTATCTTGAAATGCTTGGACTTTCTTTCTTCAGTAGTCCCGGATCTAAAGGGTATGTGATCATTCAGGTACCAAAGCGGATGAATCAAAGGCAGGAGGAGACAGTTTGTCTCAGCTGGGTAAAGGAGGTGCAGTTCTCATGGTGTGCAGGATATGCCACAAGAAAGGAGATCACTGGACTTCAAAATGCCCTTATAAGGATCTTGCTGCACCAACTGATACCTTCATTGACAAGCCAACCACAGGGGAAACATCTACCATATCCGCTGCACCTGGAACTGGCAAGGCTGCCTATGTCCCACCTAGCATGAGATTAGGTGCAGACAGATCTGCTGGTTCAGACATGAGGAGGAGAAACGATGAGAACTCTGTGCGTGTAACTAACTTGTCTGAAGATACCCGTGAACCAGACTTGATGGAGCTGTTCCATCCATTCGGAGCTGTCACGCGTGTCTATGTGGCCATTGATCAGAAGACTGGAGTGAGCAGAGGATTTGGTTTCGTCAATTTCGTAAGCAGAGAAGATGCTCAACGAGCAATCAACAAATTGAATGGTTATGGTTATGATAACCTCATCCTCAGGGTTGAGTGGGCCACTCCAAGACCCACCTAGATATGTCTTTTGATCCATTACCTTAAAACTCTTCTCGTTCTCGTCTTTCCTGCGATGGATTTTTTGTTTGTCGACTGGTTTGCTTTTTGGTTTTGTACGAATAGATGAGAAAGATGTTAAATTTCTCATTAATACATAAGGCATGTTTTGGTTGTTCAGTGGTTTAGATTAACAGACAATAGTCATCAATATTATTTATTAAATACATCCACTCCAAGACCCTTGGAAATAACTTGAAACTGTTCTAAAATCGTTCGATCTAAGCAAAGGCAAAGTGTGTTTGGTCTATAATCTTTATTTTTATCAATGTGAATTTGTTTCAACTTTTCAACAGATAAATTAATGATAAAAATATCAAACGATTTGTTTGTTTTTTCCATGAAGAAACGTTTAACAATTTTATCTCAAGATATCTTTTCTTAGTTCTTTTTCTTTTTCTTTTCTTACCAATAAAATGTTAATAGGTAAATTTCTTTTTTTTTTTTTGATAAATAATATGTACATATTTAAAAGTGTAATTAAGACATTTCCATATTACTGAAAATGAAAATTTAGGGTATTTCCATTACATTAGTCTCAAAAACAAAAAAAAATTCCATTTATTTGATTGACATAATTACAAAATTTCTTTTAAGTAGAAGTTGAATCTAAGATTTTCGTCAAACAAAAGCAAAGGTCGAAATCTTAGGTATTCAACAACAATGACAAAAGTTTCACAACTCAGCATTATGTTTCGTGACAAACTAAAAAATCTCCACGAAGACTCTATCGAAAATCATGATGTCGTCGAGAAAAAACCATTTGATTCATCGTCAGACAACGAACGCGATCGATTGGCCAGCACGTTTGCTTCTTGGTCATCGTCTTCGTTCCAAATGCCTCTTCAATACCCCAACTACACAAAGGAAGAGTACGAGATTATGTCGGAGGAAGAACTCGATCGACTTCTCAAACTCTATGGTCTGCCTACAGATGATGTCGGTGACTTGTCTTCCAAAAAAGACTTTGCAGTCGGTGCATTCTTGTGGGAGAAAGGGTCTTCATCTTTTCTGGCTGAGCATGATTCAGTAAACCCTAATTCATCCATTAGTGATTTGGATGAGAGCTCCTTGTTGGGATTCGTGGCGGTTCTGATGAAAGATATGCTCCACTTTATATTCCGTGCGTAGCAAGTAAAGGAAGTGAAGCCCTAACTTTGTTTGGCCCTACAGTTTTGTTTCTGTTGTTTTCATACGAATTTTGGTTAACAGTTTAGAAAATATTATGATTTAATATATCGTATTATTAGATCTTAGTATCCTAACGATCTAGTATATTAACATTAATTTATTAATTTTTAAAAAATATTCCACCTGAAGCCTATGATAAAAAACAAAATTTCTCACGTCAAAAAAAAAACAAAATTTCTCAATCCTTAATTTATGTGCGATGTGGTGTAAAATATATTCGTACAATTATAATTCTCAGCGATAGTAAATAACACAAATATTTAAGTGATCGTTTCACAGTTATAAAATAAACTTTTATAAATTTCTTTTATGTTGTTACACTTTTGGAGCGTAGTTGGCAATGTAATAGTTCTTTTTTTTAATATATAAATTTCAAAATTGAATCTATGGTTTCTAGTTTTGTCACGTATACATATGTTTCGCTTATGTTTTTAATTATGTTTTAGTTACATTTTGCTTAGATTTTTTCGATGGTTTTTTTCTTATTTTAAAATTTACACAGTAACGTATATTGATAGAGTTCTAATCAAAACTTCAATTTGATCTTTTAGAAATATTTAATAAAGTTTATAAAATTAATGATTGACAAAAAATTGTTCGCCGTTTTATTAAATGTATGCACAAATATAACATCTAAAACGGAAAAATAAAATGAGTATAGGCTGTCTATGCTTATTTTCTAATATCAAAAGCACCTTTAATCATCCAAACATTTGTAAATCGAGCATAGTGAACTGTATATCGAACCACAGTTGATTGTTTAACAATTTAATTGAACATTTCACTGATGTGTTCGAATTAATTTTGTAGTATTTGCATTGTTCAGCTAATACCGTCAAAAAGCTAAACAAGTTCCCCTCCATTATGCTCCAAAACTGCCGAACACGTGTAACAATATTTAAGCTAAAACTATACTAGCAATGGATAAATGTACAAGAGTTTTATATAACATTCGAAAGTATAAAATTCGTTGTTAGCTAGAAATAAACTTTCGTATGAATACACAAAACAGTTTTAAATGTTTCATGTTGCCTTCATCAATATTATTGAGTACGAACCATGAGGAGATAAGTTAAGATTTATTTGATAAGACAAAATGAGACAACATTATGATATATAGAGAAAAAAAAGGCAAAAGAATAATTGAGAAAGAGAGGTCAACATCAAATCTTCGAAACCAAATCTCACATAGACCAAATAGACACGTGTCAATATTTGGTTGTCACAAATAGGCATAATCTTATCTTAGATCCCACTTGTGTTGTGTCCCTCTCAGTACCCAACTCTTATTTGTGTTGCCCTCTCACTCTTTCCACGAACCCAACAGACAACAGCTAAATATCCATCATTATAACATCATATGCAGTTGCATTCTAATAATTTTTTGGCAGAGCCTTCTCTTTTGATGTTGAAGTATCCAAACTTCGATCAAGTGTGCCGTAGTAATTGGATTATGGAGTTGTTCTACTCACTCGTCGTTAATAGATTAATTCACCCAAGTTTTGGTTTGATGCTATACTCTTTTTAATCCAAGAGCTTTCGATGGATGGAAAAAAACTTAACCTGTCGGTTAAACCAAGAAAAAAAAAACGATTGTGGTTTTGTTAAACTGATCAAATAATAAGCATTTAGACGAGTATATATAAAAGTTCAAATACATTTAGAAATTAAAAACTACTCGACGTGTACGTAGACAGGAAACACTTATTCATCAATATAACACAAAACAGACCCGAGCCTATGATTAACACCTAACCCAATTTTAAACACTATTTTGAAGGGTTTATACAACATGATTGAACAGAATAAGATTTTATTAAATATCTGGTCATTGTGGCAACTGGCAACTGGCAAGTACTGGACGGCTCCAATTTGATACATTATTTCTGTGTTTTTTTTTTTTTTTTTTTTGTCAAATATAATATTTATGTTCGAGTTGATATAATTAATTGGGTTAATTCAAATGAATGTGAGAATCTTTTTCTTCTTTTTTTCCTTTCCTTCCTTCCTAGTTGATATTAATTAGAAATTAATCCTAATCCGTTTTTAAATGATTGATTCCGACATTAACTGACATTAAGCATTCGACAATGTTGGCCAGACAATTCTTTTAATTATCTATACATTACTTTAAAATAATTACTTTTAGTTACTGTTATAGCCTGAATCTCTCTCCACCAAATAATTAAAATAATCAAAACTCAAGAATTAACATCACTAAAAGATCCTTAAAGCTTTCCAAATAATTTGATCTGATTACTGTGCTACTAAAGTATTATTCTTTGACTATTTAATTACAGCAAGACAATAGAACGTGCTAAAAATGACACATGCTACATCACGCCAGTCTCCCATACCAATCCTAATAATAAAAAGAGATATATAAAGATTCGTACCAAACCGGTTTCGATTTAAAACATTGGCATTTTTTACCTTTGTCAACGACTCAACATCCACTTTAACATTTTTTATTTTTTGTCCCACGAACATTTATTTTAGCTACAAGCAGAGAAAAATAGTTTTATCTTCTCCTGAATTTACGTTTTACCGTTTACATTTCTACAAACCGGTACTAACAAAAACTACACGTATATATATATATATATATAATCTTACCTAACGAAAACTTCATAAGATAGAATACGCAACTTTTTTAATCAGCTCTTTTTCTTCCCAAGCCTGAATTAAGAGCTGTTTAAAAAAAAAACCTTAAATAAGAAAGGAAAAATAAAAACTAAAAAAAGTGGAAAAAAATGAAGAAAAATTACAATTAGGCTATGTAACAATTTTTCTAATACTAATTACTAATTAAAGCACTGAATTAAGACGACCCTCGATTATTCCTCCTCTTCCTCAAGTCAACCACGACGACGCTCACGTTATCAGAGCTCTGTCTCGCCAAAGCCAACTTCGTTAAGAGCAACGCCGCGTCGGAGCACGCGTTGTGCGCCGTATCGGAATCTCCTCCATCAGCCGGATCAGCACCTCGGAGGCACATGCGAGCTACGCCACACGCTGTTTCGTTTGGCACAACGTCCCATAACCCATCACTCGCCAGGATCAAGCACTCATCGTCCTCTGTTCGATCCGTTACTGTAACCTCCGGATCCGGAACCACATATGGTTTTAAATAATTATCGCCTGTAAAAAAATTAAAAATAAACTATCAGATTCAATTCAAACAATCAAAACACTGATAAATGATGAGAATATATTAGTAAATAACTCACCAATTGCTCTGGACATGGCGAGAACTCCTAGAACCCTAGCTCCGTCCCAGTAGATAACCCGCCCACCCGCTTGTTGGATCCGAATTAATTCATCCGGTCGATCCGGCTGTTCATTGCAATATAAACAAACTCTTTAGCAACTAACGAAACCGATTCATACTAACAGATTACATATATATATAAATATATATATATATATATAGTTTGTTATAACTACCTTGTGATCTACGGAGAGAGGGATGGCTACACCGTTACGGCAAAGCACGGCACGAGAGTCACCGCAGTTGGAGACGATGATCTTCTCCGGCGTGACTACGGATACGACGGCGGTGGATCCGACGGCGTCGCACTGAGGAGACTGCAATTCGCATCTGCAGGAGCTCTTCGAGCTCCGATTTGCACCATTAACAGCTAAGTTGCACTCTCGGTGGCTAACTTCTTTATCCATTTTTTGAAAGCTTTTCATCATCGTTTCCTTCCACTCATCGGCGGCCATAACTTCAACCTCATGCTTCACGATGTCATGCAACCGCTCTCTGCACTTCTCCGCAACCTAAATCACCAAAAAAACAGTAAGTAAGTAAGTAATTATCCAGAAAAAGAGGAAATAGTCGGAAATTGAAGAGATGCGACGTACGTGAGAGCAGCCATGGCCGTCAAAAACGCCGTAGAAATGAAGATTCTCAGAGTTTTGTTGAAGAAATGAAGGATGAACAGAGACTGCGTCTTCCATGTCTCTTCTCCTACCACAAACCGACGTTGTACCTATCTTAGGCACATCGGAGAAGAAACAGCTCTCTGCTTCCATCGAGGAATTTGAAATCTGACTTGAATTCTTAACCAGATTCGTAACCGCTGATCCAGTCTTCCAATCACTACTCACATTCGATTCCAGATCTAGATTTCCCGGAGCCTGTAACGTCGACGGTGGTGTCTCACGCTTCTGCCGCTTACGGCAGTTCTCAAGTGGAGGAGCAACGGCGGAGTTAGCAACAATCTTGATCGACGGAAGTAAATCTAATCGCCGTCTCAAAGAAGCTCGAGTAGTAGAATCCACCGGTGCCGCCGGTTCACTCTCCCCAACAAGACCGCAGCAAATCCCAGCCATTTGATCTCAAACAAACACAACCACAACAACAAAACGTTCCTCCAATTACAGATCAAACTAAACGAACAATCTCTGATTTGAGACTTCAACAAGATACAATCACTGAGCTGAAAATAGAGAGAGAGATATTTGAAGAGAAGGAGAAAATATTGAGCGTTAGGAAAATGCAATGGGATTTTAAAAAGAAAAGGTTTGATTTAAAAAGAAAAGGTGAAGAACCAAAAAAAAAAAAAAAAAGGATTTTCGCATGGAAGGGTTACACGTAATTTACGGGCAGGGGGCATGAATGGAAGCAAAGAGTTGCTGACCGTCACCATCAACGGGCAGCATCCGACACGTACCGTTTGGTGTGACGTTCCATTTCATGGTACCTAGATACAATCTCTGCCGTCCAATTCTCTTTTTCTCTCTCTTCCCGATCTATACACGTGTATATCTTATTTTGGATACGCCGTTAACGTGGCCCAATCAGAGCTAGACACGGCTTAACGGTAACGACCGGCCTTTCTTGACACGCATGTGGTCCACTCCTTCCTTTTGTTCTTTTCTTTTCGTTTGTTTAATTATTAATATACGAAATCGTATATGCTGTTAATTAAATAATTATAGTCAGAGGTCAAGAATAATGGAAGAGAGACAATCTTGTTCTAAACTACTGTTTTTTATTTTATTTCTATTGTCAACTTTTTTACATAAAATAAATATAAAACCAATAATCACTATGATGTTAAAATCTTTAGTACTAGAATATGATATACTATGACGTAAATTGTTCTATAGAAGTTGTTAAAGTTGATCAGATCGTGTATTTCAAATTATCGTATAGAAAGAAATTTATCATATTATATTTTAAGTTTAAAGATTACCATAAAGGATGGTTTTAAATCTTACTATAAAAATAAGTAGAAAAACTAATTTTTAAAACTAAAATATAACATTTTAATTATACATGGCAGAGACCGGAATTTTATATTAAAAATTACCGTTCGATCTCCCACTAAAATACTACAAATATTATTTAAATATTTTAAGATCTCAACTTAACGTGAGTATTTTGGTTAGCATTAAAAAAATTGAAAGTTCAGAAAAAGATATATTAGAATCTTCCGCATTCTGAGATAAAAATTTTAAACACTGATAATTTACCGTGATAGAATCTTAAATACATGAATATGCGTGATGAGCCTTGTCAAGCGGGTCAAGTCGCGTCGCGACCCGCGACCCTCCATCGAATTCTAGTAAATTTTTGACCCACATTAATCCGTGACCCGTCAAACAAAAAAGTCTTATCCGCATTTGCTCCGCTTAAATTTGTGGGTACCCGCGGGTAACCCACAAATAATTAAATAAAAATAAAAAATTAATTTTTAAATTTTTTTAGTGAAATTAATATTTATTAATAATTTTTTGTATTAAAAACATAAATTCCTAATTTAAAAATAAAATAAAATATATATTTGGATAAAAATATATATTTTTATAATATTTTTAAATTTTAACTACTAAAATAAATAAAATAATAATTATTAATTAATTAAATTTTTTTTTTTTGAAATGCGGGTACCCGCAAACCCGCTTAAAAAAATTTGATGACCCGCATCAGCTCCGCTAAAAAATATTTCGATCCGCACCTGCGACCCGCAATTTGAAAAAAAAAAAATTCGACCCGCACCCGCCCCGCGGCGGGTCTAAAGGGGGCGGGGCTTGCGGGCTTCTGATTAAATTGACAGGCTTAGTGATATAAAAGAGTTGGAAATCTCAAAGGAGGAACGAGCTGAACAACAAAAGCTGTTGAATAATTTACAACAATCTCAAGCGGATAGCGAATTTTGGAGTGATATGTTGCAAATTATATATCCGAACAAAACTCCACCATCACGAAGAGCTAGAAACGAAGACGGTTCGATCAATCATAACGTACGAACTGATCCGATTCCGGATGTTAATATTGATGATGCTTTTAATTTAAATGAATAGAATTTTATGTTTTAAATTAGTATTATTGTAAAAATTTTTAATATTTTTATTTAAATTAATTTTTTTTTTTTTTTAATTCTGTTTTTCCGACTAAATACCGACTACCGTTGGTCGGTAATTGGTCGAAAATTTCCGACCGATTTCCGACCAAGTTCTTCTTCTGGTCGGAAATTTCCGACCAATTACCGACAATTTTCTTCACCTGGTCGGAAATTTGTCGAAAATTCCCGACCAATTTTCGACTAAATACAATTTTCTAGAGTTTTTTTTGGCTCGAAACTTAGGCGGAATCCAGTCGGAAAAGTTCTGATGATTTTGCGACTATATTCCGACTATCTTTTTTCGATCATGGTCCGACCAAATTTCGACCACCTTCCGACCAAAATTTTTCGACCAAATTTCGATCGACAGTTTCCGACCAATTTCCGACCGACTGGATTTGGCGACCAGAGTATTCCGACCGATACGCTGTGATCGGAAATCGGTCGGAAACAACGAATTCCGATCAAATTCCGACTGATACTGTGGTCGGAATCCGATATAATTCTTGTAGTGTACAGGTCAGCCACTATCACTAAACATAGAAGCAAAAATCTAGTAATATACGATTCGTATCACTGCATGGACATGAGAAAACATGATCGATGATTTAAATGGATTCTAGTTATAAATTATATTAATTAAATCGATTGAATTAGTAACAGAAATGTAAGGTATAATATCGCTAAAAATATAATGCACCGTGAACACATAATATCAAAACTATTCTAAAATTGTAGGATCTCAAATCAACAAGATAATTTTAATCTAGAAATTAAATTAAGATCCAAAATTTCCCGACAAGGAATTGTCCTTTGTTTACACGAATCACACATGCAATCCAAAGTGTTAAAAGAATAGACGTATAGTTATTTTATGGTTCAAAATTCTTAAACGCGTGTAAATCAAAGTAAATTGAAAAAATGATGTACATCTCATGCGTTAAATTAGAAGGAAAGCGAGTTGGAATTTTTATGCATAATATAAACTACGAGATAAATTATATACATAATTACATATAAAAAAATATTTGGAATCGTCCGACTACAACCATTTCATCTCATTCCCACACTGTCCATGCAACTCTAGTTATATACTATTATTTAACATGTTCACTGGAAAAAAAAACTATAGTTAAGTATTTTCTGATTAAGTACTTGCTTTTTGTACAGATTGTGTATGAGTTATATATTTTGATAATTTCAGAATATAGGCTTCCATAATTGAGATATATTAGTTGACAACAAACTGTTTGAGATATTTTGGTTTTGTATTGATTGATTTAAAATTTATTTTATTTGTTTATGATTCCTCATATGCTTAGTCGATGTAGATGTTGGATAATCGACACGTGGTAATGTTTGTCTCCCACTTGTACTTAGATTTCATTCAGATCACCGATCCACAGTTTACGAAGAGGTGTATATGATCACATATGTAAAATTCATCGTAGTCTTTTTGTATATTGTAAAGAAAAAAATAATTAATTTTGAATCTCAAAAGATATATAGGAGTAGTGAACTATACAAAAATATTTCTGTTTCTTCAGGAAAAAGACTTAATAAATCCTTCAATTTCTCTTGATGTCACAACAAACAATCCCCGCTTCTATTTTTTTTTATTCTTCTGTTTTGGGTTTTATTTATGTGATTAAACACACATATATATATATATATATAATATTTACATAGGATGAGGTTAATGGTCAACGATTAAATGATTGCACGAGAATTAAGATTACAAGTTTTAGGTTTTGGTAGTGGAGAAGACACTAATTTTAATCTTTCTAGTTTTCGACCTCATTAAATTATATGCCAAAAAAACCAAAAATGACAATATCAAAATAAATTGGATATGCCGGAAAGTCTGATTTTTTCAAAGCAGATTAGCTGCTGAACTTACGTGAATACAATGGTTAGCCGAACAAATCAACAAATTGTAAACTTTGTTTTCATATGAAAACATTTTTAAAATACTCAAACATATCTAGGGATAATCAAATACGTTAATTTTTTCAATCAATTTCCTGTGACAACCAAAAATAGAAAAAGAAAAATCAAAAGATAACCAAAACAAGCAAAAGCAGAGCGTGACACCACGCGTCAGGAAAGAGCGCGTGAAGTAGAATATGTCAGTAGTACAACTTTTTTTGTAATTTTAATATTTGTATTTCGATATTTTGTTTAATTTTGTAGGGCAGATATGCTGCATCTGCACCACACTAACTCCCTCGCATCCAGCTGTGATCAAAATTAAATGCGTCTACGTAAGCCCGTGAGAGAGTGTCAAACACGCGCCTTAGCTGTGGGACCTACATCCGTCTCAAAGAACTCTGAAACTGACTCCTGCCAAAGTATCTTGTTTTTCTTTTTTTTTGTTTTAAGCCTCCAAGACGAGGCCTGAGCGACACGTGTTTAGTCTGACGTGGATACTGTAAGATGCTTCCTCGGTGACTTCTCCATGACTCGAATTCGGCGCTTCTCCACGTTTCGACCAATTACCCGCACATTCTTTCTCTTTTATTTTCCGTTATTTTCTTTTTAGACCTCGTAATGTTACTTTATTATCAATTCCAGCTTCCATGTTCTGGATTTTAAGACTATGTACCCTCTATTTCTAAAACAATTTCAATTTCAAGTCCTTTTTGATATATTGATGAACAGTTTGTTCTTATGGAATAATGTTTTGGCATATTTTTATGTCTTGGTAGTTTCATCAATTTATAAAACATGTACATCAAGAAACATTCGTTATATATATGTTTTAGAATTCAAATGTGTACATGTTCAAAAATATTAAGGAAAAAACGCATAATTTGTTTTCAGTTCAGATTAAAGAAAACAATGGTTTTTTTTTATGAGAAATTAAAATGATTTTTTGTTGTTGTTGTAAATTTTGTAAAAAAAAGTTTCTTGAAAAATGTGGAACAATTAATAACTTCCAATAAATATGGTGGCGATATGCAAATATTGAAAACAATAGTATCTCGGTTTCAATAGATTCCGTGGGAGCACATAATAATATGATAATAGAGTAATGAATTTTCTCGCCTCGATATTTTTTTGATAAGCCATACGATGTTTACACACGTCCTCGTTGGTATAAAAGAGCACTTGTAATTTCACACCAAGCCTGGGACAGCAAGAAAGCACGACAAAACCACTTATTCTAGGGCACGTTGCATATTTTAGCTGTCATGAAACAGACCTACCGCTACCGCCACGTGGCGGTCAAAAGAAAGGCGTGTGGCCAAACCTAAAAGAAGTTATCACCGGCACGAACCTAACACATTGCGATTCCGACCGGTCTCGCTCGACACGTTATGCATGTTTTTGGTTCGCTTAATTCGCTTTTCGTTTTTGTATTAATCAATACTCACAAAAGTTAGCCAGTTAGGTTGATGACATTCAATATTGAATTAGGAGACTAATATACTATATATTTTGTACACGTAACCTTAATTAGTTGTCTTCGAAACTTCTCTCCATATGATAAGGAAAACTTTTTCTATATGTTTTATTTGACCAAAACTCTACTCATTTTTTATAATCACAATATTCCAAGTTGGAGCACATATTAATTCTTAGATTCTGTAGAAAAATGGGATATAATTATAATTTAAATTAATCGTCAACAATAGACACTCATTATTAAAATCATAGTGGGATGACTAACATCCCATAATTTCAATTAGACAGTACAAATTGGTTAGCTATAAGCCTATAAACTATAGTTACTATTTACATTATCTAAGTGCCAGCATTCAAATAACACTCGAGTATACATCGAACTAAGTTGGTGTTCTATAAATTCAATATCGACTATGCTTGTTGAACATATTAAGAATTTAAGAGTCATGCGCAATGTAGAGCCAAAACTCCTCAGCACAAAATCTACCGAAAATAACATAAGACATATAATTGTGTCTCATTTTATATTTTGATTATCTGAACATACAGTAAACAAATAAAAATGTTACCTGTTGCGTATACATTTTCTGACATTTGTGTACAAACAATATTTATATATTGCCGTGGAATTGGCATGCACCATGACATTTTCCTAACATGAAAGCATTATACATAATTTTGAATGTTCAACATTTTTTTTTTTTTTTTTTTTGTAATTAAGAACCTGGGATGCTAGGACCTACCGCAATCACTGTAAAATATACCACGAACTATAATGTGCATCTATAACCATAAGAAAGGATCAACTATTTAGACAGTTTAGCAACACTATGTTAAGGCCATTATTAGTGTTCTAGCATTCTATATCTCATTAGGAAGATCTTAAGTAATCTTTAAATTGAATATAAGGAAAAAGACTGAAATGGAAGTGAATCAAATCAATACGTAACAAGACTTCACGAAACTAATTCTAAACCTAATCAAAGATACGTATGGTTAAAGTAGATATAGGATTAGGAAATAGACAGAAAAAACCAGACTCTTTATTAATTATTTTTTCATAAGAGTCAGAGATGTTAACAGCGTTTGAAACCATTAGCGGCGAGTACTGCATAAATCGATAATGTAAGATAGTGCCGCCTAAAGCTTTGATGCACTATAATAAGCTCGAAACAAAGTTTAAAATGTATGCGTGCACCCAAAGAAGAAGATAGATATGAGATATCTGAAATTTTAGTTGGGCCATAGAAGAAGCCACTAACAATATGCACCAAAGTCAAGCGACATATAAGGGATGTGAACATGATGCTTACTAGCTATGCCTCTAGAAGAGACCCACAAGCATAACGTTAAAAACTTCGATTTGGATCAAGTTTGTTGACATGATTTTTGTACATTGTATGAGAAAGTAACAAACTTCAAAAGATTGAATGATTTAAGCCCCCAAACTTCACGGCCTATAATGGGCTCTCATTAAGCCATTGACTGTAGGAGACGTGCCTTTTTTTTTTGTTTCAATCTTTCAATCAATCTTAAGCCTTCTTGACTCAATAGCGAAAACAGCCTATAATGGACAGACCTTTGTGTGAAAGATTTACTATTTAATGCATGAAAAATAAAAAAAATAAACAAGGGTGCCATATGGCCCAAATTCGTTTAAAGGCCCAACACATACTTTGGAACCTGACCGAAATTGCTCAATTGAAATTACAGAGGATGAAATAGCCCAAACAGGGAGATAGAGTCGAAGAGACTCCTTACCAACTGCCAATCACGTTTGTTGGAGCGATGAAGTCAATATAGCTGAAGACAATAAGGTCAACGATAAAATCCGCAAGGAGCCATTACACCTATACATACATTTGTGACTCGGCCCAACCCATTGAGTGCGTCAAACTGCAACGTAGCATCCACGTTTGCATCTTGATTGATTCTCAAAACAAGGAGACGCTTTACTATATCAAAGTCTTTCCCTTTATAAACAAAATATTTAGTCAACTTGCAACGTAGCATCCACGTTTGCATCTTAATTAATTGATTCTCAGAACGAGGGGACGCATTACTTACTATATCAAAGCTTATCTTCGTTTCAAGTATAAAATATATTTATACCCAAAGATGTGAGTTGAGGCTACTATTGTAGTTTAATACGATCTACGATGTGCGAGTCCATGCCTATTTTCGTCTAATCTATTAAAACTCCACACTATCGTTTTTTCTATTTATAACTCCATTTTCATCTCCTACTTTCTTTCTTTTTTTGTTCTTATTTAGTTTTTTCTTTTCTTCTCTGTTTACGCTTATATTATATTTGTTTTGGTCATATTTAAGCTCGAAATACATTTTAACAAAGATATGTATTATGGATATCTTTTTTGTTTATGACAAACTCTTATACGAATAAAGTTATAAGATATAATACATTTATATAGAGATGAAAATCACCTAAATTTTCCAAAATTAAGATGAACACATATGTCACATATTTTCCAAATAAATGTAACTTTCATAGACTATTGATAACTGAATTTCGATATGGGCTTTGTAAATTTAATCGATTTAAATTCGAATTCGATCAGCTTCTAATTTTTTTTTTAAAAGAATGTTTCTTTTTAAATATTTAAGTTTGTATATTGATTTTTCTTACATAAAAAAAAAAAAGTACGGCAACATGTGATAATATTGTTTAGTGTATATTCTCATTCAAAATTCTTCACAATTTTTTAATTGCTCAATAATCATAGTATTTTTCACTTTTATCAAAATTGGCAAAACTTAAAATCTTAGTAACTAACAAGTAACAACTAACAACATTGTTCTATATTATAGTTTTAAGGACATAATAGTTTGAAACTAAACATTAAACTATCCCGAAAAAACATCCCATCAAACTAAACATTAAACTATCCCGAAAAAACATCCCTAAATATTAGTAGTATAGTTTGAAGGGCAAACCTGATAAACAATCTATTAACTTAATAACATATATACTCTGAGAAGTCCTGTCATCGTTGACTGAACTGAGGACAACTCCGTCATTTTGTGTTTCATTCACGTGGCTTGGCTACCTCTTCTTCCATTTATCTGTTATCCCCACCAGAGTTGTCACTCCAAAAAATACAAAAAACAAAAATAGTTACTAAAAATAAAAGAAAATCCCAGCCACCGTGGGGGTAATTCCGTATTTTTACGACATAACTTCATTTCCGCGGCGTAGCCAGAGGGTAATTCCGTAAAATCCAGTGATCTCCGGTGATGAATATGATCCATTCCCTTACGCCGGAGTGATTTTTCACGGTGTCTCTCTTCTCTCCCCAAAAAAAAAAAAAAAAAGCATGAAAACGAATCGCGGCGGCGGAGAGTACGGACACCACGAGGCTCTGAAGCTTTCCAGTTTCTTTTTCATGCCGGAGCGGGCACGTGATTACCTCGTGCTTTTCACGCGTTTCTCCGTCCTCATGTGCCTCATCGTCTCCGTCTCTCTGGTTTTTCGCGCCACATTTTCATCACCCTCCGCCAAAGACTATTCCTCCTACAGTCTCCGTTTCACCGCCATTCCTCGGAAATCCCTAGCTCTCCCGCCGATCGGATCCGTCGGACCGCTCAATATCTCCCACATACTATTCTGCATCGCCGGAGCAGCCGAGACCTGGATCGATCGGAGCCAATACACCTCCTTGTGGTGGCGCAATTCCACTCGTGGCTTCGTCTGGCTCGATGAACCGCTCCCGCAAAATCACTCCGATATCCGTTTCTCGATCCCGATTCGAGTTTCCGATCCAGGCTGGACGCGATACAAATTCTCCAGCTCGAGAGCTGCGGTTCGGATCGCTCGGATAATATGGGATAGTTACCGGCTAAATCTGCCGAATGTCCGGTGGTTCGTGATGGGAGATGACGACACCGTCTTCTTCACTGATAATCTCGTAAAGGTTCTCTCCAAGTATGACCACGACCAGATGTGGTACATCGGAGGAAACTCTGAGAGCGTCGAGCAAGACGTGATGCACGCTTACGATATGGCGTTTGGCGGTGGCGGTTTCGCTATTAGCCGTCCACTAGCGGCGCGTTTGGCTGCCGGGATGGACGATTGTCTCCAACGGTATTTCTACTTTTACGGGTCGGATCAGAGAATCGCGGCTTGCGTTAGCGAATTCGGCGTTCCGTTCACCGAAGAACGCGGTTTTCACCAGGTACGTCAGATATACCACGTGTCCTTTTTCTCGATCGGTTCGATTCTGTATACACGTGTCGAACTGCTCTGATATCGTTTTTTTGGAGCCCGACAAATTCAAAAGGTGTAAAGATGCTGAATTGCTCGATGGTTTAAGTGAATTTTTGCCACGTGGCTTTCTTTACTTTTATTGTCAATACAACTTAGGATTAAAGAAGTCAAACGTAATAATCACTTGCGTAGTGCTAAATAAAGCATTTATATTGACCAAAAAAGGAAAATATAGCCACTCAATTTATAAAGTTTCCTCTACAATTAGTTAGTTAATTAATTACTCCTTAAATGAAAGTTATCACAACTGCTAATTCATTGCTTGAGTATTAAGATGAATACTCTCCCACCGGTTTTATATATTTTATAGTCATGGTTCATGAATGTGGCATAAAATTTATTAGACTAGCTAATTAGTTGATTAACTAGTCTAATAGAATTATTATTATTATTATTGTCTAATTTTTGGGGTTAAAATCATTGCTGTGCTGGAGCACATGATCCTGTCATGTTAGGATACATTTTTAATCATGTGTACTGATGAGCTCGCCTCTCTATAAATCTATTGTTTCCGCTATGATCTTATTGTTAATCATATCTCTGTTTCGAATATATTTTAGTTTAGTCTTTAACTGTATATATGTGCGTGTCATTATCACTACTGTCACGTGTAGTGTCTCAAGGGAAATTTCAATTTTTAGGGATCTTCTGGTTTCTAGGAAAGTTCAATATTACTCAAAAATAATAATAATTATATTCTTTGAATGTGTTTTGGATCGGTGCATAAGGATATCTTATTGGCTGTTTTAAGTATTTAGAGTCCGCAATTTTAAATTTTAAGTAGTGTATGTATGGTTACAACAAGGACTCACACTTTTCTTTGTTGTGTTGTGCTGAAAAAATGATATTGCAGCTTGACATAAGAGGAGATCCATACGGGTTTCTAGCGGCGCATCCGTTGACACCACTTGTATCGCTGCATCACCTCGTTTACTTAGACCCAATGTTCCCTAACCAAAACCCGATCGAGTCGTTACAAACCCTTATGAAACCTTATACACTAGACCCGCATAGAATACTCCAGCAGATTAATTGCCATGACAGCAAGAGTCAATGGTCCATATCCATCTCTTGGGGATACTCCATTCAGATTTACACTTACTTCTTAACCGCTAAGGAGCTGGCTACACCGTTGCAGACCTTCAAAACTTGGCGGTCTTCGAGCGATGGACCTTTTGTGTTCAACACTCGGCCCTTGAAACCTGACCCTTGTGAGCGTCCTGTCACTTATTTCATGGATGGTGCGGAGGATGTGCGGGGCAGTGGGACCAAAACTTGGTATAGCGTAGCGGATAAGAAGTATGGTCATTGCGAGAAGAGTGAGCCTTCTCAGTTAATTAAAGTGAAGAGGATATTGGTGACTTCAATGAAGATGGATCCTGAGTATTGGAACAAGGTACTTTGTGTGTTTGTTATTTCATACTGAACATTTAGAGTAAGTTTAGGTTCTTTACATTATTATTTTCGTTTTTGTTGACAGGCACCGAGGAGACAGTGTTGTGAGGTGATGGAAGGAGGAGGAGGAAAACTAAAGGAGAAAGAAATGTTGATAAGGATTAGAAAGTGCAGATCTTCGGAGAAGATATAAAAAGAGCATTTTAATTAGAGAGTGATATATAACTTTGCACATACAAATTTAGATTCGATCATAGTTGGTTTCTAAATTTCTCAGTTCCCACTACCATGAAAGCATGAAATGACGATTTTCTTTATTAATACCGGACTCTTGCGTCCCGACGTGTAAACATTACTTGTATTATTTATTAGTCGACAAAAAATAAATAGTTACTACTTGATTTTTAATATCTATACATGGGGGTGAAATTTCTAACAAGTTTAAAAGGAACCAGAAATAATTTGGTTATACTAATAGTTATCGAAACATTAACTCTTAGAACATAAAGACCATCAAATCTAATGATAAACTATAACATAGGGAGATAAGAAACCAAGTTTATTATTTTTATTAATCTCATAAGAGATGGCATGATATATGCTCTGATTCATTCCTTGAATGTTAAGCACCACAAAACTGTCTACTGCTTACTTTATTCATGTTTTCTCATTTTGCTATATAAGGAATTAGCAGATCGATGGATATCCAATGTTTGATCTTGTCCGACAATATATCAAAATCAAAATACAACGATTTTTCAACTGAACTTATATAACATACAATACTTGTGCTTTTTTGAGATTTTTTTTGAGATTTTTCTCTAGCTAATCTTGACAGCGTAAATGTTGCATATTGGCTTCTATTTACTAACATCAAATTTTATAGATTCCTCTTATAAACCCTACATGATTTACTGTTTTAATAAATATATTTTAGAGTTAAAACCTACATATTTGTGAAATTTACATAAAATTGATGTTAGTAAATAGAAGCAAAAACAGTTTAGTTGTACTTTTATCGAAAATATATATTTTAAAAATTATGTAACGATTTTGTTTTTATTCCATTTAAACTTTTTGTTAATTTTACATTCAATATTTTATTGTTAAATCAACGTAACGTCATTAGTTTATTTTTCTTCTGATTAAGTTGCCGATTTGTTTCCAACCAAACTTCAGCTAATATTTAGGGAAAATGGCTTTTGTAAACACGCTAGTTTACGTCACCTTGAAGGCTTAAAATAAAATAAACTCCCCGGCTACAACAAAAATTAAAATACTACTAGTATTACTTTCCTTTTCTTTTTTGGTTAAAGAAGAAAAATACTATTGCGACATATGTTTCTGTAATTAGAGTTCCAAGCTTTCTGTTCATCTGCAATTTTTATCGGTCAGGTAGGCAACCAAATCGGGCCAAATTAATCAAAAATGAAATTAGGTTCCACTTTGGCAAGTTATCTCCCAAATTAAAATTAAAAGTCTGACCAAACTAATATATACTGTACCAAACAAGTTCTCGCAATTACGTCGCATTTATGAAACTGAGGTTATTTCGATCGATTGGTGCAATGTTATTAAGTTTCTCTCAAACCGAATTAAACAAACAAAACTGAGTCTAAACTGTTAGAAAAGCTATATAGCCATTATAAAATTATCTCCCGGGAGAAATCTATACCCCAAATTTTCCATTTACAGCTAAAAGTGCACATTTTGAATAAAACACATTCCAAATATAGGCAAATTGTACAAATTAAAAGCTAGAGATAATAAATTCTATAAACTATAGTATATAATAAGGTCCTTAACCTAATTTAATCCATATATTTAGTTTTACATAATAAGCCTGGCCTAATTCTGGTGCATCCCGCCAAAAATTCGGACAACTGGTGAATTAATTTCGAACCAATCAATTTCTTTGTTATATATACACATTACGTTCACTATTACATCAGGAGAAAGAAAGAAGAACACGTGACGTGCATAACCGTATTTTCTTCACCTTATGTAATACATTGACTCATGTACATTTTTCAACATTAAAAAAAAAAAAAATGTATACATTTACGGTAGGTGCAATATTGATAAACTGCCATACTCGTTGCATTAGACACTAGTCAATCCAAACCTTATAACATAAAAACGTTATAATCCATTTTTCTTCCATCTCCAATCGAGTCTAATTTTTCATATTCCGTCCAAAAAAAACCCAAAAAGAAGAAAGAAAAAATGGCGATGGAGGAAGCTAGAACAACATCGTATTCGGTCGTGTCAGAGTTTGAAGGGACAATACTGAAGAACGCAGATTCATTCTCTTACTTCATGCTCGTCGCCTTCGAAGCGTCTGGTCTAATTCGTTTCGCAGTCTTGCTGTTTCTCTGGCCGGTCATCACACTCCTTGACGTTTTCAACTACAGAAACGCCGCTCTTAAGCTCATGATTTTCGTAGCCACGGTTGGTTTACGTGAACCGGAGATCGAATCGGTAGCTAGAGCCGTCCTGCCAAAGTTCTACATGGATGACGTAAGCATGGACACGTGGAGGGTCTTCAGCTCGTATAAGAAGAGGGTCGTGGTGACGAGAATGCCTCGAATTATGGTGGAGAGGTTCGCTAAGGATCATCTTAGAGCCGATGAGGTCATCGGTACGGATCTGATCGTGAATCGGTTCGGTTTTGTCACCGGTTTGATACGTGAAACCGATGTCGAACAATCTATTTTGAACCGTGTCGCTAATTTGTTTGTTGATCAGAGGCCTCGACTCGGCCTTGGAAGACCGGCTGTGATCACTTGTACAACTTTCTTATCGTTATGTGAGGTTATAACCACTAAACACAACACTCGTAAATTAAAATTATTTTTAATTAATACAACAATCGTAAATAATTAGTTTTTACTAAAAAAATATCACACTAAAAATATTTGTTTATAATATATAGGAGCAGCTTCATGCACCCATTCCAGAGAGCTACAAGCACCGTAACGAACAACTTCAGCTACGGCCACTTCCGGTGATATTTCACGACGGACGCCTTGTGATGCGGCCAACGCCTGCCACCTCTCTCCTCATCCTCCTTTGGATTCCATTCGGAATCATTCTCGCCGCGATCCGAATCGTTCTTGGAGCCATCCTCCCATTGTGGGCCACACCTTACGTCTCTCAGATATTCGGCGGCCATGTCATCGTCAAAGGCAAGCCTCCGCAGCCACCAGCGGCTGGAAACTCCGGCGTTCTCTTTGTATGTACTCATAGAACCCTAATGGACCCGGTGGTTTTATCCTATGTGCTCGGACGCAGCATCCCGGCCGTTACTTACTCAATCTCCCGGTTATCCGAGATCTTATCTCCGATCCCAACCGTCCGATTGACAAGAATCCGAGATGTAGATGCGGAGAAGATCAAACAACAACTGTCTAAAGGAGATCTAGTGGTATGTCCCGAGGGAACCACTTGTCGTGAACCGTTTTTGTTAAGGTTCAGCGCGCTTTTCGCTGAGTTAACAGATAGGATTGTTCCGGTTGCGATGAACTATAGAGTCGGATTCTTCCACGCGACCACGGCGAGAGGCTGGAAAGGTTTAGATCCAATTTTCTTCTTCATGAACCCGAGACCAGTTTACGAGGTTACGTTCTTGAACCAGCTTCCAATGGAGGCAACGTGTTCGTCCGGGAAGAGCCCGCATGACGTGGCGAACTATGTTCAGAGAATCTTGGCGGCTACTTTAGGATTTGAGTGCACTAACTTCACGAGGAAAGATAAGTATAGGGTTCTTGCTGGAAACGATGGAACGGTGTCGTATTTGTCGTTGCTTGACCAATTGAAGAAGGTGGTGAGCACTTTCGAGCTCGAGCCTTTATTTCATTGATTAAAAGGCTCAAACCTGTTTTCAGTTTTTTTTTTCCTTGTGGATTAAGTTTTGCTTGTGATAAAAGTCTGGGTTGATTTTTTTTTATATGGTTACGTGTTTGTATTCTTGTTTAAATGTTATTTTTTTCCATCTATATATGTAACTCCTCATAGCCGTTGTTGATGAATAAATATGGGGATGAATAGTTTTAGTCACGGCGAATTTTCCAACGATTCAATTTGTTTCAAGAAATTTTGTGTCGATTAAATATTGAACTGTCATCAATCATGAAGTTTTTTTTTGTAACCAAGAAGTGGTGTAAATATGTAACTCTGGTTTATAGACTCTTCTTTTAAAATTATGTAAGATTTAAACAACTTTGAGGCGGAGATGAAAGACAAAGAAGAGCGAGTCTACATATGAAGAAGAAGAAGAATCTGCAAACTCTCGAGAAAGTGTAGCCACAAAGTCTTCTTCTCTAGTTTAAATTAAAGCTGTAACAGTGGAGGTTATAGACAAAAGTACAGAATGATTGGAAGGAGCAGAGGAAGAAGATGACGACCATGTCTAAAGCGACTAGTATTGTGGGACGTCTGAACTACAGAGTTGAGCTATTTGAAGCTTGACGATGAAACGAGCGCTTATAGCGATTCAAACTATAGGTGATGTTGCAATATTTGAATCTCTAAGCGGCGCTTGTGTGCAAACAAACATATTTCTTTCAATAAATTTATTACTTCAGATTCTAGAATAATTCTAAACAAATAACACTTCAAATCTACAAACTTAAACTCAACATTTTAACTGGAATGTCTTTTTTAATAGTTTGTTGGAATGTCTTTTTTAATAGTTTGAATTAGGCATGGACGTTCGGATATTCGGGTCGTATTTTTCGGGTTCGGGTTTTTCGGGTTTACAAATTTCTTACCCGTTTGGGTATTAAAAATTTTTGGATCGGGTTCGGTTCGGATTTGATCGGGTTCGGGTTCGGTTCGGGTTTACCTAAATATCCAAAAAACAAAAAAAAATTAAATGTAAATCTACTAAATTACTTGAAAATATCTAAAATTCTAAAAAATACAAGTATTATTACCCAAATCTACCCAAAAAAACTAAGTATACTCAAAATAAATCTAAAATATCCAAAAATCATAGATATTTGGGCATTTGACTTATTACAAGTATAATTATTACTAATATATTATTAGTATGTACATATATTTCAGGTATGTTTGGTACATGTTCAGGTTTCGGTTCGGATCAAATTCTGGTTCGGGTTTTGAAGTTTAGTATCCGTTCGGATATTTTAATATTTCGAGTTCGGATTCGAGTTGATTTTTTCGGGTCGGGTTCGGTTCGGGTTTGTTGAGACACACATATTTACACAAATAATATATATGGTTTAGGTTAGCATTACACTTTTATTTTTAATAATTTATAAAGTCGAGGTGATAAAGTCATAGAATATAATATTTACTAGATCTGGTAAATTTGATAGAGAAAAAAAAAAAGAAATTATATACACGTAAATCGTTCTGTGTAAAATATATGAAATTCATGTATATAAGTAATTATGTATATCCCGGAAAGAGAAACCCAAATAAAAATAGGAGAGTTTATATATTTTAGTTAAGTTATTTTCCAATATTCATTTGCCACTTCTGTTGAGCATCCCGAGCTATAATGAATCTTGCTTGATCTCTTTCTATCTTTCTTATCTCTGTCGATTCTCTGTGAAAATCATCTCTGGAGCTTTCCCGCGTTATCTCTCTCTATCTCCTGGTAATATTTTTATTTAATTTTCTAGATTGTTCTTCCGTTACTAGGTATTGAATCCATTTGCACGGATCTCTGATCTTCAATCTCTGTTTTCATCGTCTGTGATCAGTCTGGAACTTGAATTTTGAGCTATATTTTTGGATTGGAATTTAGGATTTGTATTCTTCTGAATCTTTAGCTGAACTCGAGCTTCGATTTTGTTATGATGTTGTAGATCTCTTCGTCCTTTTTCAGTTTTGTTTTTTTTGTTTGCTGATTCGCCAGATGCTGAATATGGAAGCTTACTTTGACATCTCAGCTAGGGTTCGTGTTTGTTCCTTTAGTTGCTTTCCGATTTGGATTCGTTTTTGATTGGAAGTTAAATCTAGAGACTTCTGATTAGATTTTGTTTTCCTATAATTTGATACACAAGTTGTTTCAAGTATTAGTGCTTCTGTGGTTAGTATCCAACGAAACGAACAAGGCATGATTTCAAAAGCTACTTTAGGGACTTGCTATTTTTGTATGATGCTTTTTCTTTTTACATCTTACAAGATAGTGTGCTTTGCTAGTTTCTGGTTTCTGTATGTGAATTTTTCATTCCAAATAAAAAATGCATATATCTAATGATTCGTCAAAATGGTGTTCTGTAGAGTTTTCATCGAAGAACTTTTAGTTGTTGCTTAGTATTATTGGGAACTCTTATCTCAGTTGTAACATCTTGTGCAATCTACTATACGTATTTTCCAACTATCTGTTTTCAGTTTCATCTTCCTTTACAAGTTTATTATTTCATTCCTTTGTGGCTGAGGGTTTGTCTCGTTTCGCTAAATTGGTTCAGGTGGGAGGTTGATGTCTAAATGGTTATTGGAGTGCTGGGGTCTGTCTTGCTTTAAATAAAAAGAGATGAGTTACACGACAACGGCTGAGAGTGATGATGGTATGCACTCCAGCATCCATAATGAATCACCAGCTTCTGATCATTTTGGCAATGGCTGCAGAAGTAGAGGGAAAGGAAGTGTCTTGAAGAAAGGACCATGGACCTCCACCGAAGACGGGATTTTGATTGACTATGTCAAGAAGCACGGTGAGGGTAACTGGAATGCTGTGCAGAAACATACAAGCCTGGCTCGTTGTGGTAAAAGCTGTCGTTTGAGATGGGCCAATCATCTGAGGCCAAACTTGAAGAAAGGAGCATTTAGCCAAGAAGAAGAACAGCTCATTGTTGAAATGCATGCCAAGATGGGAAATAAATGGGCACAGATGGCTGAACATGTAAGTAGTTTTGTAATTGAGGAATCTACCTGATTATGGTTCGTTTTCGTGATTGATCTTTTTTGTTAGCCTAAAGACTAATCTCTTGTATTTGTCCTCTCTTCCCTTTTACTAGTTACCTGGTCGAACAGATAATGAGATAAAGAATTATTGGAACACTCGTATCAAGAGGCGACAACGAGCAGGCTTACCACTTTACCCTCCTGAAATCCATGTTGAAGACCTTCAGTGGAGTGAAGAGTATTATACAAAGAGTAATATCACAAGAGTCGATAGAAGAAGACATCAAGAGTTCTTGCAGTTGGCGAATTCAAAAGCTAATGTCTTATTTGACAATCTAAATTTTGCTACTAGCTTGTTTCCTGGTGCTTCGGATCTATCAGATTTGGTTTCATGCAACATGCTAGGAACTGGCGCAAGTTCTTCCCGGTATGAAAGCTACATGCCATCAATATTGCGTTCCCCAAAGCAACTCCGGGAATCTGGATCTCGATATCCCATTTGCAGCAGTAACATAAAGCATGAATTCCAATCCCCGGAACATTTCCAGAATACTGCTCCACAGAGGAATCCTAGATCTTGCAGTACCTCGCCTTGGGATGTTGATCATCCTCCTTATGGAAACCAACATTCAACTGACATGATGATTTCAGATAGCCATACCTTTATGGATGGCATGCTTCCTACTTCTAAGCCCTCGTTTGGGGCAGTGAAGCTGGAGCTCCCTTCATTCCAATATTCAGAAACAAGTGCATTTGATCAGTGGAAGACGACACCGTCACCTCCACATTCAGATCTCCTTGACTCTGTTGATGCCTATATTCAGTCTCCACCACCATTGGAGAGAGAAGAGTCAGATTGTTTCTCTTCATGCGACACCGGCCTGCTAGATATGTTACTTCATGAGGCCAAGATCAAAACTAGTGCGAAGCACAGTTTGTCGATGTCATCACCTAAGAAGAGTTTCGGTTCAACTACTTATACAACCGATGCTACTCAGAATATACAACGTACCCAGATCAAATCAGGTGAATTTGAAAATTCCCAAAAGAATTTGGCTCGCTCTGAGATTCCTTTTTCCACGCAACTTAGTGGAGGTGGATTGTCATCAGGTGAGTCGATCAAAACTTACTCGTTGATTGGTATCCTAATCTTATATATTTTTCCATATGTATTCTTAAGCTGCTGTGTTGGTGCATTGTCATATTTGAAGCTTTTGCAGGGACTGTTGTAAAGACAGAAGAGTTGGATCAGGTGTGGGAACCAAAGAGAGTTGACATAACAAGACCTGATGTTTTACTTGCGTCAAGCTGGCTTGACCAAGGCTGCTTTGGGATTGTTAGAGACTCAAGCAGCATGAGCGATGCGCTTGCACTACTTCTAGGTAGTGACGACACTGGAAACA
This sequence comes from Barbarea vulgaris, assembly GCA_963667165.1. Classification (NCBI taxonomy): domain Eukaryota; kingdom Viridiplantae; phylum Streptophyta; class Magnoliopsida; order Brassicales; family Brassicaceae; genus Barbarea; species Barbarea vulgaris. The sequence continues at coordinate 3,972,756 of OY763893.1, forward strand.
GTTACGTAACTGTTGGGTCATCATCGGCCGGTCAAGCACCAAGAGGCGTTGGGTCTTGCTCATGGGCTAATATGCCTCCTGTTTGGTCTTTGTAACAAATATGAACCATATCACAATTTGATATTTCTGTATCTTCATGCAACTGGCTTTTACGACTTGAGGTTGAGGTTTGTTATAGTTGAGAAAAGATTTATGGACTCGGGAAAACTTGGATTTTCTTCACCTGTTTTCATTTATATGCTTTAATGAAGTCCTTTATACAATGTTGATGCTCTTTTTATATACTTCAACCTCTAATTGAGATTTGAGACCGGAGACAACTTCTAATAAGAGGACAAGATCAAATGATCGATATGGGATATTTTAAAACCAGATGTCACTGAAACAATGCATAAATAAGATAAGCTCAAAAATATATAATGGTGGCTAGAGAGACATCAATAGGAAATGAATCATTACAAATAATAAAAAGTTAATAGGTCTTTCTTCTCGCAAAGCTACGGTGTCCCAAGAGGATTGAAACCCAAAATTCTCAAGGGACTCCGAAAAGATTTTGACTCAAACTCCGGTTTTCTTGTTTTTAATGATTTCCTTAAGATCTGCAAACTTCTTCTTGCATTGAATCACCGTTTTCCCAGGGACAGCTGCAGCTACTCTCTCCCATCTCTGGCTCGTCTCTTTGGGGAATGTCTTCAAAGCCTGAACCAAAGCTCTTTCTTGCACAGTCGACCAACCATCTGTGTCTGAACTTCCACCTGCTTCACCATTGTTGTCTGAGCTTTGACTGCTCGAGCTTTTCCCCTCAACAGTCTCTTTAGACGGTTTTGCCGTAGTAGGTAGAGATTCTCCGAGCTCCTCTCTTGTTGAGAGAGGGGACGCGATTGAAACAGAGGGTTTCCTCTTCTCGAGGAATGAATCGAATGCTTTAGCGGAATCTGGTTTTTGGAGAAGCACTGTTTTAGTTGCTTTCAGAATCTCCTCTACTGATCTTCCTGTACCGATGTACTCTGAAACAACTTCCCATCTTCGAGATGTCCCCTTTGGGAATTTTATCATTCCTTTTCTCAGCATATCAATCTCTTCCTTGGTCCATGGCTGTTTCTTTTGAGTGCTATCTAACAAAGAAACTCGAGTAGTAGGCTCTGCACTACCGTTGATCTTCTTACTTTCTTTTTCTTTAGAGTCGGCTTCATCGTTTCTACTACTGTCGCACCCACCTTTGATCACCTTTGCCAATTCTAGGCCTTCTTTGTTTCCCATTTTATCACATAGATTCTGCAACTGCTCGGTGTTAAGTGACATGCATAGATTCTCTATATCTTCCTCGGAGATGTCAAGCAGACGCTGAGCCACAAGCGGAGCTGAGAGAGTTCTAAGACGATTTCGTTCTTTGCGTAAGAGCTTCTTCTCTTTTTCCTTGGCTCTCTTTTGTTGTTGTGCAGATTCTGCAGCTCGCTTTTCTTCTTCTTCTTTTCGCCTTTTCTCTTCTTCAGCAGCAAAAGCGGCTTCCTCTGCCTGCTTCTTCTTGGCCAGAACCTTTGCTTCTTTTTTCTGCTGCTTCTGGGCCTTTTCTTCCTCTTTTCTTTTCACAATTCTAGGGTCTTTCCTATATGCATTGTCAACGAGAGTCCGGATTCGAGCATGCTCCTCCTTTCTAGCCTTAGCAGTTGTTTTGGCATTCTCCTTCTCCATCCACCTCCGTTCTTCACGGGAATCAGCTTGTTCAAGATCATGCTCCTCTTCATCAGGAAATTCCCTCCAACTCTTGAAAGCATACCAAAAGTTGTAGAACCTATCAACATCTTTAAGGGGTGTGTTATCATCTCCCAAATCTGGAATACGCTGATTCACTGACCACCTAGAATTTCTCTTAAAAGCTGGACCAAAGACCTTGAAAAAGTCTTGGGGCAAGCAATCGGTTGGGACCTCGTCATCAAACTCATCAGTGGAGTCAAAAATTCGTCTCCTAGTTGGGTCCATCAATACCTCATATGCTGCTTGAATGGCTTTGAAGCGAGTTTCAATCTCATCTTTTTTGGCGTCCTTGGCTTCTTCAGTCTCCTCAGCCAGAAGAAGAGTAGCTAGTTTATCAGGATGATGCTTGAGGGCAGCTTCGCGATAGCTTTTCCTAATCTGATCTTCTGTGGCAAGATATCTTAAATTGCTCAAACCCAACAACGCATAGTGGTCTTGTTGCTGGGAACCAGACTTCTTCTTTCCATGGTTGCCATAGGAGTTGAATGAAGGAACATATTCCTTGTCTTTATCATCTCCCACTTTCTTATCACTATCTTCATTGTCAGTGGGTTCCTCTGAACAACCATACAGTTTAAGAGCAGCAGAGTGAAAGGCAAGACCAGCAGGTTCACGGTTCAAAGCCTTCACAGGAAGACAATTTGAAAAAGCATAGAATGGTTTCCCATCCACAAGCTCCTCAGAGTATGTAATAAGCTTAATGGCAGAGTCACTTCTCCGGCTCCTCGGCATGATGAAAGCTGTTAATCCAAGTGAGTGTTCCTGACCCAAAGATTACAGATATATTGTGAATTTTGAGTCAGCAATTTAAGCCTACAAATATATCTATGACTCTAAAAGAGATGTACAAAGTACAAGCCAATCCATTCCAATCCATATGATAACAAATCCATCTCTAAAGAAGAACCATAGAAACCAATCCTACTCCTAAAGTTAGTTCTCACTCGATACCATCAATTCTATACCAAAATTAACAAAAACAGATTTTAAACCCTATTCGATCTTAAACCTCAGCTAATATTGAGCTACAATAACTCGTTAAAGAAACAGTGATGGAACCGATTTTCTTACCAGAAACTGAGCTCGTAGTCACCCCGATCCGTCGGTAGGAAGTTGCTCCGGCGATTACTTGCCGCGCGAGCTTCTTCCAACCTACGGTGGTAGAGAGATTTAAGAAGAAGAGAAGTTCAATATGGTTTACGAGGAAATAGCGGCGGCGACGATTTGCAGATTCTGAGAAGAAAAGGTCTATCAGAAGATTATACCTGCTTTGGCTCTATGTATAAGTCTACTCCTCCAATTTTGCTATGCACTAATTTGGGCCTGGCCCATACAATTGGGCCTTACGCTCTAGAGGATACAACTATGCGTTTAACCAAACAAGTCATATAGTGGGTGGGGAGAACCCATGACCGTCGCTAGAAGCCTGGTACGGAACTCCGCGGTGGCTTCGACGCCATGGAACGTGCGTTTGAGAGAACTCGCATATCAATCCTTGTTTACTGAATCTATCTCTCTCTACCGGTCAATGCTCCGTTCTGGTTCTTCTCCCGACGCCTTCTCTTTCCCTTTCACCCTCAAGTCATGTGCCGCCCTTTCGCTCCCTATCTCCGGCCAACAGCTCCATTGTCACGTCATAAAAGGAGGCTGCGAGGCTGAGCCCTTTGTGCTTACTGCTCTTATTTCAATGTACTGTAAATGTGGTCTGGTCGATGATGCACGCAAGGTGTTCGACGGAAATCCTCAGTCACATCATCTTGGTGTTTGTTACAACGCTTTGATATCTGGGTACAAAGCAAACTCGAAGGTATCTGATGCTGCGTTTATGTTTCGTAGAATGAAGGAAACTGGTGCGTCTGTGGATTCAGTTACAATGCTCGGGCTTGTCCCTGTTTGCACAGCTCCTGACTACCTGTGGCTTGGAATGTCTCTTCACGGTCAATGCGTTAAAGGAGGAACAGATTCTGAAGTTGCTGTGTTGAATAGTTTCATCACCATGTACATGAAATGCGGGTCCGTAGAATCGGGTAGGAGGTTGTTTGATGAAATGCCTCTGAAGGGTTTGATTACCTGGAATGCTGTGATTTCTGGATATTCACAGAACGGGCTAGCTTACGATGTTTTGGAACTTTATGAGCAGATGAAATCGTCTGGTGTTTGTCCTGATCCTGTTACATTGGTTAGTGTTCTGTCTTCTTGCGCCAATGTTGGAGCTCAGAAGATTGGTAGGGAAGTAGAGAAGCTAGTAGAAGCCAATGGTTTTGTATCAAATGTGTTTGTTAGCAATGCATTGATCAGTATGTATGCTAGATGCGGTAACTTGGCAAAGGCACGTGCTGTTTTCGACATCATACCTGTGAAAAGCCTAGTGTCGTGGACCGCCATGATAGGTTGCTATGGGATGCATGGAATGGGAGAGACGGGGATCAAGCTTTTCGATGATATGATAGAAAGAGGCATAAGGCCCGATGGGACGGTGTTTGTGATGATTTTATCTGCTTGTAGCCATTCAGGGTTGACGGATAAAGGTTTAGAGTTATTTAGTGTGATGAAGAGAGAGTATAAGCTGGAGCCTGGTCTTGAACACTACTCTTGCGTAGTTGATCTACTCGGAAGAGCTGGTCGACTAGATGAAGCTATGGAGTTTATAGATTCGATGCCTGTTGAACCAGACGGTGCCGTTTGGGGCGCTCTATTGGGTGCTTGTAAAATACATAAGAATGTGGATATGGCAGAGATAGCTTTCACAAAGGTGATCGAGTTTGAACCCATGAACATTGGCTACTATGTATTAATGTCAAACATATATTCAGACTCGAAGAATCAAGAAGGAATCTGGAGAATCCGGGTAATGATGAGAGAGAGAGAATTCAGGAAAAAGCCTGGGTATAGTTATGTGGAACACAAGGGAAGAGTACACTTGTTTTTAGCTGGCGATAGGAGTCATGAGCAAACAGAGGAAGTCCATAGAATGTTGGATGAGTTGGAGACTTCCGTGATGGAGATTGCGGGAAACACGGACTGTTCGAGCAGTGGACGTGAGCATAGCGAGAGGTTAGCAGTAGCGTTTGGGATTCTCAATAGTATTCCAGGCTCAGAGATTCTTGTGATAAAGAACCTGAGGGTTTGTGAAGATTGTCACGTGTTCATCAAGCTGGTTAGCAAGATTGTAGACCGCCGGTTTGTTGTGAGAGATGCGTCTCGGTTCCATTATTTCAAAGATGGGGTCTGCTCGTGCAAGGATTACTGGTGATTTTTTCCAAGCGTCTCACAAACTTGATGGTTCAGTCAGAAGCTTTTGATATTTCGCTTCCGCGGAATGTACTACAGAAATCTGAAGGTTGAAGACTGCACTTAACTACAGAAGTTTGGATTCAGAAATAAGTTCATCTTCTGCAAACGGAATGGTTTTCCGAACAATCACCCTCATAGGAGCTCCTGCACGAAGTAAAAAGATGTGATGAAGAAACCATATACTCAAAATAAATCTAAAATATCCAAAAATCATAGATATTTGGGCATTTGACTTATTACAAGTATAATTATTACTAATATATTATTAGTATGTACATATATTTCAGGTATGTTTGGTACATGTTCAGGTTTCGGTTCGGATCAAATTCTGGTTCGGGTTTTGAAGTTTAGTATCCGTTCGGATATTTTAATATTTCGAGTTCGGATTCGAGTTGATTTTTTCGGGTCGGGTTCGGTTCGGGTTTGTTGAGACACACATATTTACACAAATAATATATATGGTTTAGGTTAGCATTACACTTTTATTTTTAATAATTTATAAAGTCGAGGTGATAAAGTCATAGAATATAATATTTACTAGATCTGGTAAATTTGATAGAGAAAAAAAAAAAGAAATTATATACACGTAAATCGTTCTGTGTAAAATATATGAAATTCATGTATATAAGTAATTATGTATATCCCGGAAAGAGAAACCCAAATAAAAATAGGAGAGTTTATATATTTTAGTTAAGTTATTTTCCAATATTCATTTGCCACTTCTGTTGAGCATCCCGAGCTATAATGAATCTTGCTTGATCTCTTTCTATCTTTCTTATCTCTGTCGATTCTCTGTGAAAATCATCTCTGGAGCTTTCCCGCGTTATCTCTCTCTATCTCCTGGTAATATTTTTATTTAATTTTCTAGATTGTTCTTCCGTTACTAGGTATTGAATCCATTTGCACGGATCTCTGATCTTCAATCTCTGTTTTCATCGTCTGTGATCAGTCTGGAACTTGAATTTTGAGCTATATTTTTGGATTGGAATTTAGGATTTGTATTCTTCTGAATCTTTAGCTGAACTCGAGCTTCGATTTTGTTATGATGTTGTAGATCTCTTCGTCCTTTTTCAGTTTTGTTTTTTTTGTTTGCTGATTCGCCAGATGCTGAATATGGAAGCTTACTTTGACATCTCAGCTAGGGTTCGTGTTTGTTCCTTTAGTTGCTTTCCGATTTGGATTCGTTTTTGATTGGAAGTTAAATCTAGAGACTTCTGATTAGATTTTGTTTTCCTATAATTTGATACACAAGTTGTTTCAAGTATTAGTGCTTCTGTGGTTAGTATCCAACGAAACGAACAAGGCATGATTTCAAAAGCTACTTTAGGGACTTGCTATTTTTGTATGATGCTTTTTCTTTTTACATCTTACAAGATAGTGTGCTTTGCTAGTTTCTGGTTTCTGTATGTGAATTTTTCATTCCAAATAAAAAATGCATATATCTAATGATTCGTCAAAATGGTGTTCTGTAGAGTTTTCATCGAAGAACTTTTAGTTGTTGCTTAGTATTATTGGGAACTCTTATCTCAGTTGTAACATCTTGTGCAATCTACTATACGTATTTTCCAACTATCTGTTTTCAGTTTCATCTTCCTTTACAAGTTTATTATTTCATTCCTTTGTGGCTGAGGGTTTGTCTCGTTTCGCTAAATTGGTTCAGGTGGGAGGTTGATGTCTAAATGGTTATTGGAGTGCTGGGGTCTGTCTTGCTTTAAATAAAAAGAGATGAGTTACACGACAACGGCTGAGAGTGATGATGGTATGCACTCCAGCATCCATAATGAATCACCAGCTTCTGATCATTTTGGCAATGGCTGCAGAAGTAGAGGGAAAGGAAGTGTCTTGAAGAAAGGACCATGGACCTCCACCGAAGACGGGATTTTGATTGACTATGTCAAGAAGCACGGTGAGGGTAACTGGAATGCTGTGCAGAAACATACAAGCCTGGCTCGTTGTGGTAAAAGCTGTCGTTTGAGATGGGCCAATCATCTGAGGCCAAACTTGAAGAAAGGAGCATTTAGCCAAGAAGAAGAACAGCTCATTGTTGAAATGCATGCCAAGATGGGAAATAAATGGGCACAGATGGCTGAACATGTAAGTAGTTTTGTAATTGAGGAATCTACCTGATTATGGTTCGTTTTCGTGATTGATCTTTTTTGTTAGCCTAAAGACTAATCTCTTGTATTTGTCCTCTCTTCCCTTTTACTAGTTACCTGGTCGAACAGATAATGAGATAAAGAATTATTGGAACACTCGTATCAAGAGGCGACAACGAGCAGGCTTACCACTTTACCCTCCTGAAATCCATGTTGAAGACCTTCAGTGGAGTGAAGAGTATTATACAAAGAGTAATATCACAAGAGTCGATAGAAGAAGACATCAAGAGTTCTTGCAGTTGGCGAATTCAAAAGCTAATGTCTTATTTGACAATCTAAATTTTGCTACTAGCTTGTTTCCTGGTGCTTCGGATCTATCAGATTTGGTTTCATGCAACATGCTAGGAACTGGCGCAAGTTCTTCCCGGTATGAAAGCTACATGCCATCAATATTGCGTTCCCCAAAGCAACTCCGGGAATCTGGATCTCGATATCCCATTTGCAGCAGTAACATAAAGCATGAATTCCAATCCCCGGAACATTTCCAGAATACTGCTCCACAGAGGAATCCTAGATCTTGCAGTACCTCGCCTTGGGATGTTGATCATCCTCCTTATGGAAACCAACATTCAACTGACATGATGATTTCAGATAGCCATACCTTTATGGATGGCATGCTTCCTACTTCTAAGCCCTCGTTTGGGGCAGTGAAGCTGGAGCTCCCTTCATTCCAATATTCAGAAACAAGTGCATTTGATCAGTGGAAGACGACACCGTCACCTCCACATTCAGATCTCCTTGACTCTGTTGATGCCTATATTCAGTCTCCACCACCATTGGAGAGAGAAGAGTCAGATTGTTTCTCTTCATGCGACACCGGCCTGCTAGATATGTTACTTCATGAGGCCAAGATCAAAACTAGTGCGAAGCACAGTTTGTCGATGTCATCACCTAAGAAGAGTTTCGGTTCAACTACTTATACAACCGATGCTACTCAGAATATACAACGTACCCAGATCAAATCAGGTGAATTTGAAAATTCCCAAAAGAATTTGGCTCGCTCTGAGATTCCTTTTTCCACGCAACTTAGTGGAGGTGGATTGTCATCAGGTGAGTCGATCAAAACTTACTCGTTGATTGGTATCCTAATCTTATATATTTTTCCATATGTATTCTTAAGCTGCTGTGTTGGTGCATTGTCATATTTGAAGCTTTTGCAGGGACTGTTGTAAAGACAGAAGAGTTGGATCAGGTGTGGGAACCAAAGAGAGTTGACATAACAAGACCTGATGTTTTACTTGCGTCAAGCTGGCTTGACCAAGGCTGCTTTGGGATTGTTAGAGACTCAAGCAGCATGAGCGATGCGCTTGCACTACTTCTAGGTAGTGACGACACTGGAAACAGTTACGTAACTGTTGGGTCATCATCGGCCGGTCAAGCACCAAGAGGCGTTGGGTCTTGCTCATGGGCTAATATGCCTCCTGTTTGGTCTTTGTAACAAATATGAACCATATCACAATTTGATATTTCTGTATCTTCATGCAACTGGCTTTTACGACTTGAGGTTGAGGTTTGTTATAGTTGAGAAAAGATTTATGGACTCGGGAAAACTTGGATTTTCTTCACCTGTTTTCATTTATATGCTTTAATGAAGTCCTTTATACAATGTTGATGCTCTTTTTATATACTTCAACCTCTAATTGAGATTTGAGACCGGAGACAACTTCTAATAAGAGGACAAGATCAAATGATCGATATGGGATATTTTAAAACCAGATGTCACTGAAACAATGCATAAATAAGATAAGCTCAAAAATATATAATGGTGGCTAGAGAGACATCAATAGGAAATGAATCATTACAAATAATAAAAAGTTAATAGGTCTTTCTTCTCGCAAAGCTACGGTGTCCCAAGAGGATTGAAACCCAAAATTCTCAAGGGACTCCGAAAAGATTTTGACTCAAACTCCGGTTTTCTTGTTTTTAATGATTTCCTTAAGATCTGCAAACTTCTTCTTGCATTGAATCACCGTTTTCCCAGGGACAGCTGCAGCTACTCTCTCCCATCTCTGGCTCGTCTCTTTGGGGAATGTCTTCAAAGCCTGAACCAAAGCTCTTTCTTGCACAGTCGACCAACCATCTGTGTCTGAACTTCCACCTGCTTCACCATTGTTGTCTGAGCTTTGACTGCTCGAGCTTTTCCCCTCAACAGTCTCTTTAGACGGTTTTGCCGTAGTAGGTAGAGATTCTCCGAGCTCCTCTCTTGTTGAGAGAGGGGACGCGATTGAAACAGAGGGTTTCCTCTTCTCGAGGAATGAATCGAATGCTTTAGCGGAATCTGGTTTTTGGAGAAGCACTGTTTTAGTTGCTTTCAGAATCTCCTCTACTGATCTTCCTGTACCGATGTACTCTGAAACAACTTCCCATCTTCGAGATGTCCCCTTTGGGAATTTTATCATTCCTTTTCTCAGCATATCAATCTCTTCCTTGGTCCATGGCTGTTTCTTTTGAGTGCTATCTAACAAAGAAACTCGAGTAGTAGGCTCTGCACTACCGTTGATCTTCTTACTTTCTTTTTCTTTAGAGTCGGCTTCATCGTTTCTACTACTGTCGCACCCACCTTTGATCACCTTTGCCAATTCTAGGCCTTCTTTGTTTCCCATTTTATCACATAGATTCTGCAACTGCTCGGTGTTAAGTGACATGCATAGATTCTCTATATCTTCCTCGGAGATGTCAAGCAGACGCTGAGCCACAAGCGGAGCTGAGAGAGTTCTAAGACGATTTCGTTCTTTGCGTAAGAGCTTCTTCTCTTTTTCCTTGGCTCTCTTTTGTTGTTGTGCAGATTCTGCAGCTCGCTTTTCTTCTTCTTCTTTTCGCCTTTTCTCTTCTTCAGCAGCAAAAGCGGCTTCCTCTGCCTGCTTCTTCTTGGCCAGAACCTTTGCTTCTTTTTTCTGCTGCTTCTGGGCCTTTTCTTCCTCTTTTCTTTTCACAATTCTAGGGTCTTTCCTATATGCATTGTCAACGAGAGTCCGGATTCGAGCATGCTCCTCCTTTCTAGCCTTAGCAGTTGTTTTGGCATTCTCCTTCTCCATCCACCTCCGTTCTTCACGGGAATCAGCTTGTTCAAGATCATGCTCCTCTTCATCAGGAAATTCCCTCCAACTCTTGAAAGCATACCAAAAGTTGTAGAACCTATCAACATCTTTAAGGGGTGTGTTATCATCTCCCAAATCTGGAATACGCTGATTCACTGACCACCTAGAATTTCTCTTAAAAGCTGGACCAAAGACCTTGAAAAAGTCTTGGGGCAAGCAATCGGTTGGGACCTCGTCATCAAACTCATCAGTGGAGTCAAAAATTCGTCTCCTAGTTGGGTCCATCAATACCTCATATGCTGCTTGAATGGCTTTGAAGCGAGTTTCAATCTCATCTTTTTTGGCGTCCTTGGCTTCTTCAGTCTCCTCAGCCAGAAGAAGAGTAGCTAGTTTATCAGGATGATGCTTGAGGGCAGCTTCGCGATAGCTTTTCCTAATCTGATCTTCTGTGGCAAGATATCTTAAATTGCTCAAACCCAACAACGCATAGTGGTCTTGTTGCTGGGAACCAGACTTCTTCTTTCCATGGTTGCCATAGGAGTTGAATGAAGGAACATATTCCTTGTCTTTATCATCTCCCACTTTCTTATCACTATCTTCATTGTCAGTGGGTTCCTCTGAACAACCATACAGTTTAAGAGCAGCAGAGTGAAAGGCAAGACCAGCAGGTTCACGGTTCAAAGCCTTCACAGGAAGACAATTTGAAAAAGCATAGAATGGTTTCCCATCCACAAGCTCCTCAGAGTATGTAATAAGCTTAATGGCAGAGTCACTTCTCCGGCTCCTCGGCATGATGAAAGCTGTTAATCCAAGTGAGTGTTCCTGACCCAAAGATTACAGATATATTGTGAATTTTGAGTCAGCAATTTAAGCCTACAAATATATCTATGACTCTAAAAGAGATGTACAAAGTACAAGCCAATCCATTCCAATCCATATGATAACAAATCCATCTCTAAAGAAGAACCATAGAAACCAATCCTACTCCTAAAGTTAGTTCTCACTCGATACCATCAATTCTATACCAAAATTAACAAAAACAGATTTTAAACCCTATTCGATCTTAAACCTCAGCTAATATTGAGCTACAATAACTCGTTAAAGAAACAGTGATGGAACCGATTTTCTTACCAGAAACTGAGCTCGTAGTCACCCCGATCCGTCGGTAGGAAGTTGCTCCGGCGATTACTTGCCGCGCGAGCTTCTTCCAACCTACGGTGGTAGAGAGATTTAAGAAGAAGAGAAGTTCAATATGGTTTACGAGGAAATAGCGGCGGCGACGATTTGCAGATTCTGAGAAGAAAAGGTCTATCAGAAGATTATACCTGCTTTGGCTCTATGTATAAGTCTACTCCTCCAATTTTGCTATGCACTAATTTGGGCCTGGCCCATACAATTGGGCCTTACGCTCTAGAGGATACAACTATGCGTTTAACCAAACAAGTCATATAGTGGGTGGGGAGAACCCATGACCGTCGCTAGAAGCCTGGTACGGAACTCCGCGGTGGCTTCGACGCCATGGAACGTGCGTTTGAGAGAACTCGCATATCAATCCTTGTTTACTGAATCTATCTCTCTCTACCGGTCAATGCTCCGTTCTGGTTCTTCTCCCGACGCCTTCTCTTTCCCTTTCACCCTCAAGTCATGTGCCGCCCTTTCGCTCCCTATCTCCGGCCAACAGCTCCATTGTCACGTCATAAAAGGAGGCTGCGAGGCTGAGCCCTTTGTGCTTACTGCTCTTATTTCAATGTACTGTAAATGTGGTCTGGTCGATGATGCACGCAAGGTGTTCGACGGAAATCCTCAGTCACATCATCTTGGTGTTTGTTACAACGCTTTGATATCTGGGTACAAAGCAAACTCGAAGGTATCTGATGCTGCGTTTATGTTTCGTAGAATGAAGGAAACTGGTGCGTCTGTGGATTCAGTTACAATGCTCGGGCTTGTCCCTGTTTGCACAGCTCCTGACTACCTGTGGCTTGGAATGTCTCTTCACGGTCAATGCGTTAAAGGAGGAACAGATTCTGAAGTTGCTGTGTTGAATAGTTTCATCACCATGTACATGAAATGCGGGTCCGTAGAATCGGGTAGGAGGTTGTTTGATGAAATGCCTCTGAAGGGTTTGATTACCTGGAATGCTGTGATTTCTGGATATTCACAGAACGGGCTAGCTTACGATGTTTTGGAACTTTATGAGCAGATGAAATCGTCTGGTGTTTGTCCTGATCCTGTTACATTGGTTAGTGTTCTGTCTTCTTGCGCCAATGTTGGAGCTCAGAAGATTGGTAGGGAAGTAGAGAAGCTAGTAGAAGCCAATGGTTTTGTATCAAATGTGTTTGTTAGCAATGCATTGATCAGTATGTATGCTAGATGCGGTAACTTGGCAAAGGCACGTGCTGTTTTCGACATCATACCTGTGAAAAGCCTAGTGTCGTGGACCGCCATGATAGGTTGCTATGGGATGCATGGAATGGGAGAGACGGGGATCAAGCTTTTCGATGATATGATAGAAAGAGGCATAAGGCCCGATGGGACGGTGTTTGTGATGATTTTATCTGCTTGTAGCCATTCAGGGTTGACGGATAAAGGTTTAGAGTTATTTAGTGTGATGAAGAGAGAGTATAAGCTGGAGCCTGGTCTTGAACACTACTCTTGCGTAGTTGATCTACTCGGAAGAGCTGGTCGACTAGATGAAGCTATGGAGTTTATAGATTCGATGCCTGTTGAACCAGACGGTGCCGTTTGGGGCGCTCTATTGGGTGCTTGTAAAATACATAAGAATGTGGATATGGCAGAGATAGCTTTCACAAAGGTGATCGAGTTTGAACCCATGAACATTGGCTACTATGTATTAATGTCAAACATATATTCAGACTCGAAGAATCAAGAAGGAATCTGGAGAATCCGGGTAATGATGAGAGAGAGAGAATTCAGGAAAAAGCCTGGGTATAGTTATGTGGAACACAAGGGAAGAGTACACTTGTTTTTAGCTGGCGATAGGAGTCATGAGCAAACAGAGGAAGTCCATAGAATGTTGGATGAGTTGGAGACTTCCGTGATGGAGATTGCGGGAAACACGGACTGTTCGAGCAGTGGACGTGAGCATAGCGAGAGGTTAGCAGTAGCGTTTGGGATTCTCAATAGTATTCCAGGCTCAGAGATTCTTGTGATAAAGAACCTGAGGGTTTGTGAAGATTGTCACGTGTTCATCAAGCTGGTTAGCAAGATTGTAGACCGCCGGTTTGTTGTGAGAGATGCGTCTCGGTTCCATTATTTCAAAGATGGGGTCTGCTCGTGCAAGGATTACTGGTGATTTTTTCCAAGCGTCTCACAAACTTGATGGTTCAGTCAGAAGCTTTTGATCTTTAAAAAAAAAAAAAAAAAGCTTACAGAAATCTGAACGTTGAAGACTGCACCTTAACATACGCAATGAGAGCTACCTACATCCGAGATGGAAGTTGCAGAGGAATCACTCAAGGCTTCGTTGCATTTGCGACATGTGTCTGTTTCTCATTGGCGAGGTCCTTCGCCGGTGACGGAGGTAAGATACCCTAATCGACAGTTTCAGTTCGGTGAGGTGCCAAATATAACAGAACCGTACCGAACCAAATCGAATCCCATTTTAAACCGAACAGTTTTGCTTAACCGAAGAATTTGTTATTACTGTATACGGTTGATATTGAACTGCATGCTAAAACCGAGCGATTCATAAACTATTTTACTTATCCAAATTGAATGTAAAAAAGTTACAGTAAATTCAAAAATTAAGTTTCGCCTGTTGCCTATTAATTAGAGAGGTCCGACTACGACGAGCCATCCCATATGTCCGAATGGATATTTGGAAAATAGAATCTTTTTCGTGCAAGGAAAATTTGAACGTATTGAGTGATTGATACATATCATGCATCAATACGTGACGTAAAATTTGAACGTATTTGAGTGATTGATACATATCATGCATCAATACGTGACGTAGCATCAATTTGGCCCCGCAGAAATTAGTTATTAGTACGAAAGCAAAATTCCGACATTTAAATGAGACTTTCGTGTCGCACATACAGCATGGTTTAAGAATAACGTGGCATGGTTGGACCATCTACATCTACATCATACATGCATTACCACTAGTTGTCGTTGTTGGGGAGAAAATTCGTGGTTTATAAAGACAGTCTACTGATGTGTCATAGTTTTGACGGTTTAAACCTTTGATTTCATAAGTCTTTTAGAGTTTTTCATTTATTTATATTGTATCTCTAGAGTCTTTTAGTGTGTTATCGAGTCTTTACAGGTTTTTGGCTACTTTGAAGGAGAACATGTTGTTTTGGGATGAAAACGCAGATTTGGAGATGCAAAATCATGCAGAAGCGTCAGAAGTTTAGAATTCGTTGAAAGTCTTTTAGATATCAGATTGAGATGATTTTTTTATACAAGATAGAGTTTTGAGTTAGCTTTCATTTGCCACCAGTCTAAGGTCATTCTCAATGATGGTTCAAGAGTTATGCCCGTTTTACTGAAAATATGTCATTCTGGCAAGCAAATGAAGCAGGTGCAGAAAGTAAATTTGGGAGGTTAGGATCGATCGATCCTACATCCAGATCGATCGATCTGGCATCAGACGCGTATTTTCTGGCCCAAAATTGATCTGTTTCGATCCAGAACCGACTTTAACCAATTTATTTCGTTTTTAAACCCTAAGACTCGATTTTCAGAGGGAGAACATTCATTCTATTCAGTTTTGTATATTGTTTTTCTTATTGGGAGCTTTTGGGAGAAGATCTCTGGACCTCATTGACAATTTGAAGAAGATTTATGAACCATTTTGGATTTATATTTCTATTGATTATGAGTTCTTCTTCATCTCTTTGTTGTTTCTCTGCATCCATGTCTTAGTAGTTTCATAGTTAGGTTTAGGGTTTCAAGGGGATTTATGAATCATTGAATTGGACACAAATAGGGATTAATCATATGAGTTCTTCATCTATAGTTGTTCTTATTGCCTAGGCTGAATTGATCACTTAGTCTCATGATTTAGGGTTTAATCTATCCACCAGAAGTGTTATAGGTTGCTTGATAGAACATATGTGATCGTATCGTCCTTAGCCAACGAGAACTGATGCTAAGGCAATCCGTGAACAAATCGAACCCGTTTGTTAATGCTTGTTTAGGATTTTAGGTTCAAACGAGAGTTTAGATACCTAGGTTGCTAGATAAAGTAATTGATGACACGAGAGTGGATTGGTTATATATTTATGTTTGAGTTCTAGATTGGTGCTCACTAGCTCCCTGAATAGTTGTCTGATTCATGATCTCTGAATTCCCAAGAACAACCATTGACCTAGCGCTTTGTTTTATTGATCTTTACATCGTGTTAATTTGCTATTTCCGTTTATTTCACTTCACACAATTATATTTCTGTCTTAGCTTAGTTTCATTCTTGCAAATTCGTAGTGTGACACTTGATCTCTGTAGATTCGATCCCATATATTCTATTACGATTGTCTGTGCACTTGCAGTCTTTTATTAAGTTAAAACTCTATGTATCATCTACGATATAATTTAAAAGGACTTTGACCATGTTGTTAATGCAGATTAGAATGCCTTAATTGAAAAGGACTTTGATGTAATTGATCATGTTGCAAAATTCGACTTAAGTTGTAATGCATGCAGAATAGATTATGTTAAATCTAACACGGTTTGATCAAAGGAATCTAGTCAGCACACACTCTGTTCACACGTAATAATTGAGACTAGCAGTAGCAGAAGAAGTTTAGCCAGTGGTCACTGTCTAAGATTCTGACCTTCACACTGTTAGTCTTTAATTACTGGAAGATACTAGCGATTGTTCACAACTAGGCAATTTCTCCTTCATTTTAAAAATAAACTTCTTGTCTTATGTATATATATATATATATTTATTAAGATATGGTTTCACATGTAAACTGTAGTATATCTTAATTATTCTACTAGTAGTTGACCCCAAAAAATAATAAAATAGTAGTTTTCTTTTCTCTTCCCGACAATGACAAAATTAAATATCGTGTTTATTGTTGTTGACATTTTTTTGGTCGTTTCTTTTTCCATAACATACCAGATCTAAATCATTTTTTGGTAGGAGCGGACAAGTTAAAACATTTGTAATATGTATCCATTCCAGTTTGATCCAACAGTTTGGAAAGCCATAAATGTAAAGAATAAAACAAATACTAAAAACTAATCTCTGTTAGAAGCACGTAACGAGACATGAATGTTGTCGAGTTTAATGGTCACATTGATTTGAAAACCATCTACATCTCATCGTCGATCGAGACTTTCGTTAAAATGCATTAGAGAAATACGTACAACACCGATCACGTCTCGAGCTCAGGACAATCCCATTTTATTTTAATTTCATGCTCCCATATATATGTAAAGTTCCTCTGGATAATCAAACTACGTACACGTTACTACATGTAGATACCGTAGACGACTCAAAATTTCCGAACACCAGAAGACACTTCTCTGCAACAATATCTATAACAACCTCACAAAAATTCAAAATTGGGTATATCAATTTCCACTAGCTGAATCCATAGGATTTCTTGAAAAGATGTACAACCTCATAATGTATCACATCCTTAGAAATTCACCTTATTCACATTTTTCTCAAGCGCAACGACTTTGCAACTGACTGACTATATAGTACACATTTTATCAAAAAAAATTAAAAAAATTAAATAGTACAATTAGCGTGTTTCATGTTTTCTTTGTGCTACCTTGCTTAAGCTCCATCTCTCTATATATTGAAGTGTGTGAGGTGAACCCTCCTCCACACACCACCATCTCTTTATAATTCTCCTTTGATCTTAACATTATTTATAATAAGTTCGACAAAATGGATTCAAACTTCATCGACACCGTTCCTTCCTTAAGGTTCTTCTCTCTCATTCATCAATTAACTATTTGTTTTTAGTTAGTTTTGCTTTGACTCAAATTATGTCAAACATACGTATATATGCATGCTACTATATCGGTATGTATGTAACAATATATGTATATCGTGATGCAGCTACAATGATGATAAGAGTGATGATGAATATGCGTTTGTGAGAGCTCTACGTATGAGTGGTGGAGATGGAGCCAACAGTTACTCCGCCAACTCTCGTCTTCAGGTCCTCCACTCCACTTCTTCTTTCCTTTTACTTGAAAAATATATGCTATCAATACAATTTGATAAGATGATAAAAACTTTTCAAAATGTTCCAAAAAAAAAAAAAAAAAACTTTTCAATCATTTCATTAATGATTATTTTGTAAAATCTGAAACAATAGTTAATTGATTTTTTAATCAAAGAATTAAATGAAATTACATCTACTATATAAGAGCAGCATATTTATATTTGTAAATCTGAGTTGTAAAAAATTTCCAAATGTAATATGCATGAAATAGAAAAAGTTTAAATTGCTCATCAACAGAAATATATTTCTTGTGTTTGATATGAAATACATGTTCTTTCTACGTATATGTTGAGATAGTCTTTGATAAAGTCTACTAAAAGAGAATTTATATGGAAAAAACAATTTCCTATATTTTGTCCAATCAAATTCATTCACATCATACATTTATTTCGTTTTCAAAATTTAAAATTATATTTAGCTAAGTATAATATATTGAAAATATCAGTAATTTCTAATTAAATTAATCATAAAAATAGAAATATATGTTTCGTTCAAAATCAAATTTACTAATATAACTAAGATATTTACGTTGATATAAGTTATATAATGATATTTATTATTAATCTTGACTAGTAATTAACTCTAGTATAGCTTTAAAATTTGATAAGTTGAGAAAGAAAAAGAGAGACTAATAAATAATCTTTATTACTATATATGATACTAAACATATGTATCAAGTAACATGGTTGGGTATTTAAATCTCGTTTAGTATTACGGGCATATGCGTGGTTCCTAGGAGGCTAGGAAGATTCTCTTAAAAAGAGTTCCTATGACTATATCATCATCACTTCTAGGTTATCAGAAAACGACATGTACACAAGCCAAATTTTAAGATTACCTCAAATTTTAAGATTACCTTACAAAAAAAAAAAAAAAAAAAAAAAAAAAAAAAAGTCAAATTTTAAACTCCAATATGCATTTTAAACACTCTACTGTAAAAATTAATAAATAATAGATTGTTGCCGTTACCGTATGAAGCTGGGTCAAGGTTTATATGTAACGGATCGATATACTCTTAAGGAAAGTACGAACACTAGATTATTGATTTTTTATGTTGTTGACAGAAAAAGGAATCATAATGATAAAATAATTAAATAATAGTTTTTCTAAAATCAGGATTGCACAGATAAAATTATCTACTAAATCAATAGTTTTCAACATGTAAATTATATTGAGGATATTAGTAGATATGTAAAGTTATTTATTGTAATTAGGTTAAACCTAATCTCCTCTCTATAAATATGTAATTACCTCTCATTCTAATACAATCAATAAATTACACATAAATAGTCTGGAATTTGGAGTTATCATTTCTAAAATTTCTTAGTTTTTAGAACTTTCTTAGTTCTGCATTGAAGTTTGTTATAAATGAAGATTGATCACCAATAATAAAAAAGACCACCGAGAATAACAGTTCTAACTCATATACTGTCACTTTTTTTTTTGTTTTTAGAGAAAAGTTTTATCAATGGCCAAACCGATCTTGGTAAAAAACACACAAGAAATGATGAAAAACTTAGACTTTCCCAAGTACATAAAAGTTGCTGAATTGGGTTGTTCTTCGGGTCAAAACACGTTTTTGGCCGTCTCTGAGATCATCAACACAATCAATGCGTTGTGCCAAGATGCGAACCAAAAGCTACCAGAAATAGATTGTTGTCTGAACGATCTCCCCGAAAACGACTTTAACACGACCTTCAAGTTTGTACCTTTCTTCAACAAGGAGCTCATGATCGCAACCAAAGCTTCGTGTTTCGTCTATGGAGCCCCAGGTTCCTTCTATTCCAGGCTCTTCTCTCGCAATAGCCTCCATTTCATACATTCTTCTTATGCACTTCACTGGCTCTCTAAGGTATTTATAAACTTCAAGATTTTCTTCTAGCTGTTGTATAAAACACTAGATTTGTACCCGCGGTATACCGCGGGTCAATTATTTGAATATAAATTATATTTGTTTTTATTTTTATTTTTAATAAATATTTTTATTTTGTTTGTATAATTTAAATTTGATTTTTTATAATTTTTATAAATATTTTTTTTGGGTAATTCTCAAAAATAGCACAAAATAAAGTTTTTGTGACATTTTTAGCTCATATTTTTATTTAAGACACAATTAGCATTTTTATTAAAGGGTAATTCTAACCTCATATTTTTAAAGTTTAGGATTTAGGGTTTAAGGTTTAGAAAACCCTAAACCCTAAGCCCTAAACCCTAAATTGTACCTTCTACCCCTTAAAAACTATATCATAAATTCTAATATAGTCAACCCAAATCAAAATAAATAAATTATGAACTTCATAAAATGCTATTTTTGTACTAAATAAAAATATGAACTATTTGTGGAACAAAAACTTGTTTTTGTGCTATTTGAGAGAATTTCTCATTTTTATTTCTGTTAATATTTGTAGTTTTTATTTATTTATTTTTATAATATATCTAACGTGGTTTCAACATCAAAGTGTTTTATTTCTCTGTAACAATAGCAAATTTCTGTTATTTGAATCAAACATACGCCAAATGAATGATATTCTATACTCTCATTCAAATAATTTAGACCAAATCGTACCGAATTAAATATTAAATTAATCTAAACTAAAAAAATAATACAATTGTAAATCATATGTAATTGTCAGTTATATGTAAACCCATTTTAATATTTGGTAATTAGTTCTAATATTGAAAATATTAATTATACTTATTATATATTTTATGATCAGTTCTCTTTGTCTTAAACCTGCTCATTTTGGGACAAAAACCCGTATTGTCCCATAGTTGTCGGAAACTTTTCATTCCATTTCGGATTGATTATTTTAGAATTTTTAGTCTATTTATATTTAAAATAACTTTTACTAAATAATTTATTATTATTATAAATAAGTAGTTATATATATATTATTGATTAGTCGATATTATATAGTTTTAGTATTAATAGTATTTTAAACTTAATATTTTAATAGAGTTAAATCGAATAAATATTTTAAATTTTAAATATTATTTTAAATTATTTCAATAAGTACCAAATTAAACCGGACATTTTTAAAAACATTTGTATTTAAAATAATTTTGGTCTTTTTTTATAATATGACTTTGAACTGTTGCACAAAAAAATTAATCGATGTGGGACTTTTAAATTATTTCAAATAATGAACTGGATAAAACTGAATAAGTTTTTTAAAAAAATTTGGACGCACGATAAATCAAGTTTCTTGCTCATTCGCATTTAAAATCATTTTTGTGTGTTTTATAATATTATTCTGAACCATCCACCAAAATTTTATTCAATGTGAGATGTTGAACACATTTTTTTTCTTTACTTGAGTAATATATGTCCGTTTTTTAAATTTTGAATCATAAGATATAGAGAAAAAAAATTAATTTTTTTATTAATTATATGTATGATATAATAATTTTAAATAATTTGAAAATAAGATCTAACATATGTGATAGGAGAATTATAATTTATAGTATTAATATTGCAACATTAGATAAGGAAATAAATGATAAAGAGGAGAAAGAAAAAGATGCAAATAAAGTGTTTAATTTAATTTTGGTGGAATTAATATTTCTTTTTATGGGTGTTTGGATATAAGATTAGCTATAAACTTTTTAATTTTATACTTATAGAGTGTTTGGAAACACCTTATAAGATTGGGTTTTTTTTAATAGTTTAGTAGATAATTTGAGCTATTTGATATCTGAACGATGGAATTGTTTTTACGGTTGAAGGTTCCCGAAAATCTTGAGAATGATAAGAAGAATGTGTACATAACAAGTTCAAGTCCTCAAAGTGCATACAAGGCTTACTTGAATCAATTCCAAAGAGATTTCACGATGTTTCTAAGGTTACGTTCTGAAGAAATTGTCTCTGATGGTCGTATGGTTTTAACCTTCATCGGAAGAAACACTTCTAATGATCCATTGTTTAGAGACTGCTGTCACTTTTGGACATTGCTATCCAAATCTCTCCGTGACCTAGTCTCCGAGGTATATTTGAAATCAAGTTATTCCACTTTTTTTGTAGGCAAAATTAACATTTTAAATATGTCAATTCATGGTCTTAGAGATTTGAGAACATAAGCAGCAGACACAATAGAATCCGTTGTTTAATTTGGAACTTTCGCCGTATTTATCAAAATTAAGGTCACAACCATAAGAAATACTATTGATCATACATATATAGTTACGTATCTTTGTTGCTAAGATCTAAATAGCTCATGGTTTTTTACTATAGGCCTCGAAAAAAAAATACGAATTCAATTTTTTCTGCATGATGTTTTGATACATCTTAGTTACAAACTTTCCTTGTTTTTTTTTTTTTTTAAGTGAAATATATATAACATTGATCTTTGATATATTTTACTGAAACAAGACCATATTATTACTTTCTCTAATTTAAACACGCTCCTTTACATAAACAGGGCCTAGTGAGTGAATCAAAACTGAATGCATTCAACATGCCTTTTTATGATCCGAACATACAAGAACTCAAGGAAGTGATACGAAACGAGGGCTCTTTTGAAATCAATGAATTGGAGACACATGGGTTCGATCTTGGCCATAGTAACTGCGACTACTACTACGAAGCAGGATATAATGAAGCCAATTGTATAAGAGCGGTCAGTGAACCAATGCTCGTTGCTCATTTTGGAGAAGACATTATCGATATCTTATTTGATAAGTATGCTCAACATGTGGCTCAGCATGCCAACTGCAAGAACAAAACGAGTGTCTCTCTTGTCATTTCCTTGACTAAGAAATAAATAAGAAGTACATAGCTTCTGTGA
This sequence comes from Barbarea vulgaris, assembly GCA_963667165.1. Classification (NCBI taxonomy): domain Eukaryota; kingdom Viridiplantae; phylum Streptophyta; class Magnoliopsida; order Brassicales; family Brassicaceae; genus Barbarea; species Barbarea vulgaris. The sequence continues at coordinate 3,994,997 of OY763893.1, forward strand.
TGTATTTGTTTGTATTTACCATTGCTGTTTGTTCCCTTAATAAATTCCCAGACATGTGATGTTGATATGCTAGTCTTGGAAGAAAGATTGTGATTGTAATATGTTATGTTCTGTTTGGTTTTACGATATTTTTGTTAATAACAAATATCGGTAATAAATAAATGTCAAGATTATTGTCAATTTGGTTATTGACAATACTACTTCAGTTTTCTCTTTCAGGAAAAATGTAGTCGTATATATTAAAATGAATATTAGATTGTAGCTCATACCAAAATTTACTGAATTATTTCTACAAGTTTAAGAGTTTTTGGTAAAATGTGAAAGTTCAAAAAGAAGTAATTATTTGCTTTCAAGATCACAGAACCTTATCGAAGAGAAGCAGAAACGTATCTTTGACATTATATGCAGAAATCGAAGCATTTCTTGATACACAAGCAACCATCATCAAAAATCAAAAGCATCCATCCATCCCACAAAAACCAGTACAAGAAAAATCCAAAAGTTGGATTAAAAAAACATCAAAAACAAACCATTTGTTTCATCGCCATGCTTCGAATAGCTCAACTCTGTAATTCACACGTCCCACAATACTAGTAGCTTTAGACATGGTCGTCGGCTTCTTTCTATTCTCCTCCCAACCATTCTGTTTCTGTCTAAAACCTCCATTGTTACAGCTTTTAACTAGAGAAGAAGACTTTATGGTGCCTACAACTTTTCGAGAATCTGCAGATTCTTTTTCTTCTTCTTCATCTGTAGACACTTCTTTGTCTTTCATCTCCGCCTCAAAGTTGTCTAAAGCCTCCTCCTTGTTCGCTTTCATGAGATGCAACAACTGCCTACTGCTGCTCTGATCACCATTATGGTCCTGAGGACCTGGATTTGAGGCCGGAATCAACTTATCTCGAGATTCTTTCCTGTCTTTGAGTGTCTTCACAATAAGTGTTTTAAGAAAGTTCATGACTTGCACAGCATACATTAGAGCCGTCAATGGATCCAACATCTGCAATCTAACTCATGTCATTTCCCAAAAACAAACACATCAAAACAATCTTTAGAGACTCATTCGAGAAACTAACCTGAGTCATGTTAGGTGCAAAAACCATTGCGATGTTGCGAGCATTCATCTTGTTTAGATGTTCCATCTCAACAACATCAGCCATTAGATTGATTGCCCAATCTAACAAAGAAGCTTCTGTTGAAGGAAGAAGCCTTACAAGCTCCACACATTCATCTTCACTCTCAGACTCCATTACTTGCTCTGGTGAGAGGGAATCCAAAACGCCACTCGGAAGTTCCCTAAACCAAGCCTACAGAGAAAAACAAAGAAAACCCAAATTCAAAAACTAAACAGAAAAGGGAAAGAGACAATAAGAGATTAAGCTCACTGGGGAGTTGATGGATTTTTACCTTAATGAGACTTGCTAAGCAGTGGACATCAATGTTATCGGGTATCACACCTTTGTTCAACTCTTCTCTTATGTACTCCTCTTGAGCATTTTCACCATTAATCCTGAAAATTCCTTCTACCTATATGGCAACAAACACAAATTTATTCACTCATTGTCATAAACAAGATGCAAATTGTTTTAAACAATAGAAATTTACACGCACCCGCAATCCGCCTCTGCTGTACAAGTGACTCTGCATCATCAAAAGTATTGTAGGCACCACGTTCCCTCTAGTATCATAAGATAGCTGCATTGACTCGGTAGAGACACCAAACACGGTAGCACTGCATTTACAAACACGGCCTAGTCAGCTTCTGATTGAACAAAAGAGTTAAACTATCTATCTACTCACTCAAGAGCGTAAACTAGCCATTTACATCATACGACATTTCAACCACTTTCATGAAGACAATACAAACACAAAGTTTGGATCTTTCATGTTTAAGATATAGAGACTATAGTAACTGAAGGAAGACTTACAAAAAAGTTATACCTACCTCACACATGATCCTTGACAAGCGAGCCACTTGTAAACAGAGACTTGATTGAAGAACATCAAAAGTTTGAATTGTTGATTTCAGGGATTACACTAATTCTTCTAACAATGGAATTCAATTATGGCAATGACTGGAAATAGAAACTAAACCACAGACCACAATTACTTATTGCATAATCTGATCATTGATTAAGCTTTTAACAAATAGCATCATCAACACATATTTTAAGATTTTGTGAACTAAGAGGATCATAATCACTAAACATTACCAGAAATCTTTAAAAGATTAAAAAAAAAACGAACCTTGCACTAGGAGCTCGTCTAGGGACTTCAGGTTCAAACTCAACAGGCAAGCCAAGGAAGCCATGGAAACGATCAAAGGTGACATGAGCGACATGTCTAACATCTGTGGGAACACCAATCTCCATTGAACAAAGATCTTCTTCACCAACACAGCCACCAATCACAGACCTTCTAATAGCAGAAACCAAAATCTCCAATGCCGATGAAAGCTCGAATCTTTCTCTTTCTTTCTCGCTTCTCTCTTCTTCTCCTTCTTCCTCTTCCTCTCGAGAAATGTTAAAAAGAGAATGTGGGTCTCTATGAGCATCATTGCCTCCGCATGATGTAGAAGAAGAGCTTGAAGGTGAAGGGAAATGACATGATTGGCTCGATTTTAGTAGTACTTTGGCCATTATCTCAAAGGATAATCCAAAAAAAATCAAATCTTGGAGTGATGGGTACTCTCTCAATGAGGAGAAACAGTGACAGAGGTCAAAATCAAAGGCTATAAAGAAACAATCTTTAATAGGGAAAATGTGAGAGAAAAGAAAACCTAGAAAAATGGATTAGTAAATGGGTAATTAATGATTCTGTTGGGAAATGATAAGGAAGCTCAAAAGATTATAACTTTTGGGTACTAAGCGACGCGTAGAGTTGAATTGAAGAAACGATTTTTTAGTTGGTGGGTTGTAATTATCACTACTAATCTTTCTTTTTTCTTCTTCGTATTCTACACAAGTCGAGACTCACAGAGGAGAGAGAGAGAGAGATTGGTGGAGGTAGGTGAGAGAAGATGAAGGGTTAACGAGGAAGATGAAGGTCGAAAGTCGAGCTGTCTTTTTTTTTTTTTTTTTTTTTTTTGCTGCGACTCTTTTTTTTATATGAAAAAACACTTACAATTTTTTTTTGTATTTTATCCTTAGAAATAATAATCTAAGTTATAACTTTTGTTTCTATCATTCCCTACCGGAGAAATCTACGTAGTCAATAAAAACAAGAGAAATAAATATGCCATAATAATAATCAGTTGAGAAGAAATAGTAAAAGATTATCTACAATAAGACCAATCTTATGTACTTGGGTTACCTATAATAACAACTACCTTTATTAGTATCACAACATGGCATAAACACACTAATCTCTGTAGAATTGAATGATATCAATTGATTTAGATGAAAACCCATATAATAATAATGGAAGCTTGTATTATTTTAGTCTTTAAAATTTACGAATCATGTAGTAGCTTAACCTAAATTTGTGGTTCTCAATTCACGTACGTTTTACAGCAAAATTGTAGAATCATTCCTCAACGATTCGTTCAAAATTATAGTTTACCACGATTAGACAGTTTAATTATTGACATATCCATCGGTTTTTTTTATTGAAGTTGTTGTTTAAGTTTCGAAGAGATCAAGTAGCATGTTGAAGTTCATTGAACAACTTGCATCCAAAGTGAATCTCTAAGTTACTTGCAATGGTCCACGAGAATAAATATATAAAGATAATTTTTTGTTTTCGTGAAATGATTTGTTACCGTTAAAAAGAAGCCATCTCTAAAGAAAAAGAAAAAGAAAAAAAGAAAAGAAGAAGAAGCCATCTCTAAATACAAACCTCTTCCCCAAAACCAAAGAGAAAAGCATCAAAGGAAAATAAAATAAAAATAAAGTGAAGTTGGTGAAAGTTCTTATTGGGTTAGTTGTAGATCCATGTGTTTAAAATTGAATACTCCATTAAATTAATTGGAGATCCCCCCTGCGACCACGAAAAATATATATCAATTTCTCCTTTTATTATATATTCAATGCTAGAAAAATTTAACATCGAAATTGTAAATGCGTTTCAACAAAATTATTTGGAACTGATAGACAAAACACAAATACCTACTTTCTAACCAACAAAGTACATGGAGTCGTAGTTTTTGTGGTAGATGTGAATTATAATTTTTGTTGATTTAGACAACAAAAAAAGGGAATGTAAGTTGGAAGTAGTACTAAACCACCCCACGTGTGTGCCGACGAGCCACGTGCCGAACATTCCGTGTTGTTGTTGTTTTACATCATTTCATTCATTTTGCCTTACAACAATACTTCGTGGGGCACATGCTTCCTTGATTCCTTCCACTTTCACTTCTCTTATTATTTCTTTACTTCTCTTTTATCATAAAAGAATCACAGAGGAGCCAAACGGCATGAATTAGTGAAAGAGGGCAAAAAAAGATAGAAAGTTAAGATAGTAATAAAGCAAGCAACACGACCGTTGGAGCTCATTTACCCAAAATTCAGATCCCTACAACAAAAGGATTTTACTTTGTGTAAGGCTTGGACCAATCAAAATTAGCCTTTTTCATAACTAAATTGATCTCTCTTGTAAAGTTGTACCAATGCTCTTACAAAAATCTTCAATATTTCCGACCAACGATATAACTATAAGGGGATTATAGAACCTAGAGACCATGATACAATTCATAAGAGATCATCATAAACACAAGGACCGTATCTAAACTTGCCTATATCCATCTGATCAAGGGTTTAGAGAAATCTTCAGAGTATAACATAGACGTAAAGGAACCAAAGCATCAAAATAAACTTCTTTAAGATAGATTCATGTCACTACAGAAAGCAAACTACAATCAAAGTCATATTACAAACAAAAGATGATTTACTGGTTAAGCAAAGCAATAAGGCTAAGATCTTCCAACAGGTTCAAGAGCTTCAACGGTAACAATGCTGTTTCCTCTTATCACCTGCATCAATGAAATGTAGAATGTTTTAAACAAATCAAGAAGATTCAGTGGGGTTTTGGATCGAAGACAAAGAGGAGATAGAGGAACTTACCACCATGCCAATATCAGTTTTGTCATTACCATTAACTTCAAGAGTGTTATCCACAACAAGATTCATGAACTGATCAAACCCACGGAGAGTTCCAACTACCATTCGGTTGGCATTAAGCTTAACTACATTGGGAATAAAAATAAACCCAATTGTAATGAGATTTTGCTATGATGTAACTGAATGATACATTATAAGCATATTTTCTAAGTTATTATGAAACACAAAATTGCATAGTCCAGAAACTTGGGAGTATAGCTCTTGCAAGCAATATTCAGTAAGAGATTTAGGTGAAACTGAAACACTGTAAATTGAGAACGTGGAAGAAGAGATGGAACTTACTTTGGAGTTTCTTGTCCATGTACCTGCATCATATTATACGAACGATGATTAGAAAATCAGAAACACGAACAAGTGGAAGCTGAGCTTGATGAAACCAAATCTTACAGTAAATAGATATAGAGAAATTCCCAAACAGAGAAATTGAAAATTCAAAAGTGGCGAAGAGAACTTACTTCTTGAGATCCGGGGGCTGACCTGATCGACTCATACTTGCACAATCGGTGAAGACGAAAACGATAGTGATTAGGGTTTTTAACTCAGCTCCTATGAACACTTGACTCCAGAAAGAATTGGAAAAAAAAAAAAGGACGACGATGGCGAGGAGGAAATCTACAAGTTTAAGCGTCGTCGTTTCAAGGCCCAATATTATTAGTTTGGCCCAAAAAAAAACAAAAAGCCTTTCACATGATAAATAAAATAGTAGGGGTGTTCCGAGAATCGAACTCGGGACCTCTCGCACCCGAAGCGAGAATCATACCACTAGACCAAACACCCTCAATGTAAAAAGCGAGGTACACATTACAATTATCTTGAATGTAGGTATATTCCGCTTTCTTTCGCATTTTTCACAAACAGCCTCGAGTATATTTTCATTCAGCTGCTCATATAAATTTAAAAGACAAATTGATTGGCATCCCTCTGTACGCATCTTGAAATTTGTTGCACAAGCAGGGGTCTTGTTCATGGAACATCTGGCTCTGTAGAATAACAAGTTCTAAAAGATGTTTCTGGACCAGATCGTTACATTATTACAACAAAGAGTGAAAGACTTTTAGATATCAACTCTGTTCATTATATCTAAAATACTGTTGTTTTCTTGCTGAATTTTATTTTCAGTAACTAAGTTATAAGAAAACAATTCAGGTGAAGAAGCAAAACTCATATTTGATGAAAACTGAAGATAGCAAGGAAAGAGAATAAAAAATGCAAAACAATATCATATCAAAACGTGATCAGTCCACTATAATTTTTTTCTCATTCCCAAAACTCCAAATGCCAAAGATACAATGTTGTTGAAAGACACAAGCTTCTAATGTTCTTGAAGCAACATGAAAGATAAATTAGAGCGAGACAAAACTAAATAGGAAGTGTACCCAAGAAAACAAGAGTCAAGGGCACAACTAAACGATGAGCTCAGAGTCTTCTTCCTCTTCTTCCACCCTTTCTGCGTGTACTGTCTGTAGGAATTGGAGTCACATCCTCTGCAAACGCATTCAAGAAAATATTATTTTCAACCAAAATTTTCTGAATAACAAAAACAAATGAGAGAGTTTTGAGTTTATGTATTTACCAATACGACCAATCTTCATGCCTGAACGAGCAAGGGCTCTGAGAGCAGATTGAGCACCAGGACCTGGAGTCTTGGTTTTGTTTCCTCCAGTAGCACGGAGCTTAACGTGCATGGCTGTGATGCCAAGCTCCTGTCACATATGTCACCATAAAATTTATCATCCAGGGACCTCAATTTCATAATACATAGCAAACATATCAAATAATTACAGACCTTGCATCTTTGAGCAACATCTTGTGCAGCAAGCATAGCAGCATAAGGAGAGGACTCATCACGGTCAGCCTTAACCTTCATGCCACCTACAAATTATTTGTTTGAGGATTCAAATTCTACTGCACCAAATAGAGCTAATTCAAACATAAATAAACACTAGGGAACATACCAGTGATACGAACGAGAGTTTCTCTTCCAGAGAGATCAGTCACATGCTGTAGAGAAATTAACATCAACGTAGTAAATGCACAGCACAGAAGCTTATCCTAAACGATATATGTGAGAGTCAAAGCGAGAAAAACTTACAATGAAAGTGTCATTGAATGAAGCAAAGATGTGAACAACACCAAAAACTTGCTCTCCTTCACGAACAGCAGGTCCAAGAGTAACATTTTCCTCCTTGGGCTCTCTGGTCTTTCTCCTCGACGACTATAAATGAGACACAGAGCAAATCAGATCATCACTGGTACGACATAGCATCAGCTCAATATCACTACTCTGAATTAATAACCCCTACACTATGAATCACTTAAACGACGATCAATCTCGTAATTTAACATAGTGACTCCCATGGCGGCTAAGAGGAATCATTTTGTTTGATTCACAAGCCATAGCAGGAAAAACTCTAAGAAATTTATCTCATCTCAGATCTACTTTCCCTACTGACTAACGAAAACCAAATTCTCCGGGACAGACAAGTGTTGGAGAGAAAGAGCTTACCATGTTCAGCAATGGATGACAAGAGAGACGAAGCTGAAACGCTAAGGTTGTTTGGTTGCTCAGTGGAAAACAAGACGAGCTCTATCGGCGCTACAATTCTCCTTTATAGATTAGGGTTACATCGGAGTGCCTCTCTGAATTTACGTAAATACCCTCATCATTTTGTTTACCCGCTACGTCGTCGCTTTGGTTATTACTATTAGTATGCCAAATTATACACACTTTTTTGGGTTATAATTTTCTTGGTCTACTTTTTTTTTTTTTTTTTTTTTTTTTGGATAAAATTCTTAGTCTACTTTTGTAATGAACAAAATTATATTTTCTCCAGTAGTACAAGTAGAAAAGCTACTACAAACTTATTGAGAAAAGCAACTACAAACTTATTGAGAAAAGCTATTGTTTTGACAAGAGTAAATGGTAAATACATATTTGATTATCGATAGGACTTACTCATGTGAAGAACAAAAAAAGTTATCAAGTTATATATAGCAGATTACATATCATCAAAAAAAATTGAATTTAACCCCATAGGATATAAACTATAAAATATGATGGAAAAGACCAAAACGATTCTTATATAAAAGAGAAGAAAGAATTCATTATATATAATACTTTTGAATTCATACGGAAACATCAATTCTCAGCAAGAAAAGAGAACCTTTACATATATGAAAAGATAAGATAGAACTAAAATGCAGAGTTTGCAAGACTTCTTTCAAGACATGTTTTCAAGGAGCAGACAAAAGAGACTTGGCTGGTGAAATCAAAGCAACAGCACCTCTTCCAAGTTTCGAATACTTCTTAAACACACCACGTAGCTTGCTCTCCCCAGCTCCCGAGTGAATAAAAGCTAGAAGCTTTAAGCAATCCCTGAAAGTTAACACACACATATACACAAATCAATACATAAACATAATAATGATCAAATTAACTTTGAGGGAGAAGTGAAAAAAAAGACTAACATGAGCTGAGATTCAGAGTAGCCAGAGTGGAATTTCAGAGTATCAGTCCAAGCAGGGGTCTTGTTCAGGCAACATCTGGCTGTGTACACTGCTGATGCAGCCAACATGGAAGGACAGAACATTAAAGTGTCGTGATGCATCAAACCCAACTCAGCTAAAAAGTGAACCATGTTCTCCGTTTTCGAGTCAGGAACCGAGGCTTTGATGAACCGAACAAGGAACACATATTGTGTTGGAACTGTCAAGTACCATTCAAGATTTCCCAAAATGGTCTTCTCCATCACCAAAATCTGTTTGTTGTTGTATGAGTTATCTGTGACATAGACCAAGTCATTGACTTGAGGAGGCCAGATCTCTTCGTATTTTGAAGCTATGAGCAAAGCACTAACGCCTACAAGCTGTAACTCTCTTCTAGGCACAGTTTTCAGAGATAGGAAACGATCAGTAATGTTGATAGTGAGGTAGAGTGTCTCAGGGGATAGATCAAACTTGGCATGAACTTCTACAAGCCAATCTACAAGGATCGATCTCATCTTCTCATTAATCTCAGGTTGTGTATGCATATACATCTGAGGTTTGCTCTCATTCTGCAACAAAGAACAAAACAACAAACTTAAAAAGACACATTCACAGAACTTATTCATACGCAATACAAAAGTGGATTTAAACCATAAGTACCTCAACTTCTTTATAGAAAGTGTACATGTCCTCAACATACTCCACAGCAGCAAGATCATTGTCTTTATCCACAGAATCAATATCCAAAGTCTTAGAAGCAGCCTAAGTGAATATACGAATCAACCAAATAATCAGGACACTACACAATATGCTTTCAAAAACGAACAAAAGAAACTCAAAAAGAGTCAAAGTATATCTACCTTGCTTCGGGCATCGAGAACCGAAGAGTATGTCACTTTCTTATTCTCTTTAACTTGAACTTCATTAGTATCAGGACTTATCACAATAACTTCAGTAGGTTTTGATGGACCTTGCTTAACAACTCTTGTTTTCTTTTGAACCGCTCTTACAGCTTCTTGTTTCTTAGTAACAACCTCAACTCCATCAAGAATTGGAGCCTTGTCCAGATTGATTTGCTGTTTAACAAAGAGAGAAAAAAAAAAAGTAAGATTAAACCAATCATAACAAGAATTGAATCATGAAAGTATAAAAAAAAAGAACAAACATTTTTATTAGCGGCGGCTGCAACTTGTGCGTTTTCTAACAACTGAGCACGGAAGTTACGAGTAATGGGTCGATTAATCTTTCCTCCATCGACTCCGGGAAGAGCAGCGATGTTTCCAATGTCGCCAAGAGCGCGACGATTCTTTGCTGCTGCGTTTTTTACATCGACGGCTTCACCTGATTATTTTTTTTTAAAAAAAAACCGAAAAAATAATCCATCAAGATTTAAATCCTTGGGATAACGATATGAATTAAGGATTGTAGAAACGAAAGAATATAAATTTCACCATATTCAAATGTAAACAATCGAAACAGAAACCGTCAAAACAAAACAAAAAAACCTAAGATCACGAACCACTATTTACAGATCGCGCAAATAACCAAGGTTTGTAAAAAAAAAAAAAACAGAGATGGATCGGCGTAATAAACCTCTAACTGGTTGAGGACGATGAACTGGTCTCGTTGCCATAATCTTTCTCTTTCGATTTCCGGTTTTTTCAGACTCTTTCTTTTTTTTCTTTGATTATTCACTGTAGAGAATATGAGATTATGAGAAGAAGAATAATAGGGAGAGAATGCTTTCTTATGGGGAAGAAGATGAGAGGAGGAGCCATTAAAGCATAATTATCCCAACGGTCAAATTTTTAGCGGGATTAGATTTCTAGCCGTTGGATGATGAACTTCAAATCTAACGGTGTATTAGGAAGTTTTATTTAATGGTTTTTTACCCATACTTACTTGCTTAAAATTACATATGTGGTAGCTAGAGTATAGAAATCATAAAAATTTCACGCCTTTCATACTTATATTTTCCTTTAATGACAAGGTCGGAGTTTTAAATACACGTTTATTTCTTTCCATTAATGACCTGGTTGGAGTTTTTATTAGAATCAAATGATAATTCTATTCTATAAGTGGCATTCCTTTTCTTTTTCTTTTTTTTTTCTTTGGTCAAAATTCTGTTTTTTTTTTTTGGTAACATCGTTTAAAATGTCAGTATATCATATTTGCACCACCAATGATTTGGATTTGGATACATAACATAACACGGTACATGTAACGGAATAAAGATTGGTCGTTCATTTTTTTTTTTTTTTTTTTTTGAATGATTGAATCTCAATAACTAACAATAATATTTTATTTGAAAAATTGACAAAAATAAATGATGTTGATAGCATTGGCAATTTGGCATGGCTTTTGTCAAACATAATTTACCCCTAATTTGGTATTTGTATGTTTAGTTATATTTTTTGTTTCTTTCACAATTGTGCTTTATTTCGTTTAATAATTTAAACGATTAGCGGATTGAGGTTTTATCTTTTGAGCACAATATGCCCAATTTTGTTCAACGGTGAATATTTATCTACCGTTTTGCTCAATCATTTAGTGCGGGACAATCATAATGCATTGAATTGGTTCTTCTGAGAACAAGTTTATCATCTTCTATCTATCATGAGGTTATGAAGATAGCATCTTCTTCATATACATTTTAAAGTGATGAGGAGCCAAAAAAGAATCCTTCTTTTTCTTTCCAAAAGACATGGTATTGTATATTGTATTCTTTTTTTATTTTGGTCAAATGTATACTGTATTCATATCCACAAATCCACAATGTAGGTAACTTTAGGTGTATCTTTCTCTGATTTATTTTTTAGGTTATACTTGTACATATTAAGTTGCTTAACTCCTAATTTAATGTCCAAATTCTTGCAAATTTAGTGTATCTGCTCAATATTATACATCGAATAAGTCAGCTACTGTAAAACGGCAAGAGCTGTATAAAAGTAGCCAAAACTGGACTCAAAAGTGTAGTTAACAACCAAAGCAAATATAAAATCTCAAAAGTAAAATAATTACGTAAGGCCCATTATTGGAGAACACAAGATCTCAATCAACCTCAAGTAAAACTCATAGTTATTCGCAATTTCTCAAACAATTAATACTTACGAATTAAAAATAGATCAGACTAGATATATAGTTCGAAATCTGAGGAAAAAAATAATGGATAACCTTGGAGAAATGGAGATGTCAGATTATTATTGCCAAATAAAGTGTTTGAGCTCATAATGAAACCATTCGCACATCTAATTGAATCATCATTCAAAATCCATTCCTCCAAAATTTCAAATAGAAAATCAAAACACAGAAAGAAAAATTGACGGCGAAGTCAGATTATTATTGCCAAATAAAGTTTTTGAGCTCAATATGGAGAAAATCTCCATTCGCACATCTAATTGAATCATCAACCTTCGCCGCTTTGAATTCAAAAAATAACAACAAATTACTAAAAACAATCGCAATAGAAGAAAATTTTGTGAGAGTATGAGAACGATTACGATATAGAGAAACTTTCAGCATGAAACTAATAGAAAAGATAACCCTAAGTTGAAGAACCCTAGAAGACGGCTAATCCTTGACAGCATAAAGAAGATCCGCGATGATATATATATATATGATCATGTGAAGGGAGTCCCTTGAACAATTACGCTTCTACCCTTGTAAGGCTTAATGTTAGTCCATGGGCTTATTGCTATGGGTTGGTATCTGAAGGGCCTTCGGACATTTATATTTTTTTTGTTGATAATAATAAAGTTGCAAATTGGTCAAGAAGATATTAGGATTCCTGATAGAGTACCTTAAGAGAATCCTAACGAAGGTGAGATTGCAAGGAAAATAACTTTAGCGTTCTCGTTGCTAAAATTCAAGATGTCTGAGTACTTACATTTCAACTGTTTCAGAATTTATCTTTCTTCTTATGCGTCTTTTGTTTCAAGAAAACATTCACAATGATAAATAAAACTTGTTACATGACACTGAATGATACAAAGCTTTACAAAAGATGGAGGAGAACACAACTTTCTTTACCACTTTTTTTTTCTCGGGTTCATACCTCATCCTCTTCACACACACTCTTTCTCATACAAATGCAATTAGTAAATCACGAGCAACAACCTCTATGTTACCAATCATCATCGAGACTAGCCCGGTGAAAACACATGACAGTGCAAATGAATATGAAGAAGGATGTGAATTCTATGAGCATTGCACCGGTCTCTATCATATGTGCGTGCCTTAGTATGATTGGGATAGCGAGACTTCCCACAGTCGATGCTCCGGTCAAGAATTTAGCTGCATCTATCCACCTGCATTTTAAGGACAAGCAAATTTGGTAATCGATGTTTTCATGTAATTTGAAGAAGCAATTAGGTCTCTAGCAACTAACCCTCCACCGTCCCGACTAGTAAGGAATTGGGTCGAGCCTCCTCCAAAGAACAAACACGGCATAGGCACCACTACATACATGAGTGCTGATAGCATTGGCCACCAGTTACCATATATCGCGCATGCCTGACCATTACAAACATATACTTATAGCTATAATTCTCAGATGACTATAGCATGTGTTACTCATTGCATGGTAAATCAGGTACAATAAGGGAATCACATGATATGAGAAACTCATCAGATATGTAAATCTGATGATCTTTTCTTCTTCTAATTGAATTGCAACAAAAACAAACTACACCTATATATAAGGACCTATGAGTTGAGGATAGAAGATTCTTGAGTTTAGAGAAGTTGTTCAGAAAGGCAAAGTCATGAGTTAGACACTGAGTTAGCACCTGCACCAGCTCAGCTAACACCTGCATCGGCTAAGGATAAGGATAAGGATCCCAGCTTAGCATATATATAGGACGGTTAGTGTGGCCTGTGGGTCATGTGGGAAGGTGCTAAGGATAAGGATTCTAAGTGTAATATTGGTTTTGGATGGTTTTTGGGGTCCATAGCTCGTTAATCAATATAAAAGAGAGTAAAGCTCAAAACTTCAAATATGCAAGGAGACCAGTATACTCAGCTCACAACCTAACAGCAGAACTAGCTTGTATGTTTACAATAAAGTATGAGAAGAAACCGCACGAGTAGTTTAACAAATATGTTGATATGAGATGAATGATCTAAGTTATGATTGAGCTTAAATAGTTCAATGTAGACTGCTATAATGAAACGTACCAGGATCTGTAGGAGGATACTAGATGAAAACATGAAGGCAAGTCCAGCAAGTCTGTGTATCCAAAAAAAAAGAAAATTATAAGATGACGAGAATACACTCGAATGTAACAACAACAAAAAGTAATCGAAGAGCTTCAAGTCTTAAACTTACACTGTACCCAAAAACAGCAATTTGAGCAGTCCAGACGAAATCCACATCGGAATAATAAAAATAAAAAGTTAGCAATCAGTGAGTAAGTTTGAACATTTCAAAACCCAGAAACCCTAGCTCACATAATTAGCAAATCATGAACTCCAAAATACTGTAATCTGAGTAAATCAAAACTTAAACTCATGAGTAAACACCATCAAGAGCGTCGTAATTCTGCGTTCCTAAACGTACGGTAGACAAAAACACGGAGAAATAGAGGAAAGGAAAAGGGGCAAATTCAGTTGAATCTGATTCGATTCCGCTTGGGAAATGAATATAAGAGAAAAGAGAGGTGTTTACCTTCGATGCTCATCGCCATGCCGGCGACTGAAAAGTTTCTGATTACCGGAGATCGACTCTTGAGTCCGTCTATCAATCGCGATTGGGAGAGGAGGAAGGAAAGGATTCGACGACTCGAAGCCAAATCAAAAAGAGACTGTCAAAAAACATTTGCACTAACCCAAAGTTTGACCGGCCATAATTGGTTCTCTACTTAATTGATTCCATCATTTTGGTTTGGTTGGTTTATTTTGGTTATGATTGGGCTTCAGACATTATCATTTATTTCCCTCTAAAAAGATAGTATTTTATTAGAATTTTGTTTACCATAACAATAACTTCAGGAACTACTAAATATTACAAGTCTACAAGATATCTATTAAAAAAAAACGAACCTAGCTCGTCTTGGGACTTTAGGTTTACACTCAATAGTCAAGCCAAGGGAGCCATGGAAACTAATCTATTTTTGAAAATATAAAACATTTGACTATGCTATTTGTTTATGTTTATCAACTATCCAATGGAGATTGGTAGTCCAGTTATTACACAATGAATTGACATAAGTCACATAATCGCAAGTCGCAACCACTAGTTGAGAACGCAAGTGGACGCCGACATGATCCTAACTATTGATTGCCACTTGTGAAACTTCTTTGCTCCATTCCTCACTTGTTGAGAGTGATTTTGACGATAAGGGGGTTTAATTACTTGAAATTTCAGGTTATTTAAAAAAAAAAAATCTACTTATATATTGCAATTCAATATGAAATGAAATTTCATTACAATCCAATAAGAATTCTTTCAACAAATAACACATGGTTTTAACAACAAAAAATCAAATTAATGATCTAAAAACACATAATTTTTTTTTCTTAGATTTCCAATTCAGTTAAAATCTATTAACCAATAAACACATAAATTATCATTCTTACCAATTCCTCTTATAAATTAACTCTTGTTTTTAATAATTATTGTAATAATCCGTTTTATCAAAATATGTTTTTCTTTTTACCAATATCTTCCAAGTCAACTTGTTTGACATGTGAGTATTGAGCAAATTATTGATATGTCAATAATTCCACATTCATCATCAGTTTCGGCTGCAAGAGAAGAAAGAAGTAAAAGTTTTATTATAATTTTAGTCAATGAAAAAAAATCAAATCAAATCTCCTAGATGGCTGGACATAGAAGAACCAAATTCAAAACAAATATATGAAATATTATTTTCTATATATATTAACTTTTTTTTTAATGCTTTTTTTTTTTCTTTCTAAGAATGTCTGATTTCTATTTTTTCTTTAATTCCAAAATATTACTTTGTCCCCTTTTTAATACAAAAACATTTTTGTAACAAAAAAACAAAAAGCCAGCCGCGTAAAAAAAAAAAAAAACACAAGCCAGGAGAGCTAATCTGAGTGAGTCGTAACGTCTGTCCATTGGCTCGGACCGACCTCGTACCTTGGCTTGTACCCGAGCGTAGAATAGAGGCTACGCGCCGCATCCGCCTCCGCTCCGTCCATTCACGGCCAAGCGACTCCTCCACCGCTTGGGCTTGGGCTTGGCTTGTGAGGTAATAAATCCCTAAGTTGCTTACTGATCAACGCTTTTCTGTTTTCGGAGGAGCAAGGCGGAGATCAGCCTCTCTTATGTCTACTCGAAGTTATCATTTTTCTTCTTTATCCACTCGATTTCGTCTCTAGCGACTGCACAAGTTTCGTCACTACAGAGTCAAGTTCCTCTTTTCAGGCTCTTCGGTGAGTTATCGTTAAACCCTAATTATCGCACCTTTGTGTTTTACTCTTAATTTCGGATTCATTTTTCTGCTTAATCGTTTCTATTGGTTTCAATTCCTAGGGTTTACATCCCAAAGTTGTGATCTTTTTGCACATTTTGAGTTTGGTTTACGCTTGGATTTTTCCCGAGTATTGGGAAATCTTCTCCAGTTGCGTGATCCTAGGGTTTTTCGGAATTGAACGTGATGAGTTGGGGTTGATACTGATTCATAGTTTATCTGATACTGTAGAAGATCAATTCTTTAGCTTCATTTTCATGTCAATAGTGTAAGATTTAGTGTTTTTTACACCTTTTGGGGATTCTTTTCATTGTTTCTTGAAGGTCAACAAGCTATTAGGTACACAAAATGGTTGGGCTGGAAGATAATACTGAAAGAGAGAGGTCACCAGTCGTGGAGAACGGTTTCTCCAATGGTTTGCGGTCCTCTCCTAGCACGGATGATTTGTCTCCATCACAGAAGGCTATTCAAGGGAACGATACACTATCGTATGCCAATATTCTTCGGGCAAGAAACAAGGTTGCTGATGCGCTTGCTCTCTATGAGACTATGCTGGAGAAAGATTGCAAGAATGTTGAAGCCCACATTGGAAAAGGGATATGCTTGCAGACGCAAAACAAAGGGAATCTAGCTTTCGAGTGTTTTTCTGAAGCTATCAGGTTGGATCCGAATAATGCGTGTGCCCTCACACACTGTGGTCTACTACATAAAGAAGAAGGGCGTCTCGTGGAAGCTGCTGAGGTGTGACATTACATTACTCTCTGTCTGTGGTGATTTAGTTACACTGTAACTCGATGATTCGCATTATATTGCATTTCCTAACATACAATTGTCATACTTTGCACAGTCCTACCAGAAAGCACTGATGGCAGATGCATCATACAAGCCAGCAGCAGAGTGTTTAGCCATTGTTTTGACCGACCTTGGAACTAGCTTGAAGCTGGCTGGGAATACTCAGGAGGGAATTCAAAAGTATTATGAAGCCCTTAAGATTGACCCGCACTATGCTGTAATTTTTCTGATCCTTTACTTTTTCACTCTATTTTATTTGGTTTGCTCTGGTACCATTTAACTGTTCCTCTAATTCCTAATGCTAAAATTTCGTTATGCAGCCTGCATATTACAACTTAGGTGTTGTGTACTCCGAAATGATGCAATATGACAGTGCCTTGGGCTGCTACGAGAAGGCTGCACTTGAGAGGCCTATGTATGCTGAAGCATATTGTAACATGGGTGTCATCTATAAGAACCGTGGGGATCTCGAGATGGCAATCACTTGTTATGAGAGGTAGCATATCGGTTATTTCATTGCTAAGTTCTGATTGGTATATTGCTTCTTTGTTGAAAGGTACAAGTGTGACACTGATTTTTCTTCTTCTTCTGCCACAGATGTCTAGCTGTATCTCCAAACTTTGAGATTGCAAAGAATAATATGGCCATAGCTCTGACAGATTTAGGAACAAAGGTAATAATCCTTGAACTTTTTTTACAATTTCGGTAACTCTAGTATAACTTTCGTAAGGGGTGCCGTCTGGAAGATTATTTATAAACTTCTTTCTGTTTAGCTGGTCTTTGTGCTGTATGTGCTTTTGCTTATGTCGTGGCATTGGCATTGGAATATGTTTCTGTTCTTTACAGCCATATTTTTTTTTAGTTCACAGTTTTATAATCTTTCTTTTTCCATTGGGAGTAGCTGTGAGTTCATCTGAGTTGACTATGATATTTCAGGTTAAACTTGAAGGCGATGTGAGCCAAGGAGTGGCATATTACAAAAAGGCTCTCTATTATAACTGGCATTATGCAGATGCTATGTATAACCTTGGGGTGGCTTATGGTGAAATGCTGAAGTTTGACATGGTATATAATTTGTGATTTATTAATTTCTATAAGTCACTAATGGTGTGTTTGTTTTTGCATTTTTATCCTTTCTTCGCCTCAGTACTTGCATGCTATAATTATCTATATCTTGTTAAGTTTGTCTACTTATATTTGTATCATTCTCTTCATGTTCTCATAATTAATACAAACCCTGTATGTAAATTCCTAATATTGGAATGAGAAATGTAAAGCCAAAGAATTAAATACATCTGTGGTCATGATTGTGTTCTCTATGTGCAGGCCATTGTTTTCTATGAGCTTGCTTTCCACTTCAATCCACATTGTGCAGAGGCTTGCAACAATTTGGGAGTACTTTACAAAGACCGTGACAACCTTGAAAAAGCTGTGGAGTGTTACCAGGTATTAATTTTTGATGATATCTGCAGCGTTTGATGTGAATTTCGTTGTGTTTTGTGGCTTATAATATCTCCCAACCTATGTAGATGGCTCTATCAATCAAACCAAATTTCGCACAGTCGCTTAATAACCTTGGTGTTGTCTACACAGTCCAGGTTTGATATAGATCAAGAGCGGCTCACTTTTTTCCTAATTGAATCTCCAGAGCCGATATAATGCCAATTCCTCTAATATTATAGGGGAAAATGGATTCTGCTGCCAGCATGATCGAGAAGGCAATCCTTGCAAATCCCACGTATGCAGAAGCTTTTAACAACTTAGGTTTGGTTTCTTCTCCTGGTCCTTGTGATTTTTTTTTAACCTGAGACCACTGCTTGGAAATTATATTTCAGGGTTTTAGATTTTATGTTTTTTTCCCTTTTTCTATCCACCTTCTTGGTGCTAAAAAGCTTTTAGTTTCTGTTATAACCAGTTTCATGGTGCGATTCAAATGTAGGTGTTCTTTACAGGGATGCTGGAAATATAAATATGGCTATTGATGCTTATGAGGAATGCCTTAAGATAGATCCAGATTCGCGCAATGCTGGCCAGGTATATATGCCCTCGGTACCTGTACTTAAACGTACTCTTCTTAATATGAGGTTGAAAGATATATATGTTTGAAACCTTCCTGTGTTTTATGTAGAACCGATTGCTTGCCATGAACTACATAAACGAAGGACTCGATGACAAACTATTTGAGGCTCACAGGTTTGCACATATATTGTTAACTAGGATTTGTGTTCTTGCTACTTTCATGTGATTAACAGTGAAACTCTTGTGAACACAGAGACTGGGGTTGGCGCTTCACAAGATTACATCCACAGTACACTTCATGGGATAATGTGAAAGATCCAGAGCGACCTATCACCATTGGATACATCTCACCAGATTTCTTCACTCATTCAGTATCTTATTTCATTGAAGCGCCTCTCACTCATCATGATTATACAAAGTACAAAGTGGTGGTTTATTCAGCAGTAGTTAAGGTATGATTTTTCCTTAAATAGCTTCTCCTTATTTAAATACATTTTCTGCCAAAGCAATTCATTTCCTTGGTTCTCATGGCATTTTCCCCCTTTGAATAACCCTTGTTTCTCATGGCTTTACAGGCAGATGCGAAGACATACAGGTTTAGGGATAAAGTGTTGAAGAAAGGTGGAGTTTGGAAGGATATATATGGGATAGATGAGAAAAAGATTGCAAGTATCGTTCGAGAAGACAAAATCGACATTTTGGTAGAACTCACTGGTCATACGGCAAACAACAAGTTGGGAACAATGGCCTGCAGACCAGCACCTGTTCAGGTGAGATGATAGATAGAACTATCTCATGGTGTTTTGGATTTTTCTTTTCACGTTCTATTTCGAGTTACTAAATTTGGTTGTAATATCAGGTTACCTGGATCGGCTATCCAAATACTACGGGTTTGCCTACCGTTGATTACAGAATTACGGATTCGTTGGCTGATCCACCAGACACCAAACAAAAGTACGTACTGGTTCATAACAGGATGTTTTTTTTTGGGTTTGGGAGTGATCCAAATAGAGTACTTAGTAAAGAAATTTGTGATTGCAGACAAGTTGAGGAACTGGTTAGGCTTCCGGAGTGTTTTCTTTGTTATACACCTTCCCCAGAGGCTGGTCCTGTTTGTCCAACACCAGCGCTTTCCAATGGCTTTGTGACATTTGGTAGTTTCAACAATCTTGCAAAGGTTAGATAGATATACTTCTTTTTGGATCACACACACCAGCCTTCCATAGTATCTCTTTTAATGTTTTAAAAGGGTTTATATCTCTGTATTTCTGCAATCACAGATCACTCCTAAGGTGCTGCAAGTGTGGGCTAGGATACTGTGTGCAGTTCCCAATTCCCGTCTAGTGGTAAAATGCAAACCTTTCTGCTGCGATAACATTAGGCAGAGGTTTCTCACGACGCTGGAGCAGCTTGGGTTAGAATCAAAGCGTGTTGATCTCTTGCCATTGATTCTTTTCAACCATGACCATATGCAAGCTTATTCATTAATGGATATCAGGTATGATTAGACACATTGTGCTCTGAAATACTCTGAGGCTAAATAGATTCACATGTTCAATTTACATTTCATGCAGTTTGGATACATTCCCTTATGCTGGAACTACCACTACCTGTGAATCACTCTACATGGGAGTTCCATGTGTTACAATGGCTGGTTCAGTACATGCTCATAATGTTGGTGTCAGTCTTCTCAGTAAAGTTGGTAAGGTCTCAGTAAATGTTGGTTTCTTGCCCAAATTGATTATTACTCGGATATCTTTTAGCTTATGCAACCATTTCTTGATTCAGGATTAGGACACCTGGTTGCCAAAAACGAGGATGAGTATGTTCAGTTTTCTGTTGATCTAGCATCTGATGTCACAGCTCTTTCTAAATTGAGAATGAGTCTTCGGGATCTAATGGCTGGATCTCCTGTATGTAATGGCCCTTCCTTTGCTGTTGCTCTTGAATCCGCATACCGGAATATGTGGAGAAAGTACTGCAAAGGTGAAGTGCCATCCTTAAGGCGAATGGAAATGCTGCAAAAAGAGGTCCAAGAAGATCCCTTAATCTCAAAAGACTTGGGATCAGCAAGACTCAACGTTACTGGAGAAGCCACTCCTTCTCTCAAGGCCAATGGTTCTGCTCCTGTACCTTCCTCTTTACCAACCCAATCCTCGCAGCTCTCAAAGAGAATGGACTCTAATAGTTAAAGAAAAAAACAGGAAAACCAAACTGCTGCGAAATGTGGGAATGTTAAGAAAGGTCAATCAGTCCATGAGCTCTTCCTGCTTTTTACTCCCAAAGACTAGGAACTAGACTTTAGATTACTGCCTGTGTAGTAAAAAGAATAGTAAAACCATCGTCTTCTTCTTGTTCTGTCGCTTTACACTCTTTAGTTTAGCTTTATATGATTCTTGGGAAGCCATTAGGTGGAAGTGGGTTTGGAGTTTTTCTTCTCATTTTGAGAGATCATGTTGTGTAACAATTAGGGTTTAAGGCTTTTTAGGCTGCTTGTTTTTCATGTGTTGGATAATGAATCATATGATAGTACATATTGTTATAGCCAAAGCTTTTCAGTGCTTTTAACTATTTCATTTTGTAGTTTAGTAATTTGAAAAATCCTGCTTAAATTTGATTCCATGAAACCCAGATCAAAGTTGAAGTTGTCATATTCCCTTTTGGTTGGGGTAAGGAAATAAAATGAAGACAACAGGTTTTTGACTTTTATTATTGTAAACTTCTGTTGCCAACTCCATATGATATCTCTTTAATTAATTAGTGTGGAGAGAGTAAAAAGCAAGCAACTACTCTTCGTTTCCCACTTCTTCTGCTCCATTGATTCCACCAAAACCCTATAAAAAAACACAATCCCCACCCCTTAACTCTCATCATTCAACACCAAAGCATCAAAGCAACACAAAAGATTCAAGTCTCAAGAAACAAAATTAAGAGATATGAAGAACGAGTCCACCACCATTGATGTCCCTGCAGAATCCAGCTCAGCAATGAAAGGCAAAGCTCCTTTAATCGGTGTGGCTAAAGTCCACACTACTACTGGCTCAGGTGGATACAAGAGAGGTCTCTCCATCTTCGACTTCCTTCTCCGTTTAGCTGCCATTGTTGCAGCTTTAGCCGCTGCTGCAACAATGGGAACAAGCGACGAGACTCTTCCCTTCTTTACACAGTTCTTACAGTTCGAAGCTAGCTACGACGATCTACCAACTTTCCAGTACGACTTATAGATGTTTGATCAATCAAGACAGATTCTTATGCTTTTCTTGTGTAGCAAGTGACCTAACTAGGTCATATTTTTTTCAGGTTCTTTGTGATAGCCATGGCCATAGTTGGAGGATATCTCGTCCTGTCTCTTCCTTTCTCCGTCATCACCATTGTTCGCCCTCTCGCCACCGCACCAAGACTCCTCTTGCTCGTTCTTGACACTGTATACATACTTAAAACTCTTCAAATTATATTAGACCATCTAGATAGAGTGATTTTAAATTAATTTAAAAAACAATATGATTTTAGACAATTTTATATAGTGGCAGCTATATCTTTGAGTTCTATTTTTTAGTATTTAAGTAAACTAATAAGAACTGTGTTGGTGACAGGCGGTTCTGGCGTTGAACACGGCGGCTGCTTCATCGGCAGCAGCGATATCGTATCTAGCACACAGTGGAAACCAAAACACGAACTGGCTTCCCATTTGCCAACAGTTTGGAGAGTTCTGTCAAAAATCCAGCGGAGCTGTTGTCTCCGCCTTTGTATCAGTCGTCTTCTTCACCATCCTCGTCGTCCTCTCCGGTGTCGCTCTCAAAAGGCCTTAATCATACCCTTACCTATATGCATGTGTTAATCATTACTATTGTAAAAATTAATATCATTTTGTGTAATTACTCGCTCCCTGCGGTGTGTTGTATTAATCTTTTTTTAAAGGAAAGTGAAAGTGTGATTGTTTGTGAAACAACGAAATGATTTTTCTCAAACTTACTCTTCTTTAATCGTATTAATTATATATAAGTTGTCTCCTACGTTTGTTTGCCTGTCGTCGTCGCCTATGTATTTTTTTAAATTTACCGAAAGGCTGGGGGACGATAGTGTTACGGTATTAGCAGTGAAATACCTTACGTGGCGTTATATTATTGGACCTTCACGAAGCTCTCGTTTCCTCTCCTTTTTGGTCTGAGGATAAACGAGCGTTCCTGATGCCACGTCACCTTTTATTTTCTTCCTGTTCTTCGTCTTCTTCACTAATGATTCATTTTCTCGTCAATCTTCTCCACTTTCTCACCAAACCAAAATCGTGAAAATTACTTTCCCGCTTCATGTAAATGGCAGTTAGACTACAGCGACCTGGTCTTCTATCGTCAAGGTAAAGCAAACTCACTACAGTTTCGTTTCACCGTAGATTAGTTCCTTTCAATTTCTGATCCTTTCGAGAATTTAGTGGATATAATTTGTTCTCATCGACCATCTTCAATCTGGGATTGTTACTGAAGATGATTATGCAGGACTTTAACGATTAGCTTAATTTATCTATATGCTATATCGCCGAATTGTTTCAGGATTTTAAGTTGACTGTGATATGTTTCGATTCAATTGTCCTTGAAAATATATTATTAGTTCAGTTCTTGTTTCCATTAGAGCTGGGGATGCTAATTTTAAGCACAAGCCATTAAAAGTATTTACGAGCTCTTCTTTTGATTTTAGTGGCTGCTTAATCATTAATCCCTTCTCTTGTAGCTCTTCAAATCCATGTCTTCCAGAGATGTCCATTGTAACTTTCATATCCTGCAAAAAGGCGGTACACTTGGAAGGCTTATCGAATTGCTGGAGCAATCCTAGGAGTCAATTGTTTATAAGATATGGTTTTTTGGAAAGGAGCAGAAATTGTCTTAATAGGCAACCATTTAACAAGAAGAAATCACAGAGGCTGATCTTGGCATCTGCTGAAGATGGAGTAGCTATTAATGGAAGTTCCCAGCCAAATTCTAGCAGTAATTTTAGGGAGTTGAGGACCAATTTCACCGAATCAATACAAGACGAAAACAACTGTAATGGACTCATCCAGTCTTTGCACGACGCCGCCAGAACTATTGAATTGGCAATTATAGAGAAGATTACTCCATCCAAAATTTCATGGTTTCCTGCGACCTGGCTCAGTGCTGATCGAAATACATGGGTGAAGACTCTTTCATATCAGGTCCGTATGTGCCTTTTAGTTGCTCTGTCTCATTTTACTACTAATTCATGGTGGTGTTTACATTAGTTCGAATCCTATTTTCCCTTGTAAACCTAGTGTTTCTTGTCAATGTTTTGTCTCCAATATTCTCAATTCAACTTACACTACTCATGATTCACAGGCTTCTCTGTACTCCTTACTACAAGCAGTAAATGAGATTTCATCTAGAGGAAATTACAGAGACGAGGATATTAATGTCTTTATACAAAGGAGGTACTGCACGAGTTACATATTGAATACAACTTTTCAATACGCTTTTGCTTCCGAAAAACTTATCTCAGCTACTTCCTTGTCAAAAGATTATATTTCCTTTACTTAAATCTGGTAGATAGTTATCTGAAATAGTTAAGCTATCAATGCAACGGCTAAAATGGCTTTCTGAGTCATACCATCTTTCTAGCTTTTGCAAAGATTGTGTGAGATTTCCAGTGGTGTTACTTTGTGATATATATTTCCCGCATATTCTTCTGATTATTCTTCTTTAATTTATGTTGGAAATCTTTCTGGAACTGGTCGTTGCTATGTAACACTTGACATCTGATTTTTTTTTTGTTTTCCTTGCTTATGCTAAAACTTTTGGCATTATACAGCTTATCACGCCAAGTTTCTCCCCTTGAAAATATGATGCGAGATAATCTATCCTCCAAACATCCTAAAATCTATGAATGGTTTTGGTCCGAGCAAGTTCCTTCTGTAGTGACATCTTTTGTGAATTATATTGAAGGGGACCAACGATTTGTTGCTGCAACTTCTACGTATGTTTTCTCTCTCAATTCTCCTTCTTTTTGGTTTAACACCTCCAAATCTTTAGTAGGTACTGTGAAACACTAG
The DNA here is from genome assembly GCA_963667165.1 of Barbarea vulgaris. Classification (NCBI taxonomy): domain Eukaryota; kingdom Viridiplantae; phylum Streptophyta; class Magnoliopsida; order Brassicales; family Brassicaceae; genus Barbarea; species Barbarea vulgaris. Next base: position 4,019,902 of record OY763893.1, read on the forward strand.
TTTGACTGATGAAGTAACGATGCCTTGTGGTTCATTCCAGCTATGCAAAGGGAAATTCCACAGCTGCAAGTAATGCAATTGAGGTGCCACTTCTCATGCTTGTGCTCAATTGCATTGGAGCAATCACAAAAGTTGGCCCGGCAAAATTTTCCTGCCCACCCTTCTTCTCTACGGTTCCAGATACAACTGGAAGATTGATGGAAAAAGTTGTAGACTTCGTTCCACTCCCTCAAGCATATCATTCAATCAAAAGCATAGGCCTACAAAGAGAATTTCTTACTCATTTTGGTCCTCGCGCAGCAGTATGCAGAGTAAATGGTGACATTGCTTCAGATGAAGTTGTTTTCTGGGTCAATCTTATACAGAAACAACTGCAGCGGGCTATAGATCGAGAGAAAATATGGTCAAAGTTAACAACATCCGAAAGTATAGAGGTAAGGATTAGAAGCGTCCAGAGGACACATCTTAGCAACTTTTAGGCTTCTGTGCAGTGGTTGAATTTTTTTTAATGTTTAAATATAAGGAGCATAATAACTTGTCTAGATTACTGGGTAAGTGCCATTTTGAACATGAGAAAGTGGCACAAACAGTTTATAAATTTAAGGGAAACTTATAAGATCTAGATAAAGTGTCACTTATAGAAACAAAAACTATATTGGGAGATTTTAGTTTACGGAGTTCTTTTTGGTAAAAAGACAGTGATTCCAAGTTTGTCTCAATACTATTATGCTGTAAGATGTATTGCAGTATGCTTGTATATAAATCTTCTGAAGTAATTGGCACCTGTTGGTGCCTTGCAGGTTTTGGAGAGAGATTTAGCCATTTTTGGATTCTTCATTGCTTTAGGCAGGAGCACACAGTCCATTTTAGCTGCAAATGGTTTTGATTTTCTGGAGAATCCTTTGGAAGACCTTGTTAGGTAATTGTCACTGTTTCACCCTATTTTCCTTCCCATAAACTTTTGTAAGTTTGTGTTTGCATATCACACTCTTGACTTAAACTCGTGAACTTCTTTAATTTAGGCATCTTATTGGGGGCAGCCTCCTGTATTATCCTCAACTTTCATCCATCAGTTCATACCAGCTGTATGTAGAGGTAGACATAAATCAAATCCTAGGTGAACAATTCCTAAGACCATTTTGATGTCTTATTATGGAAATTTATTGTGTAGGTTGTTTGCGAAGAACTAGAATGGATTCCTTTCTATCCCAACAATACTGGCACACAGCCTCCAAAACAATCACATGGGCATATGAGCAAACCAGAAGGGCCACCTAATTATGAAGTTATTCCCCAACTGTTGGATGTTTGCTCTTTTTGGCTACAGAGCTTTATTAAATATAGTAAATGGCCAGAGAATCCTTCTAATGTCAAGGCAGCAAGATTCTTATCCAAGGGGTATGTGACATAATGTCTACTCAATAATTGGATGATAAAAAAAATGAATTTGTTAACGTATTGACTATCTTTCGTATTGTTCAGGCACAAAAGTTTGATTAGGTGTAAGGAAGAACTGGGGATACTAAAGTAAGATATTGTAAACCCCCTCTCTCTGATTTATACATTCAAGTCTGCATTTGGAAATTACTTTCCTGCTTGACTGGTATACTGAACTAATGCTTGAAAGTGCATAATAGTAGTACCTGTGAAAAAAATACTTCAAGCAAAATTCAAAGCATGTGTCGTGGATATTTACAATTCTGTCATAGTTACAATAAATTGTGTGGAAAGCATCCTTGATAGTCATCTCCATGTACTTTTGCATTTGTCATATTCATTATTTTGGAGCCTGCCTTTATCAGTTACTATCAATTCAGCAGACAGTTTGCATTTATATAACATGTGATGCAGGATGAAAGTAACAAAAACCAGTGTTTTGACAGGAATGCGTCATCAATTGATAGAGAGTCGAACTCATTTGACAAGGTTGGTCGTCTATACATTGGTTTATTGGGAAGGACCGATGTACTTTGTACACTACTTGGATTAATTCCTGTCAGAGTTTTCATGTTGAATACAATTAATATACTAACAGTACATAGTCCCCAGGCCCTAGAAAGTGTAGATGAAGCCCTCGTGAGACTAGAAAGCCTGCTACAGGAGTTGTATGTATCAAACTCATCGTCTGGAAAGGAACAAATAAAAGCCGCCTGCTCTGACCTAGAGAAAATTCGGAAGCTTAAGAAAGAGGCTGAATTTCTGGAGGCAACTTTCAGAGCGAAAGCAGCTTCCTTGCAACAGGTTTCTATTTTCCATTGTCACTTTTTGTTCTGTTTTGCCAAGATTTGAGTATGATATATCTGAATGCTAGATGGACCAAAGCAAACAATTGTATCCCTTGGCATCAATCTCACTATAGGATGAGAAACATAGAATTGCAAAATGCATATTGTGTTCTTAAATTTGTTCGGAAGACTAAAACCTCATATGGTTTAACTCAGGGAGGTGACAAAAATGATTCTCGGGAATCCTACGTGGTACAAAAACGGTATTTTAAAGGGAAAGACACAAAGAATGCAATTAGTTCAGAAGATCAAGGCAAAAGGTATGCCTCACTTCTACCTTGTTAGTTTGAACTGTATAACCGTGGCTTTTCTTTCGTTTTACTCTGGTCACAGTAACGTATTTGTTGTTTTTCTTTGCATTAGTATGAGTCGTGGGTTCTGGGGATTCTTTGTACGGCCTCCAAGGAGAAAGCCTGATCCTGAGTTTTTGGTAAGCTCCATTTTGTGATCTTATCTCAAGTATTCTGGCAATGGGGGCTGAATATGTAGTAATCTGAAATCTTCGGATGACTCTTCTGTGTACTACTCCATGTTTCTTCAGTCAGTTACATAGTATATACTACTATTTCATTTTCGTTCAATAAGGAGATGATGCATTTAAAGTCCAGCCATATCCTGTCTAGCACGGATAAAAGTTTCATGAGTTTTTTTAGCATACGCAGGGAGATGAATATATTGGTAAATCCAGTGGAAACTTACTTAGCATGGGCTCGGAACCAAATGAGATCGGTCGATTCGAAATTTTAAGGAATGAGCTGATAGAATTGGAACAGCGGGTCAAAAGGAGCACAGATCAGTCAGTAGATGAGGAGGTTAGTAATTGCTGCAAGATTTCTTAACTGTAAATTGCTAGTTTCAATAACGCAATTGTTTCCCCTAAGTTAAATAAAAAGCTTCTAAATAAAAAGGAAAATGAAACGACAGAGTAAAACCCTGAATGATGAATACCTAATCCTATGTTGTGCTCTCAGCTCTCTTATTGTCATCATTAACCTTCTCAATATGGTAGAAGATGACCAATCAACTCCTTTTTTGTATTCCAAAAGGTTGGGTCTTGCGTTTATTGTGTCACCAGTGCAAGCTTCCAAGTGTTTGTTCATATTTTATAGGAAAGAATCTCTGAGGATCCTCCTCAGACAAACAGTAGAACGAAAAGTGTTCAGTTGGTTCAGACTTCAACAAAGGAAAACATAATCGGGAAAACGCTTCACAAGCTAAGAGAAGCCACCACGGTATCAATATCTCCTCTCAAGACTAAAGCTATATGCCATGTTTTTGTGCCATTGGGTCATTTTCTTTTTCTTTGTCACCTTTTTTAAAAAATTTCTATTTACAGGTCGTGTTGCAAGGTACTCAGCTTCTTGCAATTGACTCAGCAGCTGCTATGGAGCTACTTCGGAGGTCTTTGACTGGTGACGAATTAACAAAAAAAGAAAAGAAAGCTCTGCGCAGAACCATGACTGACTTGGCATCAGTTATTCCCATCGGGATTCTAATGCTTCTTCCTGTAAGTAAAAAATAACCTTACAGAGAAGTTTATGTTCACTCTTTTGTTATTCTGATCATGTTATACACTTAGTCTGAATTACTCCAAGCTACATCTATAATTAGTTGCTTAGTACAAACCAGTGGCGCTAACCTCTGCACTGTTAACATTTCTCATTCACAGCTGCATATTCTAAGTCTATGGGACTAATGTAATGAGTAAGCTATTCTGAACAGGTTACAGCGGTTGGTCACGCAGCCATGCTGGCTGGAATTCAGAGATATGTGCCAGGCCTGGTAAGCACGCCTTCTCTGTATATAGATCCATCAGAATTCAAAAACCTTATCTCAGAATCAGTCTTGATAATATCCTTCATTCAGATTCCTTCCACATACGGGTCTGAAAGGTTGAACCTCTTGAGACAGCTTGAGAAAGTCAAGGAACTGCAAACAAATGAAACTGAGACCGAAGAAGGCATTGAGGAAATAGCATTATGACTATAGAAGGAAGCGATATATACTTGTACCTCTTTTCATTTTGTTCGGTAATTCATTGCCAATAGCTGTGCATAGAGAATCTCATTCCATGTGTCAGGTACACCGGGTAAACACCAGTGACTGCAGTCTTGAGGAGCATCTTCAGGAGTTCCAGGTTCTCGAAACCGCGAAGGATGAGCATCTTTCCGAAACTCGGTCAGATATGTAATGTTCAGAAACTTAACCGTACTATGTTCATATCTCATTTCTTGGATTACTTGAGAGATATAATTGTTGTGGATAGGGTCAAGTTCCATTTTCTTCATATTAGTCTCTGGTTCTGTCTCTGCATCACACAAACCACCCAAGTTCCATGTCCCATTCCTGCAACACCCAAAAAGTTCAAACCTGGTCAAATTTCTAGAGACTTGCGTCTGATATTTTCCTCTTTAAATGTTCTGAAACAGACCTGTAGTGTACAGGAGAAAAGCTTCTGAAGAAGACATAACTACTCTCAGAATCTAGTTTCTCTAAAACCCATGACTTCCATGTCTTTAAAGACTTCCCAAATCCCTCCATTACTCCCATTGTCTTGTTCAATTTACCTCCTTCCTGAAAATAGCAACCCCTGCCACAACAAGAAAAACCCAATAAGACACTCATCAACCACATTTGTTGCCTTGTTTCAAGAATTTTGAATTGAACAGAACTATTTTACGCGTTAAAGGTTTTGTCTTCGTTCCACCAATGTCCTGTATTGAAGACCAGAACATCAGACCCGACCCATCTTTTTGACTGCCAGTTAAACTCATCGACTCTAACCGTCATTTTGACATCTACCGGTGAGTTCTCAGGTGGTCGACCAACCACAACCAGAAATGGGGTTCTATGATATTCGACTGTTAGGTTTTGTTCCGGAAATCGCATTGAAAGGAAACCCTTATGCTTGCTTATAGGGTTCCCATTGACTTCATATATCTCAGATTTATTAGACACTGCTTGTGAAAGCATACACAGAAGAGATTCCCATTGGTTTCTTCCGATTGAATCTCCGACGAACACTATCCTCCCGTTCCGACTCCTCTCCAGAAAATCACTTGCGTTAAATCTATATTCGTTTCACACCATGAAAACAAGATCACTATGTCTGACAAATAAAGTAAAATTTTAAATTTCTATTGGCGCAAGATTCTTAACTAAAGGTCTAAAGTTTCAACCTTTAAGCTACAGAAGCAATTCAAAACAAAAGTGGGCAAAACTTTAAATTCTTTTTTTTTTTTTTTTATCAAACATGGTCTTTTGAAGCACTGATAGTATTAACTCTAAACTCTAATGGATCATTGAATTGCTTGTAAGTTATAACCCTAGATGTTTGTTTTAGTCGGAACCAATACCTTAAGGTCCAAGTAAAAATTACATAAGAATTAGTTACGTACCGTGGAAGATCGCAGGCATGTGGTTGCCATCGCCATTTTCGAAAACCAGAATCTTTTCTTCCATTGTTCAGACAACGAAAACCAGGATCCAGAAACCGACACTCTTCTCCATAAGAGGTTTCGTCTACATCACGGCGTCGACGGACCCATGTTCCGTATGAATAGTCGCATACGTCGTTGTTTCCTCGTTCATTCGTTAGGGTTCGTGATAAAGATAAGAATCCAAAACAGAGATGAGGCTCAAACCCGGCAAGATCGACGACGATGACAGAGAATATTAAGAAGCTGATGAGAAGAGAGATCCCGACAAATATATGTTTCTTGATCTTCAAGGCTAAGAAGAAAGGAGAAGATGATAGAGAGAAAAGGTGCTTCTGAGAATTCGATTCTTGATGATGATCCATGTTGCATAAGATGCGATGTCTGTCTCTCTTTCTATAGAAGAGATGTGAAAATGTGAATATGGGATCTTCTTTTGCCAGAGAAAAGTATTAATAAATATGTTTCGATAGGGCAATAATTAATTATTAATAGATCCATCATCAATTCATCCATGTGACAGACAAAAATATTAATAGATCATCCCACATAATAAAAGAAGTGGCCTCCTTAGATCGAGAGACGACTGTAGTAATATCCCAAGATGTTATTATAAAAATAAACCTAAATAAATAAAGCTATCTCTATACATCAGTTTGATGATTTTTGACTAATAATCAGCACGAGCAGAAAACTGATATATATGATCTAGGATGCATGAAAGATCATTTTTTGGATTTTTTTTTTTTTTTTATGTTTAGCGCTTACTATTTTAAAAGATACTAGCTCGTTGTGTACTGTAATTTACCGCCTTCGCAATAAGTTTGCAATTATTTTAGCAATAAAAATAAAGCTAGTGTAAAACAAGCAATAAATAATTAAAAAAAAAACAAAAAAAAAAAAACAAACAATAAATAATGCTCAAGCTAATGAATTTCATCTAATAATCAACGCGGGTAGGTCGTAGGGGTAACTTTACAGTTTTTTATTTCCTAATAATAAAATATGAAAGAAATAAGAGAAATTCCCTCAAATAGCACCAAAACAAGTTTTTGTTCCAAAAATAGCTCACATTTTTATTTAGTACAAAAATAGCATTTTATGAAGTTCATAATTTAATTTTTTTAGTTTGGGTTGACTATATTAGAATTTAGGGTATAGTTTTTAGGGGGTAGGGGATACAATTTAGGGTTTAGGGCTTAGGGTTTAGGGTTTTCTAAACCCTAAACCCTAAATCCTAAACCTTAAAAATATGAGGTTAGGATTACCCTTTAATAAAAATGCTAATTATGTCTTAAATAAAAATTTGAGCTAAAAATGTCACAAAAACTTCATTTTGTGCTATTTTTGAGAATTGCCCAAGAAATAATCATTATATGATGAAAAGTTCTTTTTTTTTTCTTTTTTGTAACCTGTAGTGGAAGGAGATATAACAATGAGAGGAGATTTGAATTGAATTTGTCGTCTAAACATGTTATAAGGAATAATCCACTTGTAAAGAATTGGACCGAACTTTTCTGGTATGGTCGACTATTCATACCTCACAAGTTGCACATGCTGATTTGCTTTACAATTGCAATATATATATATATATATATATATATATATATATAATGGTGAATCCTCATATTTCAAGTATTAATGGAAATGACGAAACAAACAGTAAATAAAGTGCCATATCAAAAAAAAAAAAAGAATCGTTCATACAAGTCAATTCTGTGAAGACCCTTCACAAGATCTGCAAGGGCTTTAACTTATTTTTTGAGTCCGTGAACTTAGCTAGATAACTGCTATATTAATTGTATAATTTCCTTTTTTTACGAAGTTCTTTGTGCAATTAGATGTCTCTCTCCTAAAAGTCAAAAGTGTACAAATAAACAATTGTTGGAGCATTAATCCAAATCCCACACATCCGAAGAAAAGAGAAAAACCCTTGGGCCACTTATCCAAAACCTTCATGGGCTTGTAGAGCCCAATATAATACCATATAATGTAATTCCAATCTTCTCTTTTCTACAAAGAGATGTTTCAAATGACAAAGATCATTGCTACACTTTGCCTATTTCAATTAACTAAAACTCTTAATTTGGGTCCAAAACGGAAACTGACATGGCTCTGAATATTAAAGCCCAAATATATATATGATTTGGTGATAGATGAAGAGAGAGAGAGAGAGAAACACACTTCTTTGAGCTACTGGGATGATGTGTTGAAGAGAGGATTAAAGAAACCAAAGAGAGGAGAGGAGAAACAAGAATTAGATTTGAGGCCTAACTCCATTTTGTCAAAGCATGTAAAAAATGATTCAGATTCTTTTTACACTTTATTTGCAGTACAAAATTACAAAATCAAAAGAAGAGTAGTAACATAGAATAAAAATGGTCCCTGGCTTTGGACCAGAGAGAAAAGGCGATGCAACACAACCTCTATTTTACACACATGCTATGCTCTCTTCTTTACTCATTTTTTAGGCCCACAACTTTTTCTTCTTTCTAATCTCCTCCCATGAATCTCAACAGTTCCCAATTCATCTTTATTATACATATGAATATAGAGATGATACATGCATATATATAACATATACATGCTACATGTGTGTAAGGCTCACCAATAGGGGGTACCTGCCTCAAACGACTTTTGTGTTAGAGAAACCTTTCATTGAATTTATTTCAGGCTTCAGACATTAAAAATAACCAACCTAATAATTTACATATTTTTGTCCTGCCGCAAATGTAAAATTTTTTTCTCCTTTTTTCATTTTTGTTATCAAATTAGTTAAAATAGCTAGTTAAATACATAACGAAGTTACTGATATTAATTCTCCTCTTCTTTTTTCTTTTTTTTTCTTCTTCTGATGTTTCTCTATGACAATTGGGCCAAGTATGGGCCCATAATCTAACGTCAAAATCTAAAAAGATGTCACTTCCTTTTTGGATATCATCAACCTCGTCCATCTCCTACCTGCTCCATTGCTTCCCCAGCAAATGATATATTCTGTTCCACAAACCAACACGCAATTTCAATAATATATCATCATTATTGTTACCAATAACTCTGAACAATATTTTAAGATAATAGTGTAAGGATAAAATATTAAAGATACTGTTTTTTTTTTTTCATATACTTTTATTAACTATTTAAATAAATAATTCTATAAACTTTACATTATTTCTCAACATTATCAAACTCAGTAGTCAATTCAAAATATGTGTCATTCATTAGTTTGCAATGTTTTAGTCAGTTTTGCTTTCCAGCAAATTAGTCAAGTCCTTGGCTTTCACAAAAAAACTTGACGGTGCCAAACAAAAAGATAAGAATAGTAAAATGAAGACTTTCCTACCAAAAAAGTAGATACTTAAGGCATTAACTAATAAGAAAATATGGGTATAAAATAAAACAAGAGAAACCAAAGTAATCAACAAAAACAAATTGGCCATGTGCTTTTACAGTCAAGTGTAGTATTATTCTCCCTGATTCCTCCTTTATATTAATTAATAAACAAAATCTCTTTTAGGTCTATTTTTAAATACTAATTTCACCTGTCTCGTCTCGAGAAACAGCCACGACGTCTGTTTAATACTTATCAAATTTATATCATATTTAATTGGATAGTAGCATATACGATAACGTAAGCAATTTTGAATCTGACAAAAATGTAAATTTATTTACCATGGGATGAGGAGTCGAGTAATAGTAAATGTGTTGGCCATTGTAGACGTCAGGACACGGTGGAGGCTCGACGTCTTCACTGTGACATTCTAGGTTAACTCCAAATAGCCGCACCGTCCTCGAGCTCCCTGCAACCACCGTTGGTGTCGACTGAGCCTCAGCGACGGCGGCGCCTACAATTTTCCACCGTCAAGACACGTGCGCGTCTTTTAGTTAATTATTATTCAAATAGTTAAAAGGAAGAAATAAAGAGCACGTTAGTCTAAGTGGATTGGACGTTCTCCTCACGCGCGTTGTAACGGATTAGTTACAACTTGGAGAAGATTATTGAAATTGTCGGGTCAAGAATCAAAAAGACATAACGAAGAAAAAACAAGAGATATATAACAAAATGTTATCTCAGGTTGTTATTTTTGTATACACACACGCAACTAATATAATTGTCATTTATTTTTAGATTTTAAAAAAAAAGAGGCTCGTTTGCATTCTAATCCCCAACATCTTTAAGAGAAAAATTCCACCAGCTAAAATATGCATTTAAATCTATAATACCATGCATAAAATAACAATCTAGGTGAGACAAAAAAAAAAAAAAAAAAAGTCATCTAAGAGCTATCGCAGAAAATAAAAATCTAGGACATTTATTAAAAATATCACGTAAATATGCATTTAATTTTTTTCCAAAACATCTCTTTTATGAAAGAAAAAACGAATATAAATCTGACAATATGTCATGTAGATAAGAAAGGGAGAAAATAACAAAACAAAATAGGAAATAAAGAGTTTGAATTACCATAGTGTGAATACTCTTGGTGAATATTAGGGTAAGTAGTTGACGCGTGTACTTGACGATAAGGTGTGGTCAAGCCGCTCCAATACGCCGTCGTATTAACAAAAGCTTCTTGAGACACGACGGAGACGGCGGGGGACGAAGAAGCTTCGCCACGTCTCCGCCAGCCAATGAAGAGTCTATGAAGATCAAAACGATGTCGTTGAAAGAAAACAACGTCGCCTGCGTCAAGGTGCTTGTCTTTGACGTACCTGCTCCATCCTTTGGTCAACACGTAGCTTTGACTACTGTTCCAATAAGAGTATCTGAATTTCCAACACTTGCCTGACTCATCCTCGAAGCTAAGAAGCATCCCTTTCTCCGTCGTCGTTGCTGCCACGTCATCCCCGCCGCCATTATTATTGAGAGGGAAGTATTTCTCGGCGTGTTGTTTCGGTATGACTAAGCGGTTTAGCTTTCCGACGTCGCTTGGTGTGAGTGATTTCTCGAACAAAGACTCTCTTTGTGCAGCGGCGACGTCGTTTTGATGGTGTTGCTGCAACGAGAGAGTGTTGTGGTTGATGTCTCTTGAGTAATGGTTGACTGACATTTTTCTTTTGTGTTTCTTGGAGTGTGAGAGAGAGAGGGAGGAAGAGAGGATTTGCAGAGGTTTGGTGGTGAAAGAGAGATGGGGTAATGGTACTAATATAGTATTATACGAAGGTGAGAGAGAAATGAAAGTGAAAAAATATTTGAAAATGGTTAAAAATGATGTGAAAACTGTGGGAACTATTTGATGAGGAAAGGAGGACACGATACCGATAGTACTTTTAAGGTTTTGCGTGATGATATTTCCTTTCAATCATTATTTTATTTTTCTCTTTTTTTTTTTTTGCTCTTTTTGTTGCAGTCAATAATCGATATCTATAATTAAGGGACATTTTAAATATAGTATATTGATTGTTTTATTGTCTGTTAAAATCTTTTCTTAGTCGGCATTGGATCCCACGAGTGTTTCTATGGTTATGAGCCACACAATGACACAAAGCCCCCGCGCTAAGTAACCCTTTTAGAGTTTGTAAAAGGTTTTGTTTCATGTAAAAGAAAATGTAATTATTGGAACTAAAGAAAAATACATACGATAAGAAGAACACAAAAGCTATGACGTATTCAATGTTACTAGTTCAACATGTAAAAAGATGTTAAATCATTAAAACCGAAAAAAAAAAAAAAAAAAAAAAGATGTTAAATCAGCATTTCCGGAGCAGAATTCGAATTTATTTTCTAAAACAGTTATCAATATATGGGTCGACTAGAAAGAAATCCAAATGTTTTAGTTATTAAACAAGGACTGTCAAAGCAGATAAACCTTACTTATCAAGCTAAGCAGACATAAATATGTGGGTTGCGTGAGTCAAACAATCCTTTGTCATGTGGATTACAATTCTATTGATCGAGAATGATCCTCATTGGTTTCGAAGCTAAGGGATTAAATTCTCATAAATGGTTGTCATGTATCCTCGTGACTCGTGAGTGAGAGGATATTTGCTCATTTACTTCTTGTATGCTTTTTCAGCTCGTTGAGTATTCTCCTAAAGCTGTTAATCTCACGGCAAAACAGTTTTTCACTACCATGGATCACTAAGAGCAGGTGCAGTGAGAGTCTCTCTTATAGTCTCTCACCCACAAAAAATTATAAAAAATTAAAAAAGTATATAAGAGAATAAAGTGAGTCTCTCATTTGAGAGACTCTCAGAACTTGATGAGAGACTCATTTGACACATGTTCTCATATAACTGGTTTTAAATTTTATTTATAATTTAAATTTTAAATAAAAAAATAAATTATCTAAAAACTATTAAAATGACATAGTTGAGAGACTATGGGAGGTTCTCTCCACTGCACATGCTCTAAGGATTTTTTTTTTTTTTTTAATTCCTTCCAGCATTTACTAGGTTGATGTAATTAATTTATGTGTCAGTTTCATTTGTTTTTAAAATTATTAACAAATGATTATTATTTTAAAAATCGCAAATACGAAATCTGAAATTTTAGAAAATTTTCACAAGTAAGATATATACATTTATCCAATATCAAGTCATGATGTATTCACTTCTGTAATTATGTGTTTACAAATTTACGAATACAAGTAGCTTACAACTATAGAAACTGTTTTATACATATAGTATAAGATGTCTTTTTCTTTGTCAAATTGTCTTTTGTCAGCATGAGAATATAAGAGGTTAAGATTTCACATATATATAAAAATTAGAAGAAATTTTTTTTAAGTAATATATAAGTTACGTAAACAAGTTCACTTATTATCAATTGATTTTTATGTTGAAGCTTTGAAGCCTATAACGTCAACCAAAGATAATGAAAAAAAACAAAGAACATAAATAATTAAGAAAAATATAACAGATTTTGACAGACAGTGTATGTCACGGCTGTCTACTAACGTAAAACATAAATCTTTTGAAAAATAAATTAAGTTAAAATCGGGTTACAAAAGTCTAAATATCCACTTTCCTAAATAATTTTTTCTTTCTTATTAAACAGTATAAAATAGTTCGATTAGACAAGGAGTGAAAACGAGAACAAAGCCAGAAGGCAATGTAGAAAGAAATAGGGGGAGAGAAATGTGTAACGATAGGATGATAATGGAAGGATTAGGATCGAACGGCTGAGAAGTGAGGTGGTTCTAATAACGAAAAAGTAAGAAGGTACAGAGGATACTTACCTCAGACGCAAGTGAGAAGCTCAAGTTGTGGAGCATGTGCTTTGCCTTTCCGACACACCATCGCATGCATCTTCACTTCTACTTCATACCAGCCCTTATGTTCCTCTTTCTCTCTTTTTCTTTTTCTAATCATTTTATAATCGAGAGGGATAAAGACTTTAATCTTATTTGTGAAATCCACTTCACTTTTTGGTCATCTTTTCTCTTTATTCTTGTTTTCCTTTTACAATTTTTTTTTTTTTTTTGCTTAATTAAAAGTTTATGGATCGTATACTTTGATACTATTTAGTACTCAACATGCATTGGTATATGACCAAACATATAATTCACCTAGATGAGAAATTGATAACAGTGTGAAACATTTGATCATATCTGATATATATATATATAGTATAAGGATGGAGTAAGTGAAAGTAAAACACAAATATAGTGATGTAGTAGAATTATCAAACATATGACAAAAAATCAAACCATTGATTAAAGAAATTCTTGTACTGTTACTGTTTTTACACTTTGAACTCCATATATATATCAAAAACGTTAGAAATGTAAAGATTTCTAGATAATACTAGCTTTACTCTTTTCTTTTTTTTTTGTTTGCTCGCTCTTTTTAGGTGGAGGGGGCTTATTACTGTTTATTCATTGAATAAATTAAAATTGAAAGAAAAAATGTTTCACATTGATACTGGTCGATGTAAACAATTTTACCAGTAACAGATCTAGAAATTTTTTAGATCGAAAGTAATAAAAGCAATTAATAACTAAATTATTAAATTAATGGTATATTTAGCTTTTTGGTCTTACCTAGATGCTTGAGTAGATGTTGCTTTCTTGTTCGACGGGGTAAATTTCCCAGTTATTCTTTTCCAAAAGAAAAAAATCCATGTTATCACCATCTTAAGTCGTGACTCGTGAGTTTAATAAATAGTTTTGTGAAATATGTATATATATATAACTTACCATGTCTACCACAAAAAATCAATGGGACGTGCAGTTGGTTACGTGCGTGGTCCTCTTCTATTTTATTTGATGAATTTTTCCAAGTGTCGTTTTATTTAACGACTTATCATTTGTAAATTATAGGATCATGAAATATCTGTCACGTGTTTTCAGGACAATATCATTGGTGCTTGCACGTTTCTATTTGTTCTTATTTTCCTCACAAAAATAATACTATTGATATTTGTTTTTCAACAATTACTTCCTCTACCAAAAAATAAGATCCTCTCAAAATAACTAGTTAAGGGCAAGTTTGTTATAGTTTCTAAATTTTCAGTTTTTTAGAAGTTTCAGTTTTGAGCTGTTGTGGTCAAGTATTGGGGAGACTTACTAATATCAATAACAACTAAATGAAACAATAGGCCTGACTAGATAATTATAAGAAGAGCTAAAAATTTGGGTTCTTTGACTTGGGTGTTCCAATATAATTGAAAGAAGAAAAAACAAAGATGTAATATTAGTTTTTTGCACTTCGTATTGCACTCCTCTTCTCATACTTAACCTCTATTGTTTAATTATATACGATCCACATGGATATAATTAGTCTCTTTCATGAAATGTATATATATATATAGACGCATGACAGGAATGAAAGATACATTTACTATCGTCATATCGAGTTATCGACAGTCGACACAGATATGTATATGTAATTAGAGTTAATTGTGAAAGTAGATATATATATATATATATAAGTAGAGTCATAGAAATGGATTACAATTCACCCAAGTTAGTCCGGTATGTATGAGCTATTTATTGGTTAGAAAAAAAAAATTTATAACTCGTATATTAACTTGGGTGAATATACGAGTTACAAACCTCATTGTTTTGTTAGGAGTGGGCATTCGGTTAAACGGTTCGGGTTCGGTTCGGGAAATTCGGGATTCGGGAAATTCGGTTATATAACATCAACTCCAAATAAGAACCAAACTTAATTCGGTTCGGTTCGGTTCGGAAAATTCGGGATTCGGAAAATTTAGTTATACAAATATTAGGTCCGAATAAAAACCAAATTTAATTTAGTTCGGTTCGGGATTCGGTAAATTCGACTTATTGTGGTTAAAGTTTTATTAATGTTTGTTTAATTTAAACATGAATTGTTATAATTTATTTTATTTAACCTGATTAAAAATCAAATACCATAGAGTATAAAAGATCATCAAAACATCATTATGAATTTTAAAATGAAACAAATCTTATACTCTCTAGAAAAGAATTCCACACTAAAAATTTGAAGGATAAGCAATATTTAAAACCAAAGAAAACTCTTAAAGATTAAAGAATAAATCTCCTTTTTTTTTTTTGCATTACCAAATGGTTCACATTGATTGTTTTCCTCCATAAAAACTATTTTTGATTAGAATCCATCTAAAATTTTATATTATATATTACATAATAAATCAATACTAAAAACTATAAATCATATTTAGAATTTAATTTTGGTTAACCAATTAACCAATTGGGTTTCGGTAAAAATACCGAACCAAACCAAATACCAAATAAATTTATAAATATATCCAATTAGATTATTTAATTAATCTGGTTCGGTACGGTTTAATACCATTTGGTACGGTTCTGTAAATTACCGTTCGGTTCTGTCCGAATGTCTACCCCTAGTTTTGTATATATAAATATAAATACTCCATATTATTGATTATTGATTGATTGTCATCCTACCTACAATTCAGCTCAAAGGTTATTTAATTTCTCCGCCATATTAATTTGAGTTAATAATGGTATTTTCCTTCTCCAGACTTGTAATTGTTGTAACACCGTTAACGGAATTTATTTAATAGCTAAGATATGTCATTATCGGAAATTAGTTATGCACAATTAAAAAAGGACCGAAGGACAAAATGACTTTATTTTTTCAGGTCGATTTAGAGGCACCTTTTTGCATGTATGTCTGCAACTCGACCTCATTCATATCAATTAAACAATAAGTTACTTTTTATAATCTTTTCAAAATAAATATTTAATTAAGTCAAACTAGTTTGATTGTTTATTATACCTAATAAATTAGCACATGCTGGGTGGGGGGCATATCCCTTGCCCTGAATAATTATAGAGGTTGTTGGTGGCTTGCTACCCTCTCGTCTTTTAGGCTGTTAGCTTTTTTTTTTTATATAATTATAAATTATACGAAAAAACAGGTCTGTCACGATAATTTTTGTTCAAAATTACGGGTCACAAAAATATATAAATATTATTAAAACTATTTTATAGTAAATTACTATGAACGAGCAGCACTATATGTGGATAAACCGATATAAGATAAGTGTTGTTTTTATCGTTTATAGTTTCAATACTCTGAGTTGAGTAATTTAGTGATATTATCCTGTTTATGTTTTTTTAAAAAATTCCAACAATTAATAGGTTTTTAAATTTTTTATACGAATTAATAATTGAGAACCATGATGCTTAAAATATCAAATGTACTGGATAATCACTGATCCAGTGACCTCTTAATATATATATATTAAGATAAGAGTTTTTATTAGTTGGATTCGATTCACTAGCTTCACAATCCTAGCTTATCAATAATACAAAATCATGTATTCCATGCACCTAACTAATGTGAATGGTGTTTGATAATTGACCTGTCAATTCTATCATCTTTATTTTACCTACATCATAGTCCATAGAGCAAAAATCATTTATGTTATTACTTATTTAGTGAAATCGATCACTAAGCGAGCCCACTTACTTCCTCAAGTTTTCAACAAATGTTTCACCATTATTTTTAGAAGATTTCACTTGGCCGCTTGTAAACCATCTTACATAATACATACATAGTTTATCAATCATTTGCAAGTTGCAACGATAAATATAAATATTTAATCTATCAGAAGAACTATATAAATACTTAATACCACTCAGAAACATTTTTAATTTGTACAGTACAATCATATATTATTAAATTATATTATCATGGGTACACATATAGTATGATATACGTTACACGACATGGACACACATATATATATATATATAGGATTGTACAACATGTTGTATATAATGATCTCTTGAGCACAAAGGAAAGGCACGAGAGGAATCTGCCATGTAATTCGTGAAAATGATAAATTCTGCAAGTTTCTTCTATAATCTATATAAATGTTCATAATACGACAAAACTATTTTGTTATTTTTGGAAAGTGGTGCGAGAAGCTTCATGAAACTCAGGGTAAGTTGCCACTTTTGCTTTTTATTATTTCTATTTCTGACATTTTCTCCATTCCCTAGCAAATTAAAGACCATTTTATAAACTGTTTTTTTTTTTATTTTTCTGTTATATTTTCCCCTTTTAGTTATTTGAATCCACTGATTATAAAACTATGATAATTGTACATTAAATTATGCAAATCATGTTAAAACCAATGGTGTAACTCCTACATGATATATAAGGCTGTCATAATATTAAATAAAAACTCATACGTACATGATATATGCAAATACGTTGGCAACGATTGAGATATAACTAAAATGTGACCCTATATAATGGCTATTAAAGTATTTTCTTAATAGTTTTAGTTTGTCTATTTTTTTAGGGTGAAGAAAACAAGAACTGCTAAAAAGATAGATAATAACGTCTTGATTTCTTACAAGTTGTCTCAAGAAAATCTTATTAAGTACTACATATATATTTCACTGACAATGGTAAGGACTAGTAAACTTATATATTAACTTGTTATTGGAAAAGAATAAGAAAAATATTGTTTGACCTGATTATGATTAATGTAGTTAATCAAGTTGCAGCGAGCTATGAGAAAATTATATTGGAAACGTTTTCACATAGACGACGTCATTCTTTAAGAATAAAAAGTTGTAAGAAAATTGGGTTCAAAGTTATACTTCGAAACAAATTATTTAAACAATAAACTTATAACTCAAAAGATAGTAAAATCTTTACAAACCAATCCGAAAGTAGAATAAGAATAGTCAGTATTTTGAGGCTTAGAATATATACCTGTGAGATTAATAAATCTGATGATAACTTTCTTCTGAATATAATTTTTTATTTATTTCTCCTAAGTAGGGGACCAAAGCTATTTGTTGTATATTCTATGAAACCAAAACTAAATGCCCGGAAGGAGTGGACCACATATTTGATATTTCCTTTACAGTTTTATTTGATTAAAAATTATAAAAGTCTGCACTGTTCAGATAATTTTTATGCAGCCGATATCTTAGACTTAGACAGAAATATTAAAGCTCAATATTAAAATTTAAATGGGGTAAAATAACAAATAACAAAAAAAAAAAGGGTAATTCTCAAAAATAGCACAAAATGAAGTTTTTGTGACATTTTTAGCTCAAATTTTTATTTAAGACATAATTAGCATTTTTATTAAAGGGTAATCCTAACCTCATATTTTTAAGGTTTAGGATTTAGGGTTTAGGGTTTTCTAAACCCTAAACCCTAAGCCCTAAACCCTAAATTGTACCCCTACCCCTAAAAACTATACCCTAAATTCTAATATAGTCAACCCAAACAAAAAAAATTAAATTAAGAACTTCATAAAATGCTATTTTTGTACTAAATAAAAATGTGAGCTATTTTTGGAACAAAAACTTGTTTTGGTGCTATTTGAGGGAATTTCTCAAAAAAAAACCCCATAGGAATATACCGGAAGACTATCGATAATATAATAGAACCGACATTATAAGATATTCATAGTTATTTATTTATTTTATTTTTTTGATAAAAGTTTTAATCACAGTTAACTTTCTCTATTGTTATAATTGACTGTAAAATATTTTGAGTGCACTTACTACAACATTCATATTACTGATCGTCTTAAACTATCGTCGACCATTGCTTCTGCTGCTACTTTTTTTGTTTACATGCACAATAATACGTTTTAACATTTTTTTTTTCTTTTAGCATCTTATCCAACTTGGAGGATGAGTTGAACAGTTTGGACTGGAGAAGACAACATATATAAAAAAAAACGTTTACGTAGAAAATTTGAAAAAGAAAAAATGTCAAAAAAAAATTGATAAGGTAGAAAATAAAAGGTACGGCTAAGTTTGGCGGTTTGGAGAGTTGAAAAACAAAGAAGAGCAATGAAGAAAGAGAGATGGAGATGGTGGGACAATGCGAACAAAACCATTGCACGCCTCTCTCTCTCTCTCTCCCTCTCTGCAACAAAGATTCAGGTCCCACTTCTATTATTTGTGTGGCCCCATTTCAAATTAACCCCAAGTTTTTTTATTTTTCCTTAAGAGTTTTCTTAGTTATATAGCTCAGTAATTTTAACACCATAATGACAACGAATTTACTGACTTCAAAATACCAAATCATGACGGTATGAAATTGTCAAGCAAGAAACAGCGCATATGGCAAAAAAAATATATTTTTTGGTGTGTGGTTCGGTTCGATGTTGTTTATAATTAGAAATCAGAAAAATATTCTATAATTTTTGGATTAGACATCCCATACCCATAACTCCAGCTCCAAATAAGTTGACTTATTGACTTGTGTGTCTCCGTCAATGTGAGAGCGAACATGTTTTTTTGGAACATCGTTAGTGGAGAAATGCTGATGAACGAAGAAATTATAATCAATTTTAATCTATTTTGCATATGACAGATATACTTTGAGATAATAGAATAGAGTTTTCTCTTAATTAAATACTTTGAGATAATTTAATTTGTGGTTTTCACGTGAGAGGGTTGAGAAAAGAAACAAGAGTGGGCTTTTATATTGGGCCCACAGTGTGGCAGTAGCAGGCTGAGAGAGGATGGGTCCCACAATGCCCATGATCCCAAAATTTCCAAAGAAAATGGAGACAATTTCTGTGTTTATCCGAAAGCCACCCTCACGCTTTGGATTATCCTCATTGTTATTTTATTTATTTTTCTATGAATTATTTTTGTTTCTTCCTTTTTTTGTTGAAAAGAGCATTATTTAAAGGTAAAATAAAATGGTAATGTATTTTTTTCTTTTCGCCAAAATGGATGAAAACATACCATAGTCGGCAAAGGTCCACCCATTTGTCCGTATTTATCTATCCAATATTCATAGGTTCACCACAACTGCATGACGACATTTTTCGATACAATTAGTTTGACGGTTCGATTGTTTAACTGCTATCTAATTTTTTCTGATTATCAGAAAAAGGGAAAAATAATTGTAGATTAAATGTGCACGTATATTGTTATTAGTTTAAAATTACGATGTGCTAATTGTTAACTTTCAACTATAATACAATTATGCAAAAACAAAAATCATTAATTCAACAAAATGTCGGTTTTGACTATCTACATTGAAGCATGCATGATGCATCCATAAGCCATTAGGTACATATAATGTTGGGGTATACTTTTGTAGTCAACTATTATAACTGACAAAACCTAAATACTTTTGTATACTGTATGTTGCTAATAGGCCCGGACTAGTAACCCATCGATATTTGGTTGAAGCAAGTGATCTTAATGTTAAAGCTGATTTAAACCAATTCCTTAGTTCTTTATTGGGCTTGTATATCTAGGTTGGGCCGTCTCATATACGGCTACCTTTTGTACTTTTAGCACGCAATTATTCTACACTATAGCCTTACATAGTGTTCATATATTCACTGGTACGTAGGTTGATAACTTGATATGATGTAGATCCAACTATTTTTTTCTAGGTTGAATTGTCTTTTCGAATAGTTTTCTTTTTCCTGATTCACCATTGCAAATCACAAGTATTATGTCAGAAAGTCCAGCAAAAAAAAACTGTTTGTAACAATAAGGATTGAATAAAAAGATGATCTTAACTTCTAGTTTTTTACAAGTTTTAACCAAAAAAGAAAAAGAAAAAAATGGTTACAAGTGGGTTACTACTTACTAATCAGCACAATAGAACAACACAAATGTCGGTTTTGCCCAAAAAAACATGGCAGTTGATTTTTTGTTTTTTTTTGGTAAAAATGGCAGTTGATTTTGTTGCAAAGTAAGATGTTTTTGGTTTCAATTGTTCAGCTTGAATATCAGTTAACCGGCTGTGAATTTTATGAATTTGCACATATTAGATACTCTCCAAAACTAAAATAATCAGAATAGTACTTCGGCTCTTCATATTCAGATACGATTTAACCAGAGGAAAAAAATAATCCATATTCGTATTAATCACATATATACCCCGGTATGAAACTTTGGGAATACATATCAAACTTGAAAACCGATAAAAAGGAATATCGAAAGTTGTAATAATTAGAATAATAGAGCCAATCGTAATGATTAATTTACGCACACCAGTTCACTCTCGCCATCTAATTCTAATAGACAAAAAGGATATATGGGAACATGATCGTATGATTATCATATTAACACGATATGGGCTCCACCTCTCTACGAATCAACCAAAGGAACCCACTTTGTAGCTTATAACCTAAAATTCTTGGTTCGTTAAAAAGAGTAACCTCAACATGTAGATTAGTTGGGTCTTTTATCGATTCACACAATTAATGTTACAGATCGAAATATGCCAAGGGTAAAAATAAAGTAACTTTTTTTCTGAAATGATTATAAAGAAACATAAAATGAATCAAAATATACCAAATGTGATTGTCCCGTTTGTACATCAAATCTAAGGCTTTATTGATGGCCAAGTGATCAAATGAGCTATGTATATACCATTTGTATCAAATCTAATGCATCCTACTCAAAACACAAGGTTTAAGAAAGCCTACAGTACAAACAAGATCCAATCTCCACATCAACCCCATAGCCTCTGTCAGTATTATTATATTTTGTTCGTATTAATTATAAGATACGAAGGTACTATTTGTTTGAGTCATATTAAATTAGATAGACTTTTTCATTTTTCTTTTAAAGCGTATAGACTTCTTCTACCAGAAAATAATTGTTCTTAACGAGTCGTCAAACTTTCTGAAATATGGATATAATTTTTTTCTTTTTTTCTTTTTTAAACATCATGTGGATATAAATTTATGATGCAACTACATATATTAAAAATGGTTATTTAATAGTTTATCTAACAAAGTCAGACCTTCAAGTCAGAAAGTCCTTTCAAGTTTTGAACCTTTACGTAACATTGAATGAATATTATGGTTTTTAGTTTTGGTTTAGTTCGGTTATTTGGTTTTATAAAATAATAGCCAAATCAAAATGAAAGAATACTCACCTATGATCGGATCGATTTCATTTGAAAATGTAAGTTAAGACTAATCAAAATACATCTTAAATCTAATTACATTACATCTAGTATTACCAAACATTCTTTCAATATAAAAATACAATTATAATAAATATATATATTCCGTAAAGAAATTAGTTTTCTTGGTTTGGTATGAGGACACGTGAAGAGGACCAAGATTTATAAAAAAAAAGAATGATATTTCGTTACGGTCTAATTCGGTTAACAAAGATCCACCCTGTAAATCACGAGGAAACATCCATGATCCACCCAGATCAAACCACGTGTACACGTTACAGTGTTCCTAATCATAGAAGATCAGCACTCCGTCCTCTTTCCCTTTTACACTTAACATACACTCTGTACTCACTGATCAAACCTCAAAACTCAGCAAACCGCCAATTCCTTCCAAATTCCCCAATTAATTCTCTTCACTTTTCCCTAAAGCTCACTTTTTCTCACTCCCCTGAAGAAGAAAAAGCCATAGAAATGCTTTGAAGTTTCTGTAAGTGCTTTTGATTTCATCTTCTGCTTTTATTTTGTTTTGTTTTGCAGATCGGTGAATTTTTTCTCTCAATCTACTTTTTTTTTTGGAAACTTTGATTCATAACTTCAGATATTTCCAGGTAAAGAGAGATCTACGATTTGTATTGAATATGCCAAGGCAGAATCAAAGCGTAGAGAATCTACTTCTACTTGGTAAAATCAGGAAACGTGGATGTTCTTCACCAACATCATCGACTTCTTCAATTCTCCGGGAAGGTTATAGGTTTAAAAGAGCAATTGTAGTTGGGAAAAGAGGAGGATCCACCACTCCTGTTCCTACATGGAGGCTTATGGGCCGATCTTCATCTCCAGCTTCGTCATTACGAGCTTCTAATGCTTTACACGCTGCGTCGCCGTCACAGTGCGGGAGCAAATCCGGTAAGGTAGTAGCTGCTCCGGTTTCAGCTAGGAAATTAGCAGCAACGCTTTGGGAGATGAATGAGATGCCTTCACCGAGAGTGGTGGAGGAGGCGGCGGCGCCAAGGAAGAGTAGGAAGGAAAGAATCGCGCCGCTTCCTCCACCGAGATCGGCTCATTCTGGTTCTCTTCCGCCTCATCTCTCCGATCCATCGCATAGTCCAGTCTCTGAGGTAAAGTTTTTTTTTTGTTGTTGTTATGATTGGTTTAGGTGAAAATTGAGAAAAAGGAATGTGCTGTGATTCGAAGTTCTTGCTGGCGCCATGTGATTTAATTCTGACCGATCAAAGGAGAGAGAAGCTGACTTATTTAGATTCTTCTCACGCTTCTGCATTTTTGTGAAAAAAATAAAAACAATAATATATATTTTGATACGGGAAGTTAAGAGATCTTCAACTTTCTTTTAACTGATAAAATGATTCTGAGGTCTGAATTTAGTCAAAGTTTTGTGAGTTTTTAGGTGACGTGTTTGAGTATTTTATATCATAAAGGGAGATTTATTATTCCTGAAGGTTTCTGATTGATGTTAAGAAGTGGGATTAGAGATGAATAGAAAATTGTTGATCTTCGGAATCTTTTTGTCATGTGCTCTAAAAACAACGTTTAAGTTCATATGAAAGGGCATGTTTTGTTTATAAGTTGGTGACGATTATTCTTGCATAATTGGGCACTTTCGACTAGTTAAAACATTCATCATATATATGGAGGTAGTTGGTTGTTTTTTTACAAGTTGATTTATTGTGAATAATGTAGGGCCTAGATTCTCTTATAATTGAGGCCTAAGAATGTTACATATAATGCTAATTCTGGCAATGGACAAAGGGAATTCTGCTTTCCTGCTTTCTTTACTTCTGAGTTAGGTAATAGAGAAACTGAGAAACTTGTTGATTTTTGTAGAGGATGGAAAGGTCAGGGACTGGGAGTCGCCAGAGAAGATCATCATCGAATGCGCAGAAGCTTAGGCTTGGAGACTGCAATGCAGGGGCTAGGGATCCTATTAGCAATGGCAGCTTCATGGATGTAAGTTCATTCTTTTACTTTTGGGTCTGTTTCTTTGAGCTTTAAACCTTTTTTTAGACCAAAATCGGTAATTGATTGAGATGTTCATGTCAAATGCTTCTGGAAGAAAGTGCATGATTGAGCATTGTTGGCTCCAGAGGCTGTTCGTTGTTACCTAACGTTATAGTTTCTCATTCACTTGGAAGCATACAATCTATGTTTTGTTATGCCAAAATAAATTACATGTAAGGCTATAAGAAACTAGGAGA
Source organism: Barbarea vulgaris (assembly GCA_963667165.1). Taxonomy (NCBI): domain Eukaryota; kingdom Viridiplantae; phylum Streptophyta; class Magnoliopsida; order Brassicales; family Brassicaceae; genus Barbarea; species Barbarea vulgaris. The sequence goes on from OY763893.1 coordinate 4,044,178, forward strand.
TACTGAATCTTTTATGATTAGTTTGTTTGCCTCCATCATCTAAAAATCCATTTGTGTGCTAGAAAACAATGTACAAAAGATTTCACATTGTATTTTCTATGCAGATTGAGACTCGATCACGGGTGGAGACACCGACTGGGTCAACTGTGGGAGTCAAAACACGGCTGAAGGATTGTAGTAATGCTCTCACAACATCAAAAGAGCTTCTCAAAATCATTAACAGAATGTGGGGTCAAGACGACCGCCCATCTTCCAGCATGTCCCTTGTCTCTGCTTTACATTCTGAGCTTGAAAGAGCTCGCTTACAGGTCAATCAATTAATCCACGAACATAAACCGGAAAACAATGACATTAGCTACTTGATGAAGCGTTTTGCTGAAGAGAAAGCGGCGTGGAAAAGCAATGAGCAAGAAGTTGTTGAGGCTGCAATTGAATCTGTTGCTGGTGAGCTAGAAGTGGAGAGGAAGCTGAGGAGACGGTTTGAGAGCTTGAACAAGAAATTGGGCAAAGAATTAGCTGAAACAAAATCAACTCTGATGAAAGCAGTGAAAGAAATCGAGAACGAGAAGCGAGCGAGAGTGATGGTTGAGAAAGTCTGTGATGAACTAGCAAGAGACATCAGCGAAGACAAAGCCGAAGTTGAAGAACTGAAGAGAGAATCTTTTAAAGTCAAAGAAGAAGTGGAAAAGGAAAGAGAGATGTTACAGTTAGCAGATGCATTGCGCGAAGAGAGAGTGCAGATGAAACTCTCAGAGGCTAAACATCAGCTCGAGGAGAAAAACGCAGCTGTTGATAAGCTAAGGAACCAGCTTCAGACTTACCTCAAAGCAAAAAGATGTAAAGAGAAGACCCGTGAACCGCCTCAAACTCAGCTACATAACGAAGAGACTGGAGAGTACTTGAACCACCACAACGGTTTCGGTTCATATAACATTGAAGACGGAGAAATCGAGGACGGAAATGAAGAAGATTCAGGTGAAAGTGATCTTCATTCCATAGAACTGAACATAGTAGACAACAAGAGCTATAAATGGCCTTATGGTGAAGAGAACAGAGGAAGAAAGTCAACGCCAAGGAAAAGCCTTTCTTTACAAAGAAGCATATCGGATTGTGTTGATTGGGTTGTACAGAGTGAGAAGCTTCAAAAAAGTGGAGATGGAGGATTGGATTGGGGAAGATCTATTGAGGATGAGCCTAAAGGGTATTTAGATGAAACACAAGCTTATAAACAAAACAAGACTTCTTCAAAAGATCATCATCTTTTGACGGGTTCAAGACTAAGTAACTTCCGTGGTGGATCGGTTTCAAAATCGCGGTTATCGGATGCTGCAAAAGGCGAAAACCAGAATGCTAGAAAATCAAGATGGTAATATGATCCCTTCACATTTTGAGAGCAGAGATAATAGACTTTCACATGTACTAGTGATCCTACAATTTTCTCTGTTCGCTCGTTTTGTCAAAGAGTGATTCTTCATATGTAAAAGTGACAAACAAAAATGGTTGAGTTTTGGGACTGATGAATTGATCCAAACATGTAATAGGCTTGAATTTTACATAAATGCACGAAGTGTCTTTCAATTAGAGATTCAGATTTCTTAAACCCCAAACCCTGAAAAGACCCTTCACCTCAAAATCTCAAATTACAGCGAGAAAACACTTTTGAGTCATTTTTGAGCTCTAATCGTCGAGCCATTTCCTGATTCGATCTTTGACGAAATCGTTCCGAGCCTTGACGCGAGCTTGTTGCGGTGCGATGTTGGCGAGTGAGAGATACGCTCCGGCGATGCAGAGAGAAGCGCCTGCCGCGAAAACCCCCACCGATACCATCAACTGCCTCCGTGTCGGCGGGTACGACATAAAAAACACCATCCTTCCCTTTTACCGCCGTCTCTTGCAGAATCTGTTTAATACTCTGTTGATGGGCCAGACTCTCTATTTTTGGGCTTTATAAGTAACATTCTTGAAACATGACAATATATGAATTTATTAAAGAAAAACTTAGACTTAAAAAATAAAATAAAAAGAGTACAGTATTTCTCCTGATAGTACCTTACAACTAATTTAATTTAATCGAAACTCTGACTAACCCTTACAATTAATTTTATTTTATTTTATCTAATCCCGGCTTTTCTTTATCCCTAAGATATTATGATATTTGATATAATATAAATATGTATATAATATAATATGGTCATTGGTCATCAATCGTCAAAACCTTAAACCTTAATGGAACTTGGACTTGTGTCTTTCTTCCCAAGACTTGTCTCTGTTACTAACTTTGTCGAGATTCATGGGTTTGTCTTTCCATATAACGATGATCCAACATAAGAGAAAGAAGAGAAGAAGACGAAACCAAGCCGTGGAGATTCCTATGGATTTGGTGATGGAGATTCTCACGAGAGTGCCTGCTAAATCCTTGATGAGATTCAAGTGCGTCTCAAAGCTCTGCTCCTCCTTGATATGCTCCCAATATTTCAGCAACCGTTTCCTTTGGATCCCATCCCGACCGCGTCCTCGATTCTACATGTGTTTAAGAGACCTCAAAAACTATCGTAAATCTGTTATCCTATCATCGGCTCCAGACACTACTACTCCTTGGTCTTCTTTTGTTGTTGACCATGATCTAACCATCCCACGGATGTGAGGCCACATCTTGCAAAATCTTCATGGCTTCATGTGCAACGTATTATGGAGAAAGCTGCGAATCTATAACCATGCCACCAGACAATACCAGCCATAAAATCCAACTTCTTACTTCCAGGAGGAGAAGAACCAATTGTGCATAGCTTCTATTATTTCGGACACGACCCTGTTAACGACCAGTACAAAGTACTCTGCACAATTGGGAAAGCCATAACATTGCGAGGCATTATTGTAAAATCAGAGCATTGGATTTTTGTTCTAAAAGCTGGAGGTTTCTGGAAAAAGGCGGCTCCAACTCGAGCAGACTTTCGTCCTCACTTTCCTGTCGAGCGAGGAGTTTCTCTCAATGGAGTTATATATTACATGGCTTGGTTTAATAGGTATGAAAATCATGTGGTTGTGAGTTTCGACATTAGATCCGAAGAGTTCAAAATGATCCGAGTACCTTGGAAGGACACATACAAGCTTACTCGAAGGCCCAAGAATGTGACACTTATTGAGTATGCTGGAAAAGCAACTCTATTTGACAAAACCTATCTTGAAGACAAGGGTATGGTTGATTTATGGGTCATGGAAGAAGATGCCTCAAACAAGGAATGGTTGAGGAAGACTCTTGTTTTGCAGCCTTTTCAGCTACAATTAGTCTATAACATTGGATTAAAGTTTGGAGGTACAAGTCAAAACGGCAAAGTTTTGTTGATACCTAAGGATTTGTTTTCTCCTTTTTACATTCTTTGTTATGATCTGCAAAGCAATGATATGAGGAAAATTGAATTCAAAGGTATACCGGACCACTGGTTTAGTAAGGACATTGCAAACACATGTTTTAACTGTATGTTTATGGACCACAGTGAGAGCTTGGAGACTTAAATTAATCCGTTCTATTTTTTTTTTTTTTATGTGTTTAGATAACTATTTATTGATTTATAATTCTAAAAGAGTTGATCGTGTTTCTTGTATCATCTCTTGACATTTTTCCCATTTATTTTTTGTCACATTATAGTCTTATCATGCTTTGTACATCTATTGTAACAAACATAGATACCAAATCCGAATATTGGTTATTCATTCATACTTATCTCTTAACATTAATTGTAAATCCAGCCAAGCATGGTCATAGTTTCAATTAATTGTAAGGTTACCAGCTTTTATTATACTAGTAGTTCGGAAGATATTATTTCCGTGTTATTATTATAGCTTTCATTATCTATTGTTTTGAACAGAGAAACTATAAATTCGGTTTTACAAAATCCTCCTTCAAAAAATTTCATTAAATAACTTCACATGGGAAATTAACTCATACTGCAATATTAATAGCTTGCTTTTGGTGTGAAGCTACGTGATATTCTAGTCACAACAATTAACTTTGACGTAGCCATTTTTTATTTTGTAAATTTCTATAGAAGATTTTGTAATCCTGTGATTAACATTAGTATACATTTAATTCTATTGCTGCTTTGATTAAGACACATTGTACGTATCCCGTATGTATATCTGTTTTCATTAATACATTTACACTACTGTATATTGTTTTTGGCCAACAAATACTATATATTCGTATTTATCCGTAGCTTTTTTTTTTTTTTTTTGGGGTTAAAATAACCCGTAGCTTCTTGCTAAATACTAAGTACGATATCCACGTTCAAAAAGTCTGGTTTTAGTTCGATTTCACATATTATGAAAATTACCAAAAACATTTTGGAAGAATATATTTAAAAACTCAAAGAAAATGCTTGTCAGCGCATAATCTATTTAAAACTCTATTATTATAAATTATAAATTCAAGTTTAAGTTAATGCTACCCAGTAACTAACCAACAAACAACACGACTGAAAAATAACTCTAGAATCTCTATAATTACCAAACTATATATATTATTTTTTTGGTTCAGTATAAAGTGAAAATTCTATAATTATTAAAAAAAATTATACTGATACCGAGCAGCTAGCTAATCATAAATTCATAATGTAGGATTAGAACTTAGAACCATGGTCGCTTCAAAATAGTTGTAGTTCCCTTAAAATTTTGAAATTCTCCCAATTTAATATTCAAACGACATGACAGCATCGACATATTAAAAGAAAAATTGTTTGTTATCAGCAGGCTAAGCAGTTTATCATCACAGATTCACAGTGGTATTATTTATTACATATTTCACCTATCATAATTAAATTAGGCCTTGGTGGAAAATCTCTCTCTCTCCCTCGACTAACTCTACATGGTCTCGTTTTATAAAAATGGCATAACCAGAACCAACAAGAAGACGACTTTTCGATAAAAAAACCAAAACCTCTTTCTCAATCCCCAAAGAGAGAAAGATGAGCCGGAGAAACAGAAACAGCCCTAAGCTCGAGCTGAGGCTGAACCTTTCGCCACCTCCTTCTCAAGCAAGACAGATGAGTCTGGTTCAATCTCCAAGCCGATCCAACACGACTTCACCAAGCTCATGCGTTTCCTCTGAAACGAACCAAGAAGAGATCGATACAACAACATCAATGGTCCTTGTGGGTTGTCCTCGTTGCCTTATGTATGTTATGCTTTCTGAAGAAGATGACCCTAAATGTCCTAAATGCAAAAGCACCGTTCTTCTTGATTTCCTCCAACAAAACGCTTCTGCCGCTACTACAACCACTTCCTCCGCCACCACTAGACGCAAGAAGACTTGGTGGAACTAAGTTTATTAATCCAACCGCGTTTTTTAGTATTGTAATCGGACCTAAATCTAAACTAATCCAACTGCGTTTTGATTGGTTTCTCTTTTGATTTTCTTTTAGTTGTTTTATTTTTGTCTTTAAAAGTAGTGCTAATCACGCTCCACTTTCAGACCGGACTTGAATTGGAGCGCGAATAGCACTAACTTTGATTTTTTTATGGAAGACGAATTTTTATATAAAACCAGTGATGCTTAGTATCTGATGAAATATGTGTTCTTGTTTGTTTCCATATATATATTTTAATTATTCTAAAGTTTTTATCATTCTGCTTTTCCGGTGAATTTCCGGTAACTGATTGATTTACCGAAATTGAGTTTCTTTTGAGAAGAATTCTTAATCAGTGACTCGTTATGCAAGTAGAGATGTGAAATTACATTACTCTGTTTCTGATCCCCTGTTTCTCAAACATGTCTAAAAGTTCCTCGGGTTATGTAAGAATGATATATATATTTAAAAAAAAAAAAATTACAAAAGTTACCGTATGTTTCTCTGTGTAATTTTCAACATTTTTCCTTAGAGATGTGAAAGAGTAATTTCCTCTGTTTCTTGATTACTCTGTTTCTAATAAAACACAGAGGTGTTTATAACAAGTAAAAGAAACGTTAGAGAATCACTTCAACTGTTTAACAAGGCAGATACAGAGAGAATAAATTAAATTGCAAATGGTTTGAGATAATCACCTAGAGGTGTTAGTTTAGTTCTACTTCTCTATGATCTAGTAAGGCAGAGGCATAAATTGGAGTCTTGGATTAAGAAAAATAGGTAGAGATTAAATATTTTTAGTCTCTGGTCCTACCAAAGAAAAACCCATATAACTCTTTGAGCTCAAATAATAAGCTCAAATGCTGAATATGCGTTCGTGAAAGAAAAAAAGAACAAAGAACAAAGAAAAGTGGAGGATAAATAACAAAGAAAAAAAAACACAGAAAATCTAAATGGTAATATCAGAAAATAAAATCTAGTTGGTAAATTTAGAAAGTCTTTTTATTTTTCTTCATAATGCTAAGGGGTGAAAGTTGGTTAAAATTGAAGATGGGGTAGTTCAGATAGGTTCAATAGATTTGAAGTAATGAAATCATTAAAATCAAAATATAAATGCAAAGAGTAATTGAGGCAGTTGAGAATAATGAGCGTTACGTAAGAATGTTAAATACGAATTTAATTCCACTTTGAAAATATATCTATAACTATTATTTTTTTGTCAACTAAATAAACAAAAAAGGTAATACAAAAATACTTTTTAATTTTATATTTTTTGGGTTATCACTTCTTTTTCTTTATTATTATCGTTTCAACTTTATTTATTTCCCATCATTAAAACATATCAGTCTCTATTCTTTATCATTTCACTAAATGCCACCATTTCTGTTACAGCCTACATACTTAAGCAATCTCATTCTTCAAACCCTCATTTTCGGTTTATAGTTTACGTAACTGGGTCCACAACTGATATTTGATAATACAATTTGGGGTTGTTCTGGTTCTGCTATTCGTTAACTAATCATCTTTTTCAAAGTTAATACGTATACAAATTTCAAATAGAAAAACGAAAGAAAAAACTTATCATCGTTTGGTGTATTCAATCATAATTCCCTAAATTTCTCTTCATACCAATCCTTTTTTTTTTTTTTTTTTTCTTTGAAATCTACAATTCTGAGGAACAAGGATTTTTGCTGAGGTTGCCATTATAATATATGATTTGTGTTTGAAATAAGTTAGATTTGTTTGGATCTGACCAACTTGCACTCCTATCTCGGCCCATTTATTGTAATAATAATATCATATTCTTCTCTAAGAACGTATAAACAACTTGGGTTGAATACCTATAGTTACTTGATAATTAGACCTGAAAACCAAACATTTTTACATTGCCCTGCCCCAAGACAAATATTGAAATAGCCTGTTTTAGTGTAACAAACATTTCTTAATTCACAGACCGGCTATTGTGTTCAAGGAAGAGAAAAGAGGACTTTTTACTTTACTGAAGATGCGAAAACCGGTTCTTGATCAGAGTGGCTACGTGCTGCGCAACCCATTCTGAGCCAGCCACAGTGCAGCAGAAACTGTGCGTGTGACCTTCCCTCTCAATAGATAAGGATGTACCCGGAGCCTGCTTTGATATCTCTTCAAAGAGTTGCAGTGGACCCCAATGATCATCAACTCCAAATAAAAATGCAAGCTTGCTCTGGTTTTCTCTCATTAAATCCCAGTCTGGCTCTACTGCAAGCTTTTTATAAGCCAAAGATTGAAACACTGGGTCACCTAAACTGCTTTGTAAGAGATCAACTATAGTTAATCATGTTTTAGAGCTTGCGAGCTAAACACTTGTCTGAATTCGTTTTTGTTTGTTTGCATACTTTTGGATTCAAATCAAGACTCTCTAAAGTATATATGACACATCATTGTTCAAAAGAAGAAAGAGTACCTCTCTAAACTCTGTCATTGCCATATAGAGCACATTGCGCATTGTGTGATACTGCAAAGACAGAAAATTTTAACATAGAATACAAGCATCAGATGGAAGTTGACCCTTCCAAATAGTTAGCAGGGCACAAGAACTTAAAATATCGATAAAATAAAAAGGAAATGGTTATCTTCAAGGATTTTATACCACTAGGTTCAAAGAGTAAAAAACCTAAGAAAGCCAGTGAATATGGAAACAAGACGATTAATACCTGCCTCAAGTGAGTGCAAACAGCTTGAACAGCAGTATCAGACCATGAAGCTCCAATGGAGTTGGATACAAGCCGCCTTGCAGCCCACATAGGTAACAGTTTCAGCGATGCAATCAGACAACTTGCTGTAGCCGATAGAACAGAAGACCTGAATATCAACAATTACTTATTCATCTCTGGATACTAGCAAAGAGAGAGACTAACATGATTTGGTCACAATTTGATAACATTCTAAATAAAGATGATATGACTGATTCTTTCGTATAGAGGATTTATTTATAGAGATTGAAAGCTCACGCTGCAAGTTTCCCAATTAATGATTGCTTTGTTGATTGTTGGTTCAAAGTCAAAAATGGATATAGGCCAATGCAATATACGACCTGCAAAGCAATCCAGAGAACATAAGAGATGACATAGCACGGAGAGAAATTGTACTACTATTAGAGGAATTCGTCTATACCTTGTCCGAGAAATTCCTCAATAATTCAAGGGATATATAAGATCCAATAGAATGTGCAACCTACCAAGAGCAGTTAGAGTTGTAAATTTTTATAAACTCATCAATTAATAGACGTATAGAGTTGGCCATAAGAAGCAATATGTCAGTGGAAACATGTTATGTAACCTATTTGTATATATGATACAACAAGTCTTACCAATATTATTGGAACTTTCAGGCTCTCCAATTCCTGTCTGATAAAATCAACCTGGATGATAATAACTAACAGATTAAAGATCTTACAAGAACTCAAAAGAATGATTTATTTTCCAAGTTGATTTGGATTATTTATTACCTTATGATCGATTTGTTCTTGTAACGAAAACAACTTCCCAGACTCCCAATCCTTCAAGTGAAAAAAAAAAAAAAAATGTAAATCATCAGTGAGCTATCAAACTAAGAAGATATGAAGATTATATAAATGGAAGCATCAAAGTGGACACACTGTAAAATCTGAATCAAAGTTAAAAGTACCTTGCTCGTGTGAGATATTTGCCCAACAGCTACACAAACAAAACAAACCAGTCAACAATTAGAGAGCAGAAGAACCAAATCAAACTAGGAAATAAACAGATTTTATCACTAGGAGAAATCAAAGCTGAAAAACTGGAGAGGGCATACCAGTTATAGATGCATTGCCATCAAGAGACTCGTTTAAAGATTCCAAAAAGTCCTTGTAAAATGACACAACTCCTGAAAATTTTACAAGCCAAATGCATGAACATTATAGCAATCTTCATCAACATTTACTACATTAGTATATACATATGTGTTTTCGAGCATGATGATGATATAATGGAAAACCTGGATTTCCCGGAATAAACAGTACATGGAATTTAGGATCCTCAGCTTGAATGTCCATGATCTCCGTCATCGAACTTGATCACAAATCCAAAAGACAAAAAGAGTAATTTATAAGGAAAAATTCAGTCGAACTTAATTTAGAAAACAGAGATGAATACCCAGAAACTCTGCACAATCTGAAATTAACAGGTCTTTTAGCTTTTCCCATTAATTTGGTTTCACTCTCCATTTCTGCGGTCACGCGATTCAACCTATATCTTCTCCGAGAACTGAAAAGGAGAAAACTTTAAGATAGTGAAAGAGAATCAATGAGCGACGGAACTGAGAAACAGAGGAAATTAGAGAGAAAACGTAAGAAATCAAAACTTCTTACAGTAAAATGAACTATTTACTGTAAACCATGTGAGAAAAAAAAAAAAAAGGACAATGCACCTGAAACAGCAGGAGTAGAGACTTGGGAGAGTCGAACCAGCGATCGGATGAAGAAAGGAGCGGAGAGACGGAGTTATCGAAGGTAGAAGAAGATGGCCAAGTCGCATGTTCTTCCGCAATCAGCAGCACATCACGTTGGAATTATAAAATTTGTTTTTTTTTTTTTTTTTTGGGTGACATTACAGTAATGCGGCATCGTTTTGAGTAATGGGCTTATCTCCACCTCATACTTCCACCACATAGGAAGGAGAGATAAGTTTCTTGTCGCTCTGAGAGAGGAGTCACAAAGTGAGTGTGTGTGTGTGTATCAATGGCGTCTCTAGCTTCTTCAACTACTCTCATCTCTTCTCCCTCTAGGGTTTTTCCAGCAAAGTCTTCGCTTTCCTCTCCTTCTGTTTCTTTCCTTCGAACCCTATCATCTTCTCCTTCCGCATCCGCTTCTCTCCGGTCTGGATTTGCTCGACGCTCTTCCCTCTGCTCCAATTCTCGCCGGAGCTTTGCTGTCAAGGCTCAAGCCGTAAGTTATCACAAAATCGGATTTCATTAGTCTAATATATAATTCACTCTCTCCCTGCTTGTTTAGCTCTAAAGGTTTAGGTTTTGGGGAAATAATTATCGAATGATTGGTTATGTGACTATGTTTCTGCAGATTACTTTAAAAGTTCGGAAATTTTAGTGACATTTGCCTCTATGGTTGTTTGTTTTCTTCTACAAATTTAGGGAAAAAAGGATTTCAAACTCTCTCATTGAGTGACCTTTTTTAAGCTTTACTCGTGGACTGATATGTCTGTTCGTTGACTGATTGTTGAGTTGACCTATCTAGCTATACTTTGATTTTGATGCGTTAACGACTTTTACATTTGTGTGTTGTAGGATGATCTTCCACTTGTTGGAAACAAGGCCCCTGATTTCGAGGCAGAGGCTGTGTTCGATCAGGAGTTCATCAAGGTATCTTCTCTAAACAAGCCTTTCTTTCTTCTATATCTGGACTAGTTTCTTACAACAAATGTTAAACATAGCTGCTGCTTCTAGTTAAATCTGAGACATAAGTTTAAGTTTGAAGCTAAATAACTAGTCTTTTGTGTGTTATGTGTCTTATTGTTCTCGAAACTAATTGGTAATTGATGAATTTATGGTTACAGGTGAAGCTCTCTGAGTACATTGGGAAGAAGTATGTGATTCTCTTTTTCTACCCATTGGATTTCACCTTTGTCTGCCCAACAGGTTAGGATTGCTCCACAACTATATCGATATTGAATATCTGTTCTTCACTGCATCCTAATCTCTCTCTCTGTTTTTCTTTTTCTTGTCCTCTAGAGATTACTGCCTTCAGTGACCGGTATTCAGAATTTGAGAAGTTGAACACCGAAGTATTAGGTGTCTCTGTTGATAGTGTGGTAACTATTAACTATACAATTGCTATCATGTTTACTCGATTTCTCAATATCTAGCAACAGTATTCTTATCTGTTTGCAAAATTGCTTTGACTCATCCTTACTTCTTGTGTGTCTACTTAGTTCTCGCACCTTGCGTGGGTACAAACAGACAGAAAATCTGGAGGGCTTGGTGATCTGAACTATCCCCTTATATCAGATGTCACTAAGTCAATCTCAAAATCTTTCGGAGTGCTCATCCATGATCAGGTAAATTATTAGCCTCTCATTCTTTACTTTCCTTTAGAGTTTCTAAGTGTTTGTGAATTGTGATAATGAAGACTGAGAACTTTGTTTGTGTATGAACAGGGAATAGCACTGAGAGGGCTTTTCATAATCGACAAGGAAGGAGTAATCCAACATTCCACCATCAACAATCTTGGTATTGGCCGAAGCGTTGATGAGACAATGAGAACCCTTCAGGTAAACACATAAAAATTACACGCAACTCCTAAACCGCTCTTTCCTTCACCCGATTGCGGTTTGCTTGATGCATTCTCGTTGTTGCAGGCGTTACAATACATCCAGGAAAATCCGGATGAGGTCTGCCCAGCGGGATGGAAACCAGGGGAGAAGTCAATGAAACCCGACCCGAAGCTCAGCAAAGAGTACTTCGCTGCTATTTAGAAACTCTACTAAGATAGCTAAAAGGTACAATAATCTTTGTTATATGTGAGCACTGAGCAGAGTTTTTTCCTTTTACGCTAAACAATCCTTTGTTTGAATTCTCACTTTGTCCCCAGATTATAAAACTTCCTTTTCCGTTAATAGAACTCTCATTAGTTCTCCTTTTCATATTCAGTGTCCATAATATCTATGCATATACCCTATAACATATTAATGCTTAAAATCAAGAACATTGCAGACATTATATAATAATGTAACAATACCCATTCTATTAAGAGAAAGGAAGATAACACTCATTCTATGATCTTCTTAGGCAGAAACAGAACAAGAAATCAAAGTTATGGACTACTCTATACATTCCAAACACACACATACCACAATTAAAGACCTATAGAAAACCAAAGGGCATAAAACTAAAAACTTGTAATTTCTCTTCTTTTTTATTTGCCGGCAAGATATATATAATGATGATGATACTTAAAAAGACGATGCTGCCTGTAAAAAGTTCTTCATGTGTCCCCCTGCCAACAAGTTCCAACATCATTAATCATCATCAACCCAACCGGTTACCGGTAAACGCCGGTCAACTCTCCCGCTTTAACTACACGATCACCCGGTCACTGTTTTTTTTCTACACTCTCTTCACAATGCATGCCCTCACCAACTCCGGCGCCGTTCTTCTCGGCGTTTTATTCTTCTTCCTCCTCATCTTCCTCGCTGAGCTCTCTTACATCTTCTGTCGCCGCACCGGATCTTTTCCTGATCCACCGTCTCCTTTAAGTAAAGAGCTTATACTCCAATTCCTCATGTGTTGCAAGACGAAGAACCAATCTCGTATTGAGCCAAGTACCGGAGTTGTTTCTTTACAGATGGAGGAGGGTGTTGTTGCAGCGGCGCCGGAGGAGGAGGCAGTGGACAAGTGGCGAGTGTCGAGGCTTCTGTTCACGATCGAGGAAGAGGATTTCGAAATGGAATATGATGATGATGATGATGTAGTCTCTGTGGAGGAGAAAGACGGCGAACTCCGAGTTGACATTCCGGTGGAGTGTTCCGGCGAGCCAACTCCGTTCTTGACGCCGTGCGATTCTCCTCCGTACTTCACTCCTTCGCCATCTCCTGGTCGGGATATTGAAGATGTCATAGATGTGTATGACGTCAGTATCAGAGGGTGTTGTTTCAATTTCCAAGGCTCTCAGATGTGTTCAAATTTTGGTTGATTAGATTATTACGTGGAAAAATAGGACTACCAAGTGTTAAGTTGTGTGGAGTATAGTTTATCTATTAAGCTATGAAGATCCGACCAAGGTTTTACGTTGATCGATCTGTCATATTTGTGTTTTGTTTCTTGGATTTTGAATGTAGAACCAAATTTATCTTTGATTCGGTTCGGTACTTTGAAACTCCGTTATGGCTAAGTGAGAGTTTTGGGAGTTCGAGTTTCCTTATAAGTTGATTCTTTGTAAAGTTTGTGCTATTTTTGTGTCGTATTTTTATGCTATATTGTTGATATGAGAGACCATACAATGACGAAGACATGCAAAATGGTGAGTTAAACTTCCAGAAAATGGTTGTGACTTGTGAGAGTTTTTAAGAAGAGTTTTAGTACTTGAATCATTGGGTCTTAGGTGATAAAGTGAATTTTGTCCCCAAAAAAAAAAAAGGATGATAAAGTGAAAAAACAAAAGAAGTATAAGTGTACAAGAAACAAACAAATAAGTGAAGCATGAATGATCCACCTGATTGATTTGAAATCATGTTACATGAGTTAGATTGGTTTTTTAAGGCAAATGAAACGATATATAACCAAATTAAAATAAAAAAACTTGGGTTTCAACTCGAAGTTAAATATTCTGGTATAATCTATTTCTTGACAAATAAATTTTGTGGTAATTACCAACTTTTATTTTCTGAATGTTGGCTTTACTTTCTCGGATTGGTTTCTAAAGCCAAAGAAAAAAGGGCATACAAACAAAAGTAAAGGTGTTTAATGCGTTTGGATTGGCTTTTCATACGATACACACAAAAGCAAATTGTTATCCATTTGAAATCCTTATTCTATCCCGAAATCAAAGTGTTTGCTTTACCCATTGTTCAACTTGATTTAGAACCAAGGATTATAAAGAATACGCTAATCGAACCCCAAACCAACACTTCTTTATGTATTACTACTCAGTCAATCCTTGAACAACATACAATATTAGTAGCCGATTCTGTTTTTGTAATCCTCTAAAACGTGGCCAGATTATTAAGTGAACAAAAAAAAAAATCAAACAAATACATCTATTGCATCAAAATTATGTGATGCTAATATAGAGAGAAATTCATATCCCCAACTATTATTTAATACACATACTCGTTGAAACCATAGAACAAAATCAAACAAGAATATATCTTGCAAACTCCAAAAACACTACATAATAAGAAACAAAATCTAAAGCAAATGAAAATCAATTAATTCAGAGTCTTGGGGGGGGGGGGGGGAGGGGGGGTTGACTAAGATAAGTCAACATCACACTGCATAGGTTGAAACTTAAACCCTCCGGTTGAATTAGAGGAAGCAAGAGGGATCTTGAGATCATCACACTTAATCTTCGGTTTAAACTTCCATGATTTTATCACCCAAAACTTAAACCTAACACTCATTCTCAGTTTCGCATCCATCTTGTAGATTCCAGATTTCTCCTCCTCCTTCAGATCCACTCGAGCTCCGTCGCCGAGCACCATCAAACTCTGTCCCTCGATTTTGGCTACAATCACCGTCGTGTTTTTGTGTCCTTGGTAAAACGAAGAGACGTTTCCGGAGCCGAATCGTTGATCACCGTAAAATCCACTTACCGAGAACTCGTCGTAATAGATTCCGACTCGTTGGTTAGGATTGCGGATTGTGAAATTGAGATCGAGATTGTAATGGAGATTGTTGGTGCTTGGATCGAGGCTGAATCGGTTCAGATTAGCGTCGGTGACGTAGAATTTGACGGCGTTTGGACGGAAGATGAGCCAGAGGATTAACGCGGCTACGCCGAGGATTACGGCTACGGCTATGAGGATGTTGCAGATTAGGCTAAGGATGCAGCAACCGCAGCAGCGTAGACAGCTACCGATGCAGCTGAAACAGCAGCATCCGAATCCAGGCGAGTCGTATCTGCGATGAGTCTTAGTCGGCGGAGGAATCGATGGTCCGTAGTATGCGCCGTTCAGGTATGGCTGTTTGGACCCCATGTGTTCGACGATTTGCCTCAGAGAGAAATCAAACAGAGATTTTCAGAATACGAATAGTTCTGTGAAGAAGAAGAAGAAGATGAAGAGAACATATATTTTGTATATATATATATAGATAAGTTTATGTGTATAGAAAGAGATAATTATGTTTTTAATTCAAATAAGATTAATGTAACGCGCTTTTTATTTAGGAAACGAATTAAAATGAAGAGATTACTCTCGTATGTTTTTTTTGTTGGTGCAATTTGAATTTAAATTGTGGCCTGATTTTGTTAATAAATGTTTTTTTTGTTTTGTTTTCTCATCAGTAAATAAAAAATTGTGGCCAAATCTACAATAAATAAGACTGCTGTGGCCTATAGGCGGTCAACACCTGGCCAACGCTTTAGTTTTCAAAAAAACTTGCCGTTACAACCGTCAATGTGGTCAAAGCTTTTTCAAGAATCGAGAAGCATTTCAAATCTATCGACGATTAAAAAAATACTACAATTTATTTACATAGCATTTGAATTTAGTGGAGTTCCATAATAGTTAGTAGATGTTGTTATCAGGTTTGTTTTTGTTTCTTAAGTAAATCGTTGTAAATGTCCGACTCATAACAAACCTAACGAAACAACAATTAGGCCCAATATAAACAGACTAAGCCCAATAGTAGACGAACTTAAAGGGCTACGGTTCATAAATACATTTGTGTCTACGATGAAAAGGGTTGAAGAGATCATATATATTCACATCTAATAAATACTTCTCCACATTTGTTTGATATAAAAAAATTATAAATAGTTGATCAATTTTGGAGATATTTTGTTTTATAAATTTTTTGCTGTCAAAAAAAAAAAATAAATAATATTGATTAGTTCCAAATATGCATGCATGTACTATTTGATCAGCTATCCGGAATTTCCGATGATGTCAATTGCTATTTTAAGTTAGGTGAAAAAAGCCTTTTATTAGAAAATTGTGTTAGTTTGGTCTGTGAACAGCCCACATACCACGTTCATAGCCACTTTTTTTTATATATTTTATATATGTAAAAGAAAATCCAAGGTTAGGTTTCTCAACTTTATTCAAGAATGTGAAAGTAGTGTGCGTATATACTCTATTATCATGTGACCAAAGTAATGTTGGTGACTCACTTTCCTCATCAGCGTTTGCTGATTACAACGTCTTTTATATTACTTTTATTTCAGCACTTAAATCATAAGTTTTAAGGGACCATGATCCCCTTATTTGGTCAATATAAAAAGGCCAAGATTTTAATATAAATGAATGGAAATATATAGACATATAGCAAGAACAAGTCATTCTCTTCTCGGTCACGTCCCGAGCTATTAAGACCTATGCGATGATCCGACGTCACCTTATCTCTACAATCTAAGAGGCTTAGAGCCAATATATACTAATTAATTCAGAGTAAATAGTACTATTAAATTTCAAATCTGGAAAGACGATTATTTTCTAAATTATTTGTAAG
Organism: Barbarea vulgaris; assembly: GCA_963667165.1. Classification (NCBI taxonomy): domain Eukaryota; kingdom Viridiplantae; phylum Streptophyta; class Magnoliopsida; order Brassicales; family Brassicaceae; genus Barbarea; species Barbarea vulgaris. Next base: position 4,060,698 of record OY763893.1, read on the forward strand.
AGTGAGTACAGGATCCTGATTTTCTCATTTCAAGATCCAAGAATATTCACGATAACCCCTAAGTTACGTTGTGTTAACTTTATTTGAATGTAGCAACTAGCACGACTTTAGAAGAATGGGCCATATCTTAAGCAATACATCAATAGACGCCAAAAAGAATCTACAAATCAACAAATATGACTAAAATAATTTCAATCCACATACATTTTCTTCTATTTTTTGAACTTTCTTATTGTTGTGGGATATTCTACAAATATATGAAAATGAATCTCGATATAATTTAAGTAAAAGATGGAGACATACATGGACAATAACACCGTAACACAACGTCCACAAAACATTAATGAGTCTAATCTATTCTACTAAATTCTAGTTTCTATCACCGTCCAACTCTACCAGCTACAAAGAAAACTAATCATCAAAAAAGTCGATTTGACAGGATCAGAAGATGCATCTTTTATAATATATATATATATATATAAAGTCACAACTTAAAATATAGATTCTAACTATAATAAAAAATATATATTGAAATTCTTGAAACTCGTTACAACAACATCACGAATCTGTAATATTTGCTATCGTATAAGCAAAATGTACAATTCACATCACTAGTGATAATTAAGAAGACAAGTTTTTGACGGAGCCATTAGTTACCTGAATCTTTATTTCCATCGCCGTTTCAGACACTAACACTACAACTAGTGGTAAGCGTATACTTCACGGCGTTATCTCCGACGATAACTCCGGCAGCTTTATTACCGAAGTTTATATAAGCCTGACACTTCACATAGAGATGATACTTCCCGGTAATAAAAGTCCCAACCTTCCAACGAATTCTACCGTCAGCACGAATGATCAACATAACGGCGCCGTTATCTTGATCGTCGTCAAGACTAACGGCGTTAAAAGGAGCGACGGGAACGGAGGTTCCATAGACAAACGGCGACCATATGTTAACTTCTTTGTGTCCTTGGTACGTCGGAGGGATCGACGTTCGGAAAGTGATCTGTTGGCTCCGGTACGTGGCGTAGACGTCAAGACGGTCGTAGTAAATGCCGATCTTGTCGTTAGGGTTCCGGGAAGAGAGAGTGATTTGAAAATTGGAAGTGAGGAGGTTCGGTGGATTGCCGGAGACGTTGAAGGCGTAGACGGTGGCGTCTTGGAGGAGGAAACGTGGCTTTGAAGGTTGGAGAATTGCCCAAATGAGGAGGATGGTGAGGAAGATTATGAAGAGGAAGAATATTATTGACCATATGATTCGCCGGATTAGTTTCCGGCGAGAGTGTTTGTGGGAGGAACAGTCTTTCATAGTGGTGGTTTACTTTTTCTCCGGTGGGTGGTGGTGGGGGAGAAAGTGGAGAAGTTGTTAAGAGATATTTTTAATTTTTGTTTGGTTTAGTGAAATGCTCTAAATAATGGGATAAGTGTATGTTATGTATGATTTATAGGAGTGTGATAGGGAAATAAAGGTATCTTCATATTATAACCAATAATAATAATAATAAATTCTTCCTAATAATTATGGTATTCCTTTGATGGTAAATCGCTATTTTATAATCATGATGTGACGGAAAATAAGAATGAAACTAATTATTTTTTTAAAAAAATGAATGTTAACGATTTGATGCGGGAAACTGATGTTTAAATGTTTTATAGATTAGAAACCAAATCATGCTATGATTGTTGTTGTTCTAATTTTTAAAGTGTATAATTTTGCTATCGTGTACATATTTAGTAAACTATATAGTCCATTTTTTAGAAGTATTTTTACAAATATTGAAAAATCATGAATAGATGATTGATATGGTCGGTGCAAGTTTTTTCTAGAAAGATGACTTTATGTGTGTTTTGGCAAAAAGGAAAAAAAGATGACTTTATGTGTGGTCGAAGAATTCGTTATAGACTCTCAATATTCAGCAGGGTAATTTCACTTTCAGCTACCTGATTTGAAAGACCGAGACTTAAAACTTCTTTATATTATAATTAGACTCTTTAGTGTGAAGTAAAACCACATATGAGCTTACTTGTTTAAACTTGCACACACAAAAATGAGCTTACTTGTTTCGAACAATAATTTGTGTTTAAACATGAAAAAAAATCAGTTTTTTGGAGTCAAAATATATTTTCATTTTGAATCCAAGGGGTAAACACAAGCCCAAATACAAACTAACAATCGGATATTGATGCCTTTTTCTCCGTTGTATACAAACAAATACAGTCAATTTTTAATATCAAAGTTGTAACAATAGAAAAACAGAGGATAATAACAAGAATTTAAGATCTTATAATTGGAGGTATAAGGTAGTATTATACATGGGTAGATGAATTTTCACTAGCAATTATTAGTCCATTTGTAATATGAATAGTCCAACATTAAATGATCAAATATAGTGTATACATGTGTGGATTAATAATTGATAGACTGAGAGAGAGTTTAATTAATACACGTAGTCTCCCATACAGAAAAAGAGGACGTAAGTAGTGACCTAACACTAGTTGCCAAATCAGAAACCACCACTTCCCATCATTTTCTCTATCTTGTTACGTTGATTAATTACAACAATTACTCTAACTACTTATTCTGTAATTTTGGCGAAGAAAGTATTTTAAGAGGGCACTACTTGCTATCGCCATCGGTCGACATATATCAGATATTTACATCTTTGGTGTATATAATGGGAATCACTGGTTTCGCGAAACAAAAGAACAAGCGTATGTTTAGGCAGGATTGTTCCAAAATCACGAAAAAATCACAAAACGGTCTTCAAAGTTTCCCATTCTTTTCTTTCCAATATACGTAGTAGTAGTAATATTTAGTTATTTATATATTCCATGAAATACGCTGCGTATTAATATTCTACAAAAATACCCCACCAAACGACATATCTATATATCTACTTACTACCTTTCTATTAACAAACGACCTTCAACAACTATTAAAGAAAAAATATGTAATAACAGAGTGGGTTTGATATAAGTCAAAAGCAATATATAGCTGTGGGGAAAAATCTACCAGCCGAAGATTGGTTTGTGAACTTGAGGTGGAACAAGGTTCAGATCCTTGCAATGTTGCTTGTCATAGTCTTTAGTTCTTGGTGTTGCTCCAGTGCATAGTCTCAAGAAGTCGTTCCCTGTTAGAACATAGTGTGTGAATGCTAATCCTCCATCCACCATCTCGTTAAAGCTTGGAACCGATCTTGATTTTCTCATCCTTCTTCTTCCTCCATCTTCCCCATCTATGATCTTATCGAGATCTGAATACTCCATGAATCTCTGTGTCGCTGCTTCCCATGACAGATTGTACATTTGCTCAGGAGTCAGAGGTAATGGCTCTTTCGACATTGCTTCTTTCACTTTGGACACAAAGTCTTCCGATGTTTTGTAAGTCAGACAGTTTGGGAATGATCTGAAGAACTCGTTTGAAGGATGATCTGCACACACCACGAATTTCCCCATGGCTAGTGCTTCTGCTGTTGCTGTGCACAGAACATCGCTGATGCTAGGGTTTATGAACACTTTGTACCTTTATTAAGACCAAGGAAAAAACATTCAAAAGAGAAACATTAAAACACACAAAATACAAGAGTAACCACACACATTTTTCAGAACTTACGTGTGAAGAGAATCATCGGCGTGGTCCCTTCCTTTGAGGAAATTGAGATTTAATTCGTGTTTCTTTGCTGCATGTTGGACCTCGACTGCATCTTCACCATTCCCATAGACATCTAAATTGAAGCTTCCGAGCTCACTTTTGTGTTTAGCCATCAGATCTATTAGTTCTCTGTATCCTTTAGCCCACACCATTTTTCCTAAGAAATATGCACCTTTTGAGAAAGCTTGTTCACCACGGGATCTTTCTTCAGCAATTTTCTCTCCAATCATAAGGAACTTTGGATTGACACCATGAACATTGCATACAACAGACTTTGGTAAATCTTGTGTTGCCGCAGAGAGGCGAAGAACCTTTCATGAGTGGAAAAATATTTATTAGCGCATGCACTATTATTAAATAGGACTCAAGCAACAGAACAAAGGCTTGAAGACAGATAGTAGATGATTCACCTTGTCGCAATACGCTCGTGTGACCCAATTGTTTACATGGTTCACAAAAAATGCTTGAAGCGCTCCATTCTTCTCCCTCTTGATGTACTCTAAGTAGTTTGTGTGGACAATTCCAACAACATGGTTGAATTTATCTGTCCAACGCTTTCCGTGATGATACCAGTTGAGATGTTCAGGCTCTTCGAGTATAGCAATGTCAGCATCTTTTGACGGTATGAACTGAGAAGTGTCACCAGCAGGAAATATGCTGCGCCTTTCTTTTGAAAACTACAAGAAACCAGAAAGCTCAGTCATTCTCACTTAATGATACAGAAACATATTGGCACTAATAGAAAGAAAAACAGAATCCAAAATGATCAACTTACCTTCCCTGGGTAAAAGGAGATTTTAAAATCAGCCTTGAAACCAATCCTTTCCTCCAACCATCTACGTATATAACTCTCTTGTTCTTCAGGTGAACTGAAGGTGAGATTATTTGGATAAACTAGTTCTTGATCAGATTCGCAGAGCCAAGGAACCACAAGTGTAACACTCTGTTTTGCAGATTTTGCCAAATACGCTGCTCGGAATAGCGGGTTTACAGCAGTTCCGGTCATCCAAGGGAGACTCGCTGTTGTAACAATTGCCACATGCCTTTTGTTTTCTGATGTCTCAGGTTTCAAAAAATCAGTCCAAAAGCCACCATCATAATGGTGTCCTGTGCTCTGAAGAACACTTGCTATCCTCATATCTAAATCAACTCCATGGCTATCATTTTCAATTAACTCAGATGCTTGTGCAGATGGCAGACGCCAAAGGTGTTGGCTCTTGGACTTGCAAAGGCTTTCTACTATTCGGTCGCATGTATCTGAAAGACAATTCAGCGGATCAGAATCAGGGACTTAGTTTCTCATGTAAGCCTTGAAATTAGATGATAATGTACACGAAAAGGTGTTTTATACCATTAACCTACACATCTAGAAAATTTCATGTCTATGGCAGATTTCATTTGACTGATCCGTTTACACACAAAATGTAGACTTGAAAATAGTACAAGCAATTCTAAAGCATCAAAATCACCAGCTAAGCTTCTGATAAAGCAAGCAACAAGCTAAACAAAGACACTCTAATATCAGAGCAAAGACTCAAGTTTTTGATTGGAAAAATCACCTACAGTAGAGAAACACCAACCATCCACAACTCGACATATACGACATATAAGTAGATTAAGCACCATGAAGAGAAAAATGCAATTTCACCTTTTCGTACACCAATCTGATCAAGAAAAGGTTCAGATTGCCTAACCAAACATGCCAAAAGTTCAGGTACATCCAATGGAGGGACATCCTGCATCGAAAGTGAAAGGAGGTCAAATCAAACTCCCAATCTAACACACAACTAATCTCTACCTAAATTAAATGGGATAACAACAAGAACCCAGCAGGTTAACATGTTATTGTAAAGACAATAACATGTGATAGAGTTCAAACTTGAGTGAACAATAACATGTTATCGTAAAGACAATAACATGTGATAGAGTTCAAACTTGAGTGAGACAATCAAGGAAACACTTGAGTGAACAACAATCTCAAATCTTAAGGGTGCAAATCCTGATAGTGCAAATAACACAACTAACAAATCTAAAAGAAGAGCCAATGGAAGTGATAGAGTTCAAACTTGCAAATACCAACCTTAGCCTCATCAGTTTCTTTGTAAATTGATTGCTGCATATAGAAGAAAAGAGAAAGCGCCATTAGAAAAGTTGACATATACCATAAGAAAGTAAACTAAAAGAGAAACAACTTATGAGCTGATTGCAGAAACTGAAAATTAAAGGAGAAACTTACAAAGCTGGTTTTGAGCTTCTCCACAAATTCACTGTTCTTGAAACCACTCAATATCTCTAACGAGCTTCGTTTCTCAAACTCTTTAAACCTAGTCTTCAAAGACCTAATCGGTTCCCAATCTCCGAAAGTAGCTTCTCCTTCTCTCTCGGCCTCAGCGAAAAACTCAGTAAACCTAACCCTATCACGATTACGCTGCCTCCTCCTTCTACCCATCTCTAAAACTCCCTGACGCTCATCCAAATCCATCTCAGACACAATTGCGTTCTTAATCGCCGATAGATCGATTCCCAGCTTCGCCCTAGCTGGTCCCCACCTCTCCATAACCTTACGGCTAATTTCCGGCGCCGAATAAACCCTACGGAACTCCGATATCTTCGGCTGAAGCTTCTTCATGATTCCAATTTCACTTGAGAAAGACGACGCAGACGGCGACCCAATGGGAAACGCAGACCTCGCCGAGTTATTGAGGAAATTCTCGATCTCTCGGTCAAACGTCGACGCTAGATTCTTAACGGAGTTAGCTCTGTCCCGCATCAACTGTAAATCCGCATCAGCTGAGTCCCATACCTCCCTCCACCCTTTAGAAAGAAAGGATAACGCGTTCGTCGAGGATAACGTCATCGACAGAGACGAAGACGTCGCCGTACCGGTCGTCATTGACGTAGACGGCGGAGGAATTTGAATTTCCTTCACCATGATTTAGGGTTTATCGTTTCGTCACGACGATTTCGTGAAAGTGTGAGGTTTCTTCTCTATTTGTTGATGAGAGAATTGGGGAAGGAGAAGCGAAGAAAAAGAGAACAAAAGGTTAGGAGTTGACGGCTGAGATTTATCTGCATGATTTTTTATTTATTTTATTTTCGCTCTCAAATTAACAAGTCGGACGATTCTCGTGAGGAAGCCTGGACGACGTGGCATGAGTCTCACTAGTTGATAACGTGGCGTGTCGGATTATCCGATTGGTGTCGGATTCATTTGGGAGTTGGGAATATTACTACAATTTGCAAAAATTTCTATTGACACATAAATTTTCATATAGAGGTGGACAGTGAGCAAATATTTTTGGATTTTGGTGGTATTTGTCGCTGTTCTATTGCGCTTAGATCACTGTTTTTTCTGATTTGGAACAAAACTGGTTCAAATGTCCTTAATTAGAGGTGACACTGACATCTTTCATGTATAATGCACATATTTTGTGTTTGTTAACTATATATGTTTTAAATTTGTATAATCATAGGTGTTTTTGGTGTTGTGGTAGAAAAAGTGTATTTGACGTAGTTTTATTCTATATTTATTTATATAATGTTAATTTTTCTTATTTGAAAAATTCAATCATAGAAGTGTGGAAGAAGAAGAAAACAAAATCTAAGGAATTGACGGCTAACATTAATTTGGATGGTTTGCTATTGTAACATCTCTTTATATTATTCTAGAAGAATAACACGTGGAATATAAACAAGTCGGATGATAGGAGCTCCAAGCCTTGACCCGTAACCGACGTGGAATGAGTGCTCATTTGTTAAAAATGTGGTGTATTGTAAGTGATTGGCGAAATTGTCAAATTGTGTCGGGTTCACTTAAGAATATGCTGGAATCGAAATAATCTGGTCCTACGAGGGCATGGGCAATGACAAAGACATCTTCAAAGAAAACATAGAAAATGATATGAGTGGACTTATATGGACTTTAAGGAGGCTTAATTACGATTTTAATATTGGCCGACTTAGCCCAAATAATCAACGGATGCCAAGTGAAATTTTTTTAACTCATTGTAACAAAAGAATTAGTTTCAGCTTTGGATTCAACAAGTTTCACTTCAGTTAAACCAAATTAGACCATCTCTATAATTCAACCAAAAAAAAATGCTCTTTTTATACTAAGCATTTTGGTTTATAAATTTTGAATATTACTACAATTTGCAAAACTTTTAATGATATATAAATTTTTCATGTAGAGGTAGACAAATAACAAATATTCTTGAATTTGGTGGTATACGTGACTATTACATTCCATTTGGATCAATATTTTTTTCGATTTGAAACAAAACTTGTTTAGATGGCTTTAACTAGAGGTGTCAGTAACACCTTTCTAGCAACCATGCAATATTTTCACATAGTGCACATATTTTGTATATGTTAAAGCATATGTCTATTTTAAGTTTTAAAATTTTTGAGCCATAGGTTTTATTTTGGTATTTTCGTAGATCAAAAGTCTATCGTACGTAATTTCATATAACGCTTATTTTACTTATTATTTACATAATGTCATTTTGTTAGTTCTAAAAATCTAGCATATATATATGGGGGAGAAGGGAAGAAGGAAAATAAAAGAAGAAGAGTCAGAAGATAACGTAAGATAACAAAAGCTTACAAAAAATTGATGGCTGAGATTATTTTGAATGATTTTTCCTATTATAGTCAAAGGATAATACTGCACGTGGAACATTAACAAGTAGGATAATGGCAACTTATGAATTCTTGACCCGCTGACATGGCATGAGTTCTACCAGTTGATAATGTGGCGTGTTTTGAGTGGTTGATAAGATTCGATCGTGCCGGAATAATTTAGGAATATGCTAGAATTGGACTTGGACACCATATCCGTTGGTTTCGCTTTACGATTAAAGGTTTGAAATTTTGAGCATTATTACAATCTGAAAAAATTATACGGGTCATAAACTTTCGTATGAATTTATGATATAGAGAGTAAAAACAACACTAATATATAGAGGCTAAACAAGAAAAATCTGAAGTTGCAACAATACGCTTTTTGTGGCTCTTTCTCACAGTAGCTTTTTTGTAATAGATTCCAAACATTTAAGTATTTAACCTCAATGAGAATGAGTGTTTCTCTAGTCATGACACCGAGTGAAGTATCTATTGGTTCTACAGTATTCATTCAGTGGAGTTATTTAGAGATGATGAGACCCATTTACGATTCAAATATTAGCTGATTTAGCCAAAACAATAAACGAACACTACCTGAAAATGTTTTTACTGATGATTGATCTAGCTTACCATTCATGGGTTATTTTAAAATTTTAGTTCACACTGAAAAAATAAGAGAATATATTCTCCTCCACTTGAAATAACACAATAGTTTGGAACATTCGTAGTCCATAATTGTATACTATCGTTGACTTCAATGTTGATAGCTCACTCTGGACCAATCGTTAATTATCTGGGATTGCTTTTGAATCAAGTCCCATAGATAGAGAGACTCTTAATTCCAATTAATTAAAAAAATCTAACGTATCTGGAAAAAAGAAACCACTCAAATAAAAGATGGGTTCTCACTTCTCACTACTGTATAATCTTTTGAGATAGATGGAAACATATAATTGATAAATTAAGAAGCGAAATAAACAAAAATCCATTAATAGAAGGGATACGTTATATCAATGCGGCGATCCAAGGGCACAAACTCAAGCCGGTTTTTGCTAGAACAGCTCAGCCTAGACGCCAAATCTATCAGCGTGCGATATTTCTCTCTCAAATGAGTGATTTTTCGAGATAATGTCATCTTCTTTAGGTGGATTGCGTTCTCTAGGATGTAAAGCGCCACTTCTTTCTCTGTTTCTGTTCCTTTATACCTAATCCACTCAACGGTTTCGAGACTCGACAGTAAACATTCAGGAACAGAATACGGTTGCTCCCATTGAGCCTTGACCTCTCTGAACGTTCCACAATATATCTGAGGAAAAAAAAAAAAAAAAAGGTTTTTCCAAAATGAGAATTAAGGGGGAAAAAACAGAAAGAAGCTGCAACATAGAAAATCACTTACTTGATCATTGAACCTCAGAACTCGCAGTTTAGGGGAAAGTTTAAGTAGAACACATAACCAATCTGAAGAGCAATTAGTGCATAGCTCTAGAAACTCGAGTTGAGAGAGATTCTCAGTAGAATTTTCAATGAACAGTTGTCTGGCTGAGGTAACACATAAGGAAAGATGTTTGGCTGAGGAAAGGCATCCCAGAAGCTGCTTCGAGTCATGCTGTCTAGTCATGATTTCTGCCTTGATTAGCTTCGGCATTTTTACTAAAGAACGGAACACACTAGATTGATCAGAAACTTGTAAAGTCTTTAGAGAAGGAGCATTGATGATATACTCGAGATCATCTATATTTACATGTCCTTGTGGTATGCACGTTATGTATAAGCTCTGCAATGACGGCATTTCAATTGTGAAGGGTGTCACATAGTCCTTGAACCATCGAGAGAATACGAGTGTTTCAAGGATAGGAGAAGCGGATAAAAGCCTATGAACAAGTTCATCCCCATCCCTGCGGAAGAAACTGACACATACAAGGGACAGAGTCTTGAGGGAATGGAGAAATATTGTCGAAGGAACATCCCAAATCATCACTCCTTGCAGGCGTAAAACCACAAGGCCTTTACATGTAAACAAGCTCCGAGGAAACGTCATGGGAAGTAAACGGAAAGGGTGATGAATGAGCTCGAGATCACGTACATGTCTAGCCACTGCGATATTGACCCATCTTTCATGTTCTTCAGTTTTACAATCATTCCCAAGCCTGAGATGGAATGTTTCTAGAACTGGAGCCTTGCTTTGCAGCAGAAAATTGTTAATAAACTCTGAACCTGACGCATTCAATGGACTACCATAGTCAAGCCTTGGAACCAGTTTCCACAGAGAAAGCCATCTTTTTGACAGAAGACTCGTCGCCACAGCATCTTTTGTCTTAAGCAATGACAGTATCTTCACCAGCAAATCGTCACACAGCTCACATATATTGCTCATATCTCCTCTGCTCTCCCTGGATTAGCCTCACTGAGTTGCTTTCGATTCAGTTGGGAACCAAAATCAGACAAAACCCTAGGGAATCTTAAAAAGATAGAGAGACTTTACTAGCAGTTAATTACAGAACAAGAAAGAAACAGCCCCTAATCAAATCTTAGCTCACGATCACAAAACTTAGTAAAGTCGACGAGAAATACCTAACTAACCTTTTTTCTGACTTCTGTCTCGTAAACGGATGAGCTCAGATTCTTTTTAGTTTGCTTTGGCTCAGTTCAGATTTTTTAATAAGATAATATAATTCTTATTAGGAAAACGATTTATAAAAAGGGGTGAATTAGGAAAACGCAAAATTTGGAAGAAAATTTAACAAAATAGCAACCAGGTACACCTAAATTAAATAAAAGGTAATAAGAAATAAAATATTTCTAGTTTCAATTGTATCCTCATTAAATTATTTTTAAATACGGACGTCTAGTTTATTATATGGCTTTAAATAAAATTAGATTCTAAATATGAAATTATAAACTTTAGTCTCCGTTTACATCCTTTTATATCAAGTAATGAATATATTTTACGGCATTCAGCTAATTTAAAAAACAAAAGTTTTTTGTCAACATTATTTTAGATTCTGGCATGCGTCTTGAGTGAAAAAATTATTTGCTTAGCATGGACGTTTAAAAGTTTTAGGCCCTGTTCGTTTTTGCATCTGCATTCAACATCTGCATCCAGCATCTAGATTCAGTATCTGGATGCTGCATCAAATGATGTTCGTTTATGTATCTCGTTTTTGCATCTAAATGTTGCATCTGGATGCAAGTTTGTTTGTTTTTGAGTTTGTAATAGCATCCGGATGCAACTAATTAAAAATGACTAAAAAGGACATGTTTTTATATTCATATATATTAAATGATTTAAATTAATTATAAAATTTAAGAATTACAAAATTATTGTTTTCATAAAATAAATTTTTTATTAAGTTTTCTAAAAAGACGAAAAAATGTGTTTCCGCATTTTTGGCGGAAAAACGTATTTCCGCATTTTTGGCGGAAAAACGTATTTCCGCATTTTTGCCAAAAAATGTGTTTCTGAGTTTTTTGACGGGAAAAACGTGTTTCCGCGTTTTTTGGCGGAAAAAATATGTTTCCGCGTTTTTCCGGAAAACGTGTTTCCGCGTGTTTGGCGGAAAAACATATTTCCGTATTTATGGCGGGAAAACGTATTTCCGCATTTATGGCGGAAAACGGTATTTTCGCGTTTTTTGGCGGGAAAACGGTATTACTCGTTCTTGGCGGGAAAATATGTTTCCGCGTTTTGGCGGGAAAATGGTATTTCGTGTTTTTGGCGGTAAAACGGTATTTCGCGCTTTTTGCGGGAAAATATATTACGCGTTTATGGCGGAAAAACGGTATTTCGCATTTTTGGCGGGAAAACGGTATTTCGCGTTTTTGGCGGGAAAACGTGTTTCCGTGTGTTTGGCGGAGAAATGTGTTTTTACGTTTCTGGCAGAAAATGTACTTCCGTGTTTTTTGGCGGAAAAACGTATTTCCGCGTTTTTGGCGAAAAATATGGTTTTATGTTTTTTTGACGAAAAAAACCCGAATTCACGTTTACATAAAAATATTTTTTTCAATTTTTTAATTATTTTTAGCGTTGAAATAAATTTTTCGATTTTTATAAAATATGAATTTTTTTTTATATATTTTTATTAGAGTAAAAATATTTTCAATAAAAATTATCATTATGAATGATGAAATATTGTTTAATAAAATGGTTTCGTTAGAATTCAAAGGCATTTTAGACTTTTGGATTTTGAGATGCAGATGCAGCATCTGGAAGCTCATTTGTTCAGCATCTCAAATATTTGAGATGTGCATCTCATTTCAGCATCTGGATGCAAAACTAAAAGTTACAAAACGAACAACATCTTCCATCTGCATCCAGATGTTGCATCCAGATGCAAAAACGAACAGCCCCTTAATATATGAAGTTATGGCTATGAAAATAAATCGATGATAATATCAATATGATATAATTTAGTTTAAATTTTAATATGCCCGTATTTCTTGACATTCAGTTTCGCTTCACGGGTTATATTTCATTCACATTTAAAAAAAAAATTAAAAAAATAAATAAATTCTCCTCACAGTTGAAATAACAGGATGCCAGTTTAAAACTGTCGTATCCTTTATCTTCCTTAAGAATACTGAGCCTTGAGATGCACTACATAGTCAGAATTGGGGATCCTAATTCCTCACCAAACCCATTTTCAGTTATTATCATCAGTTCTCAAAGTAGAGATCCTTACTTTATGTGGTAAATTTTTTTTTTTTTTTTTTTTTTTTATAACCGTGGGATCCCAAAACCTTTCTACATCTAAAGACTAATCCCACGAGACTTTGCATCCGGATACGTGTTCGGAAATATTCCAAATTTAAAGCGCGGCTAGATGGTCAAGGCAACACGAATCCAAGACTCTCCCACTCGGGAGTTACTATTGGACCAAAGTGACTTGATTACTTTATGAGGACGGTATTAGCTTGAGCATATATCGATCCCTCTTTTTAACATCTAATATTAAGTAGAAAAATCAATCAAAGGTAGTATAAATGGTTTGATTTTAGTTCTTTTTTCTTTTTTTCCTTATTGTCATGAAGAGGTTTAGAACTAGATAGAAGAGTAGTCACCACTCACATAATAATCAACTCAAGTCAAAATGATGCTATATATTGTAACCCAACACACAAACATTTCTATTTTTAATCTGCTTGAATTTTCAAAAGAAATAATTGATAATGGTAGCTCCTTAATAATTTACACCAATCGTCGGTCGAACGACCATAAGAAAAGAAAAGAAAAAAAAGAGAAAAAAAAACTAGTAACCCATGCACCCAATGAAATTAAAAAAAAAAATTAAAGAAAAAAAAATATAGCGGTTCATTTCCTTCTCGTGAGATGATTGGGTAAATAAATAAAAAAAAATAAAGAAAAGAAAGAAAATAAGTGAAACTCCCATATTAACCCTGTAGTTATAAAGGGTTTGAATTCTCAGAAATAGCGCTTCATTCTTTCTTCTTCGCTCATCTTCTCCATCGACTTGCCTCTGCGATTGGAGATTCTTGTTCTTGGAGAGATTTTCGTGGATTCGTTCGATTTTGCAGTTAGAGACTCTGGAGTATTGAAATCGCGAAGGAAACTGGTACTTCTCCTACATTTCTTTAATTATGTCGTCGTGTTGCTTGAAGATTATGATATATACAGTTGGTTAATCTCGAAGATTGAATGGATTCTGACTAAATTTAACCGATTGATTCCATTATTTCTGAAAATTATCACTTTCTGATCTGTTTCAAGAGTTCGTTTTGATGATTTAGAATTTCTTGTTCGCAGATAGTCAAAATTTAGAAAAGAACAGAGTCGCTAGGGCTTGGGACCTTGCGTGATACATATTACTTCGATTTTGTAGTCAATTCTTGCGATGGAAAAGAATCCAATTGAAATATCGTTGCCATTTGACTCAAAAAGAGATACTGGTTTTGTTGGTATAATGGAAGAAACTGGAGAAAAGGCTTACCTCAATTCTCTACTGCAGATTCTATTTCACATTCCAAAATTCCGAAAGGTAGAGATTACATATCTTATTTTCGTCTTCCTTATGCTAAATCCTAAAGAAAAAAGATATATATATTATGAATAATGCATTATGCTTTGTAGGCTGTTTACCACATTCCCGTATCTGTGAATGCCGCTTCTACAGTATTGAGTCTCCAAAAAATCTTCTGCAAGCTTCAGTACAGTAATACTAGTGTGTCAAGAATGGGGATGAATATGTCTAATTCTTCCTTGAAAACTGAAGTTCAAATTCTATTTGAAGAGCTAGAACGAAATGTGAAGGTAACATGTCCTCTGTTTGCTTCCTTCTCGTATTGTGTTTCTTTTTGAAGTGTCATCCATCTTCTTACTTATATTTCTAGGGTACTGCTGAAGAGGGAACAATACGGAAGCTATTTGAGGGTCACTGTGAGCATTACAATGCCATCTCTAGGGATAAAAAAACGTTTTCTAGTAAGTAGTCTTAAGCATCGGCTCATCCTATGTTGTCATTCTTTTCAAGCCAGCCAATTTGACAGGTGTATATATATATATATATATTCTGTTTTCTTTATGGAAGGCCTCAGTCTTGATGTCGAAAACTGCAAGGATGTGTATGCTTCTTTTGACAAGTATCTTGAAGGAAACAACAATTACAATGTACAACTCTGCCCCCTTTCTTGCCATTTATGGATGTTACTTATTATAGCTACGATTAGGATCGTTAAGCTTCTCAAACATGTTGTTATTACTGTTTCAGGGTGCAGAAACGCGTCGTATCTTCACAGAATTTCCTCCAATTCTCCAGCTTCAGCTTGCAAGGTTTAAGCATGATGAAAATCAGAACCGGATGGTGAAGGTTAGTTGGTCCTCGAACCATTGAACCTTCCTATGATCACTAAAGCAAATTAGGTTTCAGTCTTGAAGTTTCTAGCGCAAGTTAGGTTTCAGTCTTGATGTAGATTTCAATTATAGGTTAATACGAGGTATGAATATCCCTATCAACTGGATCTTGATAGGGAGAATGGTAGATACTTGTCCTCTGATGCCGATAGGAGCATCCGCAATCTGTACACGCTTCACAGGTTGAATTTTCGCTTCCTTGTTTCATTTTATTTGTTTAATTAAGAGTTGAAAGTCTCAAAAAAAAAGGATGGTTGTCACTTGTCACTCAGTTGTCTAATGTGTTTTCGTATTTTACAGTGTCCTTGTTCACGGAGATGGAGTAGGTGGCAAGTACTTTGTCATAATAAAACCCACACTGGCAGATTTTTGGTAATTCTCTCTTCAAAGCATTATACTTAGAGATTTGGTAGGAATAAATATCTCTGTCAATATACAAACAAGTTTTGAGATATCATATAAGGAAACGTTTTATGGCCATTAAAGAATAAGAAAGTGATCATATTAATTTTTTTGAGATTTTGTTTGATTTTGCTAACTCGCTGTATTGTGTCAGGGTGAAATTTGAAGACCAAAGAGTAACAAGAGTTGACTTCAAAAGAGCTATAAATGAACAATTTGGTGGGCATGAAGAGGTGCGAAATCGTTTTCGATTGTTTTTTTTTTTTTTTTTTTTTCTTTTTGATTGAATTTAACGATTGTTGACATTTAACGAATAAGTTTTTTTAAGCTTTGTCTGACTCACTTCGGTTAATGCAGCATCCACCTTTCAGTTTCACAAAAGGCACGAATGCAGTCATGCTCTTTTATATCCGGGAAAGCGACAAGGACAGTATAATGTGCAACATTAACGAAAAAGACATCCCTGAACATGTAAGAAATAATTTCTATCATGCAGTTTCCGTAAGAACATGTGAGATTAATATTATATGATATGTTTTTATCATAATATTTCTTTATTTAATATGTTTTGAACATATTATGTTTAGGTGAACTGGCGCGAAGAAAAGTATGATAAAGGAGATGGTGATGCCTCAACGACCAAATCTGTGATTATCAGTGTTGTAAGAGAGGAAGAGCTGTTGGAAATGACTAGGATATCTTGCAGTTTTAGAATCCAAAAACATGAACCCTTTCGAAAATTTGAGGTATATATGCATAATACCCTGAAAACCATTGATTGACCATTATTATATATGTAATATGTTATCGGATGATTGTTTTTAAAGAACCATTGTTATTAAACTATAATTATAAACGTTTGTGTAGGATGCAGTGGCGGATTATTAGGAGTTCCCACGCATCGACTTCGCTTCTCCACGTCACATATGGATTCCTCAAGTCTCGTGCGATCCAAAAACAGTTTGGTAAGTTTTTCTACGGCAACAAATATTTATGTAATTTTTTACTTTCAATTACTAACAATTATTTAATTTGCAGGTCCAGCAAATTGTAGGAGATAAGGATGAAGTGGTTTTTTACTTGAGGTTTGACGAGAATCCCGGCGTTACAGGTATATATTGTATTGACTTAATCTAATTAGAGAATAAGTTATATAAGTGTTCTTTATAGGATATTACATGAAAAAGCTAGGGGTTAACTATTGTGTAATCTACCTTTTTACAAATATATATACTCTACAACAGGTGTGTGCGAGCTCTGCCCTGTTCCAGATGATCGGAGGATCCATGACTTAGAAGATTTCAAGAAACCAAAGAACACACGACAGCCCACTAAAAGCTCAGCAAGTGTCACTAGACACGCATAGAGGTTTCAGCAAAATCAAACATATACGTATAGATACATATAGAGAAAACTAAAAAATTTACGTTTCGAAAACTTGATAAAAACATGTTATGATATGTTGTATTCTTTTATTGTGTTTTCTCTATAGATATAGACTAACAAATCATGCATTCATGCTGCAAATTATTTTCATCACAATACAAGAAAATAATCTCAATACAAGAAAATAATCTCAACATTTCAGTTGGTTTTCATGGATTATATATCTTTAGTTCACAGTTTATAAATTAGATCCTCGTCCAATTGAAATAACTGAATTTCTTTGTGTATACTACTTTACGATACTACAATGAGTCGATGAAGAAAATAAATCTTCATGCTTAAGAATATTCAACTTTGGATCCAATCTCCCTTTTTCAGTTACCATCAGTTCTCAGAGTAAAGACCTTTACTTTATGTGGTTTTACTATATTTTATTTAGTTATTGATCATTCAAATAAACCAGTGCATACATAAATTGACCTGCCTAGTCACATGATGATCTACTTGTTCCTCTTTTTAAGTAGAAGGCATATTCCAGATCTTGTAATGACAGATTCTCATTTATTCATTACTATTATATTAAATCATTTTAAACAGAGAAACAGAGCAAAGGGTTCCTTGGTTTGAGCTTTTGGATCCCAAATATTATTTTATTATTTAGTATATTTATGTAATACCTGTGTGGTCAATTAATAGTAAGTCAAACCTCAAAACACTATATATACGTGTCGTTAGTTTTAAAAAACGATCCTTAAATTAAACTACATTTTTCTGAAAGGTTTAATTATAAATGCAATATGCTCCTTTTCGGCGTCATCTTTTACATATCTAAAAAGTATCAACTTAAGCTTAAGCATGTATTACCGTTCCTATCACATCTAACGCTAAGTAGAAAAATCACTTACGTGTATTATTAATGATTTATTGATAATTATTCTAATTCTACAGTTTTAGATTGATTCGAAATGGGGAATCATATGACTAAAATAATTAGCCCATTAGTTTTTATTGTGAGTTATATATCATCATTTTTTTCTCCTAAAACAGCATCATATTTTGGGTCAAATCTGATATTCAAGGACACATACTTTAGTTGCTCGGTTTATCCATTTTGAATAGTGGACTTATTTTGTGTCAACACGGGCTTCTGGCCTCCTGCTACTGTGTCTTTATTCACAAACTTTTATTTTGAAATTAATCGGCAATAACTATAGATAGAATGACTGACCGATGTCTCTTATATACTAGATATATAATGTTAAAAACAAGTTCTCTTTAAATGTTTTTAAAATTGTGGCATTAGAAAAAGAAAAAAAAAACATATTTACACAACATCTGCGCTCGTCTTCTCTGCTCCCAAAATGCTTTTCTCTTTGCTTATTTGTGGCTGTTCATCATGGACAGTGATAACAACATGAGGAGAACTATTGTCTTCTTCTACGTTGTCACCATCTAGAACTGGCTTTATAGTTCCCCTGTGAAGTAGCTGATGTTGTCCTATCTCCGCTGATAGTTTTGGACCCAGAGTCTCTTTGAAGTGTGCAAGGCCTGAGAATTCTTCAACAGCCTCAGAAATCTTCTCGACGCAATTCACAATCTCGATAAGGATTGATGCCATTGTGACTCCTGGAATGATCTCCAAAACATCTTTATCTGTCTCCGGTTTAAAAGATTTGAATGCAATCCTTAGGCTTTCTATGGCCTTTTTGGAGTTGTCAATGTGTGCATTCACACAAACACTGTCTTTGCTCATTGAGTTGATAGATTTAGCTATGGCTTTTAGGGCTTCACCAGTTTCTCTGCTCATAGTTGCGATTGGCTCTTGAATCTTATTTTGGAATTCTTCGGGTGCCTGCTTAAAATTAATAATATATCGGATCGAAGAATTAGCTCTTTGTCTGGCTAGCCATTTATTTTTCGTTAATACTCTCTTGGTTATTTAAAAATTGGATTTCTAGAGTTCTCACCCAAATAAAAGAAAATTAATACTCCTTACTTATACGTACATACAGGACACCAAATTTCCACACTAACACATCGAAGATTTTCACCAAATTCAAACATTCTCTATCAATAAATTTTGAATTGTACAATTTGTTAACATTAACTAATATAAATTACATAAAGGCTAAAATATCAATTTCATCGAACAAAATAAAAACGTTGAAAGTTAATTCCCCATGGATGAGTATGTGTGGTTGCAAGCTTTAATTATATATATAGGTTAATTATATATTTTTATCATTTTGGGGGTGACGTTAAATACGAAATCTTTGATAGTTATAATACAACCTCATTATGCATGTGTGTGATAATCATGCGAGGAGATGAAAAGAGAATAAAGGCCGACGACATGACAAATATACACACGTCCAAGTAAATAAGTAAATAACCACAATTTTATTCCCTCTAAAAATGGCGATTTAAGTCATTTACACAAACCTTATCGTTAGAGAAAACGTAGCCATTGAGGATTTCGAAATGGAAGGCACATTGGCGAACGAGTCCTGCAATTTTCAAGTACTTTTTCCACGGATGCCGTAACCTGAAACGGCCATGCGCTGGTTCCCATCTCGCAAGATTCGCCTGCAAAAAAAATCAGTAATTAAATTATATACTAATATATATACAAGAATGTTAATCAGTATATTAATTATTCTTTCAATATTTATATACCAAAGTATCTTCAGTGCTTTTTGATGTTAGAATGCTCTTGTATTCTCTAACACACGAGTTTGTCTCCTTTGAAATCTTCTCGGGTAGTGGAAAATATTCACCCTCGAAACCTTTTAACAAAAAGTGTGTATGCATGCATAAGTTAATATATTCATTTTAATTTATATTTACCAAGAAGAAAGCAATTCAAAAATGTTGGATATTATAATTAAGTCACCTTCTAAGTATTTAGCAAGTTTGTTAATGTTGTTAGCAATCATCTTGTGAAGATCTTCGCCTGCCCATACAGGAAAAACAAAGATCGACACAAGAATGCAAATCGTTCCACCTATAAGAATAGTCGATAGCCTTTGATATGCCATAACCAATATTTCATCTGTACGGTACCCCGAAATGGCAACCATACTAAAAGTGAGTATGAATATCAAAGCACCGTAGTCATATCTCTGTTTAATCCTTGGAAAAAACCGCGAAAATGTTGCAGCTGCGCCTAGTGAGAACACTAAGATCCCAAGAACGATGGGCTCCCCTTTTTGTCCGAAGAAGCGAGCAAGGTGTACGGCACCAACCCCTAAAGCTCCTGCTATTAATGTTGCAAACCCTCGGTTTAAACCTTTGGAAAGTGTCCCACCTATAAGAAACAAATGTTCTAAGTAATTAGTTTTCTTTTTAGCAAAATGCGAACAATACTTCTTTCTATATAGTTTTTTCATATTAATAAATTCATTTGGTTTAATAGACTTACCAACAGTGAATTCGAAGACAACGACCACGGTTAGTATAGCCCACATACCCGAAACCCCGAAGCTATTATAGAGTGGTCGCACATAGTACAACATTGACACTAATGTAAGAGCAATTCCTACTTTCATGGAGTGGATGATCCGCCTTGGATCATCTTTTCCAACCTTTCGCACATTCTTCACGCGTTTGATGGCACTGTCTTTGAGCTTGCTAGCCAAATCCTTAAGCCTTTGAAAGAACGCTGGTTTCTTCTCTTGAGCATTCAAATCCATCTCCACTGATAATCTCAGATAAATGTTAAAAGGTTATGAAATTGGCTTATATTGTTATAACTTTTGGGGTGTGTGTGATGCTTATGTGGGATAATTGTGGGCTATATTTATAGGTAGAGAAAAGCTTAAGAGACATATTTTTCATTGCTGACTAAGCTTGCATCTAAACCAATATTTTATAAATGTCTTGATTTTCTTTTCTTTTTAATGATATAAATATTAAATATATATTTAAGAAAAAGTGATGGTGACTTTTCCTAGCTAGATCTCTTTACTTGATGGATGGCTATTCATCTAGCTAGGTAGAATTTAGATGTACGTATTGTTATCACGGAGGACGAATATAAGACTAAATATCTTTTTAAAATTTTTTTAATTTTTTTTAATTTACGGGCTCGCAGTACTACAACACACGGTAATAGTCAGAGAACAAAATTATATAAATAAATGAAAACGAGAAAAAAAAAAAAAAAAAAAAAAAAAAAAAAGGAAAGGACCAAATGGATCGAACCCACTAGAGCTCAGCAGAGAAGCTCTCTAAATCAGAGGTTGAGAATGTTTTGCTTCTAACTTTACAGCAGTTATGTGTTTAGTTGATAAAAAAAAAAAATTCAGACAACTTTAGTTAAGAACATATATTATTGTAAAATTGTTAATTCGAAGAGGCTTTCATGTGAATTTTCTCATTTTTGGTCAAACTAAGTGCTCCCACCTCCCAATGTGTATATTATGATGAATAGATAATTATAATTGATAGTACAACATTAAAAAAAAAATGATAATGATGATCATATCATATGGCTGATAAGCAAATGTTGTTATAGCAAATAACTTCTAAACTTAATCTTATAAGTTACGAAAAAAATATTTTAAATAGATTATTCATATTAAATTTTGTCAAATGTCAAACACGATTTACTCAACGGTTCACGAAGAACTATTCAAAAAGATTTGATTTCTTCATCTAGTTTTTAACGAAAACTGACATGTTATTTCTATATCTAAAAAGTTCTAAGAAAATTAGGCTAAAACTAAGTAATATCAATGACATGGAAAAGTAAAAAAATAAGTGATATAAGTGGTATTACGTACGAATATCGTTATGACAGTAATGGTATGATATCTATGAATTTGAGAAATGGTAGGCATGAAAAAATGCCGTAAGGATTAGGAGATTGGATAAATTGACGAGTTAATCTCCATAAAACCATTGAGTTCATAATTTAAAAGGTGTTAGATGAATTTAAGTGCAAGATCTATTTATCAACAACGGTCGTTTCGTCCATTCGTTTTTTGTTTCTAACTTTAGAATTTGTGAAAAAACACATATCCATGTAATGTTTTTCATTTTGTTGGCACCAAATCTAAGCATTATTCTAGGAATATAACATGAATGTATGATCGAGATTTCATTCTGAGTTGTGCACCAATCCGTACTTCGTATATCATATTCTTTTTTATTTTCAGTTTTCAGATATTTAAATTGGACAATATAACTTATCACTTGCAACAGAACAATTTTGTGTCTCACTAGATTTAATTAGTGATATACTTTCTTTTTTTGATATATTTATATATATTACTAGTTTATCCATAGCAAATAATTGATTAAAACATTTTTTTTTTGTTTTGATGAGGATCCATATGTCAATGAGTTAAGAGTGAAATAATAAAATAACAGAAATATATAAGTTGAACAAAATTTTTAATAAATAATTATAAATGCTAAAAGTCTAGATCTTAGTATTTTTTTTAAACATGTGTATCATATATAGTAGAATTAATTTTCAAAAATGTGAGAACGTAAAATCTAGATGAATATCATCTATAGTAAAAAGTAGCAGAATCAAGTTTTGAAAACGTGAATAATTGGTATACAATTCACCAACATTAAACCGTATATTGAAAATTAAGAATATCTGTTGTCAGAAAATCTTTAAAGGTAGAAAATTATGTTGTAAAATATTTATATAATAATAGAAAAAGAATTTAGTGATGAATACTAATTTCGAAGCTAGTGTGAAAAAAAACACCAACCATGGAATTCTTTTCTTTTTTCTTTTCATTTTTTTTTCCCATCAAGGCTCAAAATTGTGACTAGTGATGAGTAATGATGTACAAGTACAAAATATTCCCTTTTATGTGTTTGCATGCTGCGACCTCTGGACCAACCGTTATCAGTCACCAATAACAACAACGAAGGAAACAATATAATCATAATCGAAACATTAGAACAACTTGTACAACTTTATGATGAATTTCTATGGAATACGATATTGTAAAGTATGTGTAACGGAAATACAAAGGAAAAAGTGTATAATCAAAACAATAATTAAAGATTTGGATGTCTCTATAAGTGAACATACATCAAATGCTAAAATGTTGTGGAATGATAAAGCAAGAGCAAATGATTCAATTCCATCTCCTAAGTTAAATTTAGTGATAAAATTTTCTTGTAAATAGTGTATATCTCGTTTGATCATCCAAATATTTTTTTTGTTAATTTATTTCTTAGATATATATAAGTACACGAGCCATTCATAAAACAATGTGTTGGTGATAAATTCCAACAAAACGTAGTGCGTGACAAATTCCGAAAACGCAGAAGATCAATGTGACCGGAACGTGGGTCTTCTCATGAAATGTAAGTTGGCCATAAAAAGGACATCAGAATTCACGTCGGATTGGTCGGAAGAGACCGGCCAAAAAGGAACATTTTCATCTCTATTTTTTATGTTGGTAAAAGATTCATCACTATATGACAATTTAGCTGAACTCCAACTCTTTTTCTGTTTTTATTTTTTAATTAAAATTTTTAGTTTCTATTACAATTTCTTTTCTTTTTTGACATCTACAATATCTTTCTTATCCACCTTCATAGCACATTATATATAAAAAAATGTTATGCTTTTCTTCTTTTTTTTGTCAACATAATATTTTATGTTTATAACCTAATAATATTAAGATCAGTTAAGTCATCTAAGAACCGACCCATTTTGTACCCATAAAACTTGAGAAATACACTCGAAATTCTAATCAAATATAACCGTGGTGGATCAAAGAACCGCGCGCACATGCAAACAAAACAAAATGATTATGACCCAGGCCAATATTTGTGTAGGGCCTCCTGATTGGGCCGAACCTCTAATTCAGGCTTGAATTGAGAGACCTATAATCCACCATTTTGATTCAGGCCTGGCCCCTTATACAAAAACCGAAATTACCGAACGAGATCAACCTTTATCTAACCAGTATCTAAACTCCACCCTTTTGATTGAACTTAATTCGAAAGTAGTTAAATCCAACCTAATTAACCAAAATCAGTTCGTGCCTTCGGCTTAAATTTGCATGCCAATTAATCAGACCAAACCGAATTATCATAATCTCCACCCATGTTGGAAAATGAATCAACTATATATGTGAACATGATTTTTGGCCCTCGTCATTGAAATTTGAACACGTGTATGTTTTTTTTTTGTTATTGTGTATATTATTATTCTAATATTATTCTACGTTTTAGTGGCATGTTTTTCTTTTAAACCAACATGTTAGTTTATTTTTTTTTCTTTTTGTTCAAACGGTAATATGTTAGTTCAAGACTTCAAGAGTTCAAGGTATGAAATATTTTCGTTTATGTCTTTTGATATATTACGGTTTACTGGTTTAACACGTGTCATACAATTCATTTTCTATCACTAGCATGAAAGGGACCATCAATCCATATTTCAATCAATCAACCAAAACCATTACCCTCTCTCACATCCAAATATTTGCAATTATTGCGTTCTCGTCTAAATTAAAATATCCTCATAGTTCATACGTCACATATACATCCTTAGTTAATATGATATGAGATTTTTGTAGTCCTCTGGAACTTTCTAAAGCTGGAGAGAAGATAATGAATATGACAACGATATACGGTGTCGTGTTCCTATCTTTCTCCTTCACTTGCTTCATCTCCTTATTTCCTTTTTGTTAATCATTTTTTTACTTGAAGAGGTGTTGCATTGCACAATCCGATTAGGAAATTTTAAGTAGAAATTGTTGGAATCAAGCTACCATAACTACAGATGTTTTATTTCTATTTATATATTATGTATGATATGTGTGTAGTATATGCATACTGCCATTGTGTATGTGAAGTGAAGTACAAAATGACTTAACTAGACCTTTAAGAATTTTTTTTTTTAAATGTATAAAATTATGGATGCAGACAAGATTAAAAACTGCACCATTTTGTGTCCACATTAGAGATGCATAGAGAATCCACATATTAGTAGTAATGTAATCGACTAAAAGACCTACTTTGAAACCTGGTTTATATTAGTTAATTGTACCGGTGAGAGCATACATTTCCATTAGATTTATTAACCAAGGCGATTTCAATAAAATCAAAGTGGTTTATGTCACCGCCGAGCAGGGGTCGAAAATATTTGTCAGTCCAGTAGAGATAAATATTTATCACCATTTCTCCAAATTTTACTCACTTGGAGTTGATCCATAAATGAGTCTGTATAGCTTTCAAAATGGGTATTGGATGTTTGTATTTTTTTTTTCCATTACCAGCTGGTTAAGTTGGATAACAGTCAACAGCTAAAAAAAAACGCCAATTCAAAACAGGTGGCGTAAAATATCCAAAAATATTGAGCTTTACTAATTTTTTTGTCACAATCAAATATTTAAATATCAAGCCAAGATACTCAAATAGTTTATTTAAATTACACAAATTAAATACGTATAGTATAGATATAGACACGGATCACAGACAGTGGCGGATCCACGTTATACAATGGTAGTGCAACTGACCTACCTAAACTATAAATATTTTTGTTTTTTAAGCTAGATGTGGATTTTAATAGTGGCAAATTGGTTAAATGCACCACCTTTTTTATAGAGATCAAAGGTTCGAAATTTTTACTGTGCTATTTTGCACCAGGTATAATTCTCTCCTGGGTCCGCCGCTGATCACAGATTGCATTTTGGAAAGGAGAAAGCAAGAATTATCTTTAATTCGATACATTTGTAGCAACTCTTGGGTTCGTGAGGGATCTTGAAACCCATGCCGGTCCACAGCTAGCGACGATGAGTGAACACTACAAAAGCAAATATGTTCAACTTGTTCACCATTTCCTTAAATATATACAGTCCCATTTAATGTACCTTTCCCACTTACGGATTGATTCTTCTCGTCTGTTATGTGTTGGAGTTATTGTTTCTAGCATTATCTACTTTTTTTTTACATATTTTTGGATAGTGTGTGGCCGTTTATTTTGCAATTAAAAATGTACGTGAAGTGTTATTTAGTAAACTTGTAAATGTAAAATCTAATTTAAGATTGATTCGTCCATTATTCCCCATTCATATATGCAGTAGCCGTAGAATGATTTTTTCTTAATTATTTCTTTTTCTTACTAAGATACGAATATTTCGTGACGAGTACATGCATTGACCTTTTAACTATATGCCTCGAGTGCATGAACCAGTCCCCCAAATTAAGAAAATTAAAATAGCTTGTAAGATATTATATACATATTTATATTGGTGGTATATAAACTTACTTTTAATTCTTCAAAGAATAGTGGTGCACCACACTTAATTTTCTGTGTTGTTTTGGTTTTGATTATATTATCTTACAGATCATCCATCAACTGTATGACAAACATAAAGGGGAAAATTGGAAAAATATACCCAAAAATAAACAAACCAATCAACATCTAGCAACCGCTAGAAGATGACGTCTAATTAAATTAATGCAGATACTGTCAGATTTTAATACACATACGTGTATATGATAGATAAGCTAATCATTATTTATCACACTATTGTTCGACAACATAATGTCATTTTCGTTTCATTTTTATAGCGCAAGGATATGCTTTTTATTTTATTTTAATATCAATTAAAAAATCAGTGTTAGCCTATATTTTCTGGTTGAGAGTATTTTGTGTGTTAACGGAAGCATACTAAAATCGATTATAAGATTTTTAACATGTATAAATAACATTTTACTATTAGAGGTTTTGTTTTATCAAATTTTTTTTTGTTTATTATTGAAGATGTTAAAATATTATGTTTTGTAATATTTTTATTTAGTATTTTAAACTTTTTTTTATTTTTTTGGGGGTTAAAAACTGTACATATCGTAAATGCAAATGTGATATTGTAAATAGAACTGTGTTTAGGACTTTACGTTACATAGTAATTACAAATTAACGTAAGATAATTTCTGGCTAATAGAAATGAAAATTCCATATAATATATACTATATACAAAATTCCACAATCAACAAAAGCTATTACATGAAAATATTTTACAGAGATATTAGAAGATTTCACTGGGTATATAGTTTGGAAATGAATTAATCATAATTGTAGATATTTTGTTGTGTTGTCAAAAACGTTTAACAACTAGTAATATGTCAATATAATAAAATAATAATAATGCAGAGATGTCAAAAATGACCATATAGTTATTGTGACAAAGAGTAACAGAGAAAGCTTCCCAACCTGAAAAAGATAACAAAATGTCAATTAAACTTTGTTGGACTATAAATATACGCAAATCAATCCATTCACATTCTTCTTCTTCTTCAACCATCCCCCACGACCAAATCTCTCTAACCCACTAATCCAAATTTTTTTAAAAAATCATCTTCTCTCATCTCTCCCTCTATTTCGGTCGACCTCTCACCGAAATAATAAACCATTCTGAATTTTCCCGAGAAAAGGATTATTCTTCCACCGGGAAAATTTCGTTGGATCCTAAACTTATCGCGCCTAATTTATCGGTTTAATCTTCTGTATCTTATTTTTTTTTTCCTTTTAACAGGTCACTCGACTTTATCCATTTTTCTTTGGGATTCCTTCTCGTGTCAACCCCCACGACTTTGCCGTCGCCATCACCGGAGATATTCCGTGGTGCTGCGTTTGGCTGGTTTCTTTATCTTCCTTGCGAAATTTGAGATCCAGTTCCCTAAATTTCTAAATTGAAGCACGAAGAAGAGAGAAGAGGAAGAAGACGATCAAGGAATTGAAATTTGATTCTGATCTCTCATCTTCAAATTTTTTTTTAGTTTGTTTCACCAAACTATCAACATGACGTTACGTTACGATCCGAGGCAGATCTCGAGGCAGACGAAACCGTCAGATACTCCATCGTCTTCTCCGTCTCGTAGTTACCGGAGACAACCTTTGCTTCAAAGAAGTCTCTCCTCACCGTCTCTGAGAGCCAGTTGCGGCGGATCCACTCCCGCCGAGTTCTGCGGTGGCACCACGGCGAGTTGCGCCGCCGTCTGGTGTTGTTGTCCCTGTGGAGTCGTCAACCTTCTCGTCCTCGCCATCTATAAAGTTCCTCGCGGGATCTGCCGTCGCGCTATCCGTAGTCGCCGCCGTAAACGTCTCGTGAAGAACGGAGTCCTTCCGCCGTTGCCGTTGGACGGAAAAAACGAGCGGATGCAGAGGATATTCCAGAATTCGGAATTCGCGATTCATCCATTGGATAGCAATGACGTATCAGACGATGACGACGAGGACAATTTCTTGGATCTGAAATATATCGGAAAATCAACGGCGGCGGGGCTGACAACGGACGAAGAGAATGAAGAAGAAGACGAGGCGGTGCTCGCATTAGAGAAAGAGATGTGGAACAGATTTTACGGCGCCGGATTCTGGCGAAGTCCATCACAGAGAGAATCAGTTTCATCACCGAAAGTATCAAAGTCTCTATCGTCATCTCCTAGGCCGTCGATTACTGAAACTTTCCGGAACATGAATATCAGAGGCGGAGGAGGAGGAGAAGGAGCTACGGTGGTGGTGGCGGCGACATCGAGAGCCGTTAGGCATTGATTAGGGAAAAAAAAAAGAGGCTTGTAAACAAAATATCTCATCATGTGCTTTGTTAATAGTTTTGATTGTGTGGAGAGTGTTTGTGTGTGCAAAAGCCAAGTGTGTGTGTGTGTCTCTGCCTTGATCAAATCTTTGGTGTGTGATTGATTTTTATTACTGATGGGTATGGGTTATGGGATTTTGTGATCATCAAATATGATATTCGAATATTGATCGTAAAGTGTGACATGAGAAATATAAAATTTTGAAACTCCTGATGATCATCCACCTCATCTAAACTAGTTATATGACAAATTCTTCCACAACTTTTATTCTCCACACAAAATCAGTTCACAAATCATAAATCAACTTGAATCTCTTTTAACTTTTGCTCTTCGGTAGATTTCATAAATCTATCATCCCAAAATTATTATAATCCAAATCCAAAGCAGGAACATGTAACTAGAGATTTCTCTATCATTTCGACAAAATGTTCTTACGATCTGAATTCCTTGTGGAGGATTCAAAGAGGATCCAACGTAATGAATGATTTAATAAATTGTTTATCTACTCTCTTTTTTCTTAAGCCTCCGATAAGGTTAACTATCTCTTGTTTACAAAAGTGTTAGCAAATTTTTTTTTTTTTTTTTTTAATAGTTATGAACTTCAATTTGCTGATAATATATGACATATATTAGAGCATCAACAAGAAGACCCAATAATATGTTTATGACAAGTCCAATAGCCCATGTAACTAGGGTTTCATAGCAAGTTTAGATTAGTATAAATATGCATCTTAAGAGAACAATGATGTAACTTTGAGGGTTGCCACAAAGCAACTCTCTTTCTCCTAATCTTTATGAATCTATCCAAATATATTTGTTCTTGGTGACAATCTAAATCTCTTCCCTTTCTCTAGTTTCTTACATCTAAATAAAGCTTTAATAAGCTATTTCTTATCAATATCATTTCCTATATTTCTATCCATCTTAATAAAGCTTAAAGCTTTTTAGTTTAGAAATCTCTACATGGTATCAGAGCTTAGGCGATTGATTTGGGTCTTACTTTGACAAGCTTCTTGCTTCCGCTTATATATCTAATATAAATCTTCAATCAGATATTCCTTTCATGAGGTTGCCAAAATCGAAGTCCAACATATCGTGGATTCAAGGGTTTATCACTCTCAGAAAACAGAAACTCCATCTCTGTACCTAGCCTCATGAAATACAAAGTCCTACCTCCCTGAAGTCAGCGCTTAGAGCCATTAA
The DNA here is from genome assembly GCA_963667165.1 of Barbarea vulgaris. Taxonomy (NCBI): domain Eukaryota; kingdom Viridiplantae; phylum Streptophyta; class Magnoliopsida; order Brassicales; family Brassicaceae; genus Barbarea; species Barbarea vulgaris. The sequence continues at coordinate 4,090,412 of OY763893.1, forward strand.
TTTTAAGCAATCGGAGCTCTTTCATGACATCTCTGATTGAAGCGAGCAAAGATCTCTGACACTGTTGGTCCTTTGAGAAACTGAGTGTGAAAGAGACAGGAACATAACAAGAACGACAACATGAGGAAGACAAATCAGGTACTTCGTTTGGATTTTCCTTAAGGAAATTTTGTGTGATAGGCTGATAGCTTGAGAAGGAATGATGACGGCTGGTTTAGATCTTTAGAGTTGGAATTTATGAAGTCAGAATGCTTTAGGACTGTATTGGGTTTAATAAGAATGTGCTACAGAGGCAAGATTCTTTTAGTTTCAATGGCAAATACAAGTTTGTGTTGAGTGCACGCCAAGTGTTTGGTAAAATGCCAAAGAGAAAAACAGAATGACTAGAGTGCAGATTATATTTGGCTAGTGGATAGGATTAGAGTTGGAAGGATTTTGCAGATTGTGGGCAACTCCATGTTTGATTAAGTGATGGGTACAGAAAAACCAAGAATTTTGTGAGAAAGAATGGTCAAAAATACCTATGAGGGACTACTTCTAAGCTCTCCAAGTATCAAAAGAATACCTCTGAGTGAGCAATGTTAGATCTCCAAGTATAGATCAAGAGTTTTCATTTGGTTCTGAAGTTCACTTTACTATCTCTAAGGAGAATAGGGATCTGTCTACATCTTCAAGTGATCATTGCAAGACTCAAGCTCCTATCAAGTCAACAAGTTTGCGGTTTCAAACTTCGCGTATATGTTCCATCCACGCTAAGTTTGCGGGGGAGTATTAGAGCATCAACAAGAAGGCCCAATAATATGTTTATGACAAGTCCAATAGCCCATGTAACTAGGGTTTCATAGCAAGTTTAGATTAGTATAAATATGCATCTTAAGAGAACAATGATGTAACTTTGAGGGTTGCCACAAAGCAACTCTCTTTCTCCTAATCTTTATGAATCTATCCAAATATATTTGTTCTTGGTGACAATCTAAATCTCTTCCCTTTCTCTAGTTTCTTACATCTAAATAAAGCTACCATGTAGAGATTTCTAAACTAAAAAGCTTTAAGCTTTATTAAGATGGATAGAAATATAGGAAATGATATTGATAAGAAATAGCTTATTAAAGCTTTATTTAGATGTAAGAAACTAGAGAAAGGGAAGAGATTTAGATTGTCACCAAGAACAAATATATTTGGATAGATTCATAAAGATTAGGAGAAAGAGAGTTGCTTTGTGGCAACCCTCAAAGTTCCATCATTGTTCTCTTAAGATGCATATTTATACTAATCTAAACTTGCTATGAAACCCTAGTTACATGGGCTATTGGACTTGTCATAAACATATTATTGGGCCTTCTTGTTGATGCTCTAATAACATACACGCTAGATTTAAAACATCTTTGACAATTTTTAGATAAGTTCAAAATAATTTAAAACCTTTTTGACAACCTTAATCACGTTGAAGTGACAATAAAAATTAAAGTCTAACCTATATCAATATTCGAATTTGATGTGGGATTGGATTTGCTAGACTAGTTTTGAGAATATTAAAATGAAAGAAGTTTCCGAATATAATCATAATGGAGTTCAGGGTTTAACTCGAATGTTTAATCACTCTTAAGTCTTAACACTATGTCATGTAGTGAATAATTAGTGACATGGAGTGAAGAAGGGAGAGTGAAATAATTAGTTCTCTGTTCTGCAGGAGAGGAATCACATAGCCATCTGTTTTTCGAATGTGAATTCTCGAGACAGATTTGGCACACAATGGCGCACAAAGTTTCCCCAAATCCGCCTATCTCCTTAGAGCTTTTTACCCCTTGGATTTTGCAAGTACAATCACAGCCCGCCAATTACTCCAAGATCATTCTTAATTTATTACTGCAGGTCATTGTTTATATGGTGTGGAGGGAGCGTAACAACAGGGTTTTCACAGCGATATCCTCGACTTTGGCAGCCGTCATGGCTCAAGTTGATCGTATACTGCGTAATCGGTTAATCTCTTACACTCCTGAGGCTCCAATGTCCTCTATATCTCTCCTTGCATTCTATTTTGGTTGTATCAACTTTTCCATGTAAAAATAGTTAAAGTTTGGTTGTCTGTTTCAGTTTATAGTTTCTTAGTTATTGGAAGCTTTTATGTCGATGATTGTTGATTGTAAAACTTATTTTTTTTTCTGTTTTTTTTGGAATATATCTGAACATTAAAACCAAAAAAAAAAAAGAGAGTGAAATTGAAATAAGATTCACATGTAAGGGTTGAAAAAATGGATTAGTGGTGTAAGAAAAGCGGAAGTGCATCATGGAAATTGTCCTTTTGGTTTAAACGGTGGTGAGGTAATCGTGGGGACCACAAAACTCACTTGTCATTAGTGTTTAGCATTAATTCAGGTGTTGCTCTACCACTATCATCTTTTTCTGCAACTCTAATTACTCTCATCTTTCCTTTTTCATCTTCTCTGTTTTTTTTTTTGTGTGTTTCAATTGTCTTTTACTAGACTTCACTAATTCAGCTTTTGATGTGACCCTTCTTCAACTTTTTCGGTGAATCTCACGCAACTGTTTTATATTTCGGATGTTTGTAATAAAAATATGAAGGGATTCCTACAAATAAAAAATATTTTTGAAATCAAATAGTAAAACATGAAACATTTGTTTTCCACCAAGGCTGACCAACCAAACTGTCCTCAGGGTCAGGGACCTCAACCATTGATTGTCGAAAGATAATTTAATTTAATCAATAAAAAACTGTACAAATAAATCGTATTATTCTAAAAGAAATCGTGCGTCTTGTATTGAAAGGAAATGCCTGAGGATTCAACTCGCCACAAGATAATACTTAAAATTTAAATTGTTTTGAATGTTATTTAATAGTAAAAAATGTATCAACTTTCGGCTCTTTCGGCAACTTTAAATCTTTCGACCTTACAATTTATTTGTTATTCAAAGATCCGAATATTTAAAAAGTCGGCAAAAAAAATGAATTGCAGCAAAAAAAAAAAAAAAAAAACGATTTCACCGGAATCTTTGATAGTCAGACGTATCTGTATGCCTGTACCCGTCTTCTTTTGAGGCATCGTTTACTTTCCCATTCTCTTTTTTTAACAATTACGGTTTGTTTTAGTTTGGCTAAATGAAACCAAATTTAACATAATATAAATAAAGTTTTTTTTTTATATATCAAATATAAAGTGTATAGATAGATATATAGAACCAAATTCAAATGCACTTTAAAAGGTTAACCACTAAACGAGATTAAAGAACATATAAAGAAGAACATATGCATCTTTAGTAATCTTGCTATTTAGTCAGACGTGAATGTGTGTATGCATGGTCTGTTTTACTATGTACGAAAATGTTTGCATTCTTGTTAGATCCAAAAAATGAAATGATGAACACTAACCAGATTGTTAGATCACTAACAATTCCTAGTCACTAATAAAAAGAACAATAACTAGTGATCTAACAATTCGGTTGTTAGATTATGTTTCTTATTTATAGTCAAATGTTAAATTTATACCTGATTAATTTGTTGATATGGATTTCAAATCGTTCTAGATGATCTTGTCTATGCGATTTTGTTGTCGGATAAAAAATAACGAGTTAAGTCCATGGATACAATCGAGGTCCAAAATAATTTGATAAACGAGACTTCTGAAAATGGGTTATAACTTTTAACTTAATAGGGCCTTAAAAAGTCCAAAACAATTAAATAAACGAGACTTCTGAAAATGGGTTATAACTTTCAACTCAATGGGCCCTTAAAAGCATGTCTTTATTCGGCGGGAACAATGAGAATCGAATCGCTGTCGTTTGGCTCATTATTTTTAGTTGGACGTAAACGCACGTGCCAAGTTGGAGCGCGTGAGAGTAGTAACAGGTAAGTAGAATTGAGGTGGGACATAACACGATTCACGAACTTAGCGTAGCAACCAAAAGGTGACATTAAATAAATGATGGTTGTTTTAGGTCATACACCGACACAAGCCACGTGTTCTTCCCTCTTCTTCGGCTTCTTCTTTGCCTTCACATGTCTCTTTTTTTTTTTGTTTATGTTTGGTTGGATTTCTTAATTTCTCTTTCAACCACATCATTAACTATAGAAGACTGACTAATAAGTAATAACCATCCCTTTTTACCCATCTTGCATTCACCAATTGTCTTAGTCATTGCTTCTTATATTAAGAATTTATGACTTAAAAGGAAAAGTTCAAAGACTATCACTTTCACTCTACCGTATTATATACTTTTACTATTATTGATAATCAATATAACAATATATAAATAATATAACTCCACTGTTGTATTAAACTCAAAGCAAATTTTACTCTATTTTATTACGATTCTTATTTACTACGAGTTTTTAAATTTAGTCAGAGTGATATTAAAAATTAGAACCATATCTCTTTCCTAACTTTATTATGATTTTTTGCAAATAGCTGCAATAATTTTATATTTGAGTATCGAATTCTTTGATGTTGTAAAATATTATGACCATTCGTTTGTTAGTGCATGACCATTTGATACCTAAATTACGAATCAAAATCAATAGATAATTCACAAGCATAAGTAGAATTTATCTGAAGGGTTTAATATAAGAGCAGAACTTGTTTGTTCTGAAATAGTAGTAATACTTTTATTTCATTAAAAATAGTTTTTTAGTAAAGACTAAAGACAAAAACAAAGTGGTGTTTTAATCAGTGGATTATAAAAAAGGATTTAGCCGGAGAAAAATAAATATAAAAAGGTTGATAGAGACGTAATGGAAGCCGAGCTGAGCCGAGTGGAAAAGAAAGCCAAAAAAGTCAGCTAAAATAATTAAAATTTTCAGACACCGTGTAGACCCCACCACCAGCCTGTCCGAAAACCCAAGCCTGTTTTGATACACAACACAGACGACACCTTAACTCACATCTCTCTCTCTCTTTCTCCTTCTCCTTCTCTGTCTCTCACTCCCACTTTCCGATCGCCGACGCTTCAAGCAAACAGAGAAAACGAACTAAATTCTCAAAAACATTCTCCCATTTTCTTTTTCTTTTTTTCTTAATTCATTCTTCGGAGAGATTATACCAATCTTACAGAGCACCATGGATCGCTGCATCTATGGTTGCTCCACCGTAACTCTCTTCTTCTTCTTCTTCTTCCTCCTCACTGCATCCGCTCTCGAATCGGGTCACCATAACTTAACCGGGTCGGGTCAGATAAACTCAAACTCCGTCCTCGTTGCTCTCCTCGACTCTCGTTACACTGAGCTCGCTGAGCTCGTCGAGAAGGCTCTTCTCCTCCAAACCCTCGAAGACGCCGTTGGTCGTCACAACATTACTATTTTCGCGCCTCGCAATGAAGCTCTCGAGCGTGACCTTGACCCGGATTTTAAACGGTTCTTGCTCCAACCAGGTAACCTCAAGTCTCTCCAAACACTCATCTTGTCCCACATTATCCCCAAACGAGTCGGGTCAAACCAATGGCCTGAGGACAATTCGGGTCGGGTCAAACACGCCACGTTAGGGTATGATCAAGTGCTGCATTTGAGCAAAACCAAAGGAAACGGAAAGAGATTGGTGAATTCCGCTGTAATTACCCGACCCGATGATTTAACCCGACCCGATGGATTGATCCACGGAATCGAACGGCTTTTAATCCCTCGCTCCGTTCAAGAAGATTTCAACCGACGGAGAAATCTCCGATCAATCTCCGCCGTATTACCCGAAGGAGCTCCGGAAATCGACCCGAGAACCAACCGTCTCAAGAAATCCGCCGCTGCTTCCGTGGCAGTACCCGCCGGAGCTCCACCGGTTCTTCCGATCCAATCAGCCATGGCTCCAGGTCCGTCGCTAGCTCCGGCTCCGGCTCCGGGACCTGGAGGTGCTCGCCATCATTTCAACGGAGAGGCTCAGGTCAAAGATTTCATCCACACATTGTTACATTACGGCGGATACAACGAAATGGCTGATATCCTCGTGAATCTGACTTCACTCGCGACGGAGATGGGTAGATTGGTGTCGGAAGGTTACGTCCTCACCGTGTTAGCTCCGAACGACGAAGCTATGGCGAAATTGACGACGGATCAGCTTAGCGAGCCCGGAGCTCCGGAGCAAATCGTGTATTACCACATTATACCGGAATATCAAACGGAGGAGAGTATGTATAATTCTGTTAGGAGATTTGGGAAGGTAAAGTATGAAACGCTGCGTTTTCCTCACAAGGTTGCGGCTAAGGAAGCTGATGGTTCGGTTAAGTTCGGTTCCGGTGACCGGTCTGCTTACTTGTTTGATCCGGATATTTACACGGACGGTCGGATTTCGGTTCAAGGGATTGATGGTGTTTTGTTCCCTGAGGAAAAAGAAGAGACGGTTAAGAAATCGACCAGTTCGGTTAAGAAAGTTGTTCAGCCGAGAAGAGGTACTTTTAATTTATCATTTGTTTGATTCAATATGTCTTTGTGTGTTTAGTGTTTATAGATTCGGTAATCAATTTCGCTTTAGTTATTGGTGAATTTATTTAGTAGTGGATCAGTCGATTTTCTTATAACATTACCATTGTGAGTGACTAATTAGGTTTATAATGGTGTCATGTTAGATGATACGGTTTTTGAGAATAGTAGTTGTAGTTTTTTGGGTTAGAAAATTAAGGCTCAAAGTAATAAGAATCAAGACATTAGATTATTCCTATGACCTCCGGCGAAATGGGTCGGAGCAAAGGATAATTCCGGTGAGAAGTAATTAAAAAATAAAGATTTGTGAGGACATTGGAAGGTTTCAAACGGAAGAAAGAATCATTAGAAGCTTCTTTACATTACCTAAAGGCATCTTCGCACGTTTCTAAACTTCAGTTATTTAGTATTTGTTAAATTATTGTGTTTAAGCTTTTTCCAGAAATATTTTAATAAGGTGACAGGGGGATTGTGATTGTGATTAATTGATTGTGATCATGACCTAATAACTAAAGTTCATTATTTAATTAATGATGGATAATTAAACAGGAAAGTTGCTGGAAGTAGCATGTAGAATGCTTGGAGCTATTGGCAAGGACTCGTATCTAAGCAAATGCTGATGAATTCACAAACCCGAAAAGATTGTTCATGAAATATCTCTCAAGTGTATCTGTAAACACATAAAAAAGGTTAGGATTCGCGGTGATAGTTTCTCGATCATTCATCGCTTTGGATGATCATGAACTGTATTCTAAGTTTGCGTGTTTTTTGCAGGTTCTTAGGGGAAGAATGAAAGATTTGGAAGAAGAGAAAAAAAAAAACACAAGAGAGAAATACAATCAATGTTCTCCAATGGAATATGAAAGAGGGTTTGTTGGGGTTCTTTTTTATATATATATATAAAAAAAAATATTTTTTGGGTGGGGGGTTTGTTTTTGGGGTTATAAATACTGTAATTAGATATATGAACTCATTTTTTCAATTGATTTGGTGTATGAAAATGAATGATAAAGTGGGAAACAAAAGAAAAAGACTTGAGAACCCACCACCAATTTCTTCATTTGTAAGGATCTCTTCTTTTCTTTTATTTAGCCTTTTATATGTGAATGGTTTGGAAAGTAAAACTCCACTTCATTGGGAATTATAACATCATTATCCCATCACTATATTATTAGAAATAGCAATTGGAACGTATAAACTTCTGTTTAAGATTTCCTTAATTGTATTTGTGGTATAAAAGCAATTTTAATTCTGAATTCGGAATAACGAAAACAAATAAGTTAAACTGAGTGGTTTCTTAGTATTGTGTGGCAATTAAGTAAAATTCTCCATTTCGGTGAGTATAAAATAGAGTTCCTTATATTAATAGTGAAAGGTACGACTTTATTTATTTGATTTTTAGCAAATAGGAAAAAAAAAAACAAATATGAAAGGTATTTGGTAGGGAACAATAGTGATACATGTGTTGGAGAGAGGAGATGAGTTGGCTTATGGCTGTCTTGTGAGATATGATTATGATTTGAGACCAATTACAACACAAAGCTTAAAGCTGTCTGACTTTTTCTATGTGATCATCATTCATCATATATACACACATTTTTGTTTTTCAATCGAAGACTTTTCTGATTCCATTCAATATTAGTAAATAGCTGTAAGTCTAAAGACTAAACAAGTTTATCAACAGTATACCATTTCAACCACTTAAGACAATTAACTTGTTACAAGATTGAAGGCCTGAATATGAATGCTTAGCGAAATAGATGTTGCGGATATAAACGGAACAACTTTGGTGAATGTAAACGAACAAAACAAATGAAGTGAACGTAATTGGTAGAACAAAAATATAAGGATCAAAAGTTGGACAGTGAAATTTTCTGATATTTCGAGAGATCCAAACATTTATTTTTTGGGATAGAACTATACGATGAATTTATTTTATATGTATAAATTTTTCAATCATTTTCTTATATAAAGAAAAAAACAATGCGCACTTAAACGCATCATACATATGATACCAACAATTATTCGGAGAGTGGAGGAGACTAGAATTTATCCATTGTAATTTTATTATTAATTGTTCCTTTCTAACAAAAACCGCACCACACTTAGAATAATTGTTTGATGGGCAATAAAGACAAGGGTCGACAATAATACTTGTAGAGACCAACTGCCCCTTAGTTTCCTCTTTATGTATGTTTAGACCAGTAAGCTCATTTATAAGAAAATAAATGCATATCAATTATAAACAAAAATACTCTTCAATATTAAAGTGAAATCACGATTAAAAAGTCTGACAAAAGTATTTTGATGATAATTGTTTTTGTAAAAATATGGTAACTAATAGTAATTTGAATACCAAACTTTAAAAGCTTAGCATGGCGATAGAGAGATTAAAACTGTGACGGGGCTCCTTAGTTCTGCTCTGTTTGCACAGGAGCTGCAACATAATAAATTAACCACGGTTAAATTTGAAATCTGAGGGAAAAGTTACCAGTCGATTATTACTAGTATATTATTATCAGTTAGTTAGTTCGTACCTTTAGCAGCTGCTGGGTCATCCTGTGGCCTCATGGCCGGGAAGAGAATAACCTCCTGCAACAATATTTTCAAAATATGAGTTTTCAGTCAAATGATTAGAACATTCACAGAGATAAAAAAAAGGTAAGAGAGTGACCTTGATGTTCTGTGAGTCAGTAAAGAGCATAGCAAGTCTGTCTATTCCCAATCCCCAACCACCTGTAGGAGCCAATCCATATTCTAAAGCATTACAGAATGTCTCATCTAAAGCCATCGCTTCATCGTCTCCAGATTGTCGATCCTTGAGCTGATCAGCAAAACGCTGGCGCTGTACCACAGGATCGTTCAGCTCCGTGTAGGCGTTGCAGAGCTGCAAACCAGTTATAACATGCTGTTAGTCAAACAACTCTAACAAAAGGAAGCAATGAATCAATTTCATCATCAGCTTCTTCTTCTTCTTCTTTTGTTGCTTACTTCATGTTTGTTGATGAATAGCTCGAATCTCTCTGTCAAACCATTGCTCGATCTGTGCCATTTTGCCAATGGACTCATGATCTCGGGATGGTTGATGATGAAAGTTGGGTTCACACATGTCACTTCCAGAAATTCTCCAACAAGCTGCAAAACAAAAAAAGTAACAATGTTTCAGACTTAAAATTTTCCTATCCTAGATGTCCTACACAGGCAGAAGAGAGAGACAAGATTTTACTTTATCTAACAGACGAGCTGTTGTCTGAGGAGGAGGGCATTTGACTTCAAACCTCGCACATGCATCAATCAGATACTTATTAGCTTCTTCGCCAGCCAAGTCTTTTGGTATATTGAGTTTAGCCACCTTCTCTAACTCTCCTATCATCTCAATCCTCCTACAGAAACCAAATTTGAGTAGATTAATACCAAAAAAAGCTCTTATGAAAAGCTTTATCCTGAAGGTTGTGGTTTAATCAACGAAGCTAATGCCTCAGACCTGAATGGAGGAGTGAAGTCAATTTCGATTGGCTCCTGATCATACCCATTAGCATGATACTTGATTTTGTAACCACCTGTCAATTCCTTGACCATGCCACTCAACATATCCTCAGTCATTTTCATAATATCGTTGTAATCTGCAAAGGCCATATAGAACTCGCAAGTGGTGAACTCTGGATTGTGGGTTAGGTCAATTCCCTCGTTTCTGAATTGCTTTCCTATCTCATAAACACGTTCCAAGCCACCAACAATAAGTTGCTTAAGATAGAGTTCAGGTGCGATACGCATGTACAGCTTCATGTCAAGATCATTGTGATGTGTCACAAAAGGTCGGGCAGTTGCTCCACCAGGAATCATGTTCATCATAGGTGTCTCAACCTAAAGCAAATTAATGGATATCAAATAGAGGAAAAGCACTTGAACCAGAGACATGATCATACGAAGGGAACAATTTTTTTTGTGAGAAAATGAAAACCTCCAAGAAATTTTTGTTGTCGAGGAATCTGCGGATGTACGAGATAATCTTAGCTCTGGTCCTGAATATCTGACGAACCTCCCTATTCAACATCAGATCAAGATAACGCTGGCGATATCGAGATTCCTAACAGTAAACAAAAAAATAACATCACTTGCTTGCCCAGATAGAAAAATAATAACAGTCTATAAAATCTAAGATACTGATAGGGGCAGTGATCAACCAATAAAGAATGACATTCAGCAATGTAGGAGGCTATAACTATAGCCCTTTGTAAAATTGATTATACCTGATCTTTCAGAACATATGCTTCAGGATTTCTCGTTTCACCTGGAACCCAGATTTCAGGTTGCTGCATAAAAAAAAAGTAACAGAGGTAAGTGTAAAATAAACAAGGTGACTCTTAGGAATTATCACAGCCACAGTCAATTTACTCTACCTTTGCATTAACATTTTCAGTCTTTTTCGGCATCATGTGAAGGCAATGGGATAGGAGAATAAATGCTCTGGGGAAGATACTCAATTCTCCCCTCTTAGTTTTTCCTGAAATTCGAGTAATGCAATCAGTGAAAAAAGGATGTTGGGATAGGCTTTCAAATCGAAAATAGAAAATAAAATGTAGGGGCTGCACAAACCTGGAAACCCAGTGACTCCAACGATATCACCACGCTTAACATTCCCATGGAGCTTTGAAAACTCAGCTTCATCCAATCCTGACTTACTGGATCGATAAGCAAACAAATGTAAGTAAATCAGCATTAAGTTTGAAAAAAGAAGAAGAAGAGGAAGAGAGTCCAGTAAACAAAGCATTCACCTTGCATCAGCCATAACTTGGACCTTGAAATCATCACCATGTAGATCATAGAAGAAGAGCTTGGAAGAGGAAGATCTCTTGCTCATTATCCGCCCTAGCAAAGTTTAACAAAGAAAAAAAAACTCCTATTCAATAAAAGAGCAAGCAACTAAGAAAACTTAATAAAATGGCATTTATCGGGTTTAACATACCAGCTAGAGAAACTTCAGCATCTTCAACATGATCTCCATTGTTCAAACTACAATACTTCTCAATGTATTCAGGAATTGACATTGACACAGGAAACTTATGAGGGTATGGATTCTCCCCACTATCTTTCTCGGCCTCAAGATATCTCAATCTGTTCTCAAAGAATTGCTGCAAAAGATTCCACATGCAAAGAATAAAAACAAGAAGGATTGATTCATACATAACCTTTAAGCTGCATTGCATAAGATAATACAAAGATTCTCAAAGGGATTAATACCGTTGGATCCATCTCCTCATCATCTGCTGGCCCTGACCTCTGGCTCTGTGAGCTTTCCGTGGGAGCCTGCATCAATATTATCAAATCTCTTTAAACTATTAAACTGGAAAAATCTGAAAACAATCTCAAAATTTCTCTTGCGGATCAAAATCAGATGTAAAGAAGAGAACTCACTTGTCTAGCCCTTTCTTCTTCTCTGAGTCTCCTCTCTTCCTCTTTGCGCCTCCTCTCTTCCTCTTTCTGCCTCATCTTCAGTTCCTTCTTAATAGCACTGCAAAATTCTCACGACAACACAATCCGCCACAATCAAGGTTCCGAACGAAGAAGATTCACACAAAAATCGGAAAGTAAAAGAAAAAGATTAGACGAAACCGTACTTTTTACTCAGAGGTGCAGCTCCATCACCGGCGGCAGGCTCGGCGGCAGGTTCAGCAGCAGGCTGAGCAGCAGCATTCGAGGTGGTAGAAGAATCCATGGCTAATTCAGATAAGGCTTTCGTAGTTTGATCAGTCGAAGATTCCATTCGCAATCAGCTTCTGTAGATTCCAAAAACCCAGAAGATATAACGCTGTTTCCTCAGTGTGAAGTTTTTTTTATGAATTAAAAAGAAAAGTCTGAGGATGAAGACGGCGAAGATGAGTTTATACTTGTTTAGGGTTTATTCCTCTTTACGCGGCTCCAACCCCATTAACCGCCATTAGGGTTTCTTGGTTTTTTTCGGTTTATTCACTTACCGAACCGGTTCGTTTAAAAGTAAACGTATTTTTATTTTAGATTTTATTATTCGATGATAGGATTAGATATGATGTAATTTAAGCAGTTGAGCAATTTTTTATTTAACTTTTTCCCTTTGTTGATTAGTGCTTGAATTCATCTAGATCTTGTTCTATAAAATGTTATGCCATAAAGAAAAAAAGAAAAAAAACAATGAGCTCAAATTCTAAACTAATTTTTTTGCTCTTTTACAAAGACCTTGTGAATTTAAAGAATTAGTAAATCCTGTCAAAATTCATGACTTTTTAAATCAATTGAAATTGAGTGAACTAACCCAAATCTCTTTCTATATACGTTTGATCTCATCTTATATTTATGTGGAATTCTTAACAAACTATTCCAACCAAATTTCTTAACCTCATCTTTATTGATTAACAACTTTATTGTATAGTCTCTTCTATTTTTGGCATCTATTGTATAATCGTTTTTATTAATGTTACATCTCTATATTAGTTGAAAAACTTGCTCTCAAAAGAAGATCAAGACCGTTGAAAAATCTTAAAACACTATCCACAATTACGTACAAACAGTTGATGTTTCCTTTGTATATCAAAGACACAAAATCTTTGGCTTTACAAAGTCCAGTTTCAAGTCCTTCTAGTCCAGAACCTGAAACCGAAGCAGCCTGGTTTACGTTTTTTCTGCAGAATCGAGCTCTTACGTCCATCTAAACCGCTGGGTTTGTCGTCACTATTCTCTGTTGATTGGCTGAAAAGAGTTGTGGCTTGTGAGATTGTTATCCTTGGGACCTCAGAGTTTGTTGTAAGATCAATCTCAGGTGATGCATGAGCTATTTTGTTGCCTTCTCTTGCTAAAAGATTTGATCCACTTCGCCTGTAAACAACACAACAAAAAGGTTATATATATACTTTTAGTCGCAAGCAAACGAGATTTTCTTGAGATTCTTTAAGTTTACCTATTGGTGTTGTGATAATGTGTGAGGGATGCTTCATCAAGAAGCTCAGTGTTAGGATCTTGAATACAAACTTTGCTACTTGAAACGATATCAAAGCTCTCTGGATGCTGCATTGGTGATGATAATGCTTCTTCTTCTTCTTCTTCTTCATCATCCGAAGAGCTTGATGTATTATTATTATTATTTGTTTTGGATTTTCTAACCATTGATATCACTCTCTCTAATGTCCCTAAAGCTTGTTTCACCTCTGGACTTATGCAGAAACGTGTTTTGCCATTGTTGTTTTGAGTCTTCCTAATGACATTTTCATCCTCCAAAGAAGAAGAGGAACAAGGAAAATTTGTATCTTCTTCTTTGTTATCAAAACATTCTTCTTCCTCAATCTCAGGAACATCTCTTTTGCAAGGTACAGATTCATTTGCTTGGCAGATTTCATCAGCTTTCTCAGTAGAATACAGAGCTTGACGTATATGAGTATATAATGGATCAACTAAAACTCTGCTGTAATCATCAGATTTAGCCACCGAACCAATAGTCTGTAAACACCAAAACATCACACAAGCTATCAACTGAGGAAATCAGGTTTAATGAACTAGAAAAGCTGAAAATGACCTTCTTGAATAGTCTGAAACCGTTGCCAAGGAGCTGCCTAGACATAAAATTAATAAGAGATGGAGGCACCAACTCCAGCTTTAGATCCAATTCTGATATGGATCTACAAAAGTTTCACAGTTAAATATATACTAAAGACATTAATCCAAGTTATTGGTTACATAATGTTTTTCAAAATGTTACCACTCACCTCAAGTAACTCCTCTCTGGAGTCACCTTCTGTATCGCAACTCCGCCTACTAAGTCAATCCTCACAGCATTCACTACTTCAGCTATATCGTCGCTCTCTACTTCGATCTAAAGATGATACTAATAGACAATAGTTTAGGATGATGATATGTCAAATCACTAAGAACTATATTCGGATGCAAAAACAAAAAAACAAATGTAACTTGGTGTTACCGAGTTTAGTAGGATGATGACTAAACCGTCTTTAAAGTATTCGAATAGAAAAAACTGCAAAATGGCTTCTCTATCTGTCATTGGCCACGGTACTTTCATCCTTTCTTCCCCAAAAAATTACCATCAAAATGTTCAGATTTATATTAGCTTCACGAAAATATAACACAATAGGAGGTTTAAACTGACCTCACTAAACATATCTGTTCATCGATGCGAGACTTTTGTAAGCATTTAGTTTGTAAGATCCTGAAGGCCGGAAATACAGACTTTGGCCACCTGAGACATAGCAAATATTAAACCAAAACCTCAAAAAGTTTTGCAAACAAGAGACCATTTCAAAACAAAAAAAACAAGTTCTCACCATTTCTCATAGAGTGATGATTCCCAAGATACACATAAACCTGCATAAATCACAGTTTGAATCAAATTGAATAACCTTTTCTTGCGGTCCAAACTCTTAAGTAAGAAAACTTACAGTCTTCTATAGGCCCATCCATGTAACCTTCAACGAGCAACGTATGAAATGGACTTCCTTCAAGTCCTTCACGGTACATAACACGACAATCTTCATCATCATGTTTCACCTGTAAACAAGAAAACATTTTACTTTGACAATTCTGTTTTTTTTTAAAGTTAAAGAACCTACGATAAGATGTTACAACTGAGCCCAAAAAAAAAGAAACATACTTTCCAATCACCATAAGACGCCTCGTTACTTGAATTAGACAAGTCTTGATCCTTTGTTGAGACACTCCTAAGTTTCTCAAGTATACTTGATAAATTAGCTACTCTTTGATCCAATATATCCTCATTACATTCTGTGAAAAAAACATGAAAAACATTATAACCGAGTTTTTTTTTGTGCTTGTATATATATAGAAAATCAACAGCAAAACCTTGATTTAGCTGTTTTCTGATAAGATTTTTAAGAGTTTGTTCGTTAGTGAGCTCAGGAGAGGCCAAGGTCTTATTAAGTCTCTCTCTGTATTCAGAAATCTCTCGTTTCTTCTCCATAACTCGCATTTCAAATTAAAGCCGCAGAAACCTTTAGAAAAAGAAGTTAATCCTCAAATCAAAACGACCAAACAAGAAGCATATGAGCATCAAACCCCAAAATTTGATCCCAATCAATAAAAGGTAACAAAACAAAACCGAGAAATTGGATAATTTGTAGTGAAGAAGAAGAAGTGAAAATAAGAGAAGACCTGAAACGTACGGCAAATATAAGAAAGAAAGATTGTAATTTAATTTGAGTTAAGCAGACAGAAGCCAGCTGCTGATGCGTAACCAACGAGGCGGGCAAAGAACGTGGACAAGAATTAGATACTTTCTCTCATTTTCTCGAGAAACTAAAAAAGATCTTTGAAGAAAAAGTCTCATTCCCAAAATGTTTACACCCCCCCCCCCTTCGAAACGGCTTTGACAAAGATTGAGGTTTTTTTTTTGTTAGACCTTTTAGAGGACGAGATCGGGTAAATGTCGCTGTCAGTTGACTTTGTACTTCATGATCTTCTGTTTCTTTTTTTTTTATATCAATAAATTTTATTGTACTTTTGTGTCAAATGGGAAGATACAAACAAAATATATATGTGACTGTTACAAAATCAATCAAAATAAGGAAAAATAGTTATTATGACCATTTTGTATTGTTATGCATGCAGTCAATATAGAAATTCGTTCCAAACATTTTTTTATTCTAATTTTGAAACATTTATGTCAACATGAAATTATATATTCATGTGTAAATATAGAGCTTCAGTTTATGTGCATGGTCCCTAAAAGAAGAAATCGATTTCGTTAAACTTGAAAAAAAAAACAGGAAGATCGCTTTGATTTTTAGGTTCATTTATATAAGAACGTGCTCGAGTTAAAAATAAAAAATAATGAACTATAAGAATGTGCATGAATGAATTATCTTTTGGAATTGTGAGATACATGAATGAATCTAAATGTGTCTTGATTCTATAAAAATCAGAAAATAATAATGTAGAATTTGATTATCATTTCTAGAAAAAACATGATTGCGTTTGGGGTTCTTTTGAAACCACATGACTACATGAGTATATGTTAAGTTGACGTAAACGAGACTGGCGTCGTACAAGAAATCGACGAACGATATCAAGTATGTGTTTATTTATCCCTTTTGAGTCGCGCCTCAGAAACATTTTACATCATCAAATTAACTATCTTAGATTTAGAACATAATTAATACACATACACCAATGTCAAAATTGGAAGATGTTGATTTGGACTCAGATTTCTTCTTCATTCACATTCTTGAAGCTTATATCTTCTTTTTTTTTTTCTCATTCAATGGACTTAGCTGTGACTTGCAAGTTTTCAAAAGTGATATAATATAGTGTAATCTATATACATATCAAAATCATGTGCTGCAGATCTCCAACTATATATAATCAAGGTGAAGAGGTACTCTATTAAAACCAAAGGATATTATTGCAAACTACACCATAGCTTATTCAGACAGTGATATGAAATATTACAGTTCCAAGTTGTTTTGACAGCCATTAGTTTTCACAACACAGTAAAAAAGGAAGAAAAAAAGTCACAGATTGTTTCGATAAAACTTTTTATAAACTACACTACTAACCGCAGCAACCACCATTGTTCTGCTGGATTGGCTGACCTTTCATTTGCACAGTTCCAGTTGTCTTGTTTACATTCGGCTGGCTTCCCATTCTGCAAACAAAATTGAGTAACAGTATGATCAGACTCACTTCTTCAGTATTACATAAACGAAACAGCAAATATATATACAAGAAATCAATCATATGAAAATTCTATTAACACACGTCAAGTACACAGGGTTAAATTTCTAGAAAACCGAGGTTCGGATTAAAACTTTACATGAATAGTTACATTGCACGAAAACAGTGAAGCATCAAGATGCTTGCGGCAGAAAAAAGACCCAGAGGATGTTATGATGATCAAGGAAAACAGTTTAGAACAGCTTCACTAAAGAATTTAGGCTAAATTATTGCTGAAATGATGGCGAAAGATTAAAGATAAGTGAACATACTTCTTCTTGATCTCGCCAGCAATAGTTAAGAAAGCCTGTTCGACGTTGATAGAATCCTTAGCACTGGTCTCAAGAAAAGGAATTCCAAGCTCATCTGCTAAGGCCTGTAGTGTTTTATGTTTTCTTTAGTAGATGAAACGTAAGAAAAGCAAATCATAGTTGTGTCAGGAGCAACAGCTACTAAAAAACAAGCAATTTATAATCGCTGGAATCAGATCATCTAAATGTTGGCCAGTGATCATATACATGCATAGCCTTAAGCTATAACAACCTCCGTGATTGTAAGATCTCCGGAACCATGATATGATCAAGTGAGGAAAAGGAAAAGTACCATGCACAAGGATGTTTGCAACTCATCTGGATGCAGAATCATAACTGGAAATAAGAATGCAGAGAAATTGCTGGAAACTTAGGGATGAGAGCAAGCATACCTTTCCAGTTTCGGTGGAAACAACTTTGTTCTCAACCATATCATTTTTGTTACCGATAAGAAGCTTGCATACACTTTCATTAGCGTATCTATCGATCTCGCTCAACCACTGCTTCACATTGTTGAAGCTTTCCATCTCAGTACAGTCATACACAATCTGTTGCAATTATTATCAACATTAAAATTAAATCAGTCTCTTCCACTATCAAACATATTTTCAGGAGTACACAGAGCAGAGCAATATGATAAAAACCGCCATAGATATCGACAAAACCAACTTAACCTAGGAAAAAAAACAATTACGAAAACGAATAAAAGATAGCTCACAATGATCCCATGAGCTCCTCTGTAGTAGCTGCTAGTGATGGTCCTGAAACGCTCCTGCCCAGCAGTATCCCACTAAAGAGAGCATCAACACTAAAATGAGTAACATATATATTATATCATTTACTCATTAAAAAAAAAAAAAAAAAAAAAAAACTCACGATTTGCAGCTTAATGGTCTTCCCATCCAGCTCAATGGTCCTAATTTTCTGTAATTATAAATAAATTGGGGTTTATGAATCACATATACAATCGGTTTAGGTTTTATGAATAAGGAACTCACGAAGTCAACACCAATGGTACTTATGTAGCTGTCAATGTAAGCATCGTCCTGGAAAATTAACCAAAATCCAAAAAAAAATCACGAAAACATTACAATTGGAAACTAACAATTGAATGGTAAGATCAAAACAAAGTCAAACTCACAGCGAATCGAAGAAGAAGACACGATTTACCAACAGATGAGTCACCGATCAACAAAAGCTTGAACAGATAATCGCTGAGGACAAAATCAAATACGCAGTGAGTGGTACCGACGAAACTTAAAGAATCGAAACGATACAATGCTCTCTAAGGAAGATAATACTTACTACTCGTTGCTCATGATTTCTCAAGTTTTTTGATGATTGATTGATTCCAAGATTGGGAAAATAACTTTCTTCTCTACGAAAAACAAAAAGAAGAAATAAAGCTTTTGGGTTAGGCGTGTCAATCAAGTGCCATGAACATTGAACCCCACGACTTCAATTGGATTTTTTTTTTTTTTTTTTTTTTTTTATATTTCTTTAATTCCTTAGCTTCTTTGTTGTACCCGAGACAATAAAGAAGCTTCTTTGACCTTGTCTCACTAATTTCTTTTGATTGTTGAGAGTTGAGACCCGTCTTCGTATTTGGGCTTTTATTAAATAATGGGCCAGGCTCAAATATTGGCTATCCTGGGTTTGTGTCTTCATTTTTAAATTATCCGTTTGCTTAGATAAATGGCATATAATTAGATCTTTTTCTTCTTTTTTTTTTCCAACAGTTAGAATGAAAATGTGTACATCTAGTAAGATCTTCAACCAAACAAAATCTTATAGGAAAAACTTTGAGAAATTCCCTCAAATAGCACCAAAATAAGTTTTTCTTCCAAAAATAGCTCACATTTTTATTTAGTACAAAAATAGCATTTTATGAAGTTCATAATTTAATTTTTTTGGTTTGGGTTGACTATATTAGAATTTAGGGTATAGTTTTTAGGGGGTAGGGGGTACAATTTAGGGTTTAGGGCTTAGGGTTTAGGGTTTTCTAAACCCTAAACCCTAAATCCTAAACCTTAAAAATATGAGGTTAGGATTACCCTTTAATAAAAATGCTAATTGTGTCTTAAATAAAAATATGAGCTAAAAATGTCACAAAAACTTCATTTTGTGCTATTTTTGAGAATTGCCCAAAAACTTTTGATATGAGAATTATGACCATGTCTCTATTTATAACAAAAAAAAAAAAGAACAAATGGCGTTTTCTCCTTTCTATTTTGTTTGTAACCTATGAAAAGAAATCTAACCAAGATCTTTAAATTTTTCAAATCATAACAATTCATTGACTATCTCTTAGATATTTTTATTTTTGATTCGGAAACAGATACAGTATAAACAAGAAACACGCTTTCTAGCTAGTAAAAATAATTAATAATAGAAAAAAGGCAAAAGACATCTGAAAGAAATCGTACAAATACTTTAAAAAAAAATAAAAAAATTGAATTTAAAGTGTACAAAATCTGCAGATACTTAAAGCCAAATCTTGATGAATGATTTTTTTAATTGTTTTTTAATAGTATATATATATTTAGTGGGATTACGCGGGATTAACCATTTCTCCATTCTGTGTGCATCCCAGTTATAGCCGATATTTATTTATCACACGTTATAAACACGTTACGCGGAATATCTATCATCCTAATCCTAATTATAAATAAACTAAAATTATGGGAAAGCAAACACAAATCTCAAACCTATACAAGAATCAAAGCAGAGATCTTTAAACACAATCTCAATCTCAGACAAAGAGAGATTCAAGAAAATGGCGATAGTGAGTCCTCATTTCTGCGCACCGTACCCAATAGAGTTGGGAATCGTACGCAAAGTGATGACTATAACAGATGGTAACTTTGCAGTGACAGACGCTAACGGCAATCTCCTTTTCAAGGTCAAAGAACCTCTCTTTAGCCTCAGCGACAAAAGGATGTTATTAGACGCTTCAGACACTCCTATTCTGACTTTAAGAGAAAATGTAAGAATACATTTGCTCTATATTATGCACTCATATAATAACCACAAATGAAACATGTTGTTTTTTATATAATAATATACGCCAATCAATTAACATCTGTCAAACTCAAAAATTCTGTAGAAGGTGAGCTTGCATGACAGGTGGCAAGTATTTAGAGGAAAGAGTACGGACCAAAGTGATCTTGTATACACATTGAAACGATCGTCGATGTTACAAATAATGAAGCCAAAACTCGACATTTTTTTGGCTCAAAATAAAGAAATGAAGATATGTGACTTCCACGTTAAAGGAAGTTGGATCGACCGCTCATGTGTCGTCTACGCTGGCAAATCCGATGCTATTGTTGCTCAGGTAATCATGTTTTTTTCAATAACCGGTCCTATTATCTTTAAATTGTAAACCGGACTAGCTAGTAGTATGATCGTGTTAATTGATTTGTGTTGTTGTTTTATGGGTTTTCAGATGCACAAGAAACATACCGCACAGAGCATATTAATAGGGAAGAGCAATTTCTCGGTTTCGGTTTATCCGAATGTTGACTTTGCTTTTATTGTCTCTCTCATTGTAATTCTCGATGACATTAACCGAGAAGATTCAGAAGACTAAACATATACTTGTATTTTTCCATTAATAATTTTGTTCATTGCGGATACTTTAAAGTCGAAACAATATTTGATTGATTATAAGATTTATCATATTCTTTCATTTTTCAATCGAATTTATGTTTTCTGCCAAAATCATGGAATATCATGATATTAGTGTATCATATTTTTGAAAATATGCAAAAAAAGCATGAAATTTATTTAAAAGCAAAAAACGACGATAGTTCTGAAAGAAGATAAAGGAAAGGAAAAGAGTAAACATGTAAATGAGCTTACAATAAGAAATCATCAAAGTCATGACATGTTTAGAGGCTTTCGGATTATTAGATATGAAAATAAATATGAAAAATTCAAGGATACAAATATGTTGTCTCGACACAAAGTTTTCAGGTTTATTCAGTTCCTTGAATTAGTGTTTGCTTTGGTGTCTGAAAATCTCGACCCCTAAGTAATCAATAGTGCTCTTAATAAGTGCAACATTTGGCTTCGAGAGCTTCACGCGAACAGCGTTTATCTGAGGGAACTTTTCAAGCGTTTTGGACGCGATGAGTTCTGCGACTGCTTCCAAAAGGTTTTTGGGTGTCCCTTCCACAATCTCCTTAGCTATGCTGCAAATAATATCATTTTTACACCAATAAATCATAAATATATAATTCAAGGATTGGACACAGATCAGATACTAATGATTCTGTCCAAAAGTCGTAATACAACATACGTATCTTTGACTCAAATCCGAACCGTAAAAAAAAGATAGCAATATAAAAATACAGAAGTAAAAATATGTTAATATAGTACTAAACAAACATATAATTACAAGTTGAGTTTAATATATTAAACAAACATATAATTAAAATACATGCATATATGATTTGGAATCGGAGATCCCATATTATTATTATATACAATATTTAGGAGCGGACTGGATCCAGGAAAAAAATTATTCAGAAGATAAGGTAAGTGGTAAAAAGCAAACCTGAAAATGTCGACATAGCTGATTGTATCAGCTAGGTTGTCTGATTCACCGGCCTTTTTGAGACTCACCCACGCATCAATGTCAACATGAAACATCTGTCCCAATGTCCTCTCTTCAGCAATAGCTCCATGGAAACCGTAATATTTTAACCCTTTGAGCACTAGTTTGTCCCCAAGCATTGACTTCGATGATTCTGTTCCAAAAAATGCATATGAGCTTAACAAGAAGAGCAATACGCAGAATGCATAAAACCCTGCATAACGTTTTAGAAGCATATATGTACAAAGAAATTTGACTATTAAACTAAAAACCTAACAAGGATTCATTACTGTTTGACTTTGAACAAATTTAAACAACCAACTGTAAAATTTGGATGTCATCAATTTATTTACAGACTAGTCTGTTTCTTTTCAACTAAGAAAAGAAACTAACAAAACATTACCACACATTAAACTAATTCTAAATTAATGGAATACAATATAAATCATCTCTCGATCTTCATCACCCAGTTGAGTCTATACCAAATCAATAAAAAAATTGCCATAGCTGTCGTTTTTTGCCATCGACCTATGATTTTAAAAAGGAAATATGGGGACATACCTCGCCGCTCCAACGTCGCCGGAGCCGTCGTCTCCAGTGAGCTATGCATCTCTCCAGTGAGTAGATTCGATTAAGATGAGAGATAGCGAGAAATCGGAGGAAAACAGTTTTAAATTTGAAGGGAAAGGAATCAGAGGTTATCTATGAAGGCCCAATCTCAGATATTTATTTATAGGCCCAAATCCGATATACATTTATTATTTCTAGATCTTATTATATAGGTTTAACGTTTAAGTTTCTTTTTATTGGTCCATCAAAGATAAGATTCAAAAATTAAATTAGATGGATTAACTTCCAAAAAAGATATGAGAATAAGATGATCATCACTACAGACTAAAAATTAATTACCTTTTTAATTAAATTTTGATTCATCAGTTTCTTTATATATATATATATTTTATACTAAACATAACTCTAATTCTTTGACAAATTAATCAATTAAAATCAAACTCTTTATCATTTATGTATATTTAAAATATTTTTCCTTATCCGGAAAAATAAGTTTCACTTTATTTCAATAGACCCACTTGGCATTTTCCTTTGGATTTTCTTTAGAAAATACTATATTTATGTTTTGTAATTTAAAAATACACTACTTTTCTTTTAAACACTAACTTCATTTATATGTTTTTTCCTGATTTGAATTAAATATTATATTTTAATAAATGAAAACAAAAATTTGAAATAATTATAATTTTTATTATAGTTTTAAAAATTTCAATTAAAAATTTGAAGATTTCGAAATGGTTAGAATCCAATAATTAGATAGTGTTTTTTTGGTCAAATAATATTAGATATGATTTTACAAATTTAATTTATGGTAGTAATCGACACTATTTTGTATTAAATACAGATTTACTAGTTCACTAAAAGACCATAAACAAATTGCAAATTGTGCAGAGTTTCTAGACAAAAAAAAAAAGGTTACTTCATCTTCAATCTATACATTTTCTAAATGAGTTCGACTGGATTTTTTATTGTAATTATACTTTTTGTTTTTTGGATTTGTGATCAAGTTCATGACGGAGATTATGGAAATTCAAGCTGAGAATCCAACAGCCCATGTACTGTTTATTCTGGGAAATCCAAGTTGATATTATCATGCTCGAAACACATAATGTAGATGAAGATTCTATTATGTTCATACATTGGCTTGTAAAATTTTCAGGAGTTTTGTCATTTTATAAGGACTTTTTGGAATCTTTAAACGAGTTTCCTGATGGCAATGCATATTATTGGGCTATAGACATTGGGCTTTGTAATTACTTGGAGAATAAGTTAGGTTTAGCCGTCTATTACATGTGTATATATATGCTTGTACATCGTTGATGAATAAATAGGAAAGCAGTTTACATATTTCTACACAGTATCAGAGCAAAATTCCTTAACCCTAATTTTTCTTGCTTTCTTAATTTTATCGTTTTCTTTTCTTTTTCAAGGAAGAGTTTCTCTTTTGCTCAACCTTGCTCTGTTTATTTTCTCTTCTTCACGCCAAAAGACATGAGTGATAAAGACACATATCTATAACTGGTATGGCCTGTCCATTTTTTCGACTTTGTTTCAAAAAATCTAAGAAAATAATCAAAAAGTTTGCAGAGAAACAAAATTACTTTTAAATAATACCAGAAAATATAGTTGTTGGGCTAGATTATTATGCCATAAAAAGGGATGATCATGAATAATGCCACTATATACCATATGTTCCTTTAGTGTGAAGCATAGCTATGACCAGTGACCACCACGTTGAGTGGCATGAACCAAATTGTCAAACGTTGTCGCATAACATAATCATGCAAAGGTGATACTACACTTTTTTTGTTTTTTTTTTTTTTGTGAAAGTAAAATTGAACTTATATGAAAAAGTTAAAAATCTAAAATACGATCTTAAGTTGACTTAATGGTTTACCACTCCTTTCAGTTTCATAGATCTAACTGCTAAGTCGTATCCATCACCATCATTATACGTGTATCAGTTTCTTACATGATTATATCGTATATTTTCTTAAATTTTTATTTGCTATATATATCCAATAGTTGTGCATATTCCATTGGTAACCATAGTAAGCTGTCTAATGCGATTGGAGTTTCTTTTGGCTCCACAATAAGTCTCTAAGTTATATTATGTGAGACCAAGATTTCAAATCCTTGATAATGGAATATTTATAATCGACCTTTTTATAGTTGATTAGTTTTCACTTAGCAATAATTTGGGGAGAATTAAGAATTAGTAACCAAGTGCATAGCGAGATTAATGATTTGGAAATTAAAGAATCATGAGACAATAACATGGTCAACAAATTCTCAACACATGTTAAGCCAAAATTGAAGTGTTGAACTAATGTATTTTGAGTTAATTTTACTCGGGAAAAAAAATGGAATTAATTGACGCCGTTAAGCAGTCGCTTGCCCCACGTGACGTTGGATGTGATAAAATCAAAACAATTTCACCTAAACCCGATGAAAACGGCGCCGTTTAAGGAAGGACTTAACCGGGGTTGATTTGGTTAACACCGGTTTGTTTGTTTGATCCGCCACTGTGAGAGACAGAGACAGATCTGTGGGAGTTTTGGGATCTTTCTTTTCACTTTCTTCGTTGTCTCTCTCTGTCTACACGCTTGTTCTTTCTTCTCTCCTCTTGGCATAAATTTTGCATCTTTTTAGCTGAAGCTAATTCAATTTTTTGATCTCCCTTAGTATATTAGCTTATCTATTCCAAGAAACCTCATCCTCCTCAAAGATTTGTGGGTTCTAAATCTACTTTCTATTTTTGGGCATTGATCTTATTATTGGGATCAACTAGATTGAAGGCAAAGTAACTTTTTTTTTTTAATTTTCCCCAAATTTCTCAAAGGAGTTTTACGTCTCTTTGGTTCTTCTGTGATTCTCTTCTTTCTTTTTTTTTTTTCCTTAAAACTTCAAATTGTGTAAATGGTGGTGAAGATGATGAAGTGGCGGCCATGGCCACCGCTGGTAACGAGGAAATACGAGGTGAAGGTTACGGTGAAGAGGCTGGAGGGTTGGGATCTGGTACGGGAGAAGGAGAAATTGACGGTTGAGATTCGTTGGAAAGGTCCAAAGGCGACATTGGGATCTCTAAGAAGGACGACGGTGAAGAGGAACTTCACCAAGGAAGCTGTGGGAGAAAGTGACGTCGTTTTATGGGAAGATGAAGAGTTCCAAAGCCTCTGCTCTCTCACTTCTTATAAGGATAGTTTGTTTTCTCCTTGGGAGATTGCTTTCTCTGTCTTCACTAATGTAAGTTTTCAACTTTGGAAATTGTTGATAAAAAAACCCTAGCTGAATGATCAAATCAAGAGGCTTTTTAGTACCCATTAATGCTATTCTCTGTTTGATTCATCTGTGTCTTGATTTCTGACATTCTATGGTGTTTCATTTCAAACAGTGCTTAGTTGTTATGGATTCTATGGTTTTGTATGTTGGTCTCAATTTACCACAATTTACTTTGATTTTAGGGAATGAAGCAAGGGCAGAAGAATAAAGCTCCTGTTGTTGGAACTGCATTTTTGAATCTAGCTGAATACGCGCGTCTGACTGATCAAAAAGATTTCGATATTAACATTCCTCTCACGCTCTCTGCTTCTGCTACTGCTACCTCCGAGCCACATCCGTTGCTCATTGTACGTTTACTTCTCTACAGTTGTTGGTTTGGATATTGTCTTTTTTTTTTTAACCTTCGTGTTTCCTTTGCTCTTTAGGTATCATTGAGTCTGTTTGAGCTTAGAACCACTCCTGAAACATCGGACTCAGTGGCACAAACCGCGATTGTGCCTGTCTCATCTCCATCGCCACAACAGCCTATTGATACTCACTCAATTGAGAAGGAAGATGTCTCTGCAATCAAAGCTGGTCTCAGAAAAGTGAAGATTTTTACAGAGTTTGTTTCTACAAGGAAAGCCAAGAAGGCTTGCCGAGAAGAAGAAGAAGAAGAAGACAGATTCTCAAGCTTTGAATCATCAGACTCACTTGACGATTTTGAGACAGATTTTGATGTTGCCAAAGAAGATTTGATGAGTGTGAGGAAATCTTTCTCTTATGGACCTTTGTCTTATGCAAATGGTGTGGGAAGTTCGTCCAACTGTGGCACTAAAGTTAGCGATGAAGACGAAGATTGGGTGTATTATAGCCACAGGAAATCCGACGTAGGAGCAGGTTGCTCGGATGCTGAAGATGCCGCTGCTGGTTTGGTATATGAGACTTCCCTCCTTCCACGGCGTAGCATATTGCCATGGAGAAAACGCAAGTTGAGCTTTAGATCGCCGAAATCCAAAGGAGAGCCTTTGTTAAAGAAGGATAATGGAGAGGAAGGTGGAGATGACATTGATTATGATCGGAGACAACTTAGCTCAGATGAAGCTCATCCTCCTTTTGGGGTAAGATACGGGTTTTTTCAGTTTCTCAGATTATGAGATATATAGAAACCTAAGGAAGCCAGTTTACTGAATTCAGTTTAGTTAGGTACAGTTTTGGTTGGGTTCTAAGGAAGACCAAATCTAGCACTATTAGATCTTATAGTTTGTAGGCTCATCAAATTCTATATTTATAGTTCTTGTTCATATCAAGTTCTCAATTTTTGCGTATGTTTATATCCAGAGGAGCAAAATCAACGAAGATTCATCTGCTAATCCGGGATCTTCCTTTTCGGAGTTTGGAGATGACAGTTTTGCGATTGGAAGTTGGGAGGAGAAAGAAGTGATAAGCCGAGATGGGCACATGAAGCTTCAGACAAATGTCTTTCTTGCTTCGATCGACCAGAGAAGCGAGCGAGCAGCTGGTGAGAGTGCCTGCACTGCTCTTGTAGCGGTTATTGCGGATTGGTTTCAGAAGAATGGCAATCTCATGCCGATTAAGTCTCAGTTCGATAGTTTGATCAGAGATGGTTCTTTAGAGTGGAGAAACCTCTGCGAAAACGAAATGTATATGCAGAAATTCCCAGACAAGCATTTCGATCTCGATACCGTGCTACAAGCGAAGATACGTTCTTTAACTGTTATCCCTGGGAAATCCTTCATCGGGTTTTTCCATCCTGAGGGGATGATCAACGAGGGAAGATTCGAGTTTCTGCAAGGTGCAATGTCTTTCGATAGTATTTGGGATGAGATTTTTAGTCTCGAGGAAAGCTCTGCGAATGGCGATAATGATGATGACTCTCCACCGCACGTTTACATTGTGAGTTGGAATGATCACTTCTTTGTTCTCAAAGTTGAAAAAGAAGCTTACTATATCATTGACACACTTGGGGAAAGGCTCCACGAGGGTTGTGATCAAGCTTACATATTGAAATTCGACGATAAAACCGTCATCCACAAGATTCTTCATTCAGAGGGATCGGGATCAGAAGCAGAACCGGAATCAGAGATTCTGTGCAGAGGAAAGGAGTCATGTAAAGAGTATATTAAGAATTTCTTGGCGGCGATACCAATAAGGGAATTGCAAGAGGATATGAAGAAAGGATTAGCCTCGACCGCGCCTGTTCATCACCGCTTACAGATTGAGTTTCATTACACGAAGATGGCTACAAACGCAGAAATTGCGGTCTGAAAGCTATAAGAGGCAGAGATGCTAATGTTTTGTTGAGGTTCTTGTAATTTTGTAACTCATTAGCTTAACTAACTTGTGAATGTGACATAGAGGTAGCTCTCTCTTTTAAGTAATTGTATCTGTTAGACCAGTTTGTAACTAAGGAATCTACATTTTTGCTCGTTTCATTTTCTATGTTTCCTTTTAGTTGAGTTTATATATCCAACCTTACCTTATGGTACCATAATCTGAAGATTTTCAGACAAAACACAAGCCGAAAAACATGGTTTGATTCAGACATTATTATTGTTCACTCATAGAAACACCAAACAGATGAAAATGCACAACTGGAATAAATCAAGCGCAATCTCACAAATCCATTTTGATCAAGAAATTCACAACCAACAGATCACTGTTGCAATTGATCGTAGACATTGAAAATAAGCCAGCCTTCAATGGCAGCAGCTTCAAGACGATCTTTAGAGCTTGCTTCATCCCACTTAGACTGGATAGAATCAAGCCGACTCATGTCATACCAAAGAATCTTGTGAGCTAATTCTCTGGTTCCAAGAAACTCAACAATTGGAGTTCCTCGTGCAATGGCAGCTAATTTGCCAATCTCCAAAGAACTTCGGATCACAATACCGTGGTTTGCTTTAAGCAAAGCGAGGTCTTCTTGGATCTGGACACCGACAAATGTAACAAACTTGGAAGCAAAGAAACGGTAAAGATCCTTGAGGTTATCGTGGAACGGGTTCGGGAGGCGGAGGAAGAGACAGAAGTTTTTGGTGCTTAGCTTGACTGAGCATAGACGCCATTCGGACTTTGCGGTAACGGATTCAACATCCCAATAGACATCGAAGA
This sequence comes from Barbarea vulgaris, assembly GCA_963667165.1. Classification (NCBI taxonomy): domain Eukaryota; kingdom Viridiplantae; phylum Streptophyta; class Magnoliopsida; order Brassicales; family Brassicaceae; genus Barbarea; species Barbarea vulgaris. Next base: position 4,119,414 of record OY763893.1, read on the forward strand.
TAATGGACCTGTTTCCATTCCAGACAGAGTCTTCTAAGATACGTGAAAGGTAAGGAGAGATATCAGTTGATGATCCAACATCAATGGCTTTGGTTTGGATCCAAGCACCATCAACCATCGCAAACCCTGGCCCGTCAAAGTTGGCCATGTGTTCTGAAACCGCTGAAAAGATGATAAAAAAAAGGGCAATTCTCAAAAATAGCACAAAATGAAGTTTTTGTGACATTTTTAGCTCATATTTTTATTTAAGACACAATTAGCATTTTTATTAAAGGGTAATCCTAACTTCATATTTTTAAGGTTTAGAAAACCCTAAACCCTAAGCCCTAAACCCTAAATTGTACCCCCTACCCCTTAAAAACTATACCCTAAATTCTAATATAGTCAACCCAAACCAAAAAAATTAAATTATGAACTTCATAAAATGCTATTTTGTACTAAATAAAAATGTGAGCTATTTTTGGAACAAAAGCTTGTTTTGGTGCTATTTGAGGGAATTTCTCTAAAAAAAATCACACACTTTGAGACTGTATCATAGAGATCCATTAGTACAATTCTAATAACTTATACATCTGTTTGTTGTGAATGTGCCTAAAAGATTCTAAATTGAAAATCGAAAAGATGAAAAAATGAATGAAGTAGCCAACAAATTCCCAAAGTTGAAGAGTCAGCAAAACAAATCTCCCTCATGATCGATTAGAGAATTGTGGTCGCTAAATATCCTTAGTGGGGTTTTGCTAGAACAACAAATTGACTCTCAAGTCAATGTTTGGATTTATCGTTTTCTGAGTTTTAAATTTAAAGGTAAGGCCTTTACAAAGTGTCGATCAGAAAGAGGATAATCCTTAAACAGATGGAACAGACATTTGTTGAATTTGGGATTGAATATTATTCATAAATGTAGAAGAGATAAAACTCTAAAAACAAAACACACAAAACAAGAGCAACAGCGAACCTTGAGATTTGGGTGCGATCTATAGTAAACGGAGAGAGACTCTTTCTGGTTTCCCGAAGAGAGAGAGACGAAGAAGTAGAAAAGTACTGCGCGAGTGAAAATTAAAGGAGCCTGCTCAGTGGAGGACACGTGTCTCGACCTATGTGTTCCGCACGTGCGGATGTCGCCTTATGTGTTCACATATTAGGGCTCTGATTGGTAACAACGCATAACTGCGTAATTGCATATTTGCATAATAAAAATTTGCATATTAAAAAGCTGTAGAATAAAAATTTGCATAATCAAAATCTTGTGTGATTGGATATCATGCATAATGAAATAAACCACTAAATGCATGCTTATTTGCATAATGACTTTTTACTTGTATTTTTTAGGCAAAAAGGAAATCTTGCGTTTTTGCCTAATTGTCTATTATTAAGCAAATTTTTGTGATTGGTAAAATATTTGCATAAAACGCAATTAGGCAATTATGCATGTTACCAATCAGAGCCTAGAACTTTGTAGAGCACATTTTGTTTTGTTCACATATTTTTTTGGTTAGTTCTTTTGTTGTTAATTTTGGTTTTATATTTTGAACTACTCAGCTACAGTAGTTGAAAAATGAGAACGCTAACCAATTTAAGACCATATATAAAAAAAAAAAAAACAGAAGATAATTATATGTAAATAATCATAATGTTGATCAAATATGATAAGATTGAGAAATTAGCTCCTTTTTCAAATTAGCTCCTTCTTCAAATTAGCTTACGTGAAATAAATTAGTAATGAGATAAATTATCTACTCTATATATCTTGGGACAGAGTCTTAAAAATAATAATGAACAACTGTTGTTATGGAACACAAATTTTTAAAAAGAAGGTCAACATCCACTCTAGTGAATTGTCATAGAAGTACATCAAAGTAACCTTTTTATTTTTCTAGATTCTTAAGTTTCCCCAAATTTCTCAAAGGAGTTATACGTCTCTGTGGTTCTTCTGTGAAAATAAAGCAAATATTTCCATATCCAATGAATTAAAACTAAACTCTAACATGAATATAACAATTCTAACCAATTGAAGACCTTATAAAATAAAAAAACCACAGGAAAATTATGATCAAATAATCATAATTCATTCATTTTGATCAAACATGATAAAATAAAATAAAATTAGCTCCTTTTATTTCTTCAAATCAGCTTGCTAATTAGATACATTATTTACTCTATTTATCTTGGGTTGCATCTTTAAAATAATGAACAACTATTGTTATAGTAGAGAACAATGATTTTTTAAAGAATGTAAACACACACAGTCTACTGAATTATCATAGTTATCGTTAAACATCAAATTCAAATCCGCATAATACATTTTGTTGTTTAATATACATAGTTACATCAAGTACAAAGAGCGCATTTCACAAGACCATTTTCATTACATTCTCCACATCTCTTCCACATTTCATCATCATCCTCTGCAACCACTCTCGACCTCCCATTGCAGTTCCAACATATGAAAAACCTTTCATTCTCGCATCGCCCACACTGCCACGACCTAGCCATCGATGAAAGTCCTTCTAGAAGCTTCTTGAGCTTCCCCTTTTCGTTCAGAGCCACCACTTCGTCTGCTCCACCAATGTACTTACACTTTATGAAGAGTCTAGGAGGTGTTACTTTCTCCCCAAGCAACCTCCACATCTCTTCTTTAAACTCACAATCCATCGAAACATCTCTTTCTCTAAACGAAACCTTATAATTCTCTAACAAGAATCTTACTCTTCTGCAATCTTCGAATGTCTTTCTCACCCCTCGTAGACTTGTCGTGTAGAAGACAACGGAATCTTCCCCTCCAGCTACAGATCTTTCTTCAAACTCTGAAAAAAGCTCTTCAAGATTCTGTTGAGGTTCTTGTTCTTCAGAAGCCTCAAGTGATGTAGGCGTAAGACACTCTTTTTCATCTCTTTGGTGAGAAATTGTGCGATCAAGATTGCTTTTGTGGAGAGCTATTGCCTGCTTCAAGGTCCCAACGGATGTTATAAGCTTAAGATTCTTCACCAGTCTCTCCTTCATATCCTTCATTGCTTCAAGCTTCAATACAATAATGGGTAAAAGTTGGATCTTTGACGATATCCCAACCAAAATTGTGAATGAGGAGGGGCAAAAACCTTATCAAGATAGACAAAAGGTGAGGTTGGATAAGAGAAAAACTAAATGGGTACACTCAAGTGAACCAAAAAGCTACTTTGTGGGTTATTAGTTTTCAAAGTTTTTCCTTTGATGGGTCATTGTAGTTATAAAGTAGATATGACTCAGAAGCTCAATTAGGCAGACAAGGAACATTGAATTTACCCAACTTTATCCCAAATTTGTCCAAATACATAGAGCAAAAGAGGAAGAAAAAGACTTTTAACATGTTCTTGGTATAATGAGTCTTAAGTAAAATCTCATATTTTCCGGTAAGAGACATTAATGGTTTAGGTTTAGGTTTAATTATGATGCATGTCGTGTCTTTACAATTCCATGAACGTGGATGCAATGATGTAACATTGGCTAAAGTAGGCCCATCTTTAAGCTTGTAACTAGAAATAGCCATAGCTCTCTAAAACCTACCTAACTAATAATAATTCAATACTCTGTTTTTTTTTAAAAAAAGGGGTGTCATAAATGATCCAGCATGAGAACAAGACTGAGAATTTTCAAATGGTTGTTGATAAACAATTTTGGTAAAGAGAAAGGGTGTGTGTGTGTTTTATACAAAGCAAATGGAGTGATTCCATGGTACATTTCCAGCTAGCAAATCGCTCTACATGTCGGCCAGGGATGATCCAAATCCAATCTCAAATGAGAATTTGATGCATGTTAGCTCCTTGTTGTGCCCATCAAGCATCTTCATTTTAAGTGAGTATGAACCCTATGAGAAATAAAAGGATTAGATTTGGTCCTTCAATGGTGTGACATATACATACCTAATAATAAAGTACCCTTGACATATATATCAGGTTCAACTTCTTCATTCCAGCCATTTTATCTACTCATTATCCGCTATAGATACCAAGTTAAACCTTTTCTCAGTCTATTTGAATTACTCTACTAAACAAATTCATTTAGACTAGACCAAATTCAAATGCATGTCATAATATCCGAAATGCTTGAAATTAATCAACAGGAAAAAGAAGAAGCTTAGATGGAGGCAAGAAAATCAATAAACTTACAGGAGGGGTATATCCCGGTAGAACTTGAGAGTGCGCTACCACGAAATCTCCAATTGACACAGGACAATTAGTCTCATCACAAAGATCATGTGTCTCAGAATGAATATGCCATCCAAAGTATGAAACTTCAATCACCAACTTGCCGCTCGAGATCACATTATCTTCATATATAAGAAGCAAACCAAAATATTTAAATAATATTCATCATATGAGAAGTAATAACCCTATTTACATCTAAAAGCAATAACAAGGAGTTGTAACATTGAAAGCAAGACTATAAACACAATTAATAGTAACAAAAACATCAAAGGAATCGAACAAGCAAAGATATATGTGTCATAGGTAATGTACTATGTGTAAATCCAGAATCTTTAACAAAATCTTAGAAGATGAAATTAAAAAAAAAAAAAAAAAACTTGAATGTACCAGTGTTAGCAGAAATGCTGAAAGTAGCTGGCTCGCCTCTAGCTATAGGATAAGGCGATATATCAACTCCTTGTACCTTTACTTGATACTCTTCGTTATTATCTGCAACCAAACATACACACCATCAATCAGATCGAGGTTCTGGGATTTTCTTTTCATAATTCGAACCCAAATAAGAATCAAAATCAAAGTTATCTAAAGAACATCAAAATTTTCAAGTAACTGTATATAATCAATCCTATCGAAAAAGTTATAGCTAAATCGATCGAAAATACTGTAATAAGCAATAAGCAATCGCGGAGGAAGAATTGAGAAATTACAAAGGATCAAACATACCGCAGTAGTGAACATCTGTGGCTCTAACAATCGTTGAGATGAAAATAATATAAGAGATTAGGAGATAAAATCCCGTAAATTTCGACATGTTTGATAGATTTTTTTGAAGCAAAAGCTGCGAAATTTTGGAGTTTCAGATGATGATTGAGGACGAGGTGGCGACTAACAAAGCAAGAGACAAGACAAGAAATGCGGAATCGGGATTCTCATTTCACACGGAATGTCGGATTCATCTTGACCCTTCATTTACGTTGGTCCCTTGATTACTGAAAATAGACGGCTTAGATTTCGTAACAGATCTATTCGGGTGTATTTAACCCACACAGGATTAGCAGTAAGCAAACCGTTAGGTGGGATTTGTTTTACAATTAATTGATCACTTGGAACCAAATAAATAATTGGTATTTGCCAGCTCAGATTTGACGCTATTTAATAATAATACAGCACACAATTGACATTATTTCGGAGAAAATAATTATTCCCTAGTTTCTTTTTGAGAAATTCCCTCAAATAGCACAAAAACAAGTTTTTGTTCCACAAATAGCTCACATTTTTATTTAGTACAAAAATAGTATTTTATGAAGTTCATAATTTATTTATTTTGGTTTGGGTTGATTATATTAGAATTTAGAGTATAGTTTTTAGGGGGTAGGAGGTACAATTTAGGGTTTAAGGCTTAGAGTTTAGGGTTTTCTAAACCCTAAACCCTAAATCCTAAACCTTAAAAATATGAGGCCCTTTAATAAAAATGCTAATTGTGTCTTAAATAAAAATATGAGCTAAAAATGTCACAAAAACCTCATTTTATGCTATTTTTGAGAATTGCCCTTTTTTTTTTCTTTTTCTTTTTTTTGTTAATGAATACAGTAATTCCTAGTTCAACGAATCTTCTATTTTCCAACACGAAATCTAATCTAAAACAACGTTTTTCTTTTTCTTTTCTTCCCCTAAAGGACTAAAGGTAAGTAAATTCTTTGAGAACATTCTTATGTAAAGTTGTAAAATTAAATTGTTTTGGTAAAGAACAAATCATATAAAAGGTCATATTTTTGTTTTGGGCCGCATGAGGTCAGGCCCACAAGTTAAAAAGGCTTGTATTTGAATAATGATATGCTAACTAAATGAATCGGAGTTTCGAAATTTGGAAGGAGCTTTTGACAGATGGCTAGATTCTTCCTTCTCTGTTGCCTCTTCGCGGCGGTGCTGACGTCATCTCTGACGGAGGCCGGCGACAACAATCAAGTCTACTCGCCTTGTTCAGATTCTACTGTCGCAGTCGGCGATGGATTCACTTTCGGCATTGCCTTTGCAGCGAGAGACTCTTTCTTTGATTCAAATCATTCTGTTCAGTACTCTCCCTGTGATCGTCGCCGCCTCAATCTCAACGGTAACTCTGAGATCGCCGTCTTCAGACCTAAAATCGATGAGATCACCCTCCTTACCATCAATACCTCCAGTTCCTCCAGTTTCCGCCCGGTTCGTTCTCATCTCTGAGCTATGTATATCTTGGTGAATTAGGGTTTTGATCAGATTAGAATGGATAAAGTCCATCCTTAGGAAATTTCATATAGATCATCAATTGGATCGGAGTTTCTCTGCCCAGATTAGTGATAGTTTGTTGACTTTTCATATTCCCGAGCAATGTTTGGCTCTGTTGATCAATTCTGGAATGCTAAGCTAATGTTTGGCATCTCTTGCTTGATAGATTCAGTGTTTTCGTAGGTATCAAAGGTTTAGTATTTAATCTTCGTTCTTGGAAGATCTGATTCCTCTCTGCATTAAGAGTGTAGAAGCATTTGGTAACTTAGAATGTGTATGTCATTAGTGTTCCAGTGTAGATATTTCTGGGAAAAAATTGATTTAGTAGCTTCATTGTTGGCAAATTTCTCCTTAACATGATTTGAAATTTACTAAACGATTGTTTTTCCATGGAAGTAGAGGTCTTACATGTGTTAGCCTACCACATTACCGGTTTTTAATGATGATACTTTGTGATTCCAGGATGCTTCAAAGGGATATATGGTAGCATTCGCTGGTGCAAAATATGCGGCAAGATCACTCCCAATTATGGTTGCAGACAGCAATCACGTCGTGACAAGCTTCACCCTTGTAATTGGATAAGCTCATTCATATCAATCTACATTTTCATTTTTGTTTTTGAAATTTATGTCCTCTCATCAGTTCTATAATCTTTGTATTTGTTGTTGGGGGTAAATTGTAGGTTCTTGAGTTTCAGAAGGGCAGGCTTGAGAACTTGTTCTGGAAGAAAGACGGATGCTCGAAATGTTCTGGAGATACGAAATTCGTGTGCCTCAACAAAGATGAATGCGCAATCAAATCACAAAACTGCAAGAACCAAGGAGGACAAGTAGATTGCAGCCTGGGGATCCAATTGGCGTTTTCAGGAACAGATAAGCACTACACTGCATTGAATTCATGGTATGAAGTTGCAAATCTGAAGCAGTACTCGCTTTATGGCCTCTACTCCAATCTTAAGGACTCACTAACCAATCCATTCAAAAACATCTTCTGATGAGTTTCTTTCTCTTCTGTGTGTGCTTCTACTTTTGTAAGTTTTGTATTATTTCTCGCTTACTATGTTTGTTTTATTGCTTGCTCTTTTGCTCGCATGATTTTTATGTCATATATACTTTGCGTGTAACTTTTTCTTGAACTAAAATAGTCAGAATACTCATATATACTTGGAAGCTGTTTGTTTTCTTCAAATCTAAAAGAAAAAAAAAACTGGTAACAGTTTCAGTTTCGTTTATTGTAAGTAATATTAATTAGGAAAGCACAAACTGTGAGTTGAAAAATCAAGAACGAATTTATGAAGTCTCATGGTTGTATCTTTTATATGGGGAATTTACCTCAGTGTGTTTCACAGCTACAAATCTGAATTTTAAAACTGTTCGCATCTTTCAATATCAATTTTTCTAATGGAGTAGATATCTATCTATCTATCTATCTATCCTATAATGGTTCTGTCTATCGTTTTTGGATATTCGTTAAGACTTTGAAAGATTAAAAAGAAAATCTCAAAGTTTAAAGGGCTACTACATTTATGAAAATCATTGGAGGAAGAATGAGGTCTCTAGGACCAAGATTAATCTTCCAAGCAAGGCAAGCAAACCTTTGTGCCAACTTTCTAACTAAAAACTTCTTATTTTTTTAAATAGAATTGTAAATTTTAGTACCCTATTTTGGTAAACCAATTAGAGAGAGAGAGAGAGAGGGGTAAACCTATTATAGTTTTTTTTTAATCTTCATCTAATGACTCTTGAGTTTTTTTAAAAAAAGAGATGATGATAATATCAACAAAAATAAAAGGGAATTTTGCATACCATGCCATAAAAGCTGTTCTACCTTTTTTTTATGCCCTTTTTTGAACTGGCTTTCAATTGTGCCCTTTATTGATGGCATTCATCAATACAAATTGGCAAAATTACCCTTCGTTGATTTTGATGCGCGAGAATATGTGAGTTTTTTTTTGTTTCTTTTGACAGGCTGTACAACATTAAATGTACCATATACAAATAAATTAATAAACGTACGTCACAAAAAATCTAAGACCCAAAATTTGTCTATTTAATGTTGTTCATGACAACAATTTAGTGTTGTCCATAATAAAATAAATTGTCCATGATAAACAAAAGTTTTCCACTTTTTATTGATATGACTAGTTAAATATTATGAACTTGGTATAAATTGTCTACGTGCATAATTGTGAATAATAAAATAAAATTGACCATTTAAACCCAAAAGAGTATCTAAGACTATTTTCTAAGTACAAATAAATTGATAAACATACGACAGAAAACATTTAAGACCCAAAGTTTCTCCATTTAATGTTGTCCATGACAACCTAAAGTTGTCTATTTAGTGTTGTCCATAATAATATAAATTGTCCATGATAAACAAAAGTTTTCTATCTTTTATAGATATGACTAGTTAAACATTACAAACTTGGAAAAAATTGTATGCGTGCATAGTTATCCATAATAAAATAAAGTTGTCCATTTAAACCCAAAAAGGCATCTAATAATGTTTTCTAAGTACAAATACCCAATTGATAAATCTACGACACAGAAAGTCTAAAACCCAAAGTTCTTCCATTTAATATTATCCATGACAACCTAAAGTTGTCCATAATAACATAAATTGTCCATGATAGACATAAATTAGATTTGAGAGATGAGATCTGGATATCAAAAAGATGAATTGATCAGAGACAAAAAATAAGTCTACAAAAAATAACAAAATTAATCTAAAAATGGATAAGAAATCAATGGAACTTATTAGTTGAAGGCGAATCAGACAAGATTCAAGTTTTAAGTTTGGAGAAAGGTTGAATCTTTGTCTTGTCCATCTTCGTCTTCTCCATCACTCTTATTTTCATCTTGTCTATCTTTGTCTTCACCATCTGCTTATTTTCATTTTGTCCATCAAAATTGTCCATCATCCTTTTTTTTGTCTATTATTTGTCCATTATCAAGAGGAAGAATATGATGGACAACATAAACAAGGTTATGGACAAGATAAAAAACAAAGACAATGAACAAGATGGAAAAAATAAAAAAGGTGATGGACAAGATGACAACATACACAATGGACAAGATGAAGAACGAAGATAGAGAAGAACACTTTGTCCACAACTCATATGAAAACAAAATAAAATTGTTATTTTGTTTGTCGAGTGAAGAAGAAGAATGTGAAGAAGAAGAAAAAAGGAAAGAGAAAGAAAGAGGAAGAGAAAGAGAAAAAAGAAGAGAGAGAAATAGAAAAAAAAAACGAGAAAGGAGAAAGAAAAAAAAGCAGAAGGAAAAAAAGAAGAGAAAGTAAAAGGTTAAATCAGTCTTTTTGTTACTAAAGAAGGGCATGATTTGAGGCTGATTTTATAAATGGCATATGATCTTATAAAAAAAGTAAAATGTGGCATGATGTGTAATTTTCTCAAAATAAAATACTTTAACATACAATTGCATAATGAAAGAAAGAACGAAAAACAAGATGAAAAACAAAATTAGCTAAAAAGATCGTCACAAAATTAAGAACTAATTGGGAATTATAGCAAATCAAATTGACACAATAAAAATATTTGAAGTTTAACAATTTCAAAAAAAAAAAAAAAACAAACAAAAAACCACAAATTTATAATGACAAAACAAAAGGTTTATAATTCTTAAAACAGACAAACAAACACAATTTCAGGAAAAAAAAAACTTATATCAAACTTAAAACATAACACCAACTACAAAACTAGAAATGATGATTGTTAAGGTCCAACCAAACCTTATTTAGATCAAATGATGTTACATTAACATTGTCTTCTGTAGCAGTTGTTCCATTAGGAAGTGGCTCTTGACGAAGACCATCGTTGGCAGTGATGCTTCCGTGAAATTGTGAACTTTCACTGTTGATGTTGTTTCCTTCTTCAAATACTCCGAGATCACGGCTCATAAAATCAAAAGGGTACGGTATTGGTTGACTTATAGCCATGGTTGGATTATCATTCATGTTATAATATTGCAATGGTTGTGAGACTGACCAGGGACGGATCTAGAAAATATTTTCATGGGGGGCAAACGTACTTTAAAACAATTAGCAACCGGGGCATTAGCAAAATTCTTTAAACAATTACATTAAAAAAAAAAATCATGCGGGGCAACTGCCCCTCCCACTATGAACGGCCAAATCAGGGAAATTTATCTCTTGAAGACCAATTGGCTCCATCTCTAAATTATGGTTTCCGTTGCTACTACTTCCTTGGTAGATATGCGGTCCAGACGCGAAAACCCACTGATCTAATAAATAGTGATTTTGATTATCACTTAAATTATTAGAATTTATCCTTCTTGCTGCTTCATCGGTTTTCATAACTCTTTCATCGTTTTGATCGTCTTCTACAAAAATATCATTTGTTATGGTCTTAAACTCCTCGAATTGCACCTCGAATGGAGGCATCGGTGAATCGCGTAGAGGAAGATGTTGCATGAAATCTAGCCTCTTCCTACAAAGCATGATCTTAACCTTTGAGTAAGATAACAGTGCATCGATCTCACTAAGATCATCAATACCACGACCATGATCTACTTGCACCATAAGTTGATCGGTGAGATACTCCATAATTTTCTTTTGACTCCTCATCAATTGCTCTTGAACCTTCTTTGTCTTCTCCTCCAGGTATGATTGGAGATTCGTCTCTTTCTTCCTCCTCTCGAATTCTGGTAAGGCAAAGAAATCATCTAAGAGACCACGAGCCGTCTCAACAGATGGCCACACCATTGGCTCAGTCTCATTAGGACTGAACATGATTATAAAAGCCCTTACATCACACAAAATGGTTAGTTCTTGTACTTTTTTTGATAACCCTAACCTCCTTTTCTTTAAACTCAATGCTTTTGAGCTATTGTTCTCTACCCATGCAAGTTTCACTTTTTTTCTTGTCATGGTCGCTCTTCATTTTGATCTCTCTTTGCAGATTTTATTTTAGTTTGTTGGGTATATGAAAAAATAAAATAACACATGAGTTTATTTATATAGAGTTGAAGTAAAAAAAAAGGTTGTAGACACTTATGCTAGTCAAAGAAAAAGGGACGAGACTAATAATTGGAGATATGTAAAATTGACTATTGACTATCATTTATTAAGAGGTATTGAATCTTTATGGCGTTTAAGATGAACCGAATAATTTCAATCTAAACCAAGTTGAAAATATCAAACCAAAAATTAAAAAAATTGTATAGCTTTTTTTTTCAAATATCTTAATCGATTTTGAACCAAAGTGAAATTCGACGGATAAGTGTTATAAAAATGAAACTTATTTCTTAAAATAACAAGTATAATTTGATTAAGAACTAAAGTCAAAGCTAAATTGAATTCGAACTAAACTAATATATATTAAATTAGGTTTTATATTAATTATTTTTTTGAACCAAACTAATAAACCTAAACCAAAACCCGGATCGAACCATCAACATTTCAGTAGCTCTATGTGGTTTTGTTGGTTCTATGGGATTGAATATCTTTCTAAATATATGGGTGAATAATACAAATTCGTGGTCGTAGTCAATACATCGAATTAAATATTGAATTCATTGTTCGGTCAATTAGTTAATACTAATAATTATATTGACCACAATATATTCATTATCTTGTATCATATTAAGTTATAGTGTTTGACAATCTTTTTGGAAACTAAATGTTAACTATATATTTTAATATAAGCATAATTTTTTTATTTTTCACTCGAACTAAAATAAGTTATATATTTTATTGTATCTTTTTAAAATTGTTGACTCTTAAATTATTCTTCTAAAATTTTTAGTTAAAATACTATTATATAAAACGTTACACTAAAAATTTGATGTTTAGAGGTTAGACCGCTAGCACTAAATAATGATTATAAATAGAAAACTGAAATATAATTAAATTAATAATGTCTGGAAACAATTTGTTAATTTTGATGTTCAGCTATATAGGAAACAATTAACAAAAAAAAGGAAAAAAAAATGTATATAGGAAACAAAATCTGGAGGAGACATCCTCTTAATAAATGGACTCTGCGAACGTCAAAGGCCGGACTATCGCCATTAACAACAAACACAATGGTCGGATAACGAGTGATAGCATCTTCTGATGTCATGATATTTATTTTTAATAGCATTGTTTCCACAGCTTAATTCTTTATATATATATATATATATTTTTATCTCGAATAACATGATTGTAGTTGAAAGAATAAGACTACATATCAATATGGAAAAACATGAATTTATTCATCAAAATTCAAAGCATGACCCACGAAATAACGTGGTTCTATAAAATATACTGTAACATGTCATCTAGTATTATTTCAAAAAGGGGGAAAAAGAAGAAAGTTTCGAATACTATTACTATGACGTGTGATCAATGGCGGTGGTGTCTGATTTCATTTTCATTGTTCAATATTGTCACAAATGGCGGTTTCGTTGTTGATTCGCAACGGGTTTCTAGTAGGTACAAACTAGAATCTGTTATTGGTCATCATCACTTTGGATGCGGACGTGGAGGATCCACTCTGGTACTTGGCGAAAGCTTTTTGGTATGTGAAACTTGTCGATATTCTTTTCTTTTTTGCCTCATGACTCATGCTTCATTTCTGTTTGTTTCCATTGATAACACACATTTTATTTGCGTCTTTCTCTAACAAATTACAATACCAAATATCCTTGAAATCTAATAGAATCAGTAAATATCGTAAAAAGATACTATAGTATTTAGAATGAATAAAGTAAACTAATAAATTATACTAGCATAGTATCACAGATTAGATATGAGATTAAAATAAATTATAAATATATAAATAAACGTTTAAACTCTAAAAACAAGGAAATCTAAAACCGTAACGTTACTTTTGAAAACCACTAAATAAAAAAGAAAAAGAAAAAAGGAAACCTAAAAAGAAAAGGAAATTGCATAAAAAAAATACGATCATCCACTGCTTATATATATAAGCGTTAAATAAGGATTTTTAGTAACAAACTCATATCTCTCTTTCACAAGTTACACAAATCACTGAATATCCATAACCAATATTTTTTTCAACAAATAATGGTTTTCCATGGCGTCGAGCCCGAACCCGAAAGCATCATCTCCGTCGAGACAATCTACACCGACGACGGCTATCTCCGCGAAAACCAAAAGTTGCTGTTCGATTTCCAAGTGGATTACACACGTGCCCCTGAAGTAGATTCAGACGGAGAAGAAGATATTGTCAATCTTGAAACTCGAACCGTTCATCAAACTCATGAATTCGACAAAGATTGGTTGATCGGTGGAGATGAGGAACAGATCAAAGTCGTCGTCTGTGACATTCTTGATTTGATCAAAGCCCCTTGTTATACAGATATTGTCACGACTCTCACAGACGCGATCTTGGATCTCAAGGAGCGTGATGTGATCTCTGCGTTAGCTAACGTGGAGAGGATAAAAGTCACGATGGATGTTATTGTCCTGATAGCGTGATGATGATGTGAAACTTTAAGTGATAATCAAAGTCACTACTTTATTGGAAATTGATGAAAAGGTCATATAATTGGATGTCGGGTTTCCGTCTTAAACCCTAAAACCCTACTGAAGTCTCTCAGTCTTTTGAGTTAATTTTGGTTTTGATTTTTTGTAGGTTATATGAACCTTGTTTTGATTTGGCCTATCAATTTAGTTTCACTTTTCTTTCCTTTATGCGTTTGAATGTTTATCTTTTAGCTAGCTAATTCCTGCATTGCGTTTACAAGAAAAACTCCATATAAACGTGTATTTCTTGCCTTTTTTCAAAGATATACTTTATGGAGTGATATGTTAAAATTGGATGTGTTTTATATTAATGTGACATCGTCATTGTTCTGTTCTCACTAATGTCGTCGTTTCGTTGTTGACAACGCACTAAAATTCATGGCGGATGTGAGTAAGGAAGAAGAGGTAAGGATAGATTCAAAAAATTAATTAATGACTTCTACTTGTCAAGTTGTTATTAGTCGTCACTTTGGACGCGGAAGTGGCGGCGGACGTAGAGGATCCAATCCATTGTGGTACAGTTTGCTAATTACTTTGAAAAGCTGTGGTTGTATGTGAAACTACTCAATATTTTTTGCTTCCTGTTATATCCCCTCATGCTTCCTTGGTAACTTCGGACTTTGTTTGTTTCCAATGAGTGATATAACACATTTTGTTTACGTCTCTCATTCTCGGAGACGGAAATGAAACAGACTAATATATAGCTTTTGGTGTTACCGTTCTGAAATTCTCATTTACTTCAACCAACCAAACAGAACAAAGAAACGATAAACCTTGAAATCACATAAAGTAAAAAAAATAACCCATATAGCAAAACATAGATACAAAGATAATCAATCCTCTTACTAATTTTCTCATCTAACCCAACTTTTTTTTTAATTCTTTCACAAAAATCAAATAACAGGGTGATCATGATTAACAATAGAACCAGCTGAAGAAAGTAGAAACACAAAGCTGGCTTAATTAAAGGTTTTTCAAAGAAAGAATATATTTGCAGATAACGAAATATTACTTCAACGCAATAGACGCCTTGCCTGAGGAGGAGGAGGAGATGGTGTCGATTGACCTGATGAAGTTGGCTGACTTCCTCCACTCCCGCCGCCACCACCACCACTATTACCTCCGCTGTTCCATGGTTTAACAACAACAAGAACCACAACAGTTATGATGATGATGAGAATAATTATGGCGATACATGTCCATTTACGGGTATTCTTCTGGTAAACCCGAGCGGTGTGTAGCTGCTCAGTTCCGCCTCTGATAAAAGAGCTGGCTCGACCCACATGGCTCTCGATGTCATCGAGCTGAGCTCCCTGGTGCTCAACCAGCACCGCCATGTCTAGAAACACCTGGTGAAGCTCTCTGAGATTCTTCTCTATGTCTTTAACAGCATCATGCCTTTCTTGGATCTCGTTAATGGTGTCTAAGACCCTTCCTCTTCCTTGTTCTTGTATTGCTTTCTGCAAGAATCTCTCACTCTCTCCTGCAACAACATAGTAGGAAAAAAAATCCCCAAATGTCATAGACCACTCATGTAAAAACATTTCTGAGATCAGTTCCAGGTCTAAGCACCCAAGAACTACCACAAGATACAACAAATCGGTTTTCATAGCCTAAATGCAAAATCTGAAATTATACTTCCTCACAATCACAATAAAAAAAAAACACTGTCAACTATGAAGGCTTGAATCAGTATTTCTGAAACCAAATTATTCATCATATGTGTTAACTCATTAGCATCCTAACTCGGAGAGTATTATTCATCTCGAACCCTGAACTATATAAACTAAATGATTACTATGAACTTAGTTGAATCTGCAAGTGATTTGAATGGAAGAAACGATTTAACGAACCAGTAGAAATCAGTCGATCTAGGGTTACTTCGTCGGGATTCTCGCCGGTGACGGTGAAGTACCTCCTCTGTACAGTTTCTCTATACTCTGACGAGATAAGCTCCCTCAAGCGGTTGAAACTGTCCATAGAGTCCTTCAATTTCTTCCTAAGACCATTGAGGACGGAGGTCCGAGTTCGATCGGAGGAAGAACCAGGTCCACAGCCAGGGAGACTCCGATTAGCGGCATTAGCGCGATCGAGAGCCTCGAGTTTAACCTTGATCAACTTAGCCTTCTTCAGCGCTACTCCAACGTCACCGTCCATTTTAGAACGGAGATCCTTAACGGCTTTAGCATTGTGAAGCGTCTTGCTCTGCTCGTGACAAGACGAGAGTGTTTCGTTGAGCCGATCTAGCTCCTTCAACTCTTCTTTAACAGATTCAACATCTTCGAAGAACTTGTCGAGATTCACGCCACCAGTTGATCCAGCGGGATTCGTCATCTGAACTCCGCCGCCGCCACCGGGAGCGTCACGGCTAGGGGATGGTTCACCGCCGCGGAAGCGAGAGAATGAGCTGGAAAACAAATCGTTCATTTTAAAATTCAAAAATCGAGAAAGAGAGATTCAGATGGGAATCAATCAAGCGAAAGACTAAAAAAGAGAAAGGAAGAAGAAGTCGTACTGATTCAACCACACGGTTTTATTGAAAAGTCCAAATGGATGGTTATAGTTATAGGTAAAGTCTCTATGGTTGACTTGGAAGTTTCCCAGAAGATGACAATGGCGGAGAAGGGAAGGTGAAAGTGAAAGCGTGTAATTCTATCTTCGCCTTTGTCTGTGGTAAGATATGGAAACAAATCGCAAACCATATAAAAAATCGAAAAATGTTGTTTAATGTATAATTTACAAATATATTATTAGGATAAATTGACTTCAAAAGGAAACATTCAAAATAAGGAGTGGGAATTTTTTTCTATCACATCGATTACATCATTTAGAAATTAGAATCCTTACTTATAACCAGATTTAGATAAACCTACCAAATCCTTTCTTCCTGTAAAATATTCGATTTGAGGTATATTATTATTACCATAGAAGACAATATTCTCAAGTGCGTATGTTACTATAACATCGAACGCCATGAGCCCATGACATTGATACCACAACATTATTATTAGATTGTGTTATATTTTAATGGGCCAAGCCTAAATCCATAGCCCAATATTTGAGCTCGCAAGTATGTGTACTCGCGATTTTCACATGTATGTGTTTGTTTATATATGAAGTACTCTCCGCTGACGCAACCTCCTCTCAACCTTCAGAACTCAGAAGGCTTGTGGTCAGACTAATTGGCCTACGGATATTAATAGACTCCTCTCGATTTTCTGTAAATAATAATCTACGAGATTTTTCAAAAAACGCCACTAAATAAAGTGTATGTTTTTTTTTTTTTAAATACCACTAGATCCTGTCATTTTTTTTAAATATCACATTGTTACCGTCCGGATCCAAATCTGGTTTATGAATAGTTAAATAAAAATTCTATTTTATGGTACACCAAATTGTACTTAATCACAGCTTCCTCCGATGTTTTTATTAGCATATAGAATATTTACCACCATAATCATATTCATAGGGAAATTTAAGAGAAAGCAAATGTGTACGTGGAAATTAAGTAATTAATGACAAAATCAGCATGTTTAAGTGTGATCCTAATTAGGAAAAAAAACTGAGGATATAAGAACAATTGTCTAGAAGAGACTAATGTAATTAACATTTGTTGTATCTTGTAACTTAGTCACAAACAACAAGTATTGCTTCAAAGAGTAATTCCCAAGAGCCACCTCCATTGCCTTCCTTTCCATATTTAAATAACAGAGCAAAACTGAAAGATAAATGTATTATTTCTGACATAACATTGTACTCTTGTATGCATCAATAAAATTCTGACAAAAAAAAAAAAAAAATGTATAATGAGGTTTTCTGAATTAAGTGGGGGTCATAAACGCTGCGTTTAAATTGAAATCACTGGTTCAACCTGCCGGTCCGGTTCTAAGAACATCGGTCGATCTCGTCGCTCCTATATGAACACAAGACCTAAACCCTAACTCTCTCTCTACTCCATTTCTCACATTCTCTCTCTCTTCTTCACATCTCTGGAGCTCTCTATACTCATCTACAATGGCGTCGATGATGGTAAGTTGCGTCTGCACTCTCTCTCTCTCTGTTGCATACATCTATGTTCAATCACTCACTGACTCCGCACTAAATTTGATTTGGATTGGTGAGCAGCAACCGCAGATCATACTGTTGAAGGAAGGTACAGACACTTCTCAGGGTAAAGCTCAGCTAGTGAGCAACATCAACGCTACCACAGCGATTGGCGATTTAATTCGAACGACGCTTGGGCCACGAGGTATGGACAAGCTCATCCACGACGATAAAGGATCCGTCACCATTTCCAACGACGGCGCTACTATCATGAAGCTTCTCGACATTGTCCATCCTGCTGCTAAGATCCTCGTCGATATCGCCAAATCCCAAGATTCCGAGGTCTATTTTTGCTTTCGATTTTTGGCCATTTCTCGCAATTGGATTTTGTGTGTGGCCTTTTTTCTGATTTTAATTGGTTTATTGAGCTGGAGAGATCTCATCTTGGATCTTCAGTGTGTGTATTAAGTGCGATCCAGTATTCTCAGATCTTAGATGAACGCTGAATTTTCTGCTGCTGCTGTTGTTTTGGTTAGGTCGGTGATGGAACAACTACAGTTGTTCTTCTTGCAGCAGAGTTTCTGAAGGAGGCTAAGCCATTTATTGAGGATGGTGTTCACGCCCAGAACTTAATTAGGAGTTATCGCACTGCTTGCACTTTGGTTTGTATTTATCTTCTTGTTACTACTTTTGTATTTTCTGGATCTTTTTTTGTTGCCTTAACGACCACTTTTTTTTATCAATGTAGGCAATTGAGAAGGTTAAAGAACTTGCTGTTAGCATTGAGGGGAAGAGTGTAGAGGAGAAGAAAGGTTTGTTGGGTAAATGTGCTGCTACTACTCTTTCATCTAAGCTTATCGGTGGAGAAAAGGAGTTTTTTGCTACTATGGTTGTTGATGCTGTTATGGCCATTGAGAATGATGATAGGCTTAATCTGATTGGGATCAAGAAGGTAATGGCATCTTTTTCTTTTGTTCTTGATTGTACAAATTTGTCGCTTGACTTTTGTATTCTGGAAATTTGTTTAATTGTTTTCTTACTATACATTTGTGTGCAAAATGGTGCTCTGTTCTGTTTATTTTACAAATTTAATTCTGGCGTTGTTGGAGTTTTACATGGCTTTGCAAAACCCATTAGGATAGCATTTACTTGATTTCTAGCAGTTTTCAAGTTGTTATCATCTACCCCAAATGGCCTATCTATCTGCTCCAGTCTGCCTCTATTCATTGCATTTCATTTCCTAGGCCCAGTTAGATTTGGCGAAGTGGGAATGGGCATAGTGCTACAGGGTACAAATAATTGTCATCTATAACAGATTGTCTTTAGGTTGAAATTTTTAAAGATCCAATTCTGAGTATAAGCTTTTCAGCTTGTGCCTATGTTTTTTGCAGCCAAGTCAATAATGCTTTTAAGCTAATGTTCATGGTTTGCTCTGCAGGTTCCTGGTGGTAATATGCAAGATTCTTTCCTAGTTGATGGTGTAGCTTTCAAAAAGACATTCTCGTATGCAGGTTTTGAACAACAGCCAAAGAAGTTTGTTAACCCCAAAATTCTCTTACTTAACATCGAATTGGAGTTGAAATCTGAGAAGGAAAACGCTGAGATCAGGTTGGAATTCTGGCTCTTTCTGTTAATTTTTCCAGTTAAAGCATCTTTTGACCTTATTTGACTGGGCTCCTCCCATTGTTCACAGGCTGTCAGATCCATCACAGTACCAGTCAATAGTTGATGCAGAATGGAATATCATTTATGACAAGCTCGATAAATGTGTTGATAGTGGAGCAAAAGTTGTTCTCTCTCGATTGGCTATTGGTGATCTAGCTACTCAGGTTTGTTGATATCCTCTTATTTCATCTACCACGAGGATATTTTCTCTGTGTAGTCAGGCTGAATATTGATGTCTATCTGTATTTCTTGTGAAATCATTTTACATTCTAGAGGCATGATTACACTAGTATGTCTTGGTTTTGCAACCCTCAGCATTAGACTTTTATGCATGAGTAACAGTTTTAAGTTGCCATTATAAATTACCATGCTTTAGCATATGAAGATGTTTTATCTCCTCAGAAACCTATGTGTAAGTTCGTTACTCTTGTTAATCAATTATTCACAATGGTACCTTGCATCTTGATGTTTCATTTTCGTTTGATTGTGCTTTACTTCTTCGACTCAGGATAGTTGGGTTTTTTTTCTTGTAGTATTTCGCAGATCGTGATATTTTCTGCGCTGGCCGTGTAGCAGAAGAAGATCTTAACCGTGTGGCTGCTGCGGCTGGAGGAACAATTCAGACAAGTGTTAACAACATAATAGACGAGGCTAGTGAAAAATTATTTCTTTGCTTACTATTGAATATGCTTCCGAAATTTCAGTGACTTGTTGATTATGTATATCTGAATCAGAGATTTGTTTCAATCTTCTGCAGGTTCTTGGAACTTGTGAGATATTTGAGGAAAAACAAGTTGGTGGGGAGAGGTTTAACATATTCAGTGGTTGCCCTTCAGGACGTACAGCAACTATTGTCCTCCGTGGTGGAGCTGATCAGGTATACATCAATTATTGGAGGCCTCATGAACAAATAAAACAATCAGCATAAATATGAATTTCTTTGAAATGTTAATGGCAGTTCATCGAAGAAGCTGAGCGAAGTTTGCATGATGCAATTATGATTGTGAGACGTGCTGTAAAGAACTCAACTGTTGTTCCTGGAGGTGGAGCTATAGATGTGAGTATCCTCCATCCACCGTGGTTCAGTGTTTAAGTTTTGCGTTTAGGGTAAAACCATTGAAAATGAAAGTAATGCTCCTGGTTGTAGATGGAGATAAGCAAGTACCTGAGGCAGCATTCAAGAACAATTGCTGGGAAGTCACAGCTTTTCATCAACTCTTATGCAAAGGCTCTGGAGGTACCCTTATTGGTTTGCTTGGATGTTTTGTCTCTATACCATAGTTACGTGTTGTATGCACATGTCCAAATGACTTTCAATGTGTGTACTGTGCCATTGGGAATTTGTAGAGGAGAAAGATTTTCTGTTACGTGTTGTGTACTTTAAGAATTTGATAAACAACTAAGTAGGGCCAAGAATGATCTTTGGCTTGGATTTGAGATTTGTTGGTTCACCTTTGAGACAAAAAAAAAATTGAATTTACGCTGGTTGTGGTGGTGCTACAGGTTATTCCACGACAATTATGTGACAATGCTGGATTTGATGCAACTGATGTCTTGAATAAACTAAGACAAAAACACGCCATGCAAAGCGGTGAGCCTTCTCTCAGAGTCACAAGCTTGATGTATTGTTAATCTTTTGGAAGGCAGCTTAATCTCATTCATGGTATCTGTGTATAACAGGTGAAGGAGCTTCTTACGGAGTAGACATTAACACTGGTGGAATAGCAGATTCATTTGCTAACTTCGTCTGGGAACCAGCAGTTGTGAAGGTAATTGCAAACTTCTATAAAAGTTACTCTTAATTTTTATCTAACATATTTTGTAAGAATGTTCTTGCTAAAAAGATTTGATTATTGATGGGTTTATCCTCTTTGTTGTGGCAGATCAACGCTATAAACGCTGCGACTGAAGCGGCTTGCCTTATTCTTAGTGTGGACGAAACCGTGAAGAACCCAAAAGTAAGTAACATATGCCCTCATTTTTTTTTGGTATGCTTTCATAACTTATGTGTGTATACATTGTATTGATATCTGTTTTGAAAATTGCAGTCTGAAAGCGCACAGGGAGACGCTGCAGGTGCAATGGGGAGAGGACGCGGTGGAGGTCGTGGCCGTGGAATGCGAAGGCGATAGGCTCTCTCTCTTATTTATGCCAAACTTGTGGGTTTCATCGTCTCTAGATTTTGGTTTTGTTGAATTTTGATCTTGAAATCAAAAAGCTATAATTGGGTTTGTGTTGTTGAATTAGAATATCGTTGCGTATGTCCATACAATTTGTGAAAACAGAAGTTTTAGTGTGGTTTTTGTTACAATTCAGAATTTATATTTGCTTAATCAGATCGTGACAAGGAAACATCACTGTAGCTAAGTATGATTCTTATCGAAATTACACTCTTGAATATTTTCAAATCTGTATTGGGAATATTAAAAAACTTCGTAGCTAAGTATGATGTTTTGAGTCCAGCAGATTAAATACTTTGATGATTTCAGTACACAGGAAAAAGCTAAACACCAACTCGTGAGTAAAACTCGGTGAGTAGATCTTTGGGTGAAGAGCTTAGAAGCTTAGTAAGTAGAGTTACATCATTACATGGAAACTTCTTCCATTCATCAAAATGATCTCTAAGTATCTCTTTAGCTTTCTCCTTCAAGCTCAAAACACAATCCACTCTTAGAACGGAACAGAGCTTCTCCACCGTCCCAACGTTAACCATCTCTTCCACCACCATGTTTTCCGGCGAGAATTTTGACACCGTGCTTAAGATAGAGAGAGCTCTATCGTCTGCTGCAGGTGAAATCCTCAATAGCCGCTTTGTCACAACCGCGATTCCGCCTTTATGAGCAAGAATCTCGGCTCTACCGTTGGCACAACAACATAAACGAGACAGAACTCCTAAAACGAGTTCTGTGATTC
Organism: Barbarea vulgaris; assembly: GCA_963667165.1. NCBI lineage: Eukaryota > Viridiplantae > Streptophyta > Magnoliopsida > Brassicales > Brassicaceae > Barbarea > Barbarea vulgaris. The sequence goes on from OY763893.1 coordinate 4,141,994, forward strand.
TCTTCTCACCGGTTGAGTTTAGTTCGAGTTCGATGAGTTCGGAAACCGCACCAAGATCCACAAGGATCGCTCGGTTCCGGCTCCACGAAGAAGTCTCTAATAGAATCATCAATGCGGCGGTCACTGCTTGCTTAATGACCAAACTATGATCAAGTTTTGATGGTTCCGTGTTTTCCAAGCTAGCATTAGATGATTGTACCGTAGGTATCACGGTAGGGCTCGTGCGATTTAGACTAGTTACTACATCCTTGAGAAACCCTATGATCCCTTTGAAAATCTCGGGATTCAATCTCTCTACGATATGAGAAGAAGTGTTTTCCGTTAAATTCCTCAAAAGCACAGTTGTGTAAGCCTTATTGATGAAGTTTTGTTGGTGTAAAATCCAAGTCAACGATTCCAAGATTCGATCGTTCTCGATCAAGATTGTTTTTGCCTCGTGCAATGGAACACCGATCAAGTGAAGAAGACGCAGAGACTCATGTAGCCCTTGGATACGACGTCCACCATCTTCTTCTTCACAAGTACACTTGACTATGAACAAGATCAAAGACCTATGTACGCCTCCTTCACGCATCAATCTCTTGTTGTTTCCATCCATAGCTAAAACTTCAAGCTTCTTCAACGTGTCTTCTCTTCCCAAGGCTATGCAATTTAAAAACCAAAACAAAATTACTAACCGAAATTTAATTTTAAACCGATCGTATCAAAATGTACAAACCGAGCTGAACTTTATAAATCTATTTTTTCGTATTTCTAGTTGAGGTTTTATTTAAAATATTTCTAGTTGAAATTAATAAACAGGATTTTAAAATAACCGGAACGGACAGAACTAGGGGAAATAACGGGACCCGTACCTTGTTGGCCAAACTTTTTGAGATTCTTGATCTCCTCGACGACGTTGGGTTTCCCAGGAGGAACTCTAGGTGTAGAGATTCTGACAACGCCACGTGTAGCGTTTTCGACGCACCAGTGTTGGATGAGACGACGAAGCATGTGGTTAGGTGTAAGATCGGAGTCAAAAGGAAGATGTTGCTTGGTGACAGGACAAGACGGGACCTTTTCGAGCCATTTAACGATGCTTTGACGGTCGTAAGTGATGCCAGAAACAGTGGTGACTGGATCTTTCATGATCTCTAGTGAGATTGGGCAGATAAAGTAATTAGGGATCTCTATTTCTTCCTCCACATGATCCATTTTGAAAGAAAAATAAACGTATGATTTTTGAATAAAATATGTGTGTATATAAATGAAGATAATATTAGAAAAGAAGCAGAAGAGATATAAGTGGAGGTAAGAGGTGGTGGCGGCTGCGTTTACTTGAGGAGAGACTTTGTCGAATGGTCTTCACTTTGAATTCCACTCACATGCGTTTTTAGACAAAGAATATTCACGATTGTACACCTGACACGTGTATTTTTATGAAGTCATGCATGTAATTGATTAAATTACGAATTTTTGTTTTATATAAAGTCCTCTTTCTAATTTTGTTTTATTAGGTTTATTCACAGGTTTTTTTTTTGAAAAATTAAAATATATTAAAATTATATAGTATGGGCCGGTGGATTTTTGGAAGGTAGTTTCATTCAATTCAACTGTTTGGTCAGCAAAAGAAAAAAATCTTAAGGAATTCATGGAATTTTTTCTATTTGTTTTATTTTAAGGTCAGCAGATACACATGAACCATAGAATAATAGTTTTATTATTCTAGAACGTAGAAGTCAATCTCTTAAATAATTTATATGATATTCAAAAACTATAAATTATTAAATTACGCTCGTGTGAGTTGTTTTTTTCGTGAAACCTTCAAAACATATAAATGGGATTGTCTGCAATATACAGAATAAAAATAAACTCGACTGCTTTTGCTTATAGTATACCACCGAGTCATATTTTGAAACATCATTTTTGAAGGGCTAAATTAAGACACAAAGTTAAAGCAAAAAAAAAAAAAAGTAAGACACAAAGGAATTAGTGGTGGTCCAGTGACAGAATTTGAATGGTAGCTAGGAGTTATTTTTTTTTATATGAGTGTAGACGTTTAGTCCTCTTCATTGCCCATTATTACAAATACCTCGGCAAGAAACCTTGCTTTCTTGAAGTTTCTAGATTTCTTTTTTAGAAAATAGGTTTTTTACTAAAAAAAACAGAAAAGAAGAAGTTTACATTAGTCTGGATTTCTAATTAATTCAGATACTAATGACTAAACATTCAAGTTCATCGTATTGACTAAGTAAAACAGACAGACGAGGGAGATAGATTCCAAGTAAAAAGAGTTTTTACGAGCATCTTTGGCCACTGATACGCTCAACCCATTATTAGAACTCGCTTATAGATTACTATTAATTTTTTTTTTTTCCTAGAAAAAACGCACCGGACTGTTGACGGTTATTAACATATCAGCATCGAACTATTCAAACCAGCAATAACAAGTTAACAACTATCAAAGCCATCCGTGCTGTGCTAACATTTCTTTTTTTTTCTTTACGACCGAGATCTTTGTAGAGTGTTTTTTTTGTCTAGTAGAAGTCGACTCCTGAACTTGACCAAAAGAACTAAAAATCAATTTATTAGACTAAAAAAGTAAAACCATTTATACCACAACAAATTTAAAAATTACGATGGTTGCATTAAAACCTTATAATAATGAATCAAGCTCCAAAATATTGGAAATCCAACGAATGAAACAATTTATCTTAGAAAGCATACAAAGATTGTATAGCCTCCCAGTGAAATCATTCTTCAACACCATTCTTTATACAGCAGTTGAAATATTGGGGAAAACAGAACGCATAGCACAACATTTTCTCTGCAACCCAAGAACGAGAAATCCAATTCATGTTGGAGAAAGGCACACAAACTTACACCAGGCAATTCAATTCATCAGTATTTTGACATTATGTTATTCGAATTCTGTTTGCTTTAAAAGGATTGGATCAGTTTCACACTTGCGTGCTCCTGAGACATCGCCATTTCCGTGACCGAGGGGGTTTTTCTAGAAGCATTTGCAGCCCGAGGTTGTTTGACGACATCCCAAACATGTACCTGTGCATTTCCATTGAAACAGAGATGAGTGTAAGTTTTTAAAGCAGCTCCCTTAATGCTCTAACTATCAAGCTAAACAGTGTTGCTGCATTTGGAATATTTACAGAAGAGATTCTAGTGTAAGAGAGCAATGGTTAGAAATGGACATCCACTTCGTCTTTATATCAAATGAGGGATAAACGAACCAAAGTTTGTAACAGACTACTTACTTGCTTCGACGAGCCTTTCTTCTCCAGGAAACAAAAGATGTGATCCACTGCATAGGAACAATCATCAAAAGAAAAAGTTAATAGGGTGAGATACAGTAGATAACAAGACATGGTTTTAGAAGAAGTATCAGTATGTTTTGTGTTTTAGTAAAGAAACATAACAACAACCCAAGAATTTGGGATTAAGAGAGCAAAATCACCTTAAAGACAGGCGTGAAAGTCAATGACCCAGCAGTGGATGCTTTACGTAGAGGCAATCTTCGATGCGGGACAACTTCCTTTGACAAATGCTGAGCAATTTCTTTCAACAGTACCATCTGAGCCTTTTCTGTCCTCATAGAAATAAGCGCTTGTTTCATTGATTCCCTGTCCGCCTCCAGTGCTTGAAGCCTCATATAGAGTTTTGTTATATCAGGATCACCAAGATCAATTTGTTCTCTCGGGAAACCCACATAGCCATCGGAAGTGGCATCTCCAAGCTTCTGCTCAGTTACACCACTATGAGATACATTGCTGTGATGGACAGAGTCAATGGTATAAACTCTATCACTCATGTCATCTCCTATTTCCGATGAGTCATCTTTAGCATTATTATTCTCTGTATATGAGACATTATCCACTTTCTTAGAGCTGTAGATTTCGGACCTCGGGGAATCAACAAAAACATCAGGTCTTAGCTCTTTAGATGCTCCCAAGTGTGAACTTGAACCAGTAGGAGAAATCCTCCTAAAATGTCTTTGACGCCTAGGACTCTGACCAACCATAACCTTCTCCGCAACATCCCTCCCTCTGGCTCTCGAGAAATCACCATTCAACTGAGTAAAGCTAGGATTAGTCTCCTCCATCTGGGTGAGTCTTAGATCCAAAGTCTTTAAATGTTCTCGCCCATGAGGCGAATCAGCAGGTGGGTAGTTTTCATCATCTGCAACATAAATATCAGCACCCAGAGGATCTTGGTTCTCATTTATATTGCACTTAAGAGGAGGATAGTCATATGTAGGGTAGTCAAATTCAGAATTAACATCGATCATGCTCGGATTACGACTAAACAAGCTCATATCACCATCAGCTTCACCCTCAGTGATCCCATAACTCATCATTCTATGTTTATAAGCCTGAGTTTCAAAAGTAATAGCCTGAATAGTCTGATCCCTTTGATAAACCACATTTTCCAATGCCAAAATCTCTTGGTGGTTATGTTCCATTGTCTCCTCAGCACAACGCTGCAAATTAGTCAGTTCCATCTGGATTTTAGCTTTTTCACCCTGCAACCTCTGTATCATAGACATTGCTTCATCTGCAGCAGTTGCTGAAGCATTGCGCTCTTTCTCGAGCTCATCATACAATTCCTGAATCGATTGCTGTTGACTGCTCACAGTCTCGCGTAGTAATTCACATTCGTTCTCTATATGAACTTTAGGATTCGAAAACATATCAAGCTCGTCCAGCTCCGGTATAGATAATCCTTTCTTCTTCTTCTCTAATTCCTCGTGTCTTCTCTTCACAGATCGAATATAGGAACCTGGAGAAGAACAATCGCATCCACAGTCGCAACATTTGATCGGAGACTCCATTCCTGATTCCATTTTGAATTATATATTATCCAAGATTCTCACACCGATCACAAACGATCCAGAAATCGAAGATTTACAGCCAATACGATGAGACCTAAATCGCACTAAGCCCTAAATATTGAAGGAGAGATATATATCATTGCTGTTGCTTTTTGTGGACGATAATTTTCTCGGGAAACAAAAAAATCCAGCTGAAGCCAATTCTGCGGAAACCACAAAGCAAAACTCAATTCTCGAAGTGATGCGAAACAAAAAAAAAAGGGTCATCGGATCGTAAAAACACAATCGGAAAAGAGAGAAAAACAAATCGGAAAACGCAAATTGAAACCTTACCCCTTGGCGACGCAAATTGATATTGTAGGAAAGATAATTTCGTGATTTTTTTTTTTCCCGTCCACGAAACAGAATCAGAAAACCAAAATCAATTTCTCTGCGCGCTTCTTGTTTTTTTTTTTTTTTGCGTAAACGGAAAAGGAAAAAAAAAAAAAGAATGTAAGGAAATTTCGTAATTAGAGAGAAAGAATGAATAATATCAAAATTTGCTAACAATGTATAGATAATTGTTTGATGTTTTGAACCCTAAAAATCTGTTTTCTTCTGAATTTTTTTTTTTTTTTTTTTGGCGCAGGAAATATGATTTTGATTTGTTTTGCTAAAATAAACGGGGAAGAAAGCTTTTCATGGAGTCTCTTCTGTCTCTGAGACTCTGTATCGTGTTCCCATGGTTGTCAGAAGCTATTTTTGGTCGAAACGAGGAGACGATGCTAAATCAACGTTCAGGATGAGGAATTTGATGAGATCAACGGCTGAGATTTTATTAAGTACATGGTGTCATTTACCTACGAAAAAGTACATGGCGGCATGACCTGACTTTTTTTAAGAGCAGAGAATTAGAGATATATATATATCCTCAGATACTTATTATAAGATTTTTTCGTGTGTTTTTTTTTTTTAAGCCATATCCAATACAAGTTACGACCAGTATTATTCACAAGTCAACTTTCATTTTTCTAAATTAATCAAATTCATCAAATAACTTTTTGATTGTTTCTTCTTTGTATTCGCAATTTGTTGAGGAGTTCAAAGAGTACTTATGATATATTTCACATTTTTAATCTTCAAATAAAAAAACAAAATTCTTCCTTGTTTTAAATAAATGATATTTCAAGTATTAGTTTTTTTAAGAACTTACTATATAAATACAGCCTTTATATACATATGTATTTAAATTCGTTCAATTCAAAATATTTCATAATCACAATTTTTGAACTTTATTTTATAAATTAAAAGTAAAATGAGTCAGTTTAAGTAAAATTGATCTCCCAAAAAAAAAAAAAAAATTGATCTCCCAAGATGAGTTAGTTTTGGGATATTGGTTTACCGAAACAAAAACAAAATAAAATAGAAATAAAGATTTGCTCCGATCGGAGACAGAGCTCAGCGAGAGTCACCGTCACTCCTAGAAGAAACTCAAAGTAAGACTCTTTCACATTTCCCTCTAAACTTGCTTCTGGATCGGAAATGTTTCTTCGGTCACTCGATATCTCTATTTTTTAAGAATGATTTTTGTATTCTAGGGTTTGCTCCTCTCTTTCAAGCGTCAATAATTTACTGGGAAAGTCTTTGTTTCAATTGTAGTTTCTTAATCACTTTCATGAAATTGTGCTGCTACTCCGATTTACGAAGTATACAAGTTCGAAAATTGAACAAATTGTGCTTTTGATTTTGGAAACATCCGAAGAAAGATCTTTTACTGTGATGTGTTTTCCCAAAATCGAAAAAAAAAACATGGGCTTCTCTTTGTTGTGATTGTTTCTTTTTCTTTTAAAGCATAGTTCTCTACTTCTCTATGGTTTCCTTGTGATCCATAAAACATTTGTAGCAAAATCTGCACTTTTGTGATGAAACAGATAAAAGATGTTTGGTTTCCTTTAGCTTTATGTTGTTTAAAATCTCAGGTTTAATGGCGAAGCAAAGGCCGAAGTTGGGTTTTGATGGAGAAGAAGATGGTTGGATCTTGGTTAAAAAGCAGAGAGTCATCATTGTATTGCCTTCTCTCCCTGTGCATGAACTTTTCAATTTGCAGAAACCTGCTACACCTTCTCAGTTACAAGCTGAGTTAAGAGACGGCATTGCTGATGCACAAGATTGTAGTCCTGTACACACTTTGGTGCCTTGTCTTCCTCCACCTGAACACTTCACTCTGCAGAAACCTGCAACTTCTCAATCACAAGCTGAGTTAAGAGACGGTATTGCAGATATGCACGAAACTACTCCTGCTCAGACAATGGTGGTGCCTTATCTTCCAGTAGCTGAACATTTCACTTTGCAGAAGCCTGCAACTTCTCAGTCACAAGCTGAGTTAAGAGACTTTATCGTGGATACGTATGAGACTGCTCTTGTTCATGCTGTGGTGCCTTCTCTTCCTGTAACTGAACATTGCACTTTGCAGAAACCTGCAACTTCTCAGTCACAAACTGACCTAAGAGCAGATACGCTCGAGACTACTCTTGTTCACACGATGGTGATGCCTTCTCTTCATGTACCTGAACATTCCATTTTGCAGAAGCTTGCAACTTCTCAATCACAAGCTGAGTTTAGAGCGGAGACGCACAAAGCTACTCTTGTTCACACAGCGATGCCTTCCCTTCCTGTAGCTGAACATTGCATTTTTCAGAAGCCTGCAGCTTCTCAGTCACAAGCTGAACTTAGATCGAAGACGCGCAAAGCTACTCTTGTTCACGCAGAGATGCCTTCCCTTCCTGTAATTGAACATTGCACTTTGCAGAAGCCTGAAACTTCTCAGTCACAAGCTGAGTTAAGAGGAGAGACGCACAAAGCCACTCTTGTTCACACAGTGGTGCCTTCCCTTCGTGTAACTGAATATAGTACTTTGCTGAAGCCTACAGCTTCTCAATCACAAACTGAGCTTAGAGACTTTGTTGTGGATACTCACGAAACCTCTAATGTTCACACTGTGGAACCTGAGCCATGTCCTGATTTCACCTCAGTAGACAAACCAGAGATAGTCATGGATCGCAACCTCACAACCAGGAAAGCTCCAGCTCCAAGGAGATCACAGCGAGATTGTAGAAAGAATCCGGATAGAAGAGTGGAGACACACAGAAGCCGTAAAGGTCACAAGCCCATAAGGTTTCCTAGAGTGATGTGCAGCTCTGTAGTGATGGATAATGAGAAGCTGAGAGTGCTGAATCTGGAGAGGAAGGTAGAGAGAGCGGGGGGATTGAATAAATGGGTTGGATCTATAGGATTGGGGAGAGAGTTTGAGAGGATGTTGAAGGGACAGAGGATGAATAAGTTTCAGGTGGCGAATTTGACAATGGAGAAGCTTAAGCAAATGGGTGCCTTAGCCGTTGGGCCAAGAAGAAAGCTTATACATGCAATTGGTTGCGTCTATCACCCACATTGTCTCCGTGCTTCCTTTAACTGATCACAATCTTTTCAAGTTTAGTCATTGATTGGGACCTCCCATAAAACTTAGATACTCTTGTTTTAATGTTCAATGTTATATTATGAGATAGATTTTCAATTTTAGGCGAACATGTATTTTAGACGTTAGGTGGTAGTTCAAACCTCATTTGTCTGGTCGATTCGGGCATTTTCTAAATTCTGTTGGTGCGGTTGAATTTTGTCAATTAAAGCTGTCAAATCAAGCTAGATTATTATTGAAAAATCCAATGTAGATGGAACAATTTGGTGGAATGTGGAAATGTATCATGTGGTTGATGCAACAATTTCTAAGTGAGCAATGTCACTATTTGACATGTGATGATGAATTGATGTGTCGTGCTATTTGTATTATTGATAAGTTGTCTATTTGTTAACATGTAAAATCACTAAATAGTCAACCTGGCATATCATATATGCGATAAAGTTATAATTAATCTCAAGATCTTGTAGCATAAAGACAAACTCATACCAACAACAAATCTCTATGTATCCACTGAGATCGTATCAACATGTATCTATGCAAGCAAATTTAGAACTAAATTTTGAATTCGGTGAACTAAATCAGTAATGAGAAAATATAATTGCAAGTGGTAACAGCAAACATAATTTAACTAAACTTAAAAGATATAAACTATTTGAGTTGCAGACATGCTAACGATGGGCCCTATGATTCTTTACTACTGTAGTATACGACAAGATTCAAAAAGAGTAGATAATATAGATTTCGGATATTTATTCCTGTCTACAATTATGAATTTATTTATGATGTCAGAATTTTGCATTTAAAAAGCAAACAAATCCATGGATATTGATTGGGGGCTTAATTTGCATAGATGATAGATCTATCGATAGAGCGCGTGGTAATCACGTTCCAGATGTAGGGTCGCCGTGGCGCCACGTCATATTTAGAATCTTTGGACGGATTCATGTTACCTATAAGATTGGCGGCGGCAAAGTTTCGTACGTCTCCGAGAAACCTTCCCGGAAAAAAAAAACAAGAGGAGTGAATCTCGGCGGCGATGGCGACGAACGGTGATGCATCTCTTCCTCTGATAAAATCTCCGCTGTCGGAAACGACCGGCGATAGAACCTCGGCTCTTCAAACGCTCGGAAACATTATCGTCTCCATCGTCGGTACAGGCGTCCTTGGGCTTCCTTACGCATTCCGAATTGCCGGATGGTTCGCCGGATCTCTCGGCGTAATTATCGTCGGATTTGCCACCTATTACTGCATGCTCCTCCTCGTTAGTTCCTTTTAATCTCTCTCTCTCTCTCTCCCGACCTGAAAATGAAATTCGATTTTGAAGTGTTCGTCATCTCCTGGAATCTCAATGTGTATATTTTGATTTCTAAAATCAATTCAAATTCGATAAAAAACAAAACAACAACGTAATCTGAATTTGTTTTTGAATCTCTATATATGCAGATTCAGTGTAGAGACAAGCTAGAATCAGAAGAAGGACAAGAAGAATCGAAAACGTATGGTGATTTAGGATTCAAATGTATGGGAATAAAAGGTCGATACTTAACAGAATTCCTCATATTCACAGCTCAATGTGGTGGATCAGTAGCGTATCTAGTGTTCATAGGTCGAAACATGTCATCCATATTCGAATCGTATGGGTTAAATATGGTGTCTTTCATCTTGATTCTGATTCCAATCGAAGTTGGATTGTCGTGGATCACTTCTTTATCAGCTCTCTCGCCTTTTAGTATCTTTGCTGATATATGTAATATTATAGCAATGTGTTTCGTTGTGAAAGAGAATGTGGAAATGGTGATTGAAGGAGACTTCTCGTTTAGTGATAGAACAGCCATTTCGTCTACCATTGGAGGTTTACCGTTTGCTGGAGGTGTTGCGGTGTTCTGTTTTGAAGGTTTTGCAATGACGTTGGCTCTTGAAGGTTCTATGAGAGACAGAGAAGCTTTTCCCAAGTTGTTAGCTAAAGTGCTTGCGGGGATAACGTTTGTCTACGTGTTGTTCGGGTTCTGTGGTTATATGGCTTATGGTGATCAAACTAAGGATATCATCACACTCAACCTTCCAAATAATTGGTCTGCCATTGCCGTACAGGTAATATTATGCTTTAATGCTTAATGCTTAATAGTAACTTATGCTTCTCGCATTTCATTATGATTATAGATTCATATGTTCTGTTCTTGCTTATGAATTGCTTGGAATAAATTTGTGAAAGCTCCGTAAATCATTTTAGTAATCTAGAATTATGTTTTAGTTATGTGGATTATTCGAAGTATATGTCTGATCTACAGCATTGTAGCTCTTGGTGTTTCACTGTTTTTTTATCATGTTAGAAATTTCAGTTGATGTTTTCATATTGATTTTCTTTTTCCTTCCGTTTAAATAGATTGGGCTATGTGTGGGATTGACGTTTACATTCCCGATCATGGTACATCCACTTAACGAGATCATAGAGCAGAAGCTGAAGAGGATAGATTGGTTTCAAAAGCAAAATCAACATTACAGCAACGAAACACGTTCAGTCTCTAAATATGTAATATTCATGACGAGGACGCTTTTGGTGGTAGGACTTGCAGCAATCGCGAGCTTAGTTCCAGGGTTTGGAACATTTGCATCTCTTGTTGGAAGTACTTTATGTGCACTCATATCCTTTGTGTTGCCGGCTTCTTATCACCTCACCCTGCTCGGTCCATCACTAAATATATGGAACAAATCTGTGGATGTGTTCATCGTGATTTGCGGGTTGCTGTTTGCTATCTACGGTACTTACAACACCATCGTCGGAGTGTGAAAAAGAAGAGTGAATTGTGTAAAACAACTACGAGTACAGCAAAAGACGACCCAAAAAAAAGAAAAAACAATGTATAGAAGGCGAGAAAAGGCAGATTGTTGAATTATCATTTAACGGTGTCAGAAAAAGTGATGGGCACTTCTATCCACTGAGGATTATTTACTGATATCTTTATTGATAAAATCATGGTTCTTACGAGCATTATCTTACTTGGTCCTCCCCATACCGGCTGATAAACCAAACGCTTAATCCATTCAGTACCATGATCATTGTGTACTAAGACATATTCGCAAAAACTATAAGAATGGCTAAAAATATTGTTTATGCAATAGATGGTAGCAACAAACTTAGAATCGATATTTATGAGTTGTAACAGGGACATGAATCTTATGATTTCTCATTAAGTAGAGATAATAAGAAGAAAAATCAGCAAAAAAGAAAAGAGGTAGAATATTAAATATTTTGAACATAAAGAACTATACCTTGGAATACAATCCTAGTTGAGAACCAAAAAAGCCAAACGCCCTTCCAAATCCAAGAACGGGGCTTTGTGTCTTCAAAATGAGAAATTTGCAGAGATATATAGAAAAAAGGGAGAGAGAGAGAGTCTCACAAGTACCATATTAACACCCAAAAGAGTAGATTAAGCAAAAGAGACCACACTTACTACCGTCAGGGCAAAAATCAAAACCCTTTCTTCGAAGATAATAATATATTTCATTTTTTGGTTATCAAATCTAAAATTGAGACTCTCTACATCCTAACCACCCTTCGTTTCCCTCTCCATTGGATAGCCACCGATGTCTCTTTCTCCTAATTGTATATTTTCACCGGCTTCTCATATGCATGTCGGTTCTACAACAAAAGCATTCAAACAGATTAACAACAGACTTAACAGAGAGAGTGAGCTTATTAGAGACAAGAGTGAGCTTCTTACCTGGTTTGCAGCATAAGCCCTTTTAGGAGCATTATCAATGTGTTCCAACCCAAGATACTGCTCCCACGCACCATATACATCTCTTCTCTGTTGCCATTTTAGTTTCCAAAAAATATATATATCAATCTCCAATTTTCATTTTGAGTAGAGAAACCAAGGATAACAAGTCAGTTTTACCTGAAAGCGATTATAGACGACATCTGTGTCCTGCAAGTAATCGGGACGTCCCATTGAAAAAGATGCAAACTTCCACTGGATAGCCATACGAACAAAACCAAAGCGCATTAACAATAATCTAATTTCGCCACCAATTATAACAATAGTTTTTCACGTTTTTGTAGCAATTATAAAAAATCAGACAAAACAAATGCATACCTTGGCAAAGTCCTCATCAGGGACATGGAGTTTCTTTTGGATACGAGTCTTGATTTCTTCTAAAGTTTCACCTTCGTGGATTACCAAAAAGAAGGGCTCCCCAAAGTTTTGAACTTGCTGCAGAAGAAACAAATGGTTAAGAAAGTTTTCAAAACCTTCTACCCTCAAATACCTTTTCAAGCAACTTAAGCGTGATATGGATTACCACCTGATTTTGTCCGGCATCTTTGGTAAAATGGTATACGTGGATTAACCGATCATTGGGACCAATATTCTTCTCTTCCTCAGGTATCTGAGATTTCAAAAGATAACACAAGATAAAAGTCAGCATCTTTGACGTCATTAACCAGCTAAAACTTGCGTTTAAATTTTATTAAAGTAGCTCAAACGCAACTATTCAGATAACCTACACAACTAGGTACAATGCAGTGGATGCTCATCTAAACTAAATTATCAATATAAGTAACCAATGCCTCGGAAAAGGCTCCACTAAGGTGAAAGCAATAAAGAAATGATCTCATTCAATTACAAATATACATCATTTTAATTTTGTAAGAACTGAAACTAAAAAGAAAAAGGCAAAAAGTTCAAAGAACCCAAAATCTACATCCATAGAAAAAAAAAAACATAAGTCAAATAGCAAAATACAAAAAAAGCTTGAACAATGACAGAACAAGAGACAAAGAAGGTGAAGCAGCGTAATATACCTCCTCTGCTCGTAAAGTCCAGTACTGGTCATTGATGTTCTCAATTCTTTCAGTTAAAGGAAAGATCTGCAACACGTAGCACATTGGATAAAAATTTGCCAGGTTCCAGAAAATTGCAAAAGTAAATCTTCATAAAATAGTCAAAAATTTAACTACAATGTAAAAGACGAGTTAGCATGTTACCTTGTAGATCTTGTGGAAAAAGACCTCAAGTAACCTCAGTTCTGCATCTTGATGCGAAAGCTCCACCTGAGGCACAAATGTAGATTCTATTTTAACTATGAGAAAACATTAAACCAGAAATTATGGAACATAATCAATATAAAAACAAGCCCTATGTAAGGAGGAAACAAAGCCCAATATGTGGCCAATATGCAGAGATGCATGCAATAACATACCAAACAAATTTGCAACAAGACTGACCCACCTTTGTTTTAAGTTCGTTAATAACATCTCCAACAGTACTCTGCTTAGGTAGTCTGATATTGTGAATTACCACCTGCATATTTAAGAATTATAAGGCTTGTAAAGACAATTACATGTAATAACAAGCTATGAATCACAAATATAAGTTCAACCCATACTTCATCCTTTACGGCACTATGGAATGCAACTTTTAGAGTCTTAAGACCTTGCAATTCTGGAAGAGGAATGTCCAGAACTTCATAATACAAAATGTCAGACGTCTGAAAAAAAAACAAGAAACACATATTAAGCAATTCTGCAATGGAACCAAAAAATAATATATAAGTTCACTCAAATCAACGCCAATCACCTGATTATAGTGAACTAACATATCAGAAAGATGATCTACTCCACGGTATTTGATAGGCTGAGGCTTAGGTTGCTGGGAGTAGCAATTGTGAGATGTAAGCCTAATTTTCGATGGATCATCAAGGCGAAGCTTCTTAGCCAATCTTTCCACAACATCATCATAAGTGTACAGCTTTGACCTGAAAGTAGAAGCATTATGAATTCCAATACTGGAACAACAACACAAAGTTTTCCATAGATGTACTTACAACTCCATAATAAACTCGTCTTCTTTTGGTTTTTCCAGTGTACGAAAATGAACCACCTGCGAAATAACAAACCACATTAGTTACCAAAAAAGAAATTGATACAAAGACACGAAGTATCACAGTTTGACAGGGCTATACTGGGGTACTTTGTAACTGCATACAACAGACAAATTTAGTATCTTGTATCCTCACATTGTCCACTTCAAGATGCCATAACTAAATAATACGTGCTTATCCGAAACAAAAATGAAACTATAACAATGGTTGCTCTACTGTTAGCATAGATCTAACACGACACTCTAGCCAATTTCACTATTGCCAACAGTGCCCAGCTACTTATACCTCTCGATTCTGTACATATTCCAAAAATGTTGGCACATCTGGGTATGGATATTCACTCTCCTGGATAGACAGAGGTTTCTGAAAGCAAATGATATCTCCATCTTCAATCTGTATGCCAGAAACCATTTCAATAAAGAGAAAAAAAACTATGAAACATCACATTTAATACAATGAGATTAACATTACTTGACAGAGCCTGAAAGAAGTTTTCATATCCAGATGTTCGCACATTACACAAGGTTCAAACTTTATTTCCTGAAAATGGACACAAAAAGCAATTAAAAGGAAGGTTCCATGGCCATACGCATGATAAAAAAGTAGAATTAAAACGCTTCAGCCCCAACCTCAAAAAGTTCTATTTCCTCATCAGGAGCAAAGCCAGCCATTTTATTCAGCTGCCATACTATATCCATGGGTTTACTGGAACTTTTCACCATGAGCCTGCCAACATATCTGCAATAGAAAAAGTAATGTAGCAACGATGAAAGATGCATATTCCAGTGAACAAGGAAAAATAAGAAGAATAGGAGAAAAGGTGACAACATCTCCATTAAAGAGGAAAATGGAAAAAAAGAATAGCACTTTTCGAATAAAAAATATACAATAATATACCACCTTTTGTTTGAACAGATGTCAAAGTGGAAAATTGGTGAGTACTAGGATTACCTTAGTACTGCTTTCTCAGGGTCATAAAGCTTAAAGAAAAGAAGAATATCTTCAGGAGATTTTTCTGGGGGAGGAATAGGAACGTCATCCTAAACAATTCAAGCATTAGTAAGACTACTTGCTTTCTTCCTTTTGACCAATTGGTTCCAGATTATCAGTCAATGAATAGGCCTCAACAATTAAACTTAGCAGATGGGAAGTATTACCGGTCCACGCTCTATTTCCAAAAACAGCTTTAGTTCAGCATTGTTGGCCTTGTTAGATGCCTCTCTTATTTGTCCAACCTACAAATAACATCTTCAAAATTAAATATTCCAAAATAGAAACACTAGTTATAAGATAACAAGCTGGCTTATGCAAAAACAGTCATTGGCAGGGGTGGGTAGCTGGTTTACTAAAGATTTGTATCGGAAACGTAAAAAAAAATTAAATTTACGGAGAAAAAGACAAAGCAATATCCCAAATAGTAATATGCCTTAGAGAAGATAACGAGACAAAGAAAATAAATCAGTGACGGTTAAAAAAGTGTCGTATATTTGAATAAGGAATAACACCAAATGAAAGAGGCAAACCATAGACATGAAAAGAATTTTAAATAAATAAATAAAAAAGCTACCGTCTGTAATTCTTCGTGAGGTAATAGTGGGCGGTTGGGACGATAAGTATGGTTTTGGCGCTTTGCCCAAATCCAGAACCGCTGTAGTTGAACCGGGACACCGAACTCTTTGGCTACTTCTTCCTACATGAGGATAAATTTTAAACGATTTTATAGTTAGAAGTACACAAGAAACAAGGAAACTTTCAACAACTGGAAAATCTCCATTGAAGACAGCATTTTATGAAAAAATTGAACAGCGAATAAAAGCCGAGATTTTTCTCGCTAGAATCCTGATCACTATTCTTCTGCTTCAAGAAAGATTCAAGTTACAAATAGAAGCTTATTCACAAACCTTTTGCGGTGATAGAGTGCCTTTTTCAGAAATTAAAAAAGGAATATATGGGCTTGTACCTTAAATTGTTGAAAGGGGGTCTGTTTCTGGATTCGAAAACTCCGAACTTTTTCATGATCAACAAGATCAAAATATATATTCTTTCCAATTTGCTCAGTGATGTCATCATCTCTTGCGACCTTAAAAAGAAGTAGAAATTGTGTTAGCATCATCAAATATAAAATCTCTGCTAGCACCAAGTAATTGGGTTTCAAAATGATTTCACAGCCAAACTTAATATTGGCAGAAAACCTTGATTGTTGTAAAAAGGTGGGCTTGAGCCTTGTATTTTCTTTTATCTTCCTTTTCTTCCTGTTCTTTTTTCAGCCTCACCTGTCAGAAAATATCGACCTGATTCAGACAACCAAGACAGATTAACAGGAAAAAGTATGCCAATGAATTTCTTACCCGCAGATGTTCCGCAATGTCTTTTTCATCAACATTGCAGATTATTTTATCCTTGTCACTTTCCCGAATATAAACAAGCATGTACGCATTCGAGTACTTCGTGAATTTGAAAGGTGGATTATTGAAACCAGGGTTATTCTGCGGTAACTAAGAGACACAAAATTTGAAAGTACATAAAAGTGAGATAATTAAAAAAAAAAAAACAAAGCCATCAAAAAAACTAGAAAAAGAGTGCTACCTCTTCTTCACCTCCATATTGCTCTTCCAGTGCCCTTTTCACATCTTCCTTCGTAACCCGTTCATCATCAAATTTATACCTGATAGAATTAGAAGTTTAGATAGTCGAAACGTACAATAGACAAAATATGTTCATCAGTGCCATCTAAACCAACACCAGAAACCACAGAAAGACGTAACTACTGTTTATTTCAGTGGATATTTTGGGAGACGAGGGAAACAGAAAGAAACTATAAAGATTACTTATACAACGAATCTTAAGTGTGAAACTAGTAACAGTAAATGCATGTTTAGCGAGGTGGATAAAAGAGCCAAAATAAGTTTGATGAGGAAACTAGTTTTCAATTCACCACAAGACATGACTTGGGCCTTGCTAGCCTAGATGATGAGGAAACTAGTTTTCAGTTAAAAAAAAAAAAAAAAAACTCAAAAGGATTACAAATGCAAAAAAAAAAAAAAATTATTATAAAAGAGCTGAAGGAGTTACATACCACTGATCTGAAAGTGTTGGCCTAATAAAAGCATAGTAGTGCCCTCCATGGACTCCTCCACTGTGAACTAAGACACTGCATAGAAAATGAACAGCAAACAGTCAAAGCAAGCCCACTAGGTACTGTGTCTCAAATTACAAAAGCCGAGGTAAATAAAAATATATGCCTGTGGAGGGTGTAGAGATTGCGGACACTCTTGTCTGCATCAGGGGATAAATACTTCCCATTCTCTCTATCGAGATCCAGTTGAAGAGGAAACTCATACCGATCATTGATCTGTAAATAAAGTATCGTCAGCCTGACATAAAGTCTAAACACAGACAGCACTACATGCTTTTTTTGTTGGGTAAGTGGAAATTCAAATACTAACCTTCACCATTGTGTCCCGCATAAAATCGTATTCAAACCTCTTGAGCTGAAGTTGAAGAACTGGTGGAAAGTCTATGAATAGAACACCTTTTTTTGCATCCTGAAAAGAAAAAAGAAAAAAAAAATCATTCAGTATAAGATTTGACAAGGAGACTATATTTTTCAGTAACAATGACAATTAGTCAAATACAACTTTACCAGCTGCTTTGAAAAATACCAAGTTAAAAAGCTTTGTATGTTTTCCTAATTTAGTTTGATTGGTAGCATCCCCCCAACATCAAATAATATGCGAGAAAATGATAGACTAGATAGACTTGCATGGTACCAAATAGGGACATCCCCAAGATCCAATAAGAGAAAGAAAGAAGACAGCGGACCTGTAAATCATGTCCTTCTGCATGGTATTTGTTGTCTCCTTCGAGGCGTTCAACTTCAACATACTTGTCAAAAGAAGCATATACATCTTTGCAACCTTTAACATCAAGCTGGAGGTCTGCCATAAGTTAAAGTACACATCTGTAAAGTTAGTTTGATATAAATATATTATCGTCCAAAAAAAAAAGACAACAAAACATAGGTTACTGTTTAAAACTACATACCATAGAATGATTCTTTTCGTGTAGATTTGTAATCTACATTAATGCACTCAATGTAATTCATGTGGTGACCCTCAAATAGCTTTTGTATTGTTCCTTCCACAACAGTTCCCTTGAAAAAGGAAAAAAAAAAAAAAAAACATAAAATACCAACTAAGAATGGAAGAAAGGCCACGCTGAAGAAGACAATTTACCTTCATCTTGTCCTCAAGCTTTTCACAGAGAACACGGTTGAGTTCTTGGACATCATGTTGCATGAAAGAATCATATGTATCCCAACCAAACGACTTTGTCAGCTCCTTTGTCGCTACACTGGTGTCATTATACTGAAGCTTGTAAAACAAACTCTGGAGCGCCAATGGGATACTAGCGGTAGGTGCATCATTTTCAGTCGTTGGCATGTGGTACACAGCCTACAAGCATGGGTGCATTGTTCAGATGTCATTATCAAGAAAGTCAATGAACTGATAATTAAGCAAATTGAAGAAGAAAACAAGACATGCATCCAACCTTTCTGAAGTAAGGTATGTGGTATAACGTCTGCAGGAGAGAATTCATGTAACAGGTAGCACCTTGGTTTTTTAGTCCAACAAAACCAGTCTCTTTCTTTGAGTCATATGACCAGTAATCAAGAACTTTACGCACAGCAACCTCAGCTTCTATCAGAATAGTGTCATTCACTAAATACCCTCGAGTGGGATCATAGAGCTCACTGAGAGGCATGAATGATGTAAACCCCCAATCACTTTCTCTTGAATTGAATTGATGTTGCGTCTCTGCAGCCATGTGCAAAGAAAGTTGGTTCAGTAACAACTGCATTTACTAATCAGAACAGCAAGTCGACCAGAAAACAAGTACATGTCATTGGCTGTTTAAAAAGTGCAAAAGAGTGCATAAAACAAATATCAACAATTAACCATTTTCAATAAAGTTTTCAGGTAACGCATGGTCAGTTTTTAAGAAAGTGGTAGCTTGACTCCATTCATAGGCCTACCATATACTCCTTTGACAAATCCAAAATTATAACTCCAAGAAGAAAAAAGCTCTACAAGGAAATTCACAATTTACGGATGCATTCAGAATTATATGTATGAACAAAATTAATAAACTAAGATACCCTTTCTGATGGAATATCTGCTGTGGACTTGATTCACAACAGTCAGACTGAACTGTGAATATCTGCTCCACCCATAAGGCAAATTTGTGGCATCAGCAACATCCAAGTACATGGACAAATGGTCGACATTGTTTCCTTTGGGAAAAATTAATATTCGCCTGCAAGAGAAAAATCAGTTCACATAACGTCAACCAATAAAATGCACATCAAGACGTAAAGTTCAAAAAACGCATCAAAAAAGTGTCTATGCTATTACCATTTATAACCTCCAACAACAAATACATCAGAATAATGCTTCCTACTATTCAGCCTAGTGAAACTTGGGATGGGCCACTGGAACTTGAGAGTTGGAGGATCCTCAGGTGGCGGATTCTCCACAGCAGTAGCAGCAGGCTCAGTTTGGGCAACTACAAATGCATCAACAATTGTTAAAAAAAAAAAAAAAAAAAAACCAAAAATTGACAAAACCCTAGCGCACAGTGAAACATCAATTCTACTCTCCACCACTATCCACAAGTGGGTGTAGCATCTACACCATCCAATAAGAGTAGAGCAGAGACGAGAATAGAAGAAGCGGATCGAATTCAATTAAACCCGAAAGTATTACCTTCCATGGGCTGAGGTCCCTCGACGACCACATCAGAACTCGGAACAAGCATCTCTTCGTCTTCCTGCTGCTGTCAAATCCACCAGAAGAAAAATCAGACTTCTGAGTAATGGAAACCCTAATCTCCCGAACCCCCGTGATCAAAACAGATACCGCAATCACCAAAAAAACACAAAGTCACGGTACTTTCCCGATGATTCTACCGCTTAGAAGACAAACACAGAAGAAGGGGGAAAAATTCTAAGATAGCAAAACCCTAATGGATCACCCAAACGAAGAAAACGACGAATCCAAAGCAAGTTAAGGTGTAAATACGCGAAGAAACCGACGAACACGACATCAAATTGACACAAAACACAAACAAGGTTAATCGGAGATTACATCCAACGGCGGCGGAGTCATCATAGTCATTTGCTTCGAGAGCGATTGATGGTCGGATCGAGAAGTAAAAAAGGGCGCAGAACAGAGAACAATCTAAAGGGGGAGAAGAAGAAGTGAGCGAAGAAATAGAGAACTTGCAGAGGAGATCAATCGCTATTTTTTCTTAGTCTTTTCTCGCTTTTCGATTGGATAATTACGATATTTTCACAAACCTTAAGGGTTTGTATTGTAATTCCCTGTTCCTATTTGGATTCAGATTTATATGTTCCCCTGAGGGTTCGTCTGAGAAACGTGACAGGCTAATGAGAATAAGACAAGTACGACTCTCTAAGATCCTTACACCAATTAAACCTCTCCACGTGTTCTGACTGTGACCGTGACGGTGTCTGGAGGTTTTCGGTGAACTTTTGGGCTTCGCTACTCTGAGCTTCAAATGTGTCCCAAGTTTGTTTTTAATTTCTCTATTATTCTAAAGGATTAGTTAAGCTATATTTGATATACACTTTTCATATATTTTAGGGAATGGCATACGAAAAATTAATGCTTAGATTTTCTTATATATTTTCTTTTGATATTTGAGATTTTCTTATATATTCCTGTCACATTACTTAAATTGTGAATTATCTACTAAAAATAAAAGAAGAATATTGTACAACATTACTTTTGGTTTTAATGTTAAAGAACACTATTTCTTTTACAATGCTATTTTCTTATATAAAATTTGTAGATTATTGTCTGGATATAACACTAATTTATTACAAACATAAATAGAATACGTTGTTATTTATATTCAATTGAAAATGTTCAATTAGATTTAACTGGTTTCAAATCTACAAAATCGATCTATGAAAAAAGTGACCTTAATTTACTTTAATTTTCTCCTTTTTAATAAATACTATTAAAATAAACTGATAACCCCAAAAGTGATAAAAATTTCAATTTTTTTAAGCTATATCCAAATTAAAAATATAGAATACTAAATTATGAATCATAAGATCATCAAATTAAACTATTAAAGGAAATCCCACAATCAATTTTGCAGTCACAGACTAGTTGTTTATTAAGAAAACTACAAACTAAACTAACATTTATATTTTATATTAAAAAGTAAATGGGTTGCTATCTCTATAGTTTTACTTTTACCATGTGGTTAAAAAAAAAAACGTATGTCGGTTATCACTTTTGAAGGACGTTGTTTCATTTACGAGAGTGTCTGTAAATATCCTTTTCACTCGTCTCTCTTAATTGGTGTACGATATTGTTTTTATTTTTTATTATTTATTAAAGGTGTACGATATTGTTATTATTCCTTTCTTCAATCATCCTTTGATATTTAAGTTGTCTTCATTTTCTAGCACTAGTGATGATGAAAATAGATAGTTGAATATGCTTGTTGTGATGTTGTCTGGTCATGGATTTTTATTTACTCTCCGTTGTTTTATATTGGACTATTATTGGCATAGACTTTTTAACTTCAGCGATGATACCAATGTGCATTGAGTAGAAGCATTTATGTAATTATATTTGAACTCATCAACATTTTATGATAATTTTCCAGAAAGCCAAGGCTATTATTTCATGGTGTTACACTGTTACTCTAGCTAGATATATCTTGACAGTTTACTATTTAAGCATAATCCTATATATTTATGTTTTAGTAGCTCTTCCGTAACATTCCCTCGGAAAAGGAAACACCTCCCTGTGTGATCATGTATAAGGAAGTTTTGGGCTGAGTCTAGAAAAGTCAGAGTTTCAAAACCAAAAAGATAGAATTTAAAACATAAATTCTGTAAAAATTCAGAGTATCATTTAGAACATAATTAACGACTACGTTGAAGAGATTTATGAGACATGTTTTCTTTTTGCGTGATTTGTTCAGTTTGATCTAGTTCGGTTCTGGCTTCTTTTTTTTTCTTTTTTTGTTTTGTTCCTATGCTACTAGATAATATGTTTATAAAATCCTGGTTCGGGTGATTTCATTTGGTTTGGTTTATTTCGATATAAATTCCCATACATCATACATGTAACTTAAGTACATTATGAATTTGGTAGTGTCTTTTTTTTTTTTTTTTTTTTTATGAAATGAAATGAAATTTTGGCAAGTTTATAAATACGTTTATATATTTTGACTTTCGAGATATGACTGAGACTAGTTTTTAGTTTTTGCATTTACCAGAATTGCTTATTTTCAAACTATTAATGTTCTTTCCAAAACTGTTGAAATTTGGTTTTATATATACAGTATCTCCATTTCAACAATTCATTTGGTTAAAGAGAACTCTAGGGATGGACTTCTCAAATATAGAAAAAAATATCAATGAGGAAAGTGGATTTTCTCCTGAAAATCCGAGAAAACATGAGAAAGTTACAAAGGGTATCAATTACGAAGAATTCAAAAGATGCACAATCTCTTCGGATATTGTAGTTTCTCCAGATTCAAATTCAAACTCCACCAGTGTTCACGAACATCAGCCACCCCAAATAATAATTATTCTCCCATCGACTCAGAATCTCCGGAAACTCAAAATCCGATGAAGGAGATCTCAATCGGTGGTCCATATCTCCTCCACAAGATTCTCCCACCACATCCTCAGCTACCGAAACTGGAGCCGCCACGTGGCCGTCGTGTCTCGTTAGAAGACTTGTTACATCCGCCAAAATCCTCTCCGGAGAAATTCACCGTCGACATGATGAAACTCATCCGTCAAAGCCGGAACGCGATTTCAAAACGGCTCCCGTTTTTGCAGGAGAACGATTCGAAGGTGGAACTCGCTAAATCTGACGTCACTGAGTTCAAAATCTCTGGAGTTAAGGTTCTCGTCAAGCTGAAAAGCGAAGAGGAAATCAAAGGCCGTATAACATTCTTCTCGAGATCCAACTGTCGAGATTCCACCGCCGTTCGATTGTTTCTCCGGGAAAAAGGCTTCGATTTCTCGGAGATCAACATTGATGTGTATACGGAGAGAGAGAAGGAGCTGATAGAGAGAACAGGGAGTTCCCAAGTCCCTCAGATTTTCTTCAACGAGAAACACTTCGGCGGATTAATGGCGCTGAATTCTCTGAGAAACAGTGGAGAATTCGATCGGAGGATTAAGGAATTTCTGACGGAGAAGTGTTGCGGTGATGCGCCGTCACCGGTGATGTACGGATTCGACGAAGAGAATAAGGACGCTGTTGTAGATGAGATGATGGGATTCGTTAAGGTTTTGAGACAGAAGCTACCGATTAAGGATCGGTTGATGAAGATGAAAATCGTGAAGAACTGTTTCTCCGGCGGCGAGATGATCGAGATACTCATTGATCACTTGGATTGCGGGAGGAAGAAGGTACATGAATTCAAATTTCTAATCGTCTGTTACGCGCCTATATTATCTTTACGTAGACATTACCCCGTTTTGGTTTGAATTTTGAAATCAGTATTAGGTTAAGTCGAATCTAAACAATATCTAAAGTGAATTTATTCCAATTTTTTTTTTGTAAATTTAGATATTCTGTTTAGGCTCTAAAATCAGACATCTATGATCTATGCATATAAAATTTATATATTTTGTATTTCTTTTAGAAGGGAATGAGTCACTAATAAAATTTATATATTTTGTATTTCTTTTAGAAGGGAATGAGTCACTAAAGTAATACGAACGTGGTCATTTTTCTATTGCTTGTACATGTAAGCAACATTAACATATAGATTGAGGTGGAGTATAAATTGCGAATTATAATAGTCAGTCATGAAAGAGACTGAATACATGAAGGTACTTGAATTTGGCTTTGAAAATTACAAGCAATATTTTTTTGTAAACCAGGTGTTATTCAAAACCAATGTTTATGTGTGTATTTTTTGGGTCAAGTATTTGAATTAATCCTAATCTGATATGAATGATCAAAATCACCTTTAGTATCGAACGTTGTATGCGAATTTTGCCTATTTTATGAAATGATTCTACATTTTTTTTTTTTGGGCAAAAAATGATTCTACATCTACATCACATAATTCTTGATGAGAATGTATATATATATTTTTTAAAAAGCTCGTTTGCATACGTTCTTATGCAGGCCATCGAAATTGGCAAGAGGCTAGCCAAAAAACATTTTATCCACCATGTCTTTAGGTACATATATAAGATTTATTTTATTTATTTATTGGTAAAGGATTTTACATAATTTTGCTTAGTGGAATTTTCCCAAAACTTTCTAAATGTTTTCAAATTTTGTAGAGAAAACGAGTTTGAAGATGGAAACCATTACTACCGTTGCCTTGAGCACGAGCCATTTATTTCAAAATGTCACAACTTTAGAGGCTTTACCAACGACATGGAACCCCAAAACGCAGTTATGGTTGGGCAGAAGCTATTCAAAATAATGACAGCTATTCTCGAATCTTATTCTTCCAATGACCATTCCCGTGTTGATTACATGAAAATCAGCCAGAGCGAAGAATTCCGAAGGTACAACAATTTTGCTTCAAGAGTGTTCAAAACGATTTTGGTTTTCATTTTTAGGCTTAGAATGATATACACGAAACGGAACTTAGTCTGGATGGTATTTAGTTTTCCATCAAAACATAGTCTTAATAATAATAATAATAATAATAATAATAATAATAATAATAATAATAATATGGATTTTTAACAAACTTTACCATTGGCTTGGTTCAATTTTCATTTCTTATGAAAATATATGATTGATTTCTCTACTAGCAAGCATCATAGTTCCTGTCTTTCTCTTTCTTTGCTATGTTTAGTTTTGGTTTTGGTCTTATATATAAAGAATAAATATTAAAGTTTAGTTCATTTATTTATTCAATCTTTCGAATTATATATCAACTTGGTTATGGTTTATGGATGGATATAGGTACCTGAATTTGGCTCAAGACCTTCACCGTTTGAATCTCGTCGAACTCTCAATGGAAGAGAAGTTGGCATTTTTCTTGAATTTGTACAACGCAATGGTGATCCATGCTTTGATCAGAATCGAACGCGAGGGAATGATAGCAAGAAGGTCCTTCTTTACAGATTTCCAGTATGTCGTAGGAGGTTACTCATATTCGCTTAGCTCCATCCGAAATGACATCCTTCGAGGCCGTCACAGACTGTCTTTTCCATTTATTAGGCCCAATACACGACAAGATCAGGTACATGCTAGGAGATTGTAATAGATAAAAAGTATGGTTTAGTTTTATGGCCTAATTAATATTGTCGTCTTTAATGGCAGCTTGGTCTTCAAAAACTGAATCCATTAGTGCATTTTGGGCTTTGTGATGGAACCAAATCAAGTCCAGTGGTGAGGTTTTTCACACCACAAGGTGTTGAAGGTGAGTTAAAACGAGCAGCTAGAGAGTTTTTTCAAAATGGTGGAATTGAGGTTGTCTTGGACAAGAGAACCATTCATCTATCAAGAATCATCAAATGGTAACTACTTAAGTAACTGATTTATACAATTATAAATATATAGAGGAGCATTCATATGTATGTTGTCGTAAATGTAGGTACAAAGAGGATTTCAATGAAGAGAAAAAAATGTTGAAGTGGATAATGAGTTATATAGATGCAAACAAAGCAGGTCTTCTAACCCATCTTCTTGGTGATGGAGGAGGTTATGTTAACATCGTCTACCAAGACTATGATTGGTCTATCAACAGTTGAAAGATTAATCTAATTGATTCATATTAGAGACTTTATATTAAAACTTATCTATTGTTGTTCATGATTCACTGGTAAATACTATCTGAATCTTGAGTTTATGCTCTTTAATTTAGTCTTTAACAACCAACGACGGTAGATAATACTACTATACATGAATGGTAAATTCAGTCCGGTTATCAATTATATGGTGGAAAAAAAACTTATATAGTTCACAAATTTTGAACAGTATCACTTTGCCGTAGAGTTTTCCGTTCTTCCTAAATGTTCAAACTGCATCTAGGGACTAGGGTATACTATTTTTGGAGTGTTTAGCAGAGTTTAAGTGTGATTAATCCAACTTGGTCTAGATAATATTTTCCAACAATTTTTTTTTTTAATTTGATAACTCTAACTAATGGAAATAATTAAAGTAAATAAACCACTACTTGTCTTATTACTTTCACTATTGACTCTTTTGTTCAGATCATTTCGAACATATTGACTACACTAGCTAATCATATCGGCTACAACAACACATTAATTAAACGCAGCAATTATTGAAATAATATTTTGTCCAACAAAGAAAAAAACCTAGGATAACTTTTATTTTAAGCAACATATTAGGATAACATCTTATGAATCTTCATTATCTGTGGCTAATTTATTTTTTAACGTACGTGGTCGAAGTAGAAGCTTCATCTTTTTTGGAAAATGAGTATAAGCTTTCGATCTTATCTCCTCAACATCCTCTCTTCCTTTTTTTTCTCTTTTTTTTTTTTTGTGTGATAATGTTCTCCTTTCCTTTCTTTTCTTCACTTGTTACTTTCTTTTGTATCGAAAAACCTCAATTTTAAGCTAATTCAAGAAATGAAAACTTATATTAAAAGTGTCAATGATTTCATAGTCCTTTCTTTAAATAAATATCGAAATAAACTTTTAATAAGATCCATTTAATAACTCCAAATTATATATTTCAGAATTTAAACTTTTATTTTGCACTGTTAACAAAATCACAAATCAGAACTGATCAATGAAACAATGACTTACTAATTTTAGGTCACAAATCAGAATTTATCAAGTATTAAGTGAATGAATTCAGAGCGAGTTCTCATATTCGTTATGTGATATTTACAGAGAAATTATTCTAGTTTGATATATAAAACGATATATCAACCAGCTTAACGTTTTTCTACTAAAAGCTAATATTTCTTTTCGATCTCTTTAAAAATTAAACTTATTTTGAACAAAAACAAAAGACAACTAAGTTTTTTTATATTTTTTTTGATAAAGGACTAAAACTTTCTTGCAGCTTCTTTTCTGCTCGTTTTCTTTACATTGAGTGGGTTTAAAAAAGTTAAAGTAAAAGGATAAAGATAGAGAAGGCCACGATGAAAGCAAAACCATAAGCAGAAAACGAAAAAAACAAGAAACCACTAACATACCGCAGTCTCGCACATAGCTTTATTTTAAATTTTAATCACGATAACAATAATACAGTTCCTTTTTCACAAAACAACAAAAATAAAGTAAATGTGAATACATATCTTATTGCAGCGTTACAATCTCAGAATCATGCCACTTGTCCGGTACATTTCGTGACGTATCATCCTCAACATGCAATATATAAACCACTGCAGATGAGACGAAGTTTTGCTCACATCACTTAACTTATAAACTATTAAACGGATTAGATAAATGGCGGAGGATCAAGCAACGGCGGCTATGGAAACATCGGCGGTGGAGAAGCAGCCAGAGACAATGACGACAGAGACTAAAGAAGCACGGAGTCATGTGGTTAGCACGAAGAAGATAATGGTTGCGATCGATGACAACGACGCTAGCTTCTACGCTCTCCAATGGGTCATTGATCATTTCTCTGGCCTCTTATTGACGGAAGGTGGAATTCTTACGGTGGTTTATGTGCAGGCTCCGTTCCAACACTTTGCTGCCTTTCCGGCTGGACCGGGCGGCGCCACAGGTCCGGTCCATTAATCTATCCCTCTATTTTAATTTTCGTTCTTATAAAAAATTTCAATTAAAATTAGATGGGAAAAATTTAGAGGTTATTACAATCGTTTTAATTTGGACATTTTAGATTCTCAATTTTTCTTTGGTTTTTTTTCTATTTAATTTATAAATTAGACAGATTTCATTTCGCATAGAGAAAACAAATTTGTCTATTTATTTATTTAACAAGTATAAAAATGTTATTGTGATTTGGGAATGACTTGGTTTTGAAATTACAAACAGCAGCAGTGTACGCATCTTCGACGATGATAGAGTCAGTGAAAAAAGCACAACAAGAGACCTCTGCAGCACTTCTCGCCCGTGCACTCCAAATGTGCCGACCCAAACAGGTCCTCCATGATTGAATAACACATCTCCTAAACGAAGTAAATAGATTTAGTTAATTGTTATTAGGCATGAAACGCAATTACATATGTTGTGTGCATCGATGCAGATACATACTGAAACTATAGTGCTTGAAGGCGACGCAAAGGAAATGATTTGCGAGGCGGTGGAGCAAATGCACGTTGATCTTCTCGTTGTTGGCAGTCGTGGCCTTGGCAAGTTCAAAAGGTATTATTATTCACTTTCTAATCAAAAACATTTTAGTAATGTAACGAAATGTAGGACCCTTTCTCAATTTGTTTTGCTTTGTGCGTTTCGATAGAGCCTTTCTTGGGAGCGTTAGCGATTACTGTGCTCATCACGCCCACTGTCCTATCCTTATCGTGAAGCCACCCAAGGAGATGACTAAGTAACAAGGATCTATCTATATGGTTGGATGAAAGTGTCTTACGTACGTGTGTTTCTTTCATAGCTAATGTCAATGATGTATGAATTGGGTCGAATAATGAAGCGACGACTTGTCTGTAATTCGTTACTTCTGTACACCCAGTATTGTACTGTAACATGTTTAAAGATTATAATTACTAAAGTAATCTTGTCTTTCTACTTTTGAATCTTACATAATTCTACCGTTATATGAAGACATGAGATTGGCCAATCCAGTTGGTTAAAAGGAACAATGCGAGTTCATGAATTTAATTAACACATTTGGGAACAAAAGCAAACTCCTGAAAATTCTAACTTCAGATCCAATAAGATACCATAAGAAACCGACAATAAACTGATGCAATTACTTGAAACATCAAAAATTTATCTATTCAAAGTAGTTCAGACGGAATAAAATTCATCAAACAAAAGAGGAAAACATCTGAAACATTCCAATCTAACGAAAATAAAAACACAAATTTCATTGATAAGATTATAACCCTCAGGGCCAAAGAAAAATCCTTAACGATTGGCCTTTGCAACTCTTTCAATCTCATCCTTCTTCTTGATCGCATAGCTGCAAGAGATTATGGTACCGTTATTTAGTTAATAATACATATGAACAAATAATGAAGTCCTTAAGAGATCAATCATATCTAGAAATAGAATATGTTACCTGTTGGAAGAGCCCTTGGCCGCATTGATCAATTCATCAGCAAGGCACTCAGCAATAGTCTTGATGTTTCTAAAAGCGGCTTCACGAGCACCAGTGGTAAGCAAGAAGATGGCTTGGTTAACACGTCTTAGAGGAGAGATATCAACGGCTTGTCTCCTAACAACACCAGCAGATCCAATCCTGGTGGCATCTTCACGTGGACCACTGGATACAAGCAACAAACAAAACAATCATGAGAAAAATGTTCATCATTGTAAACATTATGCTTTGCAAATCACAAGCTTAGTACCTGTTGACAATGGCATCAATGATGACCTGAATTGGGTTCAAGTCAGTCAAGAGGTGAATAATCTCCATGGCGTGCTTGATGATACCAACTGCCATCAACTTCTTACCATTGTTCCTTCCGTACATCATGAGAGAGTTAGTGAGCCTCTCAACAATGGGACACTGAGCCTTCCTGAATCTCTTAACAGAGTATCTTCCAGCAGTGTGGGGGACAAAGGTCGCATGTTTAGCGGCTTGAACTCCAATGTAGTCAACAAGACTGATATCTGTGACCTACAAGATTTGAAAACAATTGTTACTTACAACACTAAGAATCAAAACCTCACAGCATCAAAACAAAAAAAAATCCAATCTTTCATTGAATAAGACAACAAACTAGCAACACTGTGGAAGCTAAGATTCTCGAAACTAAGCTACAGAACTCAAACAAAAGAATCTCAATACCCTTAAAAAAAAATGTTAACAAACAACCACGAGCATATGAATACTAAAGGAAACGCCATAGCACAAGGAGTAACTTTTATCTAAGTTTAAGATATCAAAGCAGACAAATAATGAAAATACGAATCACATCTGAAGAGAAAGATGAACCAAAAAAAATCTAAATTTCAACCAAATCTAATACACTAACCTCAGTGACATTGCAAGCGAGTAGATGAAACGGAAGCTAGAAAATCAAAGAGAGACAGACAAATAAATTACCGAAACATCATCGTAGGTCCAGCGGTTGAAGAGCTTGACCTCGTTGGTGAGCTGCTGCTGCATCTCAGCGTCAACATCTGCGGCGGTGGCCATGGCTGTGAGAGAAACACAGAGTATGAGCTCAATCAACAAATGCAAAAAAATTGAGGTAATGAGATAAAAAAATTTGGAGAAATAAGATCACCTGATAATAGTTCGCGTCGCGCGGATGTGAGAGACGGCAGAGAAAACGAAAAGCTTTTAAGAGGACGAACAAAAACCCTAATACCACTCTTTTTATATACTTGGAAATTAGGGGTTTGGGCTTACTGAAGGAGCTATCAAAATGGGCTGCCATTTGTTTATCCAGTAAAGAACCGGTTTACGGATCTCCCGGTTTGTTCGTGGTTATGCCGGTTAACTTTAGCGGTTTAGGTCTCTCCTCACCTATTTTTTTCCTTATGAATGAAGCTCGATTTTTTTTTGGGTAGGTTTCTCTACACCTTTTTGTAGGTGAAGTTAAAATATATACCCTGGATTTTGTAGATGATGTTGAATTTTCTTACGAGTGAGATTTCTTGTAATTATATAGTACACAAAAATTATCATCGATCAGTTTTGGATTCATGAACATTTGTAGTATTCCCAACTTTAAGATATTCATTCTTTTACGGTTTAACCTGGTCACTGGTCAGTGATAATCAAACTCAGAAACGCTGGAGTTTGTATAGGTAGAAGCATTATTATTGCAAGATATCGAAATTCAAAAGGATACAACTTTGGTATGTATGTACATGAACAAACTGATTTTGACTCCGAGCTACAAAGGAGAAGATGAAGAAAGCTATGAAAGCTAGAGGAAAGGGAATAACAGATACTCTGCGTAGAAGAGATTCCATATAAAACGATAATATCCTGAGATTGCTTCCTGCAATTATCATAAGTCACTCCATTAGATACACACTTACATCATCATATCCATCAGTTTATGTTAGTACAAGTATTTTACCTTGGTGTAGTTCGCTTTTTCTAGTACCCATGTCTACCAAAAATCAACAACAGGGATATTAGAGATTTGATGAATTTGGCAGTGTCAAATGCAGAAAATAAAGCATATACTTATCAAGTTTCTGGCATCCTATGGTCAGAAAATATACTTATCAGAAAATAAAGCATCCTATGGTCAGAAAATATCTCAGGCTGACCATAGGATGTATAGAGTATCTCAGGGTGGTTTACCTGGAAAACCAAGCATGAAGCCAAGATTATGTGTGCAGGAATCATCAACCTAGCTCTGAAAACCTGTTGATTGTTCAAGGATTAGAGTATTGGTGTTTTAAAGCTGCATACCGAGAAAGTGAAAATGTTGCAGCAAAAAGTTGTGAAAACAGCTTTGTCAAGCTGTGACACATGCAGTAATGGTGTTCATGCTTAGATTAACCGAAAGAGTTGAGGGAAAATTGGAGGTAGATGTGTTCACCTGAGGCATGTAGATAGCTAGTGATATGGCGGAAACATAGTTCACTAGCAGAAGTCCAGAACCTAGGAATGCAATGTTTCTCACTCCAAGTTTTGTTGCAAGGGTTGATATTTGGAACCTATAGAAAATTATTCAAAGGAAAAATGCATGATTAACTAAAGATAACATTCCAATCGAAGCTGGTTAGTCCAGGACAAAATATTAGTTGCGTTTTAAAAAGACACCAGGAATGTAAAATGGAAAGAAAATGGTATGCATGCAATTACTTACTTGCGATCTCCTTCAACATCAGGAAGATCTTTTGTAATAGCAATGACCAGTGCAAACAGTGTCACAAAAGATGTGATGAAAGCCACAGGTGCACTGCAAATCCCGAATATAAAGTTGAGTAATACATATATATATATATATCAGCTTCATTGTACACACGTTGAAATTAAAGAACACTTGGTCAATCACATATTTAATAACTCTATTCATACAAGTATGCAAAGTCCATCTCATTATCAAGTATCGTGCATTCGGGCTACTAACCTCCACTGAAACGGAAGTCCAAGAGCAGCTCTTGTAGCATGATACACACCAAAATTAAGAAGGAAACCTCGTACCTGATAAGGATATGTCGATACAGAGTTTGTGTTATTGAATAATTACAGATGGGTGATAGTTGAATAATTAGAATGAGAAGCACAAAACAGCCTTTACCGTTGCAATAATAAGAAATGCTGCAACTGGGAATCTTTTCATTCTAAGTGGTGGAACAGAATAGATGGTTCCCAGGAAGAGGCCAAGAGAGTAAAGGCATGTAATGAATGGACCAAAGTTAAATCCGACAACTGTAAGCCCTGCTATCACAAAAAATATCACCAACAACCAGGCAGACTGCACCGATAGATCTCCTGCTGCTATTGGCAAGTATGGTTTGTTCACTCTGCAAAACAAATATTTCAAATTCAAACCAAAATAAGTTGAATGACATACTGACTGGAAGTAGTGATTGTATGCATGTTACTAATAAGAAGTAACACATTGCACATGAGATGGTCCAAAAGCTTGAGCTTAAGAAATGAATACTATATGAGTAGATCAATGTTATTTTCAAGAAGCAAACAATAAGGAATCTAATAACAGTTCAATACTTTTATCAAGACTCAATACTACGAAAAAAAGGAAATTTGTAGATGCACATCAATGAAGAGTTTTGACAATTAGCTTATAATAATAGTGTGACCAATGTACATCAGCATCTAATGGTGCCACGTACTTGTCGATTCCAATGTCGTAGATCTGATTGATGCCGACAATATAACCATTCCCACATATAAGAGCAAGAAGACCTGAAAGTGCCTTGAGTACGAGACTCCATTTTATCAGATGAGTGTTCTCTATCAAAGCTCTAGCCACCAGGGCACTGCCATTAAAAGTACAGTCAAGCTAAATGAGAAAAAAAGAATAATGAAGTCCTTCATAAATCAATATGCAACAATAACTGACGTGGATCCTAAAGCTGTTCCTCGGATAGTATGAGGCCTAAGAAATCTCCAGCAAGCATCTTGGAACCGGGAAATTCTATCCAGCAGTGGATCAGATCCAGCTGCACCAACCTGAGAACATGCCTGATAGTATATACTTTTGTGAGTACCATTTTAAAAAAGCACAAACACTGTATAATCAAAACTGAACTAATAGAATTACATGAGAAATGAGTAAGTCTTAGAGAAGCAACATAAGATGTTGTTCAAGTGGATAAAAACGCCAGCTTAGACCACAAAAGTTCACCATTTCAATATCGGTAATCCTAAAACTTCCAATTTTATCTAAATAACTGATTACGGGATCCAAATCCACCCTTCTGCCAACAAATGAGATAAAATAAAATAAAATAGTGTACAACACATTGGACCTCAATAATCCCTTAGAGAAGGCATTTTCCATTCGAGAAAAACCGATGGCTAAGAGATTGAAAAGATTTGAACTTTCTGAGCTGCCCTGTTTCAAGAGTAAGTACACCAAGCTTTCTGATCTAGAAATTGGATAAGTTAGAGGAAAAATACAAAAGAAAAAGCAGATTCTGAGCAACATTTGTGAGATTCAAACTTTGAGCAATCAAGTTTTGATATTGCAGAAGTAAGAACAATTTATTAAGCACAGCAGAGAAAACTGATTCAAGAAATGTTGAAAATGAAGAAAAACTTAAGGAATCTCTTAGTTTAACAAAACCCATATAGACTAAAAGTCATAAACCAAAGAGAAACCATACCCGGATCGAGATTTTTCTATAATTAGTTGAAACAAATTTGGACCGCATTCTCGAAGTTGATAAGCTCGTGGATTGAATTTGAACATCTTTGTGGCGGCTTATAAACTTCCCAGCTGAATGCACTGAAGGCCGATGATGATACGAAGCTGCTAAGAAACGAGGCGCCATGGACGAGAACCGAACATGCGGTGATTGCGAGATCGAGAGCTCCATTGATGCTACTAGCCACACACACAAAAAAAAAAAAAGCTCTTACTCTGCTACTTTCTCATTTGCACGACCAAATTTGTTTGACTTGTGTTGTCTTGTGTCCAATCCTCTTTCCGGTTCGGAAAAGCAAAGCATTGACCAAATCGGTTTATTTTATTTCCGGTTTGGTTAGGATAAAGACCTCGAAGGTTAATCATAATTGGGGCACTAGTTGTGGCCTTGTAGTCGTAGAACACTGAAGGACGAGAAAGTATATTGAAATCATAATCAATTGATTAAGTACGGCAAAAAAAAAAACACCAATCAAAATTGATTTAAGTAATACAAAATGAGAAACTTAGATTTCGTATTATTGATCTTACAGTTGATCTTAATCATTACAAGTATGGGGAACGAACCTACATATTTGAGGCTGATCAAATTTTAATTTTTTTAATAATGTTTCCCTAACACGTAATTATCATCATAACATGTTGGTAAGGATGATGGTTTATTATGTGCAATAGTTCTTATTTTATTCCAAATTTGGAAAATTACAATTGTTTCATCAATCAAATTCAGTTGAATAATTTTTCAAAAAGATATTAGGAAAATTTAAAAACAAGACCCCATTATAAAAAAAATTTAAAACAATAAAGAAGACAATGAAACCCAAACACTTTCTAAGACTGTACTTAATTAATTAAAACCGACCACCCCGGTAATGAAACTAGACTTTGAAGACCATACCAAGGCTATGACCACGGTAATGAAGCTCTAGACTCTGACTGACTCCAACCACCTTTCACCATTCTCAAGCTGCAAGCCAATATGTCTCCAGAAGTTTTACAGCCTTGTCATAGATCTCACTGTTGACATGGCTCTGAAGCCTCTCAATCTTTTCTAACCCTTCTGCATCATCAATCAGCCGAGCATAATGTGTCCTCTCTGCCTCTCCCACCTTCAAAATGTTTTCCAATCCCTCAAGGCAGATAGTTATGATTTTTGTCTCTGGACATACTAGGAGGTCACATAAGGGTTTTATACATCCTTGCTCCACAAGTAATTTGATTTGATCATGAGAACCTCTTGAAGTTACATTATAAATTGCCAATGCAGCTTCTTTCTTTATATTAAATTCATCATTCCGAAGCAAATTGACTAAGGGGCCAATCAAATTAGCCTCAAGTACCATCTGGATCTGTTCTCTGTTACCTGCTGTGATGTTTGAAATTATCCTACAAGCTTTCTTCTTTATACTATAGCTTTGAGTGAGAAGTTGTGCAAGACAAGGTAGAGCACCACTATTGATCACAACCTGTGTTTGTAGGTCATCTCCACTACTTACTATATTTCCAACGCAGCCAAGTGCAGGAATTAGCACAGATGGAGAAGGATGTAAGAGAAGCTGAACAAGTCTTGGTACAACACCGGCCTCGATGGCATTTTGGATTTCGCCACTGGTCCCATCAGACAGGTATAAGAGAGCACTACATGCATCTTCCAACACTTGTTCATCGGTAGAATTAATTAGTCGTCCAAGGGCTTGAAGCGGCGCGGGTATCACCTGGCCACCACGACACAAGTTTGACAATGTCCATGCGACATCTCTAAGCATCGACAATTTAGTGTGCTCATCATTAAGCTGATTGAGCAACGGAACCAATGCTCCACATCCAAGAACATATTCACAGAATTGTGGTGAATCACCAGCAACGTTACTTAAGGCCCATACAGCTTGCTCACGGACAGCATCGTTAGGTGAAGCAAGAAGACGAACAAAGATTGGAACAGCATCGTTATCTATTACAACTTTTGTATGATCTGATGTTCCAGATGCAATGTTTGTTAGAACCCAAGCTGCCTCAAATTGAATATTAGGGTAATCATCTTTCTTAAGAAACTCAACGAACCGAGGCACAACACCAGAATCTATCACTTCATCGATTGGAGGACTGTTTATAGTAGATAGAAGCTTCCTGAACAGAGTAGTTGACTTGAGCTGCACGGTAGGATCATCCGACCAAACCCCAGCGACCATGTCGGGTGAAATAATCTCCATCTTCTTATCGATCAAATCTCCAGCTCTGGCTCGATAAATGGAAAGAGAGAACAAGATATTTTACTCGATCAATGCACACAGACACATGCCTATGAGTAGATTATATAGATCCTGCGGAGAACCCAAAAAAACCCCCAAAAATGGAAATATGACAAATTTTAAAATAAATAATGGAAATACTAATACCGACCTGAGAAGGGAAAAAAAAAAAGAAAAGAAGAAGGAACTGTACTGTACTAACACGGAAATCCGTTTTATAATATCAAATTATAAATTATATGGAAACACAATTGCATATGTATTCCATAAATATATCCTATGCTCTTGTGTTGTCTTGTGGAAAAAGCAAAGCATTGACCAAATCGGTTTATTTTATGGGATTCCGGTTTGGTTAGGGTAAAGACTAAAGATCTCGATGGTTATTCATATAATTGGGCACCAGTTGTACTTGTAGGACGAGAAAGTATATCGAAATCATAATCAATTGATTAAGTACGGCAAAAAAAAAAAACACCAATCAAAATTGATTTAAGTAATACAAAATTGGATACATTTGATGACTCAAACATTTTCAGACAGACAAAACAAACAATCTCGGTTTAAAGAAAGAAAAAAACTCAATGTTAGCTTTCAATAGTTTGTTCTCTCTCGACAAAAGATGTCAAGACATATTGGGTACGGTTTCAGCTTGCGCTGCAGAAAACCCTTGAGAACTCTTTGCCAATGCTTCAGCTTCATCAGAAGCACGAGCCCTTAAGTTCATTGTTTCTTCATCTTCCTCCTTGTCTATGACAACTCTCGATGGAGCTTTGGTTTCGGTTTCAGTTGAATTTTTTGTCTCTCTATTCTCTTCATCACTCATGTCATTGACTTCAATCTCTAAACCTCTGGTTTCATCTGTTCTTGAGTCTTTTGTCTCTGCACTCTCCTCCTCCTCTCTATCTTCATCCATGACCACAACTTCTGGAGCTTTGGTTTCAGTTCTCTCTGATAAATCATTTGCAGTGTTGTTGTCTCCTTCCTTGATGAACTCTCCTATTTCTAAAAGCTTTTGAGCTTTTAATTCACCTTCTTGGTTAACGTTTTCTGCTATCTCAGCTTCTGAAACTTTCTTTGCAGCTTCTTCCACCATTGCCTCATCTACTTCTTTTGAAACCATTTCATCTTCCGGAGCTTCCCTCACGGTTTGCTCCATTGAACCAGCTTTTAAGTTACGCGTCTCTGGTTTTTCTTTGATCTCAGCTTCTTCTAAAGCTTTCTTTTCTGTATTTTCAGGTTTATGGGATTCAGGATCAGTAACAATTTTTGGTTTGATTTCTAAAGGCCCCAGCTTTGCATCAATTTCCTTGACCAGATTCGTTAGTGATCTTGCATTCCGGGCTTCAGATAACCGAGTAGACAACTACAACATACCAAGCAAAAGTCATGTTTTAAGCTCAAGCAATTAATTTAGCTCAGAAAGATTGAAATCAAGAAAAAAGTATTTTGCTGATATTTCACCTGCTGTATCTGTTCAGCTCGGGGTTTGAGATCATCTGGAGATGCCTCCTTGTAGATACTCCGGAGAATGTACATCAAATGAGAGCTTACATTATCCAAATGATGTTGTTGGATCTCACATTGATGTACATCAGAGAGACAACCAACAGCATGAAATGGACAGTTGACAAGTTTCATAGGACATACGGTTATACAATGCCTATCCATTTCACGTCTCATTATACTCTCTGAGCAGTTCTGCTCACACGGTATTATCTTGAACGGGCAACCCGAATCGTGATTCTCCATCTGATTCGCGCAGAAGACCGCATTGCAACCCTCGTTCTCGCAGTTCATTGTTCTATAACCACAACTCAAGGCGTGGTCCGCGAGTTCTCCTTCGGTTTGAAACTTCATCTCACAATGAGAAATGTTTTTAAAGTCTACGTTTTTAAGCAAAGTCTGAGCGATCCCTTCTCTATGATCCGTCAACCAGAACCCGCTTATCTCCATCTCTTGCGCGAAATCATCGATATTATCTTCTCGCCTTTCGCTAAGCATCCAACCCGAGACTCGGCTGAACAGATTCCGCTTAGAGGTAGCGAAATCATCAATGAAATCAGATATTATGTCGAAAGGATCATGAGAGGCTTCAATCTCAGAACCACCTTGAAGAACAACATGTTCAGCCACGAAGCTTTCGCTTCTGCGAGTCATATATTCGACCATTTCTTTTCTAATGTCAGCAGCGACAGAACCAGGACTCCTGAAGATATCTCCGGTAGTGTTATCGACACAAGCAGTGGCTAATCCAGGGAGAAAAACCTGAGCTATCTTATGAACTACTTCTGTATCGTAAAGATCACAGTGAAAGGAAGGTCCTCCTTCTTTCTGTTCTTCGATACTTTCAAGATCCGTCACAGGAGGATCCATTGCTGTCTACAGGAAAAAACACACAAAAAAATGAAGAACAAGCAGCATCGCTAGATCAGATGAGAAATGTAAAGCATTGACACGATCCATAAACACCCAAAAATCAAAATCAAAGTCTCTGCATTTTCTAGAATTGCTGATCTCTCACAGAAAAAAAAAAAAAAAAAAAACCAAATTCAGACGAAACAATCCTCAAATCCGATCACAGCAACCATCACGATCCAGAAATTCAGAGATTATAAAGATGAGAGATTCAGGGGGTATGGAGACGAAAGATTCAAAATTGAGTCAGATTACAATCAAAATTTAACTGTTGGATTGATAATAAACAAAAAGACAACAAATTACCTGAGAAGTCGTGTCCTAAACAGACAGGAATAAATCGCAGCAGGAACTAACAAAGCCTGTAAGGAAATCTGACGGCGAGATCAAAAAAAAAAGGAAGAAGAAGAAGAAAGGAGAGGAAAAATGGAAGAGAGAGGGAGAGAGACCTCCTCTGGTTTTGGCGCAATAATCGGGTCTCTTTTCTTTTACCGCAACTTGGTCGCCTCTTCTGTAGGCTCTCTCTTTTCTTTTTTTTTACTGGTTTTTTTCTTACAACATTTTTGTTATTAGTACAGTGATCATACTCAAGTACCGTATCCAATTAATTTTTGATGGAAAAAACAAAGCAAAAGATTTTTTAATTTTGTTATTAGAACACCTAAATAATCCCTTTTAAAAAAAAAATCTAGAGCAAAAGATGTTTTAATCTTTTTTTTTCTCCCTTCTAATTACTAGGTAAGTAATAGGCAAATTACCAACACATGTAGATGTGATAAACACACTACTGATGATCATAAACAATACAATCCATCAAAACTAATATATAAACAATACAATCCATCTTTTTTTTTTTTTTTTTTCTATAAATCCGTTTTATGATAATTTTTGGTGAATTGATATATAGAAATAAAATATCAAAAGGGTTAGAAACTCTTTTATATATCATCAAACAATACTTCTAATATAATTGAGTAGATGAACTAAACTACGAAACTTAGATAAGTCTTTTTGCTATCAAGTACATAAAAATTAGGGTAAGTGTTAATGAAAATTAAAAGTATATATGATTGTTTGTTATGTTATACTAGTATGGATTAACTGATTTGTTTTATATGTCACTGCAAGATTTTCCCCTTATAATATTCCCCAAGGCAGACGAGAAAAATTAAAAAGAAAGCACGACCTCTGCCGTTTCCTTGTGTTGATGATGGCGGCTCCGGAGGATGAATCTTCCGCTCAGTCTCAATCATCCTCTGCTACGGCTGCTCCCACTCCTCCTCCTTCCTCTTCTCCTTCATCCGCTGGAGATCATTACCTCGCTAAGTGCGTCCTTCGTCCCAGTGTCGTTCTCCAGGTTGCTTATGGCTACTTTCGTTCTCGTTCCTCCCGCGACATAGTTTTCGGAAAGGTCTGATTTTTCCTCTTCTTTTGATTGCTCTTTCTTAGTATTTGGATTCTGATTTCTTATGTGGGGGAATTCCTTCTGTTAAACATCTCTCCTTTAGGGATTGAGATTTTGTTAATTTGATATGGGACTTAAATATCTGCACTTGTTTCAGTTGTTTTTGCTGTGTTTTCTGTTGAGGGCATTGTGAAAAGAGTAAAAATTTGTATCTTATCTTGTGGGTTATAGCTTGGTAGCTGCATCAAGATATTGTCAAAGACTCGCAATTTTTTGTTTTTAAATGGATGTATAGTTTGTAGAGCAGAAATACAGTGAGATGGGCTTTGATCTGTAGCAATTTGTGTGTGCCAGGTGTAATGCTATGTTAAATTTTTGTTGCTTGATCAATAACTAGAATGTAATTTTCTCTCTTACCAGGAGACCTGCATAGAATTGGTTGTTATTGGTGAAGACGGGGTTGTGGAATCGGTGTGTGAACAGAATGTATTTGGAATAATTAAGGATTTGGCTGTCGTACCTCAGAGTAATAAATTATATTCAAATAGTTTGCAGGTAAGTATTTTCCATCTAGACATGGAATAGTTTATCTTATAGATCATGTATTTTACTCGTGCAAAGATTTTCCTAATGGGTAACAACCGATCTTTTGTTTTCTTAGTAATAGGAATGCTGATCTCTGTGTTTTGATTTGTCAACCATCTGTTATCATTTGCAGATGGGAAAAGACCTATTGGCTGTTCTTTCTGACTCTGGAAAGCTCTCATTTCTCTCATTTAGCAATGAAATGCACAGGTTTCTTTCTCGTGTACTCTTATTTATCCCACGAACCTCATGCCATCTTGCTCATTTTACTGATGTTTGGTGTAGGTTCTCGCCCATACAACATGTTCAACTTTCTAGTCCAGGTAACTCAAGGATTCAACTTGGAAGAATGCTCACTGTAGATTCCAGGCAAGTTTTCATGCTAGTGTCTATAAACCGTGGTTTTATTACTTATCTGATTCTGTTGATGACTTTAGATACTACTTTTAGGATAATAATAACTAGCTTCTTTTTTTTTGGGTTAGTGCCCGTGCACTCATTATTGGGTTTTCTAGAAAATTGAATCTTAGCACACC
Source organism: Barbarea vulgaris (assembly GCA_963667165.1). Classification (NCBI taxonomy): domain Eukaryota; kingdom Viridiplantae; phylum Streptophyta; class Magnoliopsida; order Brassicales; family Brassicaceae; genus Barbarea; species Barbarea vulgaris. Next base: position 4,183,320 of record OY763893.1, read on the forward strand.
TTAATGTTAAAGCATACATTTTTTAAGATCTTAAATGGCAATGAGTAATATTCTCTTGTAATGCATTTTGCAGTGGTCTCTTTCTTGCTGTCAGTGCGTATCACGATCGTTTTGCTCTGTTTTCCCTCTCAACATCGTCTATGGGTGATATTATTCATGAGGTATTGATTTCTGCTTCCCACTTCTGGAGCATCTTGTAACTTTAGTAGAGAGGAGGGCTACCTTTTAGTTGTGGCCCTGAGTGATATAGATAGAGTGGCTAAAACTATATTTAATTTCTTTAATTCTAGAGGATTTCTTATCCTTCTGAAGATGGAGGGAATGCTAGCTCTGTACAAGCAATATCTGGTACTATTTGGAGCATGTGTTTCATTTCTAAAGATTTTAATGAATCCAAGGAGTATGATCCTGTTCTTGCCATTATTTTAAATAGGTATGGAATCCTTGCAATTTAAAAAGCTTTGTTTTCAGTTATTATGTTTGCTCCATAAGGGTGCCTGACTCATCCCAGGGTTTCTTACCTCAGTATTTTTCTGATTGTATAGGAAAGGGTCTCTCATGAATGAGCTGGTTTTGTTTAGATGGAATGTCAAAGAGGAATCCATATGTAGAATATCGGAGTATGTTGAAGCTGGGGCTCTAGCACATAGTATTGTCGAAGTTCCTCACTCCTCTGGATTTGCCTTTCTGTTCAGGATAGGTGATGCGCTCTTAATGGATCTTAGAGATCCTCAAAACCCTTCCTGTTTGTTTAGAACATCCTTAGATCTTGTTCCTGCTTCATTAGTCGAAGAGCATTTTGTTGAAGAGTCATGTAGAGTACAAGATGGAGACGATGAGGGTCTTTTTAATGTTGCTGCATGTGCTTTGTTAGAGCTCAGGGATTATGATCCCATGTTCATTGATACTGAAAGTGACATTGGAAAGTTGAGTTCTAAGCATGTCTCTTCATGGACTTGGGAGCCAGAAAATAATCATAATCCCCGGATGATTATTTGCTTAGATGATGGTGAATTTTTTATGTTTGAACTCATATATGAAGATGATGGGGTTAGAGTTAATCTATCAGAGTGTTTATACAAAGGTTTACCATGCAAGGAAATTTTATGGGTTGAAGGTGGATTCCTGGCTACGTTTGCCGAACTGGCGGATGGAACGGTTTTCAAATTGGAAACCGAGAAGCTACGTTGGATGAGTTCCATACAAAATATCGCTCCGATCTTGGATTTTTCAGTTATGGATGACCAGAATGAGAAACGAGACCAAGTGTTTGCTTGTTGTGGTGTAACGCCTGAAGGTTCTTTAAGAATTATTCGTAGTGGCATTAATGTAGAAAAACTTCTGAAAACCGCGCCTGTTTATCAAGGAATAACTGGTACTTGGACTGTTAAAATGAAGCTTACGGATGTGTACCATTCATTTCTTGTTCTGTCATTTGTTGAGGAGACCAGAGTTTTATCAGTTGGATTAAGTTTTAAAGATGTCACTGATTCAGTTGGTTTCCAGTCTGATGTTTGCACCTTAGCATGTGGGCTTGTTGCTGATGGTTTGTTGGTTCAGATTCACCAAGATGCAATAAGACTGTGCATGCCCACCATGGATGCTCATTCTGATGGTATTCCTGTTACCTCACCATTTTTCTCCTCTTGGTTTCCAGAAAATGTCAGTATCAGCTTGGGGGCAGTTGGTAAAAATTTGATAGTTGTCTCTACGTCTAACCCTTGTTTCCTGTCTATTCTTGGGGTCAAATCACTAACATCCCAGTGCTGCGAAATCTATGAAATTCAACGAGTAACATTGCAGTATGAAGTTTCCTGCATCTCAATTCCTCAAAAACATATTGGAAAAAAGAGATCCCGTGCTTCTGGCCTGGATAATAGTTGCAAATCTGGGATTCCTTCTGGTATGGAGCGAGGCTATACGTTTTTGATTGGCACACATAAGCCTTCTGTTGAGGTCCTCTCCTTCTCGGAAGATGGTGGTGGTGTCCGAGTCCTTGCTTCTGGTTTGGTATCGCTAACAAATACAATGGGAACTGCTATTAGTGGATGTATTCCTCAAGATGTAAGACTCGTGTTAGTTGATCAACTTTATGTCCTTTCTGGGTTGAGAAATGGGATGCTGCTCCGTTTTGAATGGCCTCCCTTTTCACATTCATCTGGGTTGAATTGTCCAGACTATTTTGGTCACTGTAAAGAAGAGATGGACATTGTTGCGGGTGAAAAAGACAATTTACCCGTCAACCTTGTGTTAATTGCCACCCGACGCATCGGCATCACACCTGTTTTTCTGGTTCCGTTCAGTGATTCACTGGATTCAGACATCATAGCTCTTAGTGACAGGCCATGGTTGTTACAAACAGCTCGGCAAAGCCTTTCTTATACTTCCATCTCATTCCAACCTTCTACTCATGCAACTCCTGTGTGCTCGTCTGAATGCCCTCAAGGAATTCTTTTTGTTGCAGAGAACTGTTTACATCTGGTAAATATATACATACTCTATTTTTAAAAATTTAACTCCAGATTTTCACTGGCCATTGTTCTGTGCTTTGAACAAAGATATGCCCATCGATCAATGTTTAATTTTCTGTTTTGGTTTTCTTGAAGATTACTAACTAACAAGGAACTGTATTTAATAATTGTTGCATCTATAGTTTTGTAGTCTTATACACGATAAGCAGTTGTGGGATTGCATTGGAGCTACTATTTTGGTCCGGCTATGGTTGCCTGATGTATATGCTTCTTTTGTAGGTGGAAATGGTGCACAGCAAACGACTTAATGCTCAAAAGTTTCACCTTGGAGGCACTCCGCGAAAGGTTATCTACCATAGTGAAAGCAAACTATTGATTGTGATGAGAACTGATTTGTATGATGCATGTACTTCTGATATATGCTGTGTGGACCCGCTCAGTGGGTCAGTGTTGTCATCCTACAAGCTCAAACCTGGAGAAACTGGAAAGTCAATGGTGCTTGTACGTGTGGGAAATGAGCAGGTCCTTGTGGTTGGGACAGGTTTGTCTTCTGGTCCTGCTATACTACCCAGTGGTGAAGCTGAAAGGTTTGAAATCTGGTTCTTATCCAATTTTTAATTTGACCGTGGAGTGAATGTGGTGACTGAAGCTAGACAAACTTTGTGTGTGTAATTCTGAATGTTTTTTTTTACAGTACAAAAGGACGATTAATGATTCTCTGCTTAGAACACACTCAAAACTCGGATAGTGGCTCGATGACAATTTGTTCAAAGGCTGGTTCATCTTCCCAACGTACATCACCTTTTCGTGATGTTATGGGATACACAGCAGAACAACTATCAAGCAGTAGTCTCTGCAGTAGTCCTGATGATAACAGCTATGATGGAATCAAACTTGATGAAGCTGAAACATGGCAGTTAAGATTGGCCTCTGCAACCACTTGGCCGGGAATGGTACTTGCGATCTGTCCATACCTTGATCATTACTTCCTAGCGTCTGCTGGCAATGCTGTAAGCCTCAGTTTGATGATCTATAGTTTTGTTGCCAATTGTTTAGCTTGTAAATCTGCTAACAAATATGCTGGTCTTCAATAGTTCTATGTATGTGGTTTTCCGAACGATAGTCCTGAGAGAATAAAGAGGTTTGCGGTGGGAAGGACTCGTTTCATGATAACATCTCTGCGCACATACTTCACTAGAATTGTCGTCGGGGATTGCCGTGATGGTGTTCTATTTTATTCTTATCATGAGGTTTGTTCTGTTCCTTTCGACCAATTGATATTACCTTTTGTTGTCCTTTTCTAAATATCCCTCCTCTTTGTTTGCCTACATAAATGTTTGCTAAAAATATTTGAGATTCTTTTTTTTTTTTAATGGTATTGAAGGATGTGAAGAAACTTCACCAAATATATTGTGATCCAGCGCAAAGGTTAGTTGCTGATTGCTTTCTAATGGATGCCAATTCTGTTGCTGTATCTGATCGCAAGGGGAGTATAGCTATCTTGTCTTGCAAAGATAATTCAGACTTTGGTAAGAGACACTTGTCCTTTTCTTGTTAGCTCAGTTATTACTCTTCTTACTCTTCCTTATTAGAGTTTAGCTTTTACTGATTAATTTTTACTTCAATCAGAAAAGTGTGTTTATTTTCAACAATGGAACATGGAATTAATATCTAAAACGAGAACTGTCAATTTGTAGATGATAGATGCAAATACTTTATTAGTGTGAATGATACAGCCTGTCCAAGTATCAGCTAAGTGGTGTATCACAGTTGGAAAAAATATGCAATCTGTAGCTTATTTCAGATGTCAAAGCTTAAAGCAATCTGTATGGCAACTGTACTGTCCAACTTTTCAATAGGTTTCTTTGTAGCTTCTTTCGAACTATAAATTTGCTAATTTGGCGATTGGTAAGATGTGTCATGTTCGTTAAGCATCCAGAAGCTTCCTGAGTTATGGAAGTGGGCACCGTCATTGAAATTGACTGCCTGATAGTGGGACTTAAATTTAGTATCTAGTCTTTTTTGCTGAGTTCTTAAGATTCTTATAGGTAACAAACCCTGGGATTTGAAAATACTCTTATAGAGGCTAATTGTTAAAATTTAGAAGAATTTGCTTACTGAAAATATCTCGTGATGATCCAGAATATTCAAGTCCGGAGTCCAACCTAAATCTAAACTGTGCTTACTACATGGGTGAGATTGCCATGGCTATCAAAAAGGTAAATCCTAAACTTGCTAAATAACAGGCTTATTCTTATGTTGTTTACCTTCTTTAGATAAGATGTTAATGTCTTAGGTATAGAAAACGACTACTGGCGCATTGTCGAACAATTCCTTGATCTATATTAGTCACCTTAAACTTAATGCAATTACACTTTCTGTTCTTGTAATTTTCATGGAAAATTAGAATTGGCATGGCAATAGTTCACCTAGCCACTGCTAGTCATCAACTTGTTGGACATTGCAGTTACCTAATTAACCAATAAGATATATATGTATGTATGTCAATTTATTCCTGCTTGCCCCTACCTTCTTAACAGGGTTGCAACATCTACAAACTGCCAGCTGATGATGTGCTGCGAAGTTATGGTCTTTGTAAAAGTATTGACGCAGCTGATGACACTATCATAGCAGGCACGCAATTGGGAAGTATAGTTGTCTTTGCTCCGATTTCAAGGTATGATTTGTTTATTAAACTGAAGACATAGCTAGTTTTATGGTACTTCATTGCTACATATATCTGCATATCATGGAATATCAGCTGTGTTTGCAAAATATATTGGTGTGACCTGTTCCACCAAATAGAGGCTTTTTGGTCGTGTGTTCTACTTGGTTACCCTTAAGCTTGCACCAGAAATGTGCTTATTTTCCTTGGTAAGTTCAATAACTGATCGCAAATCTGTAGGGAGGAATATGAGCTCCTAGAAGCTGTCCAAGCAAAGCTTGTGGTCCATCCGCTGACTGCTCCTGTTCTTGGTAATGATCATAAGGAGTTCCGAGGTCGAGAGAATCCGGTTAGTGAAGCATCTAATTTTACTAGAAGTGAGATGAAATATAATTTCTAAGAGTTGAATTCACACTTCGACGACTGCATTGGGTGGGCCATTAAAATGTTCATGCGATATGGACACATATTAAGTGCTTGCTAAAAAATGACCTCGTATCTATTATTGCTAGTATGAAACATAAGTTTTCACATGTTGCAGTCCCAAGCGACAAAGATTTTGGACGGTGACATGCTTGCTCAATTCTTGGAGCTTACAAATAGACAGCAGGAGTCAGTTTTATCGACACCTCAGCCATCACCAAGCACATCAAAAGCATGTTCAAAACAACGTTCTTCCCCGGCTCTCATGCTACACCAAGTTGTACAGTTGCTCGAGCGTGTCCATTACGCTTTGCACTAGGTCATCTTCTTCCCAGCCCCCTTTCTTCTGGAGGCTTGCAACTTAAAAGCACGCCAGTTCCACAATTAACGAACTCAGCGATTCGATCTGGTGCGTAACCGAGTCCAAAATCTTTTTAGCTGAAAACTACAAGCTTATTGACATTTTGGCTTATAGGATGCAAAGAGTTGGAAAAATACCTAGTCTCAGGAGGTACCTTGTGTTCTTGAGGTTAACGAGTCTAACGGCTAATCCTCTTTCTATGCAACATTTTGTAGAGGAGCACACTTCCCTATGTACAGAAGTTAATGAATGATGTGGGTTTTTTATGCATAGGGCTTGGTATCATTGTATGTACATAAGGATGAATAACTAAATAATTCTATGTTACTTAAAAGGTTGAAAAACAAAGATCTACAAAACTGAAGCGATAAACTCTGGTTGGATTTTTGTACTCTTTAAGAATTTTAGATTACAAAAAAAATTGGTGTTGACTTGACGGAAAGCTTCTAATTTTGGGTTCTCGGTTTGGTCTACTTTTTCTTGTTGGATGGAATTTCAAATGTGCACGAGAAAATATGATATCAATGGATCTAGACCAAGATAATCACTTTTCTAAGAGTTCCAAGAGAAGCTCAAAATTGTCGTTTTACAGAGTATCTCACTTAACAGAAGAGAATATAGTGGTTCCAACACTTCCAGCCTTGTTCAATGGCTGCCTCTCAAAATTTTAGTATTTTACAAAAATTGGTGCTTTGTTACAACAAAATCTCAGGCCAAAATACTGTCTGCATACTCCATGGCCCTCTGCTTCACGTATTCGACTCTCTCCTCATCACCAGCAGTTTTCTCATATTCCAAGAACTTCTTGAACAAAAACTGAGAGTACAGAGCACAAAATGGTTAAAAAATCTGTAGTAATCAAATACACTAATATAGAGCAGATGAAATGATGAGGCTATTAGGCACCTTCATCTTCTTAGGAGGTAAGCTCAAGCTAATGGCTCTCTCGAATAAAGATCTAATTACATCCATTTCTCCCAGTCGGATCTCCTGTACACGACAAACCCAACAGTTGTAAGTTAAAAACGCTATAGAAAACGGCAACGAAACAGAAATTTGGAGAGGCTGAATATAACAAACTTGGTCAAGATAAACACTCCACAAGTCTGTTCTTTTTGGGTATTCCCTAAGAACGCCTTCAAACAGTGATCTCCCTCTATCTGCAACTCCGCATTTGAACTCAAGGATAGCAGTCTGTGATATGAATTTAATGTGCTTATGGCGCGGAAGACATAGCAAGGCGCGATTCACAATGGACTGAATGCCTTCCTCGTTTAGCTTTAGAGAACTTTGTACTTTCTTTAACCAAATCTAAAATGCACATATCCGATAAAAGATTGTTAATAGAGTGAAGAGCCAATCCTTTCTTTGACAAGATAAAGATCCAAACAGCATGTACCTTGCAAGATTGCTTGAACTTCTTAATCATCTCATCAAGAAGCTTATCAGCCAATTTATGTTGCTCGGTTCTCTCATACACACCCAAGAGTGCAAGGTAAACTTTCTTCGGGTCACAGTATTGACGGGCCCTTTCAAACACTTTCTTAACAGCTTCCTGCAGATGAAATAAACACGAGAGTTAGAAAGGTAATTATAAGCCTACTATTGGTAACATCTAAACGCTTTTGCTGGAGTCTTCTATCTACCTCTGGAGGACTTCCGTGTTCATTTTCCAAATTGAAGTAAGCAACCCATATGTTTAGCTTCTCTTCTTCCTCACGAATATTTATCGTCCTCAAGGCCCTTCAGTAGAGATTTAGTATTAGACGTGATAAAAATTTAGTAGGTAATTTAGATCCAGGTGGGCTATATAATTAAATTAAGTAATATTTATAGTTCCCAAAAACAGTTTCTGCTCTCAACCTGTATCAGTATTTATTCAACTGAATGATACAGAGTAGATAGGAAAAGTACCTCTCAGCAATTGACCTGGCTTTCTCAATATCAGCCAAACTGAGCATGAACGCCATGTATTTTATCCAGACAAAGCTGCTGTTTGGAGAGCTTCTAACCAATTTCTCAAACTCATCCGCAGTCTCAGGTGCATGATTGTCAAGCAATCTTCCTTCAGCAGCTTGTATTTTTTTCTCCCTACACGAGTAGATTTCTTTCAGCACGGGTTGAAACCAAATATAAAGCATCATATATAAAGCATCATAGTGTTCAAATGAGGAACTAAATAAATAGCCAACCTTTCCTCCTTGTCTTTTTGTTTTTCCCTTCGCTTGCTCTTTTCATCTTTATCAGCTCCCTGTAGTTTAGCCTGATTCTCATTGCTGTCAAAGTCCATCTCCTCAATGTCATCAAGGTCAACCTCAAGGGGAGGGACAGAAGCCCTTGATTCTACTTGGGCAAGAACCAGAGAAGTTCCACTCTGTCTTTCACTGCTTGTTTCCTGGAACCCAAAATCACTAACTTCTGCAAGAACCTCCGACCTTGAATTATTGGTTGGATCACATTCCATGCCTGCTTCATTAGCGTTGCCATTGGAAGGTGGTTGTGCCTTGATATCATCACCATTCATAAAATAAGAACTCTTCATTCCGAGCGATATACGTCGCTTTTCCTCATCCAGCTAGAGAAAACGCCAAAATGTAAGAAGAGCATTAACATTCCATAGTAATATAGATCAACAGATATCTTAAAATATGATAATATGGATCATAGAAAAGTTGTTGAAGTTGATTTCTCAGATTATTATATTTACTGGGCTCTTAGCATAAGGCTAGGAATAACAGTGGTTGTCAAGAAAATACTACGCAGTATAATTCTTCCTAACTAAAGACCACATACCTTCAAAATCTTTGCGGTGACGCTTTCCCCAGCCTTATATATGGTTTGTACGTTCTCAATACGATCATCAGAAAGCTGTGATTTGTGACATAAACCAACCTACCACAAAATAAAAGGTAGATACGAATGAAGGAAATTGTTGCCAATCTCCAATGATATTTTGGCAAAGCAGCATACAGTTTGAAATAACAGATTTTAAGGAATACACAAATTTAGGTCTTTACCATGCCCGTTTGATCTATGGCAATGAATAAGCCATAGGGCTCCACACGTCTGATTTTCCCAGAAATCATGTCTCCAACATGGAGTTTCTTCAAGTCAAAAGATCCAGATTTTGCCTGTCCACCAGCATTTACGGTCTTCATAGTGACTTCTATCCGCTTGGACAAGGGCTCCACATTTAACACCCTAAATTTCTATTGGTTAGCGCAGAATATAAAGTGTAATATAGAATATCTCTTTGACAGGAAATCTGCATTACCTGCCAGTTACAAGTTTTCCTACTGGAAATTCCTTTTCGGGCTCCTTAACAAAGGTATCACATAAATTTGACAGTAGAACTTTTGCCTCAAGTGTCCTTGAGAGCAAAATAAAACAACCTTTTGACATCGTATTCTTGACATAACCCTGTAAAAGTTTGAAATTAACATAAACTCTAGCTTAAGAAAAGTAATAGGTTGCAAAGACATGGTTATTAAACCAAAAATACCTGAACGCCCACATCAGGAGAAAGATCTTCAATCCTCTCAAAACGTTTGCAAAAATTGTCTCTGCAAATCATCACCGGTTAACAAGTAAATTGGAAATACTTTGGAGAATTATATCACGTATATGCGAATTTTAAGTTCAGATAGAGACAACCCAGAGAGAAAATCCCAAGAATAGTTATAGTCTAGTGGAGTATTGAAAAAAAGAGGAAACATCCATGAATTGAAAGGCTGATAATGAACTTTTACTAGCAGTTGATTTAAATCTAAAAGATTAATCCATTTTAAAGCAACGCAGACAGTAATGCATGCTATAGGCAAAAGAAAAACGTACTTATCATTTAAAGCTTCTGAGGGATGGCCAGAAGTCATGCCATCTAGTGATGTCCGTAATGACAGTTCAATTTGCCAAGTCCCTTTACTAGAACTGACGATTTCTACGACCTTGCATTTGACAAACTGGCCTTCACGAAAACCATCCAATGGATTGGAGACCCATGAATCATTGATTTCAGTAAAATGAACTCTCCCAAATACATAAGGACCTATTTGCACGCGAAGTCCACCAACACCAGGAAGTATCTTAGAGATTCTTCCACCCAGAATGTCTCCTTCATGAATAAATAGAGTAGCATCATCACCAGAAATGCTACTGTCTAGTTTATCCGTCATGCTGCCTCCACCATTGGCAATGCTTTTGCGGATATCAAGTAGTGGACGCTGAACCAAACGTAATGTTTTCTTCTCTTTGTTGTACGTCAAAACATAGCCTGAAACAGCCTTACCAATGGGAAAACGCCTCTCAAACTCCTCAAGTTCATGAGCTTCGCATGCAGTATCTAAGATGAATGTGCGTGCCGTCACATTACGAGATATTGCCAACCAAACCCATTCCTTATCCACTTTGTATACATATCCGCTGACACATTTTCCAGCAACAAACTCAAGTTGTTCACTCTCTTTTACGTCATTCAATTCACTGGAATCTAATTGAAATTGCAACCCAAAAAAAAAAGACACGGAGACTACATTATCACCTGGTGTGAGCAAAAAGTTCTTACATAAGAAACACACAAGCATACTTGTGACACAAATGCATATGACCAATTTCATGATTATTGACCCGTCTATAAACATTGATAAATGACAATAATAATTTTGCAAACAGAATAGCCAGAGAAGGGCATCTTAAATAGACGAAAACATATACGCTATTCAATATCGCCGTCACACAATTTGCTAGAAGATTTGGACTAACTAATAAAGAATAATTTAAACCCTAAGAGCATGTGATTATTTTGCAATATATATTCTAATGTGAGTCAATGGGCTCTATGATTGGTGATTTTTTCAATTCTCTTGAATTACCTCTTAGCGTTGCAGGCTTTATAGAAAGCTCCCAAAGTTGACTCTTTTTAATATCAGTATGACAAGGCTTTGCAACAACCTTTGCAGACATTGATTGCCCGACTTTGAATTTGGCAAAAGGTTCGTCACTTGTATTTACATCATTTACCTATTCAATCAAGATTTGAGTCGTATAAGCAAATCTTTGTCCTCCAAATACCAAAAAATGAATATTACAATCTAAAATGAAGATGGCAACAGAAAATCACCTCTGTTATATGGATTCTTCCTCGGAAACTGTGGCCAAAGTTTACTCTAAGTTCAAAAGGCTTTATTTCAGTAATCTGAAAAGTATAAGATGTTAGTCCAAGCAGCAGAAGAAGTTATAGTGGCGTAGACACATCTAATAACCTATCTACTGTAGAAGACTAGAAGCTAGTTACTAGAGAAATACTGTTGCCAACCTAATACTTTTTGTCTTATTCCTTTCCAAGCTAAGGATTATTCCTCTTAGTTTTTCAATCTGTTTAGATTTTCATTTTAAGTATCTGCACCAATGTAAAGGTTTGCTATGTGCAGTTTCAAATTCCATAGACATCACTTTGAGATAATATCTACATTCTTCTCAAGTTTCAACAGTAAAACAATTTCTACTGCACCACAAGCCCATAGAAAAAGGCAGGCCTCTTGAGTAAAATTAGAAAGACTTAAAAGAGTAAGGGAAGTAACCTCGGCGTGGACTACAGAACCAACTTCACAGCTGGATTTCTTCTTTGCCTTCTTCGAACCGGAAGTCGCAGAAATCCCGGAAATAGAGTCAAGAAGTAAAAGCACCCTCCCAGATGTCAAAGGGTTTTGCAGAGCCTTAACAGAAGCAACAACACTGTCCAGAGAAAATTATCAAGAAACTTCCTACCATTAAGTAACTACACTAGTAAGGACAGCTATGCAATGAGAAGATAAAATAGCAACTGCCAATGGAACTAAATACAAATTCACATGTTCTACTAGTTTAGTTAGGCCGGGTAAAGAAAGCAGGGGAACTTAGGATCCAAGACAAAAGGGAGAAAATTTAATAAGCAAAAGCAAGCCCACCTTTGTCCAGTCGAAAATTGTTTCACTGGCAGCTTCTGTGTGTTATAGTCTGATACTGACGCATATCCTATAGTGTAACCATTCTCTGGAATCGACAAAACCTGAAAACATAAATGGGAAACTCTTGAGTAACATGCAATAATCATTAACTTAATACAATAAAACACTTACCAAGTATTGCTCCTTCACAATCTCTACAACAGCACTGACCCTCTGGTGAACTTCAAGTTCCTTGGAGATTCCTCTTTTCCGTTTCTGAAACAAAAATAAAATACAACTTGTCATAAGCCAGCTAAGATCAGCTTCTTCACCCACTGTAGCTCAATTTGTACTCATGCTAACAACGATGGGCATCCAAGAAAACTTGAATAAAACAAAACTCGTCCAGAAAATATCTTCTTAGAGGATAACCTTTTTTGACTGACTGTTGGACAACTCTTTAGTTGAGTTATTTATGAGCTCAGGCCTCAAAGACAAATCAACTAGTCTCTCTGCCCTGGAAAGATCAAGAACAACTGCATGGACAACAGAACCATGTTCCAAAGTAGCCCCACCCACTACAAAAATAAAAAAATAACACAAAGTATCAGACAGAGGCTACATAAATATATGAAACTGAACCAAAAAATTGATTCTACAAAATGACTTACTATGATACTGAGGTATAAAACCAAGGACGTTATTAATATTGTCAAAATTCACCACCACACCCAGGTCATTTTGCTCCTGTATGGTTCCCTTGATCAAACTCCCAATAGAAAATTTCTCAACCCAACTACACTCGCTTTGAGATATATCAGATGATTGCAGGTCTGATATCTGAACAAATGAAACAGTAACAGTTAGAAATCAATCCTTCTTTAAAATCAATTTGCAGTACAGTTCAAGTCAAAGTTATGCAGACACGGGCAAAATTCCCCGAAATAAGCTCAATAAAAACGGGTTGCATAAAGTCCTTTAGACCAATAAAAGAAAAATGTATGTCTCTAGAACACCACCTTCTCATCCATAAGGAAGTATTCTTGGACAAAAGAAGCATCTACAGAAGCGCAAGATGACTGTTTCAAAGAAAGGGTTACCCTACTTTTTTCTTGATTGACCTGAAAAAATATTGCAAATGATCAAGACCTCATAACATCTTCAACAAAATTAATATAAGGCCTTGAGTCCAGTGTTCACATACATCAACTATATTAGCCCGAACCGATTGTCCAACAAAGAAGGATTCTGACATATCTGCCCTGGGTTCGTCAATGGCCTTAAAAAGAAAAAGGGACAAAATTTAAGAAACATGATATGAAAACAAACATTTGATAAAGAAAGGTCATAATAAAAAACAATCCACCTTGCTTCTCGGGGCGAAACCAGTCAACCGACCAAGAAAACGAACAAAGCAGCCGTTTTCAATCAAGTTACAAACATAACCCTGTATACAATTTCATCAAAAATACATGTGATTTAATGAATAAAAATATTTTAGTGCTCCCACTAAGAAGTTACTATATTTAACAGATGCAACTACTCACATGAACCACTGAGTTTGGCTGGAGCTGACTAAAATCCGAAGGAAGCTCTTCAGCTAACTTAATGAGAGTATATTTTGAAGACAGAGCCAAGTTGTTGCCTTCAATGTCTAAAATAAACAAAAATTACTCCATGTCATATCAACAACTAAAATAGTTAAAACTGCAAAACCATCTCTGCCTTCCTGGAACTGTATGGAACATTTTTATTAGTTTTAGATACTACACAATCAGAGAGATGAAAAACTACTCTCACAAAAGATGCTTCTCAATCTACGATCCATAAGCACCGTAAGTTTAGAAAATCTACCTCCTTTGAATGTATTAAGGATATATGCGCAAAGAAAACAAGTTCTGAAAATTAGAGGGTGATAAGAAAAATACCTAGTACCAGCAGCTTATCAAGCTCATATCCAGGTCTTAAAAGTGACATTATTACTTTTGCTTGCTCTACATCACAAAAAGCAACTCAGAAACAGATTAACAAATGCCAAACCTAAAATGAACACTCCTGTCGGTGAAAAACCCATACCATGATGATCAGCTAAATGTTCTGCAGAAATTGTACCCTTCAGATAACCTTTGGATTTAACATGGACAATGACTGCCTGAGGAGTTATACTATCAATTACCCCTGATACAATGCCACCTAACTTGATTGAAACGTCTTCAGAAACACTGTCAGCAATGATTTACACAAATTTGAGCTACAGCATTTAATGATATTAATGCAGCCTTGTCGGCAAGGCAATTATCTATCACATATCAGACTAAAAGGGGAAAACCTGGTTGGCTTTATCATAAAACTGAGGTTGATCCTTCGAGAACCATGAACTGCACTGGTTACTCTACATTTGACAACCTCGCCGACATGAAACACTGAATTGGGATCACTTCCAGGATCTAGACCGAGTTCAAATCTGCTTAATCAAAGTGAGTATAGCATATTAGTTTAAGACCATCAAAATAGAAAATTTTAACCAAAGCTTTGGGAAAAAATCCATGTACTATATCCGTAAAAAGAAACCAGGAACTGAAAGGTAATGGCAGTTAAAATACAACAAAAAGGTGAAGAAATGACCTTGGAACAAATCCTTGCACTCCATTATAGAAGCGAACAAAGCATCCATGCTTTTCAATTTTTGTTATCCAGCCATGTGTCACTAGTCCTTCAGTTGCATCAGCGTAAGAACTCAAAATTGGAAGTTTAGACTTCACCTGAAAGGAATAAACATTTCATCTTTACTGCATGAAAACAGAGTTGAAACGGTAACAACCAGAGATGTTAATAGCAATAGAATTTCTCCTCTCTAACCTCCAAAAATGACACAAGTTTGAGAAAAGGCTTGATAACGAAGAAACTTAGTTTCCAATTTTAACCGGACAGAAATGGACATAAGTGTAAAAGGTGGAACCTAGAATCATATAAAACTAAAAGAAGGAATGATAATAAAAAACAAAATGCATTTGATCACAGATTTTATAAGAGGGAAATTACTTGAACAATTGTAAGACTCCACTAAACAAACAAAATGAATTCAGTAACTAGACACACTAAGGAATATGCAAACAATGAAACAAAGTCAGATCCACTATCATAAGAAAACTTACAAGTGTTTTCTTGTAGGTAACAGTTATTCTCTTTGACTTAGAGCCAAGCACACGGAATAATAAGTCAGCTCCAACCTGAAAAGGAAAATAATTCAAACTTATGCATGCCTCAGCAATATTGCAAATTAATCATGTACGGTAAATATAAAAAACCAACCTTGAACTTTTTCCTGGGCTTCAAAATTTCAAACTCAGACATATGCCGAAGTGGGCACATAGCTTTGAGACCACCCGGAAATTGCACAATGGCACCAAATGTATCAACAGATATGACTTTTGCCTTTGTCACCATACCAGGCTTGACATCTGAGTGAGTGAAAACTGGACCATCAAAGGCACTTTCCTGCAACACAGAAAGTAGGAAAAACACAAATTTAAAACATGAATAAAAAAAACATACATGTCCCAATAGAAAGAGGCATAAATCTACAGTTCGAAACCAAACTATTGCCTATTGGAATTGCAATCTAAAGTACCTTTAAAGTCCCCATAGCCAACCCCTCCATTTGCTTAAGGCCAAGGATTCTAACACGGATGTGATTTCCTTCCTTGACCTTCTTTTCTAGTTTCTTTACTTCATCTCCTGCGGCGTCATATGTCTGCAATTACGTTCTATATCAGGTTAAAACCTCAAAATGTAAATCTTTTTTTTTAAAAAGGAAAGCCAACTGGACATACACTAATGTATGCTGGTGTTGATGATGGCTTAGAAGGGAGTTCCAGAAGAAGGCCTGATTTATCAACACGAAGTACTTTTGCTTCGTCGAATATGTCTCCGCTGGAGACATGCTGTAACAGGCCAAAACAAATTTTACAAAAATATTCTTAGAAAAGTGCAAAGAAATGCAGATACAGGTACATCCACGACCACCAAACACAGAACAATGCTAACTAAGGTATCAAAGCTGACGAACCAAAATTGTAAGATAGTAGATGGTCATTCTTCTCAAGAATAAGTGGACGTAGATAGTGGGTAAAATCATGGATGTAAGAAATGCTGATATTACAATTAATAACCCTTCATTTAAACTTTAAAAGTAGCTGTCAAATAAAATTCTCTCGCTCACTGTATTTTAGTGGAAGCGCATGGACACAACTTACCAACGGAGGAGCCTTGTTACAAACTAGATGCGGGTTCAACGTCAAACCAACAGCTCTAGATGACGGATCGATAAACAATATTCTAGCATTAACCTGAAAGACAGTAGGAACATCGTATGCAAGTTAAGCAAAAGGAAAAATATAATCGTTCACAAAAGCATATAAAACAAACTTTAACAGTCAAGAGAAAGAAATCATTGTAATATAAGGAGTGGTTAAGCCTTTTAATACAACAATGGTAATCAAAGAAATCAAGTTGTGTTAAATATCCAAATAGAAGAAAACGTAAGCATTAGATACCAACACCTAAGATTCTGAGCAATGAGATCTGAGATTGAAGTCACTTTGTACCAACAGCGTTAGAGCTTAAAGGAATGTTCCAACTAAAAAATCTAGGATACAGTTCATTTGCAGGCAACTGATCTGTACAAGCTCTTGAAACCTAGATTTTCAGAGTCCTTTTTCGACAAGGACACATACAAATGAGACTTGGCATAAATACAATCACCATGCTCCTGTACGCTATTACTAAGATCAAGGTAGGCATGTCACGGATTTAGGGGCACCCAATCCCATCTTGTTTTTTCTTTTGCTTTTTGAGGTTTCAAATTAGGAAATTTAGAAATTGAATCTTGGTTGATTTGGTTTTGTTAGATTTAGGATGTGGTAAAGAGTTGGCTTTCTAGCAAATGTACCAAAATGCATACCGTCTTATTCTGATTATACTCATCCTTCCAGCTTTTGTTAGACAACGGATTTTGTAGATGGAAGAGATCAACCTGCACATTCAATGAGAAACGTAACTCATCAATACCACCAAGATTTTAGGTTAAACAAGGAAAAACAGTTCCAGCTTCAGCAATAACGTACACGATCAAAATCATTAGTAACTCACCGTTCCATTAAAGTATGTAAGAAAATCAAACAGTATCCCATTCTCAAGGACTGATTGCACACGGGCATTAATCATCATGCCTGGGATGAGAAGATCAAACGACACGCCATTAAGATCCTTGGTCTGCAAAATAGTATTCATGCGGTTAAGTTGTGCAAATTAAGGAAACTTTACTCTGTAATTTGTGAAGTATGTTCAAGGCATACCAAACACTTTGCCACTGAATCTGGGTCAGAATTAAGATGGACAATTTTACGTTCTCTATCGATCTTTGTAACCACTCCCTGAATAAGCTGCCCAGTCCTTATTCTTGGCTCCTGGTTTCCTGGTAAATTCAGCAAAAGGTAGATGAAACTTTAAAAGATGGTCGGAAGCAAAATCAGAGAGCCATGGAGTTCCTAAGAAAGACCAAAGGCTCCAAAATGGTTTTGGAAATGAATACGAGATTTGGAACCTCTAAAGTATTTCCCTTAGTTGGACATAGACAACCCAGTTTATCGTGATGTACATTAAGAGGTAAACTGAATATGATTCCCCTGAAGAAATCAAATTTAAAAGTTCAAAGTGAGAAAAAGGGCTAAGAACCCAGTAGGTCAACCCGGTTTCTTACCATCATTACTTTTTCCGATAAATCCTATGATAGAAGGTAATCCAAAATGAAGGATATAACCATGGTCTTCGACGCTTTTCACGTTTGCAGCGAACACCTGAACACGCAATATGGAAAAGATTATTATTTTCAAACGCAACATCATAACCCATATATAAAGGGGCTACAATATTAATTACCATCTGTAGTCAAGAAATGAATTGTAAATTACGACCCCATTTTAGAAGATAGCAAATATCTAGCATGTTTTTCATTTTAAACTGCTAGCACATGCAACTTAATAAATATAAAGTCTAAGCTCAATCAGCCATGAACTCTTTCAACTCGCTTCAGATCTTTGGATCGCTTTGGCTATGCCAATAAACTTGAATACAAGTACCCACAAATACATATGAAAATCTTACACAAGACAGAACTCCAAAGAACGTAATAACAAAATAAAATGGAAGTGAACCAAGCATTGACATACCATTCCTAGTTGAAAGGAATCGAAACTGAACCCCTTATGCAATAAAGAAAGTCGTAATGAAAGCCAGATTTTCCTTTTGCTCGCTTCCTTCTTATCATCATCTAACTGCAATACAATGCAGGGAACAAGCTGGCCCACAGAAAAAATGTCTCCAAGGAGTTCATTTTCATCATCCTGGTTGAAAAAAGAGGACCAACTCTAATGAGATTGAAGAAAAGATAATCAAAAAGGGTCAAGATGACCAAAGTACGCGAACATTTAGATAGCCAATTAGCCTACTGCAGCTACCTCAGTCCCAAGATCTGTAAAATCTGATGCCTCGCTTGCGCGAACTAATCCACGTAGGCCCCCTGGAAGACTAATTACAATATCCTTCTGGTTTACTTCAGTGACAACTCCCCAAAGCTTCATTCCTGGGGAAATATTCTGAACATATATTCACATATAAGTCAGAGCAGGAAAAGTAGAGATTAGATATAATCTGCTTAAGAAATCTTCTAGGACAGTAGCATCATGCAACCATGGTTATAAGGATAGATGGATGTCAATGGAAAGCTAAAATAAAATATGTCGGTGCATCAACTGACAAAGACACATATTTAACACTCACAAAACAGGTATGAGAAACTGATGTAAGGACTATCTATCTAAAGAAAGCGTCAGAGGACATTGATTCAGAAACTAGTCACTGTAATCTGATGATATTATCGAAAGGAATCTTGATTCAATCTAGGTGAAGGTCATTTCTTAATACTGTTGATCAAACCATAAATTCTGAGGATTAGTACAATGTAAACTAACAATTTGTTCAATGAAATTCCAGATGCAGAAAACAAATGAATCTGAGTTGAGTCACTAAAAGCCAATGGAGTAAACAATGTGGCACGTAAATGTTACAAGACTAAAAATCTCAATGAAATCCCCTATAGTGTCATACTGTCATTATGCTGGACACAGGCATGAAGTTATAAAACAATAGAAACATATAAGACGGCTCCGAATTATATACCTTAGTGGTAATCTTATTGGCATATCTTGGCCGTTTCCCAGTAAGGCCACCACCAAAAAGCAATCCCAATTCGTCGTCAACATTGTTAGGGATTCTCTTTTTAGATTTTCCCCCTTTACTCTTCTTAGCAACACGCTCATCAGCATCAAACTCAGCATCAACTTCTTCATATATCTTCTCACGCTCTTTTTTACTCAGAGAAGTACCTCCACCTAACCATTTCAATTAAGAATTTGAAAATTTTCGATTAGAATATCATAACAAAGTTAACTGAAGGGGGTGAAGCTCAGAACAAAGAGAAACGAAGCTAACTAGTTCATGTTTAGCTATTTTAATGCATAACAAGAGAAATTTGAGGGAGAAACAAACCTCGAGGGAAGTCAGGAACCTCTTCGAGCTGCAGAGCCATGGCTTCAGACCTTGCAGCAACATCGTCCTTTGTCTTCTTAAACGGTTTCTTCGTTGGTTTAAAGGATTTTTTAGAATCATTATGTCTTTCATTGGAAAATTTCTTCGAGGGTACCACCATATCTCCAATGGCGGAAGCGAGAGATTTAGGAGAGCTTGTTTTCTGTGATTGTAGGGTTTTAGTCTTTAGACGTTAACACCAACTAATGAAGAAGAAGTTTTGTAGGGTTTTTAGAAAACCGCCCGGTCTGGAATTTAACCAGAAAATTAAATTGAGAACTGATCGGTTTGGATTTTATCCCCAAAAAAGAAAAACATGATGGGCCTATATGGGCCTTTATCTACAATAGGCCCACTGTAGAACTTTCTCGAATATACACGACCAGCTTATCGTTGTGACTTGTGGAGTTCCGTCACAGAGAGCAGAGAGAGAGAAAGCATCGGCGAAGGATTCAGGTTGGATTCAGGTTTTTGTATCACGATCGTATAGTTTTTGCATGATTGTTTATTATCGGCTTAGAAGATCTTCATGAACTTGTTCGTGTCTATGATGAATTTGTTTTCAAGATTAAAAAAAAAAAAAAATTCTTCTTTCGTCCCAATTTGTTATGGTGTGACTATTAGAACATATGATAGATTCACTTGCGTTGTCTTCATGCTCTCATGAAGATTTTGTGTAATTGGTCATCCTGATCATGTAATTATTTGGATTCGATTTCTTATCATCGCATCTCTCTTTTCGTTAAGTAACAGCTGATCAGAAATGTAAATTAGCTGGAAATTCTCACTGTTTTGATTTGAACTTGTGGAAACAAAATTGGTTGTTGTCTCCAGTTTGAAGCTAAGTTTGGTTCTCTTTGTCTGGATGCTGACAGGTTTTTGAGTGATAATGGGAAGGAGCTACAGTTACAGTCCTTCACCACCAAGGAGCTATAGTAGAAGGTACAGAAGCCCAAGTCCCGTGGACTACTACAGAGGTCGGAGTAGAGATCCCCCAACCAGTCTACTTGTTCGCAATCTCCGCCACGACTGTAGGTAATTAACGACTGATCTGCTCATCTTCCTTTTTTAATTATTTGTACATCCACTCCCTTTGGAAATGTGTAATTGATTTGAGTTTGAAAACAACAAGTGTTGAAGTCTTCACCTTTTTAACATTTTCTTATACTCCAATTTTTGTTTTATCATTTCAGGCAAGACGATCTCCGGAGACCATTTGGGCGGTTTGGTCGCCTCAAGGATATTTATATACCTCGTAATTATTACACTGGGTGAGTGATTGCAGTTTCTTCCCACTAATTCTGTCCATATGTGTGACTTCTTGCTATCCTAGCCTTTGTGTAAGTGTATTATCATGATGGATTGTTTTTTTTAAACGGACTATTGGTTTATCAAAGTTTGGTTGTCTTATTGGAAGTGTTGAAGATCAAGAAGTAGGAAGATTTATGTGCATGAGATCAATCAAGTATTAAGAATTCTTTATTCGGGACTTCAGAGGGTAAGTGAGTACTGTTGATGCATACTTCCAGATTGAGAATGAAGTTGGTTATTATTTCATTTTGAAGATGTTCTAGTCTAAGTCCAAGTTAGTAGTACAGTGACTTCAAAAAGGTTAGCAGCCAGCTGATTGTTTATGCCTGAGATGGTTATTGTAAAAAAAAAAAATTGTGTACGCGATTTTGAAGTTTTCTTTTTCGGAGATCGGTAACCAAATTTGATTTGGAGGAGATGAGACTTGTGTTTAGATTTGTATTCCTAATTTTTGATGCTATGAACTTACAGGGAGCCTCGTGGGTTCGGCTTTCTGCAGTACTATGATCCTGCTGATGCTGCAGATGCAAAGTATCATTTAGATGGCTATGTTCTCCTTGGACGTGAAATTACTGTTGTATTTGCAGAGGAGAACAGAAAGAAGCCATCTGAAATGAGACAACGATCAAGGTTAAGCTTGAATTTCACCTAATTAGCTTTTTGATTTACATATTAAATTACCTTTTCACAATTGTTGTTAACTGTCTGTAGCTTTCTCTCTGTGTTGCGTTTGTTGAAACAATTATAAAAGGTGAATTGCAATTTCAGGGGCAGAACATCTACAAGATCTCCATATGGTTACTCCCGGTCTCCTGGCTATTCGCGCTCACCAAAATACAGAAGAAGCTATTCGCCTTCACCGGACTACAGAAGAAGCTATTCGCGTTCACCATATGATGATAGGCGCCATTCAAGGTACTGTATTAGGGGTGTTTCCAGGTTTTTCACTTTTTTCATTTTGAGGAAGATAGTCACCAACGTATAACCAAATCTACTATTTAATCGGATATATGTCTAGTTTTCACAGGAAAATAAGTTCTGGTACAGTTAGGGTTCGGTTTTCCAGGTATCTGAAAAGCATAACTAGTTAGGATTTAGTTGGTTTTCGTATATGCTTTTATTGTTTTGATTGGGGCAGGGTTATTTTGATTTAATCTGTTTAATACACTTCTAACCAGTTAAGGGTAAGTACGTATCATTTTGCTTTCTCAATAGTCAATATCTATCTTCTTCTAACATACACATACCATATTTCACATCGTGAGCAGATCAGTTTCCCCAGGGGATAGGAAGCGATCATACTCAAGGTCAAGCTCAAGGTCCCAGTATGAATCAAGAAGCAGAAGCGCGAGTCCTGGATACTGAAGGTGACTTGCTATGACCTTAGCAGGTGATGAGTAGTATGAAGTTGGGTCTGGTGTTACACTGTGGGAGTTAGTAATATGAATAAGCATTTGTGATATTGGACTTGGAAACTGGTGTGTAAGAACAGTAGAGTACAAACAACTTCGTGCTTTGGTTTCATTTCCTTGGCACTTAATGCTAGTGATTATATATCATATTTTCCGAAATTAAATAGTGCTTGATTACGAGTTTCCATTACAGTATGAAATGAGCACGTATCTGAGCCAAAAAAAAAAAAAAAAAATTATGGTGAGAATTTTAGTCTCATTTGAAATCAGATTCTTTTTTTACAAATTTTAGTCTCCAAAAGCTGCAATTTTTAAGATGACTATATAATCCTCAAGCCTTCAGATGTGATGTGATTTACCTAAATCCCAACACGAAGAAATGAGATTTGAGACTTTTTTTTTTTTTTTTTAAGTTAGCTTTTTATCATTGGTAGATTTCTTATAGGTATATTTTTAATTTTTTTTTATATAAAATAACTTTTTGAAACTGCTGCATTTCTATATTTCTCTTTTAATTTGAAATCTAAATCACGTGTAGAAAACTGATCAAATGTTAGAAAGAAGATCGTAAGGCAATCTTTTGTTTCACTTAATTTTTTAAATATTTGTTTTCCTATAAAACAGAGGAAGTTTTTCATCATCTTTTGTCCTTAGAACTAACCAACCAATCTTTCATTCCTCTTATAAAATCAATAGCTACTTACTTGTCTCTTAACGATAATAAGAAAATAAATAATTCTGTCTTGGTTTACTTAATCTCTTTCTAATTCAGTATATTCTTGTTGCTCATCGCCAGAGGTATGCTTTCTATAGGTTAAGTGTGTTACAAGTCACCAATTTCTTAACCAACAAGTTTCTGTTTCTCAAAGAATTATTAATGAAATACAGTATTTGTTTTAGAAGTGTACAATGTCAACAGATATTTTGATAGTCTTATTTAGAAATGACCCTTTCTCTATTTCTTATTTCTTAGCTTGTGATGGAGGCTCTCTTCATGAGTTCTTCTTCTTCCTCCCTTGCTGCATCAAACAAGCTTGCTAGATTACACAAGCATTGTGACTGGTCTACACTGGTTAGACAGAAGAAAAGGCTAGGCCCCACTTGGTGCCGTGTAGGTGGTGGTGGTGGTGGTAATGATGGTGGGAGAAACAGTAA
Organism: Barbarea vulgaris; assembly: GCA_963667165.1. Taxonomy (NCBI): domain Eukaryota; kingdom Viridiplantae; phylum Streptophyta; class Magnoliopsida; order Brassicales; family Brassicaceae; genus Barbarea; species Barbarea vulgaris. The sequence continues at coordinate 4,206,686 of OY763893.1, forward strand.
TGCAGAGAGGCCTATTCGGGTTTCTTCGCTTTTGAAAGACAGAGGTCAGGTACTGATAAGGGAACAGACTTCGCCAGCTATGGATGCTGAGACATTGGTTCTGTCTCCGAACGGGAACGGGAGAGCTATTGAGATCAATGGAGTGAAGACTTTGATGCCTTTTAAGGGCGCTGCTATGGTTGGGATGAAGGAAGGACTTGGCATTATCAGTTTCCTCCAAGGGAAGAAGTTTCTAATCACTGGCTCGACTGGTTTCTTAGCCAAAGGTGAAAAAGAACTACATATCTATTTATGATATTCCGCAACTGACCGTCTCTAAATCATTTCTCTTTGTGATATCTCTAGTGTTGATTGAGAAAGTCTTGAGGATGGCTCCGGATGTCGGAAAGATATATCTATTGATTAAAGCCAAAAACAAAGAAGCTGCGGTCGAGCGATTAAAGAACGAGGTAAGTCCTTATCATTTTGATTCTTTGTTAGTCAAGTTCTTTACCTGTCATGTGCATAACTTTGGCCAACGTTCTTGCTCCTTTACAGGTGTTAGATGCAGAGCTTTTTAATACTCTAAGAGAGACTCATGGAGCATCTTACCTGTCTTTCATGTTAACCAAACTCATCCCTGTGACGGGAAACATTTGCAATTCAAACATTGGCTTGCAAGCAGATTCAGCTGAGGAGATTGCGAACGAAGTTGATGTGATTATCAATTCTGCTGCCAATACAACCTTCAATGAAAGGTTGGTAATTATCAGATTACGTGCTTCGGGTTCTCTTGTTTTCTTATCTAGATATTATCAATGCATCTTGATTTTCTAATATTGCTTCCTTCATGGCGGAGATTGCAGATATGATGTTGCTCTGGACATAAACACAAGAGGGCCTGGTAATCTCATGGGATTCGCCAAGAAGTGCAAGAAACTAAAGCTGTTCTTGCAAGTATCCACAGGTACGTTAATTTGGCAAAACAAACAGAGAGAAACTGACCTTTTCTGATATTTCCGTTTCTTCATTTGAGCAAAAACGTTGTGTAGCTTATGTGAATGGACAAAGACAAGGAAGGATCATGGAGAAGCCATTCTCAATGGGAGATTGTATAGCAACCGAGAACTTCCTCGAAGGAAACAGAAAAGCATTAGATGTTAATAAAGAGATGAAGCTAGCTCTTGAAGCTGCTATAAAAGGGACTCAAGATCAGGATAAGGCGCAGAGGATGAAGGATCTCGGTCTAGAGAGGTAGTAATCTAAATCTTCAGCCTAACTACATCGATTTCTTGCTCATATATACGCAACAACCTTAAAACACGCAAATTATTGAAACAGGGCAAGATCATATGGATGGCAAGACACTTATGTTTTCACCAAAGCAATGGGTGAGATGATGATCAATAGCACTCGAGGAGACGTACCTGTGGTTATTATAAGGCCTAGCGTCATCGAAAGCACTTACAAAGACCCTTTCCCTGGATGGATGGAAGGAAACAGGTGAATAATCTATACGTTAATGGCTGCACATATATGTATATAGGTGTGAATGTGTGTACGTAACAAAACTGATTCTTCTTCAATTGTGTTGTATGCTATCTAAAAATCAGGATGATGGATCCTATAGTTCTATGTTACGGGAAGGGACAGCTCACAGGGTTTCTAGTTGATCCAAAAGGAGTTCTTGATGTGGTTCCTGCTGATATGGTTGTTAATGCAACATTAGCTGCTATAGCAAAGCATGGGACGGCAGTGACGGATCCCGAACCTGATATAAACGTGTATCAGATCGCTTCTTCGGCGATAAATCCGCTGGTTTTCGAAGACTTAGCTGAGCTGCTTTATAACCACTACAAATCATCCCCTTGCATGGACTCGAAAGGTGATCCTATTATGGTGCGTTTGATGAAACTTTTCAACTCGGTTGATGATTTCTCGGATCATTTGTGGAGAGATGCTCAAGAACGGAGCGGGTTAGTGAGTGGTATGAGCTCAGTTGATAGTAAGATGATGCAGAAGCTAAAGTTTATATGCAAGAAATCGGTTGAACAAGCCAAACACCTTGCCACTATTTACGAACCATACACTTTCTATGGTGGAAGGTAAGAAAGAACAACATTCTAATTCTTAGACCGGACTGGACCGACCCAAAACCTGCAAAGTTTTCATCTTTTGTTTTGGCTTTTACTTTTACAGATTTGATAACAGCAATACGCAGAGATTAATGGAGAAGATGTCAGAGGAAGAGCAGAGAGAATTTGGGTTTGATGTTGGAAGTATTAACTGGAAGGACTACATTACAAACGTTCACATTCCCGGTTTAAGAAGGCATGTCTTGAAGGGAAGAGCTTAAATTCAAATCTAGCTAAACCGGACCAAACCAAATCAAATCCTTTTTTTTCTTTCTTTCTATTCTGTGTAATCGTGTTCTGTCTAATATATATCACTTTAGTTTGTAATAATCTGAAGAAAGAAGGAGTGTTATTTCAACTTTGCCCAAAATCCTATCATGTTCGATCTAAAACAAAGTTAAAACTTGTAAAAACCTTACAAATCTCTAATGTAAAACGTTTTTTAATCAAAACAATTAAAAGCTGAGATTTATGAAGTTGATAACATAAAATTATGAATGAATAAACGTTTAAACCAATTAATTACCTTTCTGGCTTTCCACACATCACCATGCTCATTGCCATATAAAACCCTCGTTTCTTGTCACCAATCTAACATCCAAAATCCAAAAACCAAAAAAAACAAAAACAAAAAAACATCAAAAGCAAATATGGCAAAGTCTCTTCTCATGGCAATGCTTATATCCATAGTAATGTTTAACATGGCTCGTCCAATTTTCTCCCAGGAGATTGATCCATATTCAGAAGACATACCAGAAGATGTGAACATATCTCCAACTTCAGATTTCGATATTTACGTCGAAGCTCCTGATGAAGCTCCATACGAAGCCGATTCACCGGCAGAGAAATATGACATGGCAATTGCTCATCATTACTCGCACAGACGGCTTGATTTTCTTGAGCAATGCCTTCAAAAGACGACCTCGAAATGCGGAGATGAGGTTTTCAAGAACATGTTGGATGAGACGACGCAGATGACGAATGAATGTTGTCTTGAACTATTGAAGCTTGGCAAAGATTGTCACCTCGGATTGGTTCAAATCATTTTTGAGACTTATGAGTATAAAAATATTGCATCTAAGGCCATTCCAAGAAGCAAACAGACATGGAACACTTGTGTCCGTCAAGTTGGGAGCCAGATTGGTGTTCCGGTCTCCTTGGAGCAGTAAACTAAAGATTAATTCCCTCGTGCTGATGTTTTATCCGCTTTCGTATTTTGACTGTTACCATTATAAAATATAGCTATCATTTTTATTTTTATTTTGGTTACGAAAAAGCCAGAGCCATACAAACTGATACGTTAAATCCAACATAAATAAAAACTCATATGCAAACTGATACTTTATTTTTCATAATTTTAATAGATATGGATATCTAGAAATCACACGGATCCACATAACTGCGTATGAATTTCCGATGTTCTAAAATTCGAAGATACCCCGTTCATGTTTAATTATAGAGGGCCTATTTTGACATAAAGAACTTGACCTCCGGCAACGTAGTTCCTCATATCGCTGAGCTCCCCGGTCCAAATCACACAACCCGAGCCACCATTTCGGATATCCATATTAGCAAAACCGGTGCAATTACAATTCTTAGAGCATCTCTGCTCACATTCCTTCAACCCAATTCTCTTGTCCACGATCGCTTTACTTGTCTCCGGCAACTTCATATTCTTCATCAGCAAAAATCCATCTCCGCAGCAGCTCAGTCGCGACTTCCTCACACATCCATGGGACGTCTCTCTCAAAGCCCACGCCGTCGCATTCTTTGGAGTGAAGCCTCTTATACAATTACACGTTGGTGACGTTTTCACATCACAGTAACTGTAAGAACCACATATCTGGTACATATCGCATTCCTCGGTCGGTAAAATCCATAACAAGTTCCATTCCGATAATTCCGAACTCCATATGAACATCTGTAGGAACCCTTGAGAAGTCAATGTAAATCTTGTGTGAATGCTGTGGTTGGATACTCTGAAACTGTAAGCAACTTCCTCTCTGTTCTCTATGAAGTTGTTAACAACGTTGTAATACCTCCAATTTTGCATCGTCGGCATGCCACTAAACCCGACTCCATTCCACGGACCGGTGCGGTACACTAGAATCTCTTTCACATAAAGATAAAACTCAGTTAAACCTTGAATATCGAGTTTGAACGAGAAATCTCCACTTGACGGATCAGTTGGGCTTCTCCAAGATGTAAGGAACTTGTTGTGTCCTGTTTTGAGATTCCGACCAATTTTCATCTCCGGGAGCAAAGTATCCACCGGATAATCAAAGCTTTGCCACAAGAATCGACCTGGATCTTTGCTTTTGTAGTCTCGAATCACGAAGTTTCCATTATCGAGAAGCTCTGCCACCACTGCACAGTTCACAGCTTTCGACAGATTCGTTGACCAGACAGGAGTATCAGAATGATCGAGGAGGACGAGGTTTGTGTAAGCGATTTTCAACGCTCCAGTGCTGGAAACAGGATAGTCTCTGTTGGCAACCCAAACGTAAGTTCTCTCAGAGATTGACTTGTACCAAATCCCGAGATACCAACGACCACCATTTCGAGAGCTTGTTGTGGTTTTAAAGAAACCAAGCTCGAAGACATTACCGGGAGACACTATGGTCCGGTTGCTTGAAACTGTAAGAGTTTCTGTAGATGACAAAGTGTTGATCGAGTACACATCACGAACCAGAACTAAGAAGACGATGAAGAAGAAGAAAAAAGTGTAAGAACGGTAATAGTTTGGTAATGCGCCTCTCATCTCTCTCGTCGCCACTTTCTTTCTTATGCTCTTCTTCTATAATTAGTCCTATATTTATAGATTTTTTCACATGTTGATTTTCAAAATTTGCAAAAGTAATGAGCATGTTGATTAAATTATTGCCAGCAGACAAGACAAATGTAGTTTCCCATGTTCTATGACTTTTAAGCAATTCATTAATTCACTTCAAGAAACTATTGTCATTAGTCGATAACTTTACCATGTGAAATTAATTTTCTCATGCAACATAACAAATGTTATGTTGTTCAAAAAGTACATTTATTCGTCCATGATCCTCGTCCCAGGAATACCATGCTTTGGTGCTCGTAAGTCATAAATGCATTCTTCGATACGTTCGAGGTATCTTAGATTATCCGCCATAAAACGATTTCTAACTAGGAGAGGTATTCTAGATTATGGCGGTAATGTTTAAGATCTCCGGTTAATTGATTCTGGCCGAGTTGACCTGGTTCGCTGGTTTTGATTGATTTTGACCGGTCTTCATAATAGGCCGGCATTGCTATTAATATGGGTCATTAATGGGCCTCCAGACCCAATTTTAATGACATATATCCACACGTGTCGATCCCTCTCATTAGTTTTCACACATGTACCAGATCGCTCGTCGTTGAAGAACACATACCATCAATTTCCCGAGGAGCAAGCAAGCTGAGGACTGTTCGTATCAAACTCGACACTAGTACGTTTCTGTTTGAATCAAACTTGTCGGAGCAATCCCATCACTGTGTTTAGACTCATCTTTATCTGGGTTTTAGCAGGTAACGCTTCTCTATTCGACAAATTTCATATTCCTGCTCTTTTGTGATGTGTAATCTCTGATTTCCTTTTTGTATATATTGTAATGTAATCCCCTCTTATGTGTATATAAGAATTCTTTTTTTTGTCTGATTCGTTGTATTGATCGGAAATTATTGTGCTAAACCTTAGGCTTTGTGACTTGGTTGTGTTAGCAATCATGATTGGGCTATAAGAGACTTTGCAGACTCTGTTTCTTTTATGTATTGAACTCAATCAGTTCCTTTCAGCTACAGCAATGCAGGCATGAAAGAAAAAAATTCCACTACCGCCTCTACACTTGGACGGATTTTAGCTACTTGTTCTAAACAGGTTCCTTCATACACCTCCAAGTTCTTCTTTTGTTTTTTTTTTCCCTTCAGATTCTGAGAACTGTTAACACATAACTTTTCATTCCTTGATATCTTCCTTCTTTTCTGATTGCCAATCTCATAGGTTTCGTAATGGATTTGTGATAGCTTTGCTAGTTGTTATGCACGACATCAATATTAAAGAATGAGTTTGTAGGAGACAGTATTTTTGTATTATGTCAATTGTGAAGCAATATTTTTTATTTTTGTTGCATTGTGCCTTGATGACTCGATCCTTGTTATTGACTGAAAAGTGCGCTTGTCACAGGCCAAAGACTACGGGAGCTGTGTTGCATCTAAAGTCCATGAGGTTGAAAGAGACATTTGCTTGAAAGAGTTTCTGGCACTCAAGAATTGTATGCAACATACGGTAATAATGAAATTTATCGCTAGCAGGTCTCTTGTCTTGATCATTTTAGACTTATCTGTTCTACTATCATGTTTTTTTTCCCCTTACAGATCCGGAGAAAAGCTTGAATCACGATTTTATTCTCTTTCTCGTTAAAGGCATTTTCCAGCACTGAAGTTTAACATGTACGCATTTTTTCTTTTTCATTTTTTAAAAAGAATCCCTTGTGAACTGATTCTGAGTGATAGCCTGTGATATGTTTTTGATAATATTTTAAGTGACTCAGTCCCATCATAAAGTGGGACATCTATTTCATAACAATTCATTTTGGACTACAGTCCGGTTCCTTTGAGAAATTTGTAATCCTAACCATTTAAGAGTATGTATTGCAGGTCTTCAAGTTCACAGCCAAGTATTGGCTCCGGTGCTTTATCACATGTGTATATACATCATCCATCTCTACGTTGCAATATTCCTGAATCCCGGGGGTTGTTCTATGACGATGCCAACAGATTGCTAATTGTTACCACATCTACTCAGGTCTTTTTTTCTTTTCCTTTGAAATGGTTTACTTGATTTTGTTTCAACCATCAATTATATCTTAATTAAGCTTGGTGTGTCCATATCCTTGAAAATTGTCCCATCTTTTTCATTTAGGTCTTTTCATGGCAAACATCCCCCTTTGATCAAGATGTACCTCCTTCAGTTGATTCTATAAGTGAAGGGCCTATCCTATCTATCAGATTCTCTCTTGATAAAAAAGTGATAGCTGTCCAAAGATCGGACTATGAAATACAGTTTTTCAATCGAGAGACCAAGCAGATACTTAGCCACAAATGTAAGGCAGGATCAGAGAGCATTCTCGGATTCTTTTGGAGTGACTCTCCATTATCTGATCTAGCAATTGTAAAGACCAGGTAAGATCGCTTTATATTCTATACATTTTGACTACAATGAACTGCTTCCATTTCTGAGGTTAATTGGTTGTAGGTGAGAATTCTTATAACTTGCTTAAACAGGAGTCCATTGGTTTGTAAACCTCTATTTAGAATAGTTATATCCTTTTTCTTGGGATTTATATGGCAACTAGTACTTTCATAATCTTGTAATTGGATCTGCACATTCTTTTCTCTATAGAGCAACCTAAACATATTGTTCCTATCTTATACTCCCTCCGTTTCATATTAATTGTCGTTTTAGAAGTTAAAATTCGTTTCATAATACTTGTCGTTTTGTGTTTCCAATACAAATATTTGGTAAAAAGTCCAATTTTATCCCTATTATTTTAATGTTTGACCAATCAAATAAAACCAAATAAACATTAATTAGGGTTAAAATAGAAAATTTAAATGTTTTCTTAATATGTGTGAAACAACCTTAAACGACAACTAATTTTGAAACGGAGGGAGTACTCTTTTATTTTAAGATGTAAATAATTAAAGTTTTTGCTTATCACTGTCTTTCTTTCATCTCTTTTTTTTTCCCTCTAATGAAAAGAGATTTTTTTTTTTCCGTCTCAGTGGTATGGACTTGTTTGCTTGTGATTCTTCATTGACTACACTACGTTTGGTGGAAACCAAGAAAGCTAACGTGAATTGGTACATCTATACACATGAAACTCGACTGGTTCTTCTTGCATCAGGATTACAATGCAAGACATTTAATGGATTTCAGGTAAAAACTTGGAGAAGAACGAAAAATATGAATTTAGCTATGTGAAAGAGCTTTTCCAACTTTGTTCACCTATATGTTCCATCCAGTTAATTTGAAGTTATTGATCCTTAAGATGTATATACTCGAGTTTTCATTGAGCTTTATGACGGGGCTAAAATTTATCTAACTTATTAAATGCGTTGTCGAACAATTATGGTTGGAGCTTTAGTCCTTTAGATAAAGACCTGATATTGATTTGATCCACTTTTCCAGCTTTCCACAGCAGGGGTTGTTCGTTTGCCGAGGTTTGAGATGACAATGGCTAGATCTGAATCAAACAGTAAACCTATTCTCTCTTCTGGAGATGTCCACTTAGTCACTGTGTATGATTCTTCTATGTGTTTCTCTTTTCCTCCTACTTTTTTTTGGTAATTTTTTGCACTACGTTATGAAGAGTGAATCTTGATCACTCTCTTTCAGCTATGGCCGTATATATTGCTTACAAGTGGACAGGGAGGCAATGCTACTGCATTTATATAGGTTCTATCGAGATGCAGTCGTTCAACAAGTATGTTTGCTTTTCCTCAGTTACTGGTGTCTGGTTACTTTTCTGATCTTGATGCACACACATGATCTTTATTGAACATGTTATTAGACTTGTCGGACTAGCATCTGCATGGCCTTGTGGCTCTTTGAGTTGAAACTTTCTGCGACTCCATGAGTCTGAACTTTTAAAATTTGAAACTCGCAAGTTCGTAGGGAAATCATTGTACATTAGTTACTCCACCTGCAAGTGCAAGAGGAACGTAATCGGATACGTAATTGATGCAAATATTACTGTTTCCTTGTTATGTTGCTGAATATGGCTTTGCAAAACAACTTTATCTTGTGGTCTGGACATGAGGTCATTGTTCAAAGGTCTGCTCTTTCTTTGTTCATTCCATTGGCTCTTGTTTACAGGGTTCTTTACCAATATACTCAAGCAAATTGTCGGTGAGTGTGGTCGACAATTTATTACTTGTGCACCAAATCGATGCAAAGGTTGTTATCATCTATGACATATATGTGGATTCTCGAGCTCCTGTATCTGCTCCTCTTCCTTTGCTGTGGAGGGGTTACCAAGGCTCTGACACATCGTCTCAAGCTGCGAACAAAGAAAATGAGAGCTCAGAATCATCTACAAGCAATGAAAACATAGTCATGTATGAAGATGGCTGGACCTTTTTGGTTCCAGACCTTATTCTGGATCAGACTAGCAAGGTTCTTTGGAAGATAAATTTGGATCTTGAGGCAAGTTGGCTTTCGTTGGTTTATCTACATGAAAATTAATACTTAGATATATCACAAATGCTCAGTATTTAACATTATGTGCTGCAGGCAATTTCTGCTAGCAGCTCAGACAGGACGTCTCTTCTAGAATTCCTGCAGCGAAGGAAGTTGGAAGCAAATAAGGTCTCAAACTTTCTGTTGCTCTGTATTTTACATAGCGGTTTAAATAAGCATGATGAAACACCTGTTTTCAGCAGCAAACGTTTGTGGAATAAAACATAGACAATTAAAAAAGAATGGTGGTACTTCAGTAATAGTTTTTGCGCATTTAGATAACGTTATATGTAAGTCTAATTTGGATTAAAACGGTGCTTGTTTCCATATTTAATGATTTACAGCGGTTCATGACTCGTTTTCTAATTACTTGGATTCATAGTGTCTCCAGGAAAGTTGGGTTCACGCAAATTGTTTGGCATAATTGTGGTAGTAATCTTGGTTGCAGCTTTGATGGTACTGTTAAATAATATTGTTGAGTACATCATTTCAGGCCAAACAACTGTGCTTGGGGATAGCAAGGGCTATTATTTTGGAACGCCGACCAGCAACCCAGGTTACTAAGGCAATTGATGTACTGGTGACAGCGTATTCCTACTCGGTTAAAGCCGGTACATACAAGGAAATAAAGAATGAAAGGGCCACTGCATCCACTCCAACCGGTGGTGCATCTCCTGGTAAAACAATTGAACCCGAAAAAATGTTGATTTAGGCATGATTACTCTGAAGAAGAAACAATCTCTTAACTCATCTTCTTCACTTATCAACCTTCGCCTTATAAAGATAACGAAAGACATAGGCCATCTGGAAGCAATACTGAAGAAGTTGAAATGGACCTACCATCGGGTTCAAAGGAGAACATGTTTTGTGCTGATGAGCAACAAGAATCTCAACTTTCTTCACCATCCATTTCACCCGATGAGCTCTACAAGTTTGTGTTTGCTTCTGTGGAGGAAATGATGGTTGAGGAATCTGAGTACCTAGTTGCTATCATCACTGAGTTCCTTCGCAGGTAAACTAACTCTTTCTTCCGTCTGTTTGTGTTTCCGCCTTAGATCTAGTTTCAGTTCACCAATTGCCCGTTTCTTACTTTGATTCCTTTGCTGCAGTATAAGTGCAGAAAAACTCAAAGTTGATCTGAATATCTATGTGATGGCCATCAGACTTTTAGCTTACAGTAAGCGATTTGTGGAACTGTCTCTATTCACCACAAACAAGGTTTGTATTTATTCTTCTGCTTCTGTGAACACAAAACCTCTTCTAAGGTTTCTTGTTCTTAGTGTTTGAGCTACATTACATTACACTTGCTCTGCAGATAATCGAACCATCAAAGGAAGTGGCGCTACAACTTCTCGAGAGCGGTCGCCAAAATCTCCGGGTAAGGAAACTTGGGCTTGACATGTTGAGACAGCTCTCGTTACACCACGATTACATCTCCTGCCTTGTGCAAGATGGATACTATCTTGAAGCTCTCCGGTATGCTCAGAAGCATAAGGTATGATTTCTCAACAGATCAAATTATCCATAAGATGGTTTGGTTTCGGTTTAGTTGATTCGGTATATGGAATTTGCAGGTGACGAGTGTGCGATTGTCGCTGTTTCTAGAAGCAGCATTCGCGTCGAATGATATGCAACATTTGGCTGCAATTTTGAGGGTCTTGTCGGAATTGATTCCTGGATTCAAAGAAACTTCTGAATATTACACATTCTATGGCCTTCTCAATGAGACCAATTCCTCAGTTGCTGTCTGAGCGAGAATCTTTAACCACTTCTATGTTCATGAAACCTTATAAATAAATTTGGTTCATCGACTGGATCTTGTTATACAGAAATGTTTTTGATAATATTTCATTTTATGTTCCAATTCCTTAATAAATAAATATAGTGATGTGAGTTCAAAAATAAGTTTTGTGAATTTTTATTCATGAGTATTAAAAGAAAATTTAATTATAGTAGATTTGGTAAAGTTTTAAAAATTTTAATTGGATTTTGCTGTCAAATTTTATCCTTGATTAAAAACAGTTTCATCAAAACGTAAAAGGTTTGGTTTTGACATCTGTAACGACAAAAAGGGTAACAATAATTAAATTAAGTTAAGTGAATAGATAAAATTTCTGTATATGTTGGGTTTAGATTTGGATGTTTTCATAATAGAAGCATAAACAGCTTCCTCTGCAAATTGTTTGTTAAGTTATCATATTTGTAGGTCCAAGCTGTGACTGAGACACTTGAATGTTATCATTATCTCTCCGTAATACATCTTTCCTTCATTAAATTGTGAACATAAGTAAGCTCGTGATTCTCAAATGGATGCAATAAATAAATACAAAATCCTTTCCCATCAAACTGCCAAAGTCAAAGTTACAAAAATACTATTAAAATAATTAAATTATTCTTACAAGATTTTAGAGGCTTCTTTTATTCTGTAGAAAAGGCAAAAAAATAAGAAGAAGAAGAGAAAAAATTGTCACTCTCTCTCCTAACTGTATCCGTGAAGGCAAAATACGTATAAACAAATACGTACACAAGACCTATATGTGTATGTATACTCTTCTTCACCTGTACCCTTTTTATTACGAGAAAACCAAACCCACAATTGAATTCAGACTTTGGATTTTAAAACTCTCTTTACAATCACAATCGACCGACCAGTCAATCTCATACTTGCTTTTTTATCTCTGAGATCTCTCTGTTCTCGTCTCTTCTCTTTTCTTTTGATTTTAGCTGCGATGCTCCTTTGATTCACTTTAGGTACTTTTTTTTTTCCTGTCTTCTTATGGAATTTTGTAAAATGCCGTTAGGTTTCCGAGAAATCCGATGATTTTTTCAAGTGTTTCCAACTCTTTGGGGTTTTATGAATTGTTCATTTTTGTGTTCTTCTTCTAGCTTCTTCCGATTATGATTCTTTGATTCGTTTTTATGTCAAAGCTTAGTTCTTTAATTGTTTTCATCCCTCTTGCCCCAATTTTTTAATTGCAACTTTTTTTGTGTGGCTTCGGCGTGAACTGTGAGAAAAAAGTTGGGCCCTACTGCGTAAGTTTAGGCTTTGTTGCTTTTAGCTTTACTGCTTGTTTGGTGGAGTTCACTTTTAGGCGATTTTCATTTCGTGTAAAGCTAAGAGACAACCTTAATGAAACTGCTTACTTTTTAGTGTTTTCAGTTTTGAACAAGTGAAGCAGAATATTGTTGACTATGGAGGTGTTGTTTACATTGAGGAGATATCACTTCTTTTTTTGTTTTTTGTCTATTGATTGGTTTTGTACTGTGTCTTCATTCAGTGTTTTGGAGGTTTGACTTCGACTTGTGATGGCGTCTAAACAAGGATCAAAGTCGAGAAAAGCAGGGTCTAGCAATTTGAATTCTACTGCATCTTCAACAACCTCCTCTTCAAAGTTTTATCAAGAGACTTCCATCGATGGCCATAGCTCCCCTGCTTCTTCATCTGCTCAAAGCAAGCAGCAGTTCTTCTCACCAGATTCCTTTCCACAAAGTGCTCAGCGTTCTAAAGAAAATGTCACTGTGACAGTTCGCTTCCGCCCACTCAGGTTCCTTGTGATATGCTTCTATAGGCCTGCAAAGTATTAGGTTCACGTTTGTTCTGTGAATATGACACATATCTTATCCTTGACGTAGTCCAAGGGAAATTCGCCAAGGGGAGGAGGTTGCATGGTATGCAGATGGGGAAACAATCGTCCGAAATGAGTACAACCCGACTATAGCATATGCCTATGGTTAGTCTTAACAGTTTTATTCGTGCCATGGGTTTCCATAATCGTCAGAAATATTGCATGTGGTCAATACATCACCCAAGAATAACAAACTAAGGCAAATAGTATTGTTCTTTATGTGGTATATATTTCGACTTCTTGTCATGCCTTACAGAATGAAGACCGGTATAAATGGATATTTTTCCTTTTCTGGTTTTTGGATCTTGCATGTTGTTTTCTAGAAGTAGTCTTTCTGTGTTAATGATTGATTCTCTTTCTGGCAGACCGTGTCTTTGGACCTACAACCACAACTCGTAATGTCTATGATATTGCTGCACACCACGTTGTTAATGGGGCAATGGAGGGGATCAATGGTATGAAGTGAACTGTTTTAATGGCCGATCTTGTTCGTATTAAGATAGCAACTCCTTGCATATCTTTTTTCCAAATCCTAGGTTGAAAGACTTAGTTCCATGATATTGATAATTTATGCTTTATCAACAAGGCTTATCCTAATTCAAAAGAATCATGAAAAGATATTCATGAGTGAGATCTTTTGACATAGCTGACTGTACCTAATGAATGTTAAAATCTTCAGATTGATGTGACTTTGATGTGCTTACCAGTTGATTTTAATATAGTGACACTGACTTTAATCCAACTACAGGGACCATTTTTGCATATGGAGTGACAAGCAGTGGAAAGACTCACACAATGCATGTAAGTTCCCTTCATCTGGATACTTCTTGTTTATCAGCTTGTTATAAAAAAGAACGTTTTTTTGGCACATCTTTAAACAATGTAGAGAGATCCTTCCCTAATAAACCATTTGATTTCTGTGCACCCTACTGTTGAGACCATGTTTGCATTTAACTTTAAATGTCCATGACCTAGGATTTATATTATCTGACAGATTTGGTTTATTTTTTTTGGTCCAAATGTCAGGGTGACCAGAGATCTCCTGGTATAATACCGTTAGCGGTGAAAGATGCTTTCAGCATTATCCAAGAGGTACTTTTTAGGACATTGTTTGTCATATTCCTTGGCCTAAGTACCATCACCCTCACATATTTGTCTTCTTACAGACTCCTAATCGAGAATTTCTTCTGCGTATTTCCTACTTGGAAATTTATAATGAGGTGCAATTATTTAGCTACTTTTCTTCTCTGCTCCATAATCTATATTCGATTTCAACAGTAGTGGAGGATGATAGAAATATTCTGCTTTTAGTTTTCTTTTGAGATTACTATCCTTAAGGTTCATTATTTCAGGTTGTCAATGATTTGTTGAATCCAGCAGGACAAAATTTGAGGATCAGAGAAGACAAGCAGGTATGCGCTTCAGCTTCAGATCCTCTTTGTTGGTTTTCTGTTGATAACATGCGTAGTGCTGCTCTCACTGACTTGTATTAGGAAACCATGTTTAAGCTGTTTCCTACCCTGAAAAAAATTCTGGCAGCCTTAATTTTTTATCCTTTTAATAATTATCATTTGAACTGAGAACTTATTATGAGCTTCTCATGACTTTATTGCTACAAGTGTCTTTATCTCCAAGTTTTTTTGAACCAATCTTTCCTATTGATTCTAGGGAACCTTTGTCGAAGGGATCAAAGAAGAAGTTGTTTTGTCCCCTGCTCATGCGCTTTCTCTTATAGCAGCTGGAGAAGGTATGTGGTGCATCCAATTTTCTTTGGTTGAAAAAATAGGTTACTGTACAAACTTACAACTCAAGCCAAGACTGTTGTAGCCATTGTACATTTATCAAATATTTATTCATTAGGAAGTGGTTCTCCTCTACCTGCTGAAGGCTACAGAGAATGTTGATAAATGTTGTTTTGTTTTATTTAATATGATAGAACAGTTCCAAAGAGTAATTCTCTCTTTCTTGATTTCAGTAAATCCCTTTCATCCTTAAACCTTGTCATGATCTCGTAAATTCTCTTTATCGTGTGCTTCTCATTCAATTCATATTGATAGAAATTTTTTCCTCATGACAGAGCAACGACATGTTGGATCCACAAATTTTAATCTGCTCAGCAGCCGGAGCCATACAATATTTACGTTGGTATGTTAATATTCTCTTTGAACTATTGAAAAGACTGGTATCTTTGTGCAGTGGCTATATCATTTCTTTCTCCTTACGTAATTACGCTTGTGATGTGGATGGATGCGCACCAAATCCGAGTTTCTTTTCTATTACTCTTATTGGTTAAATGGCAAAAGTCAGTTTTTTTCTTTTTTCTGTCTTTATAATCGCCTTGGTACTGAAAAATGGAATGTTGAAAAATCATACCTTTTTGTTGTTGTTTTCAGCACAAGTTCTTCTTTCATATTTCTTCTGTTCAAGGAATTTCTGTTCTCTGTTATACTAATCCTAGTTGTTGAGTCATGTCAAGTGTTCTAGCTTCATGATTTTGCTTTCTTTTCATCATATTAACTTGCATAGCTGTACCGTTTCTGAAAGATGATAAACTAATTTCTATGCAGACGATAGAAAGTAGTCCTCTAGGCGACAAGAATAAAGGTGAAGCTGTACACCTCTCACAGCTGGTAAGCTCATCTTGTACAGTGCCATTATTTATGGTTATGATCAGCTATCCTGTGAAGCCGATTCTCTTATAATCTGTTTATTCCTTGCATTGTCTGAAAAATTTAAAAGGTGAACATCTGATATTAACTGCCCATAATTTCTCTCGTATCTGCAGAACCTCGTTGATTTGGCAGGTTCAGAGAGTTCAAAGGTTGAAACCAGCGGTTTAAGACGCAAGGAAGGATCATATATAAATAAAAGTTTGCTGACTTTAGGGACTGTGAGTTTTTTCTGACCGCAGTTTTCACTCAGTTAACAATAGGCTTTGGAGTACAGTTAAATCCAAGGACTTTGAATTTTTTTTTTAAAACCAAGTCTGATGATAGGATTGTTTCTATCCCTCTATATTTGAGACTTGTAGATCACAGATAAATAATTTGAGGTCTTACACGTTTTAGTACTTAGCCAGTTCATTTGTGCAATCACCTTTCTGCCTTCACATCATTATGCTTGCTACTCTTATCTCAGATCTGCGCTTGTCCAAATCTTACATTCAATCAGTTGTCTACTCTTGTTTTCATTCTCTTCTCCCTTAAAACCTTGGTTTCTGCCTATCCGGCTATGTTTAAAGTATTCTCCTATTGGCTGAATCTTTATAGTTTTGCTGGGATGTTATAGGTGATATCAAAGCTTACGGATGTGAGGGCTTCGCATGTACCATACAGAGACTCTAAGTTAACCAGGATCCTTCAGTCGTCATTAAGTGGTCATGACCGAGTATCTGTAAGTCTTGTTTGAGCCGTTCTCAAACCTCTTCCTATAATAAATATAAAATTCACGACTTGATCATCAGCAGGGTAGAAGTTTCCTGATAACATTACGCACATATCTTTATAGTAATATACTTGACTTATTAGTTGTTCCCTGTGGATATTGTAGCTCATTTGTACAGTGACTCCTGCATCAAGCAGTTCGGAAGAAACACACAACACATTGAAATTTGCTCATCGTGCAAAGCATATTGAGATTCAAGCTGAACAAAACAAGGTTTTCCTCACATATCTTTTACCAGCTCGTATTTTTGGTACTGAAAAGTCTTTCTTGGTTCTAACTCTATAAACTGCAGATCATTGATGAGAAATCATTAATCAAGAAGTATCAACATGAGATTCGCCAACTAAAAGAGGAGTTGGAACAGCTTAAACAGGAAATTGTACCTGTTCCGCAGCTGAAGGATATCGGTGCAGATGATATTGTTCTTCTGAAGCAGAAGGTATTTTTTACTTTTTCTAGCGCTGGCAAATTTGATTTGTTTGTTGTATTCATCCCTATTTAGGATTTTGTATGTTCTCCGTCCATTTCTTTATTACTTAAGTTATATATTTGATTAGACAAGTATGAGGACGTTTTATGTTGTTGCCTTTTGGTCACAATCACACATTTGAGATAATCTGTAGTAACCTGGTTTCGTCTTTTTTTTGGCTGTATAACCTGATGATAATAGCTAGAGGATGGTCAAGTCAAGCTGCAATCCAGACTCGAAGAAGAGGAAGAAGCTAAAGCAGCTCTCTTGAGTCGAATCCAACGGTTGACAAAATTAATTTTGGTGTCGACTAAAAATCCACAAGCATCTCGATTACCTCATCGTTTTAATCCTCGGAGGAGGCATTCATTTGGGGAAGAAGAGGTAGAACCACTAATTAGCCGGATAATATACAAACTCTTTCCATGTTTCCTTCTGAGGATTGTTCACTTTGATCTGCGTGACTTTAGCTCAATTATAGTACACAAGTTTACTAGCTTTGTTGGCTAATTTTGGTTGATGATGCATGTTCAGCTTGCTTACCTACCATACAAGAGGCGGGACATGATGGACGATGAACAACTTGACTTGTATGTTTCTGTGGAAGGAAATCATGAGATTAGAGATAATGCATATAGAGAAGAAAAGAAGACCCGGAAGCATGGATTGTTAAATTGGTTAAAGCCTAAGGTATACAAATGATTGAATTTTCTTATAGGGCGTTGACATTTTTGTGGTGGGTTATCTTTGTTCGTTTGAGAATTGCATCTGGCAACGATTGATTTTTACTGTTGTAACTGTTTAATGCACTGACGATAGTTTTTTGGAATGCAAATGTGATTCAAAGAATAGTGCTAATGGAAGTGAAGAGTCCTACTCACATGGCCTTATGTCCTCTTAGATGGAGTTTCTTCTTTGACCTTTTGGTGCCTCTCTTGTCCCCTTTTCTTGATCCAAGCTTATTTTTCCTATCAGAAAAGAGATAACAGTTCGAGTGCCAGCGACCAGTCAAGTGTGGTCAAATCTAACAGCACACCATCAACTCCTCAAGGGGGAGGCAGTAATCTGCATACAGAATCTAGACTTTCAGAAGGCTCTCCTTTGATGGAACAACTCTCAGAGCCTAGGGAAGACAGAGAAGCTTTAGAAGACAGTTCCCATGAAATGGAGATTCCGGAGGTACATAAGAGTTATTTTCATTATCAATTCCAGTTCCTGCTCTCTGTTTTATAAGCATTTTTTGTACTTGTTCCCAGACTAGCAATAAAATGAGCGATGAGTTGGATCTCCTGAGGGAACAGAAAAAGATTTTATCTGAAGAGGCGGCGCTGCAATCAAGTTCTTTAAAACGGTTGTCAGATGAGGCTGCGAAGTCTCCTCAAAATGAAGATATTAAGGTAATATAATCACTCTGTTCATGATCTCTATGTTTAATTCTAGCAAATATTCAGCTTCCTGGTTCTCGTTGTTACTTAGGAGGAAATTAAAGTGCTTAATGACGACATCAAAGCAAAGAATGACCAAATTGCCACGTTGGAGAAACAAATCTTGGATTTTGTTATGACATCACATGAGGAATTGGATAAATCTGATATCATGCAGGTAGGTTCACATTGTCAAATATTATGCAGTGGCCTTGTTTATCTCCCTGCCATTAATTTCTCAAGTGATTTATCTATTATCTTCAGGCAGTTGCTGAGCTGAGGGATCAACTTAATGAGAAATCTTTTGAACTCGAGGTGACCGAATTGTTTTTGTTAACACAATACTTCGTCATCTATTACTACAGCACTTAGAGATGGTTTTGCTAGTTCCTGAATAATATTATTTTTCTTAGCTCAGTATAATATCTGCTCATTCCTGAATAAAGTTCCTGCTGTGTATATATATACTACCCAGTGGCCAAAACGCCAAACTATATTAACAATGAAGCCAATGGTATGGCACTACGCTTTTTTCTCATTCTTCATCTTGTTTACTTACAGGTTAAAGCTGCAGATAATCGCATCATCCAGGAAACACTCAATCAAAAGGTTCAGAGACTGTCTTTTGACTATCTCCCTGATTTCATTCATCTTTGGAAAAGCTTTGAAAGTAGGTTTATAAAGTGTAAGAGAATTCAATAACCGATGAAGTCTTTTTCTGCAGAAATGTGAATGTGAAGTGTTGCAAGAAGAAGTAGCAAACCTTAAGCAGCAGCTCTCTGATGCCTTGGAACTAGCACAGGTTTCTATACACATTTCGTAAACATTGTTATTAGCAAAAAAACCATGCTTTTCATCAATCTTCTTGTTATGGCCACATGATGCTTAAACAAACTCCATTTGCTTTCTGACATGAAAGGGAACTAAGGTTGAAGAGCTGAAACAGAAAGCTAAGGAACTAAGTGAATCAAAGGAGCAATTAGAACTGCGTAACAGGAAACTCGCAGAAGAGAGTTCATATGCTAAAGGTCTTGCATCAGCAGCTGCAGTGGAGCTTAAGGCATTATCGGAGGAAGTTGCAAAACTCATGAATCAGAACGAGAGACTAGCAGCTGAGCTGGCAACACAGAAGAGCCCAGTCGCACAACGCAATAAGACAGGAACAACAACAAACGCAAGGAACAATGGAAGAAGAGAGTCTCTTGCAAAGAGGCAAGAACAAGACAGCTCGTCGATGGAGCTGAAGAGAGAACTGAGGATGAGTAAGGAACGTGAGCTATCATATGAAGCAGCACTTGTTGAAAGAGAGCAAAGAGAAGCAGAGCTTGAAAGGATAGTAGAAGAATCTAAACAGAGAGAAGCCTATCTGGAGAATGAGCTTGCTAGTATGTGGGTTCTTGTTTCTAAGTTAAGAGGATCTCAAGGAGCTGATTCTGAAATCTCTGATTCTATATCAGAGACACGACAAACGGAACGATCATTTTGAGGTTTTGAGAGAAAAAAGACAAGATTAAGTAGGATAATGTTTGTGCAGTGATTCCAGAGAGTCTGTGTTTTGGTATTTGCTTGTGAAGTCTTTAACTTCTTCGGGTAATTGAAACTTTTTTTTTATAACTTTGTTGATAATTTTGTAAAGAAGATTCAATGAAGGGAACTATTACGTCTCCATAGATCGAATTAGAATCCAAACAAAACTTGAAACTGTTTCTTATTAATGAAAAATCATCAGATTGTTTCTCAAAAAAAAGAAAAAAAAAAAAGTGATCATACTGATGGATCAGTTGGTTTTGGGATCAGGCATGGGGAACAATCCACCAGCAGAAGCAGCTCCTCTCGGCGGAGAAAACCCTAGAAATTTCTGTAGATTGGTTCTGATGCTGATCGAACACAGCAGATAAAGAAAAGCCATGGAGCAATCCGTTGGATCGTCGCTTTTCAATCCTCTATGGCTCATCTTCTTCACAAGCGTGATCGGATGGAAAGGAAGCTTCGCTACTACTTTACCTTCGAAGAGAGAATTGAGCAATCCGAAGACGACGAAGAGAACCAGAGCTACAACTGCGCCGGATTTGAACTTGAAGAGAGACAGATCTCGGCTCGATTCCTTCAAGCTGGTTTCAACGCGATCGATCTTCTTCGTCTTCGATTTCTTTATGCTTAGCTTCGACGATGGATTCTCCGTCTTCATCGTCTCGAGTTTCTTCGCGGCCTTGTCAATGGAGTATTTCAAGGACTTGTATGAGCTGGTACGGTAGATTAAGATCCACGAGATTGCTTCACAGACCAACGCTGTGCAGAAAGAGATTCCGACGACGGTTAAACTATCGGCGTATTTGAAAGAAGCGAAGAGCGGTATCGTAGTCGCCATTTTTGCTGAGAATGAATTTTGATTTCTGGAGATAAACAAACACTGCTCTGTGCTTAATCCACTACTAGAGAGATATGATTAGAAAGTCAAAGAGTGGACAAAAGAGCAAAATTAGGAAAGTTTTGGGGCGCTTGAAAACTTTTAATTTCTACTTTCAACCCTATACTTCTCTGTTTTCTAAATTTGCCCCAATTGTCTTTTAATTGATATACAAAGCCCAAATCACAATCTTTTAACAGTCTAATCACACGTAGATAGATCATAGATGTATGTATATTTACAAAGAAGAGGCATAAAAAGAGAGAGAGTTTAGGGATGACGATTTAGAGAGGTTTAAGAGTGTTCTTAGGAGCACTTATCCATGGAGTGTCTGCAATAGCAAATCTCCACAAGGCATTGACATGTTGAGGCAATGCGTAATCTATCCCCACACGAGGACCAACCACTACTTTCTCCACATCTTCTCCTCCATTTAGAAGCTCCAATCCTCCTGCATTTTTAATGTTTACCAAAACTCTCTTTAAGGAAAGAGAGTCTCTTGACCGATTGAAACCAGAAACTTCAATAAGATGAGTTGGTCTGTGGACTAACCAGGAGAATAAAGTGGATGATGAGACCACTCTGTTGAAAGTCCAAGCGCTTGTCCCACCTGCAAGAGCCACAGCTAACAAAGCTGATTATGCCGTGCGAGAGCAATCACCAGGGATCGATACTCCTTGTTTATTTCGAGATCTAATAATCTTAGCTTTCACATATTTTCTTATCAAGTGAAGAACAGATGATTTGCATAGTAACTGAATTCTATGCATAGTGGACTTAATGAAAGGTGTAGATTACAATTATTGAGATAAGACCAACCTTTCCTGGTCCATTAAGAATAATGGGTTTGTCGGTTTTCAGGCCACGGCGCTCCTGTATGGTCTCCAGTCCTGCATAGATAAGTTGAAACATGCATAGATATAAAGATATCTCTCAATCTATGAGTCAACAGTTGCAAAAGATGCAACTTTCAGCCTCAAACAAGACATAGTGAAAAGAGCAAAGCTTCCATGCTGAATTGATGAATTACCGGTAACAGGAGAACAAGACCGTATCAAAACAGCAGCTCCAACTCCTTGTTTATCAGCAACAATATTGAGCATCATATGGAGACCATAACATAGATAAACATAGGCATGTCCTCCTGGTCCAAACTTTAAAAATAAATACCACATTTCAGAAGAAGTCATGACTTCAGTGTGTAAGTAGATGCTAACAAGCAAAAATGAAGAAACTCACAACTGGTGCGGTCCGTGGGGTAACCCCAAATCGGCCATGGCAAGCTGAATCATTTGGTCTATAAGCTTCTACCTGCCAAAGGAGGAATATAGAGTTGCATCTTTTCTCCAATCAAATCGTTTGGAAATTGCTATCAATCCCATAAATTGAGCATTATCGTAATTAAGCTCTAGGGGATTCTCATGGTTTAGTAGAAAGTTTGGTTCTGTGACTTTTACTGATATGTATATAAGGAGCTTTTTAACTCTTTGTCGAGTAAATTTGTTCTTCACATCTTCCTAATACCCGCCATTTTCCAGACAATCTAATCAGAGTATCAAACAATTCCAAAAGATCCCTAAACAGAAACGTGTTGTCTGACCTCTGTAATTCGCAGCACAACATTGTCTCTCCTCAGGAACTTCCCAAGCAAACGTGGCGCAAGATCAAGCGCGTCGATTTGAAAGAACTCCGGCGGCATTAGTTTCATCTCGGAGGTGGTGCGGGTCTGTGGATATACGGGTTCGGGTCTAACCAGGACCGGAACCGCTCGAGTCTTGGAACAGTTCTTCTCTCGTGGCCGGAGGGCCACTCGGGTTGTAACCTTGGGTTCCGATTCCTGATCAAGCCGCTTCGATCGACGAGCCGGTGTTTTCATCGTCGAACCCGAATGAAAAAGATTTGACTTTTAAAAAGTGTGCGACGTTGACCTTGTTCGTTGTTATTTGGCGGGTCCGAGACAATCTAGTTAAAGCAAAACATCTTGTAGAATATTTCCACTGTCCCTTGTGAATGTCATAGTTCCCTTATTTATTTGGCACCAAAGAGATTCCAAAACATCTTGTTGCTATATCCTGGTGGTGAAAACATGGGATGGTCTTTCAAAGACAAACACCATTTTCAGCTAAACTTGTTTTCCAAATTAAATGATTGCTTAGCTAGCTCCCTCTGTTCCATTTAGACCATTCTTTTGCGGTCTAGACATTTTTTTGCATGTTCTGGTGATTAAAGTTAAACCAGTAATATCTATTATCTAATATGATGCTTTTAATTCGACCCATTTATAATCGCGGGATTTGCGGTCTAACAACTTTTCAATTATGCATACAAATTTGTTCTTTTTAATACGTTTATCCACGAGATATGTATATTTTGGTCTACAAATTTATAACCCCAATATGTTTCACAGTAGTTTTATGTGTGATATTTAAATCCCTACCGACCCTTTCTATTCTAACTGTGGTTATGGGAAGAATGTAACCACAGTTAACCGATTAAAAAAAGTATTGCTTACATAATTTCCAATGTTGTAAAATACGCTATACGCTAGACGTACGGTAGAGCACCGTATAGCGTATAGCTGTATATGCGGCCATTTATGCGGGGATTATACGGTGAGTATTTTTCTATAAAAAATAATATATAAACATAAAATATAGTCAAGATATGTACACATGTCTATAATAGTACAGTAAATAAAGAATATAAAAATAATAATCATGATGAATACTATTAAATATTAATATATATGAATATTAAATGTTTTTTAATTTTTTAATTTTTAGCAAAATATTTTAATTATCAAATTATTAATAAAAATTGAAATAATAGAAAAAAATTGAACATATAATCATTATTTTTGTTTAAGGTTAATTTTTATTAGAGAAGAAACTGTATAATTTTATTAATTTTTTAACATTCACAAAATAGTACAATTTTTTTTGAATTTAAAACAATACCGTATATACGGTATTTACTGTATATACGGCGTATAAACACTGTATATGCGGCCGTATAATTTTACCGTATAATAACACTGTATAGCTAAAATACAGTACGGCTGGTTACCATACAAAGTATATACGCCGTATATACGGCCGTATTTTAGAACATTGATAATTTCAACTAAAAACTTAGAAAAGGAAAAACAAAGGTGTATGAAAACCCTAGAAACCCTTAACATTCTAGACGTAAGTTCTAACAAAGCGTTCAAAATTAATTAGTTAAATTATTCATCTCTTCCATTTTTTTCTCAATTGGAAAAAAAAAAAAACAACTTTTCTAGAGGCTTCGGTTGCCTTATTCATTAATAAAGGTTCTCCTAGTTTCTGCTGCTGCTGCTGTTTCCCAAATCTCAGCGAAATCCACTTCTCTGCTCAGCTCTAGCTGAAAAAACTCAATCTTTGTTAGCTTAGCTTCTCTAATCCAGCCATGGCAAAGTTCGGCGAAGGTGACAAGCGATGGATCGTAGAGGACAGACCCGACGGCACAAACGTCCATAACTGGCACTGGGCCGAAACCAATTGCCTTGAATGGTCTCGGAACTTCTTCAACAAACAATTCTCCGGCGTTGTTATCCTCTCCGGCGAAGGAAATCTATTCATCAAGGTCAATAAGATCGAGAAAGTCGAAGGCGAGGCTTATGTGAATGTACGAAAGGGGAAAATCATCCCTGGGTATGAGCTTAATGTCTCTTTATCTTGGGAAGGTGAAGCCAAAGATTCCGAAGGGAAGACGCTGTTGAAAGCTGATGGATTGGTGGATATGCCATATATCTCCGATGAGAATGCCGATGAAGATCCGGAGATTAGGTTTTCGGTTAAGGATGAAGGACCGATTGGGAGGACTTTGAAGGAGGCGATGGTGAAGCAGGGGAAATCGGTTATTTTGGAGAAAGTTAGGGTTTACGTGGAGGCTATGGCGAAAGGAGGTCCGTGTAGGGATGAGTTGGAATCGAAAAAGGTTGCGCCGAAATCGGTAGCAGCTGGTTCAGCTACTATGGCTTTGGAAAAGTCTGGTGCTTTGCCGGCGGTGTCTGCTGCGGCGGGGACTAAGGTTGTGAAGGAGACGAAGAAGAAGGCGAAGACTAAGGAAGGGTTTAAGACAATTAGTATGACTGAGAAGTTTAATTGTAGAGCTAAGGATTTGTATGAGATCTTAATGGATGAGAATCGTTGGAAAGGTTTTACACAGAGCAATGCTAAGATTAGTAGAGATGTGAATGGTCCTATTAGTTTATTTGATGGGTCTGTTACTGGAAAGAATGTGGAGTTGGAAGAAGGCAAATTGATTGTTCAGAAGTGGAGATTTGGGAGCTGGCCTGATGGTCTTGATTCAACGGTTAGTTTAGTGATTGTATTCTTTGTGAATGGTCAAACACTATTTCGATTTGATTGTGTTTGATGTATTGACTTTTTTGCTTTGATGTTTCAGGTGAAGCTTACTTTCGAGGAGCCTGAGCCTGGAGTCACCATTGTCAATCTTATTCACACTGACGTTCCTGAAGAAGACAGGTTAGTTTTACTTAGGGGATTGTTATTTTCTAGTCTTCCTTTTTATGAGTTGCTCTTGATGGTGAGTCTGAACTTAGAAATTTGGACAAAAAGAATTGAGCTTTTAAGTTTTTGAACTCTTGACAGGTGTTTTCGTTATTAAGTGGAGAGAAGTATTGAGTGACATGTTTTGTGTTTGGTAGTATGAATTTTTCTGGAATGTAGGACTCTTGTATAGTTTGGTTGTAGATAGAACTCTTCTTCTATCGATGTACAAGCTGGAACCAAGTGACTATTTGAGAGAATCCTGAACCACATTTAGCCAACTAAATTTATCAATGACCGACACTACTGTTAAGTCTACTATTACTAATTTGCGCTAATCATTGTTACTACTTCACTTGCTGTATGTACCTTATGTAGTTGGTGACTTGATAGATGCTTCTAGTCTTCCCTCTAATTACTTGCTCTTTATTCTGAGTTAGAACTTCGAAATATGAAAAATGTAGAAAGGAACTTGTAACTCTAAATTGATTTTCCAGTCTTAAAGTGGAAAGTAAGTGATGAGTGACATGTTTTGTGTGTGAGAGACCTTTTGGAATTGGATCTGGTGTATAAGTTGGTACATGATAGAACACTCTTATCTATGATGAACAAACCTAGAACCATGGGATTATTGGAGAGAATCTCAAAATTGAGATTCCCAATGGACCTCATGTGCTTATCTGTTAGGTTATGCTGATGATAGAAGTCTTGCTTTGTTTCTTAATTATGAACTCTTCGTAATTTATTCCCAAGTGTCTGAACTCATTCTCAATGTACATACTTAGTTTTGGTGTTTAAGTGAGTGATTCTTTGTTGTTGAATGCTGACTCAATTGATGTTATCTGATGTTTCCATTAACTGATGCAGATATGGAAATGCGACTGTGGTGGAAAACACAGAGAGAGGATGGAGGGATCTAATCTTCCATAGGATCCGTGCAGTTTTTGGGTTTGGAATGTGATTTGTGATTTTGATTATCAAATAAACAAAATCAGCATTGCCTTCATCTATAAGTTGATTATGATTTCAATTCAAACAAGAGGGACTAATAAACAAATGCAAAATGTATGATTTTTAAAGTTTTTCACTTTTAGTTAATGCATTTCACTTGAACTTATATTCTCTCTTCCAAGGTGATCAGCATCTGATGGTTATCTTAATTTGATCCTTTTGTCAGGTCATCTGCACCGATACATGAAATTATTCACATAAAGAATGTTACTTTTAGATAACATCTAATTTTCATTTTTTCAGTAAATACTGACGTTGCTTTAAAAGTTAATGGACACACGGTCATGGAATTAGCTTGTGGGAGCTGCCATGTGGAAATCAATAAACACACGCAAAAATGAAATCATTTCACTATCAGCTTTTCAGTAGAATTCACACTTAATAATTACTGCGCATGCAGCAACACCATATCAATCAACATAAATAGATTATTCAAATTCACAGTGGCTAGAGTGGTCTATTGCTTCGTCAGCCTAATGCCTTCTCTTTCCTGAACAAGAAGATTGTGTGTTTTAAACTTGGTCTAGTAGTGTGAATTTTTACGTTTTGCATACGTTACTAGTCGTATGCGAAGATAGATTTGTAGGAGCGTGTGTATATAAGTTTTCAAGAGATTAGAAGAAGGAAAGAAATAACTTAAAATGGCAAAAGATGAGAGTAGATGGCATATACACATACTGACAAATGACATACATATCTGTAACTAAGCAGTTGAATTGTACCAGAAAAAAAGATGTACTAATTCAACAAAGGGATATTCAAACATTTTCAGTTTTTGTGTTCGATAAAAGATGGATTGGAAAACCGGGATTTAAAGAAGCAGTTGAAGAGGGCTGGAGGCCCTCCCCCCACAAGGGAATATTTTATTTACCAGGAAAATCCAGAATTGTCGAAGGAATATTTCCGTATGGAAAAGGACCTCAAAGACAAACTCTGAGAAATTAATATTGGAACTCCATGATAAGATAGAAGAAGCTCTAGAGAACGACCTTATATCTCCGACAGCTCTGCAGGAATTGAAGCAGAATTTAGGTGAAGCATATCGGGACGAAGAAATTTATTGGCGATTGAAAAGCCGCGAGCAATGGCTTGAAGAGGGGGATCTAAACACGAAATTCTTCCATGCATCCACAAAGCAAAGACGAGCAAGGAACCGTATAGTAGGGATCCTAGACCAAGAGGGTGTATGGATAGATAATGAAGAAGGAGTGGAGAAAATAGCAATAGACTACTTTCAAGACCTTTTTACCTCATCATCATCAAGTCTGAACATGCAGGCGATCCGGGATATCCCGTGCGTGGTAACTCCGGGAATGAACGAAGCTCTAACCCGAGAAATTACCGGAGAAGAAGTCAAAAGAGCTCTGTTTTCATTAAACCCAGGAAAAGCCCCCGGCCCCGACGGGTTGACAGCTCTCTTCTTCCAGAAATTCTGGGTGACTATTGGCCCGGACCTCATAGAAATGACGAAATCTTTCTGGAGATCTGGTGTCCTAGACAAAAGTCTTAATGAGACTAACATATGCCTGATTCCAAAAGCGAACAGGCCAAGGGCAATGTCAGAGTTTAGACCTATTAGTTTATGTAATGTAAGCTATAAGGTGATATCGAAGATTCTGAGCTTAAGGCTCAAGAGCTTTCTTCCGGAAGTAATCTCCGAGACACAATCCGCCTTTGTTGGGGGCAGACTGATCACCGATAATATCCTTATAGCACAAGAGAATTTTCACGCCTTGAGGTCAAACCCGGCTAATAGGAAGAATTTCATGGCCCTAAAAACAGATATGAGTAAGGCTTACGATCGAGTAGAGTGGTCCTTCCTTAAAGCGACTATGGAAAAGTTGGGATTTGGCCCCCGATGGGTGAATTGGGTTATGCAGTGCATTACTTCAGTCTCCTATCAAGTGCTTATTAACGGCACCCCTAAAGGCCGAATTAAACCATCAAGGGGGATTCGTCAAGGGGATCCAATTTCTCCGTACATCTTTATTCTCTGTACGGAAGCACTTATCGCTCAACTCCAGAAAGCGGAAAGTGACGGGAAGATATGTGGTCTCCGCATTTCATGTGCAAGCCCTCGGGTTTCTCACCTCCTCTTTGCAGATGATAGCCTTTTCTTCTGTAAAGCGAATGCACAACAAAGTAAGGAGGTTATCGATATTATCCGCTCTTATGGCGAGGCTTCAGGACAAGCAATTAACCTATCCAAGTCCTCTATTATGTTTGGAGCAGATGTCCCCCTTTCAATAAGACAGGAGGTCAAGACCATTGTGGGGATTTCTCAAGAAGGAGGGATGGGAACATATCTAGGCCTCCCGGAAAAGATCCATGGCTCCAAAGCTCAAGTCTTTGCATTTGTAAGGGATCGGCTCCAAAGAAGGGTAAATTCCTGGACGTCTAAATTCCTGTCTAAAGGAGGGAAGGAGATATTAATAAAGTCACAAGCACAGGCTCTTCCGACATATGTTATGTCGTGTTTTTTACTTCCTAAGGCTGTTTGCTCTAAGTTAACTAGTGCCATCGCGAATTTCTGGTGGAGCCAGAAAGCAGACAGTCGAGGGATTCACTGGATGGCGTGGGACCAAGTTTGTATGACATTGGGTGAGGGGGGTTGGGGTTCCGAAATCTTGAGAGCTTCAACTTAGCCTTATTAGCCAAACAGTTGTGGAGATTACTCCGTTTCCCCAATTCACTACTCTCTCGGGTACTGAAAGGGAGGTACTTTCGCTACTGCTCCCCCC
The DNA here is from genome assembly GCA_963667165.1 of Barbarea vulgaris. Lineage (NCBI taxonomy): Eukaryota > Viridiplantae > Streptophyta > Magnoliopsida > Brassicales > Brassicaceae > Barbarea > Barbarea vulgaris. The sequence continues at coordinate 4,235,709 of OY763893.1, forward strand.
TGGAGATCAGTGTCTCTAGCCGCCCCTCGTACGGATGGAGAAGTATGCTACCTGCCAAATCGCTGCTAAAGTCAGGAATTAGGAAAACGATTGGATCAGGCTTTGAAACAAGTATATGGACGGAACCTTGGATACCGGACGAGCCGGCGCGCCCTCCTAAGGATTTAGATGGGAGCAGAAACCCCTTGGTCTTTGTCAATTCTCTGATTGATTTTGAGACAAAGAACTGGAAATTGGATTATCTCCGGGAGCTATTCCCCCCGGAAGACATCACCCTTATTTTAGGACTAAAACCGAGCAGCCAGGTCTCGAGGGACGGATATAGTTGGACCTTGACTAAGTCAGGTAACTATTCCGTCAAATCAGGATATTTGGCCGCGAGAGCTCTCTCTCGTCCTGCATGCGATCTCCCTCTTCAGGGACCCAGTGTTTCAACACTTAAGGCGCAAGCATGGAAATTAAAAAGTACACGAAAGCTTAAGCATTTTGTGTGGCAATGCCTCTCAGGCTGTCTGGCAACATGTCAGCGCCTCTTCTATCGGCACATTGGTCGTGATAAAGAGTGCCCAAGATGTGGAGCGCAAGAAGAAATAATCAATCACTTAATCTTTGAATGCCCCCCAGCTAAACAAGTCTGGGCGCTTTCAAACATTCCCTCAGCACCGGATATTTTTCCATCCCAATCTTTGTTCTGTAACTTGGACTATTTGTATTGGAGAGGGAAGGATTACGGAGCCATCGAGGAGAACCTCAGAATTTTTTCATGGATCATGTGGTACATCTGGAAGGCAAGAAACAGGAAAATATTTGAGAACATTTGCGAATATCCTCAAGATACCCTCGATCTAGCCATCCAAGAAGAGAACGCATGGAGAAGAGCCAACTCAAAAGAGGATGTGTCAGAAAGTTTGGTTTCCATCGCCGAAGAGGAGCATCTATACCACAATAGTCCGGTTTGTTTTATTGACGGTTCGTGGCATAAGCAGGATGTCAGGAGTGGACAAGGATGGCTTGTAGCTATCGGGACGGAGATTTTACATATTGGGGTGAAAGGGTCACGTCGGTGTCTCTCACCACTTCACACAGAGCTGGAGGCTCTCCTTTGGGCTATGAAGAGCTTAGTCACTATATCCGTGACAAACATCAGTTTTGCTACCGATTGCTCAGATCTCATCACTATGACATCACATCCAGAAGACTGGCCATGTTTCGCATCAGAATTACGTGACTTCTCTAATCTCAGAGCTCTTTTTACCTTGTTTAGGATTAGACATATTCCGAGGAGCGAGAATGTCCGTGCAGATCTTCTTGCGAAATGTGCAAGAGCACGCGGCTTTTGTTTTTCCCACATTAGTACATCGGTCCCTAACTGGATCCCCATAGAGGAGATTCAGCAACCGAGAACTTAAGTTGTGGGGTCTTGGCGACAAAAAAAAAAAAAAAAAAAAAAAAAAAAAAAAAAAAAAAAAAAAAAAAAACATTTTCAGTTTTTATTTAACGTACATTGAAAGTTGAAATTAGCACTTAATATAAACTTTAAAATTCAACAAAACGACTGATATTTTTATTAAAGGTAAGTTTTAAATATGGTTGACCAGATAGTTAATTTTCTAACATCAGATCCAAGATTCATGATTTTGAAGATTAATGCAAAAATTTATGGAAATTAAAAAAATCTCATCTCACCTTAGTTCATATGATATAAGATTGAGCAATTTATGTGGTTTAAGCCAATTTAGAAGAAAAGAAAGAAAAAAACTGGCCGGATCGATGAAACGATCCTTAGCTTAATCAGCTATTTTTGAATGATTTAGAGTGAAAATATAGCAACCGATTTGCTTAGATATTTATTATTTTCTGATCCTTTGATTAAAAACTAAATTGGAGGATCTTAGGCTGATAAAGCTCACATGATTAGTGCGGTATTTGGGACCGCAATAACTGCATTTCTAATTTGATCGTATCTATTAAAACAGCAGCGTCGTTTTCTTGTTTCCTCTCCAACATAACTGCCAAATATGTTTTCTACATTCATCGAACTGCCAAATATGTTTTTACATTCGTCGTCACCCAAAGACACCAAACAGTAAACTATAAATGCGAATTTATTTATTTCCTTGCTTTAATTTGTTGTTTGTATTCATCCCAGCCGCGCAAATGCGTTTTAAAAAACAAAATCTCAACATTCCAAATGAAAACACAAAAACACCAAAACAGTGGTATTCTCGTAGTTTAATGAAAGACAAGGGGCAATATAACAGAAACACTATAACTAAAGCGACGACGGTTCCAAGGCAAATGTCACTTTACCGAACAAACACCTCTCTCAAGTCTCTAGAAAAAGAGTCTTCTCTCCGTCGACATATCTCTTTTTCACTCTCTCTCATTTAAATTCTTTTCCATTTTTTTAATATCTCTATCTCTCTCCAAACTCAAAAACATCAAACCACCCGAGTCAGAGAAAACTCGTCAGGCGCCATGGCGTCAGACTCCGTCAAGCATTTGCCTATACACGGCGTCTCCTCCGTTGCCGTCGAATTCAAAAGCTTTTTCTCCGCCATGAAACCGAGAAAAACCAGAACTTTCGTCTACGCCTTCGTCATAACTTTCATTGCCTTCACTGTTTTCTTAGTCTTTAGCCCTTCTCCCATCACAATCGCTCCTTCCATTTCTTACTATAATCTCCGTAATGTTGGCGTCTCGAATTTATTCAACTCTTCACAGTCGACCCTTGATTCCAATTTCACCATAACCGGCACAATGCCAACACCGGCGCCGGTAAATCTCACGCCGGTTACTAAAAACGTGACCTTTGAATTTCCCATCGGAAACGAGACATTAATAAACTCATTTGCTAAAAATAACAGTCTTGAGCCCCAGACCAGTCATGCAAGGAGAAACATGTCGTGTCATGACAACAAGACTGATGACGCTTTGGACAAACATAGAGCCGTGAAAGCACCTGATCTGTCGGAGAATATAGCCGTCAATTCCACTGTGTCTCCGAAGAGAAAACAGAGAAAGAAGAGACGAGAGATGGAGTCTCTGAAGAAGTGCGAGTTTTTCGAGGGAGAGTGGGTCAAAGACGATTCGTATCCGCTTTACAAACCCGGTTCATGTAATCTGATCGATGAACAGTTTAATTGTATTTCCAACGGAAGACCTGACGTTGATTTCCAGAAATTGAAGTGGAAACCCAACAAATGCAATTTACCAAGGTTAAATGGAGGTAAATTGCTGGAGATGATTAGAGGGAAAAGGTTAGTGTTTGTTGGAGATTCTCTAAATAGGAACATGTGGGAATCTTTGGTTTGCATTCTTAAAGGATCAGTGAAAGATGAGAGTCAAGTCTTCGAGGCTCATGGAAGGCATCAGTTCCGTTGGGAAGCTGAGTACTCTTTCGTCTTCAAAGTATGTTTTTTTTTTTTTTTTTAAGCAATCAAAATCTGTTTTCATTACTTTTTTTTGGGATTTTCATCGAGCGCTTTATATGGTGGATAGGATTATGATTGCACTGTGGAATTCTATGCATCGCCTTTCTTGGTTCGGGAATGGGAAGTAACGGACAAGAACGGGACCAAGAAGGAGACTTTGCGGTTAGATTTGGTTGGGAAGTCATCGGAGCAGTACAAAGGAGCGGATATTCTTGTATTCAATACGGGACATTGGTGGACTCATGAGAAAACTTCCAAAGGGTATATATATACAGTATTTTTCAATTACTATACTAGAATAGTTTGATTCCTGATTTGGATGGTTTCATTAGGGAGGATTATTATCAAGAAGGGAGCAATGTTTACACGAAACTCGACGTGGATGAAGCTTTCCGAAAAGCATTGACAACTTGGGGTCGATGGGTTGATAAGAATATGAATCCAAAGAAATCTCTTGTTTTCTTCCGTGGTTATTCTCCGTCACATTTCAGGTAAAACCCGTGATCTGCGTGGTGGTTTACGAGCAATAAGAAGCAATTTTTTTTAATCGGTTTGGATGGATGCAGCGGCGGGCAATGGAATGCGGGAGGTGCATGCGATGACGAAACAGAACCGATCAAGAACGAGACTTACCTAACTCCTTACATGTCGAAAATGATGATACTTGAAAGAGTTCTAAAGGGAATGAAAACGCCGGTCAAGTATCTCAACATCACGAGGTTAACGGATTACAGGAAGGACGCTCACCCGTCGATATACCGGAAACAGAAACTATCCGTAGAAGAAAGTAAATCGCCATTGTTGTACCAAGACTGTAGCCACTGGTGTCTCCCCGGAGTACCTGATTCTTGGAACGAAATTCTCTATGCCGAGTTGCTTGTAAAACTGGACCAGCTTGGCGGCAAAAGACGTCGGAAACCTAAAAGGTCATAGGAGTTGAATCCATATCATCATCTTAGATAAGTATACAAGTTAAAAAGAAAGGAAACGTTTAGAGTCAATGTTTCTTTTCATATTTGCCATTGAATAGTGTGTCATTCTTGGTTGTAAAACCTATTCATACGAGAGAGGGTTGTTGAGATTGTAAATGGTTTTGTTGCTACAAGTAAAGAGTAAAGATATGATCCGAACCAGAATATTAGAAACAAAAAACCAAACCAAGTTTCTCAGAATTCGAATGCCTATCCTAGATGTAATTTCTGATTTGGTGAATAGAATCCGGTTGATAACATAAAACACTAAACAGGCAAAGCGTAGGCTGGATCAATGGGTCTGACTCCGAGGAGCTCGGTTCTGTTTCCAAAGATGAAGCTCAAACCGGCTCTTTTTTTGGTTTGGGGTAATCCGGTTTTAGGAAAAATCGAATTTTGTGAATTAGACCGAAATAAGCATAAATTAAAATGACCCAGCAGATAAGTGATAAACCCTCTGGCAAAATCTTCTTCTTCTTCTTCTTGCTCTGCCAAAAATGGCGAGTCTACTTGACTCGTTGACAACCCGAGGATTGCTGGCTATTCAATCAAGTTCTAAGATTTGTTCATTTTCGTATGCTTCTTCACCATTTTCTACTTCTTCGATGATCCAATCCTTCGTTCCTCCCTCCGTGCTCTCTTACTCTCACCAACACTCCCATTCCCGCTTCCCTTTACCTGTTGCAGCTACTCTGGATGCTGAGGAAGAGCTAGATTTCGAGGAATTTGCTGAAGTTGATGATTCGGAATCGGATAACGAAGACGACGACGACTCCATCGATATCTCTGTTCTTGAAAAAGAAGCCAGAGATATCGTCAGGGATTACGCTTCCACTTTGTCTCGTGAACTCAAACTCGGTAATTCTTCCCCTGTTTTTAGTTGTGCATATGTTCCCAAATGACTGTGAATGATGTTTGGAGAAGTTTTCCAGAGGATGAGATCATCGAGGGGAAGGAAACTCGTAGAAAAGGGAAAAGGCAAGCTAAAAATGTTAGTCATGAGCTCTTTTCTCATTTTCAGTAAAGTATTCTTTTTTCCTGTGTTGGTTACTGACACTACTATTAAATTACAATACCAGACGCAGATACCAGAGCATCTTCTCCAGAGAGTTGCGATCGTTGGAAGGCCCAATGTCGGCAAATCAGCTTTGTTCAACCGCCTTGTTGGGGTTAGTTTTGCTGACATTTTCTAATTTTTTTAAAAATCAAATTTTTCTTAATAATGGTGCATTTGCAGGAGAATAGAGCTATTGTAGTGGATGAACCTGGGGTCACTAGGGATCGATTGTATGGCAGATCTTATTGGGGTAATCAAGAATTTGTGGTGGTAGACACAGGAGGTGTTATGACTGTTTCAAAGTCACCATCTGGTGTCATGGAAGAGCTCAATGTATCAACCACCATTGGCATGGAAGGTATTCCACTGAGCTCTAGAGAGGCAGCTGTTGCAAGGATGCCTTCCATGATTGAGAAACAAGCTACAGCAGCTGTCGAAGAATCCGTTGTTATTGTTTTCGTCGTTGATGGCCAGGTTCTGTGCTTATCCTCTATCTCCTTTACTTTTCTGTCTTTGGCTTTTCTTTTCCTGCCACAAAATAGTTTTGTTGCTGTTTTAATTTCCCTAATCATATAACTAGTATACTATCACTTGGGTGTGAATTGGATGTAGACGATATATCCAGTAGATTTTTCATGTTTAGTGGAAGATACTACCCAATACTCGAGTTAGCTGTGACTGTATCTGTATCTTATAGAATATTATATCAAGTTTGATTTCTTAATTCTTTTACTGTAAAGCCCATTTGTGTTGTTTCTTGGTTATCATGCCATGTGCTTGATTTATGATAGTCATCTTGGTACTCAATACACAGGCAGGGCTGACAGGTGCTGATGTAGAAATTGCAGACTGGTTGCGCAAGTACTACTCACATAAGCATATCATTCTCGCTGTGAACAAATGTGAATCACCGCGTAAAGGACTCATGCAGGCATCAGAGTTTTGGTCTCTCGGGTAAACTAACTTTCATCCTACTTCAGAATCATATTTTGCGCACATATTTGCGTCCATTGAGTGTGCAACTGCTACGTATACATACTTCATTTGGTACCTTTTCATCAGAATTGAATTTTAATATATGCGTTTTATTGGTTGTGTTTATATTCGAAAAGATCTTATCCTAATTTTATGAATCTTGTGTTGTTTATTTTGGGGAGTTTATGGACCTTGTGAGCATCAGAAATACTTTTTTCCATAAAGATTGGAACTCCATTATTGATATTTCATTTCTATTTGAATGCCTGTTAATGGTTTATCCATTAAAATTATGAGACTTTGCTGGATGAGGTAAGTAGGAGATGAAATACTGTATAGGCAAATGCTAAACATTTTGGTTACTTTACTTGTGTGCATTTCTTTGTGTTTCCATTTACAATGATTTGTCATTGACTTAACCATGATGGACTTTCTAGGTATTCACCTATCCCTATTTCTGCATTGTCGGGAACTGGAACAGGAGAGCTACTTGATCTTGTTTGTTCTGGGCTAGACAAACTCGAGGTTTGTATTCTATCTCCCAGTATACAATAACTAAAACTTATTGAAGGTTTGAGCCTCATCTAAATTATAGACACCCTTTCCTATTCATCAATTGGCATCAATTTTTAAACTAGATTTCAAAACCTTTGCTTACATTTGTTGCATCCAATGCTTTTTCTAGATCGTGGAAAACATTGAAGAGGAGGAAGAAGAAAACTACATTCCTGCCATTGCAATTATTGGTCGGCCAAATGTTGGCAAAAGTAGCATTTTAAATGCACTTGTCCGAGAGGATAGAACAATTGTTAGCCCTGTTAGTGGCACTACCCGTGATGCTATAGATGCAGAATTTACTGGACCAGATGGGGAGGTTAGTTCCATTTTCTTCTGGTGAAAATTCCAATAAAAGGCATCTATTGATATTTGAAATTTGCTCTGAAGTTCCTGCTTTTTTTCACTCTATAAACATTTGCAGTAAGAGGTTCATCAGTCTTGTTAGGCTATCATTTATTAGCATTGTCTTAAGTTGAATTCAATTGAACCATCCTGATTATGAGCAGTGAGGATGAGAAATGAGAACGATGAAAGATGCATTCACTCCTTTTTTTTTTTGTGGGCCGACCAACCCATTCATATAACTCTGAATATGATTATAAACTGTGTTGCAGAAGTTTCGGCTTATAGACACGGCTGGGATCAGGAAAAAGTCATCTGTAGCTTCGTCAGGCAGCACTACAGAGGCCATGTCAGTGAATCGTGCATTCAGGGCAATTCGTCGTTCTGATGTTGTTGCTCTTGTCATTGAAGCCATGGCATGTATAACAGAGCAGGTATATCTCACCAATAATTGACCCTCATGAATTTTTCATATTAGCTGTTGTATAGCATGCAGTTTTGGTGTAGAGTTTGAGCCAACCTAGTATTTATCTCGCAGTCTTACTGTGAAGGAACATAGTCTTAGAATGTCATATTAGGGTATGGCAGCAGAAAGCACCTTGCTATTGCAACTAAGGACAAATATTTCTTTGATCTATTATATGATTTATAACTTGCTATTTTATATGAAATTGATGGTCTTCTTCTGGTTCCTTAATAATTGGATAAACAGGATCTGAAGATTGCAGAAAGAATAGAAAGAGAAGGGAAAGGATGTCTGGTAGTTGTAAACAAATGGGATACAATACCAAACAAGAACCAACAGACAGCAGCACACTACGAGGAAGATGTTCGGGAGAAGCTCCGTTCCCTCAAATGGGCACCCATTGTCTATTCAACTGCAATTACTGGCCATAGCGTTGACAAGTAAGTTGGTCTCATTCAGAAACTATCTCCAATCCTTACTTACACTCTGGTTTTACTAAATACTAATTTTGGATATGAACAATGTAGTATTGTGGTTGCTGCTGCGACGGTTCAAAAGGAGAGATCAAGAAGACTTAGCACGGCGATATTGAACCAAGTGATAAGAGAAGCGGTTGCATTTAAATCCCCTCCAAGAACCCGAGGTGGCAAGCGAGGCCGTGTTTACTATTGCACTCAGGTAATAAATAATAACATCTCCCAATGTTTTATTATTATTTATTGGGGTTTGTTTGTTTAATCAAAAAAGGATGTATAAAATTGCAGGCAGCAATAAGGCCACCGACGTTTGTTTTCTTTGTAAACGACGCGAAGCTGTTTTCAGATACTTACAGAAGATATATGGAGAAGCAGCTACGCACTGATGCAGGTTTTGCTGGCACTCCAATTCGGCTTCTTTGGCGCAGTCGTAAAAGATCTGACAAAAACGGAGGAGGTACTTGGTTTCTTTTTTAGCATTAAGTTGTAATATTTTTGAGTGAAAAAATAATGACAATATTAATTTGTTCAACTGCAGGTGGAGGAACCATGAGAATGTCACGTGAGAGAAATCTTGCAACCAAAGGGACATAGTAACATATAAGTGTAATTTTGTGTATTTTTGAGAAATAATAATATGTTGAAAAACACTAATTATTATCAAAAATATATTGTTTCCTAATTGCTTCAAAATCGTGCAGTTATTTATATTTTAAGGAGAATTTGAAAAACCTCGTACTAAAGGTAAATAAAAAGATATTTATATATATATATATAAAAGTAAATAAAAAGAAATCTTGATGATTTATAGAACTACTGTATAACATTAACATCATTTCCAAAAAAAAAAAAAAAACAAGGAAGATAAATGAGGCTCTGTTTCAGTAAAGCTGCTCTTTCTTTTCATGCCACCATCTCCACCTGTAAAAAAGAAAGAAACACGAATTTCAAAATTTTAATTTTACCCAATTTTCTTTTTTCTTTGTTTAAATTCTCGGATTTAAATCTCAACTAGTGAAAATCTTTATTAAGATATAATTAGCATGCATTTGGTAAATCTCAATAAATCAAGAGCTAATCCATTAATTGTCAAACTACATCAACCTTAAAAGAGGAAAAGAGAAAGAAGAAGGTTACCAGTAATAGTCCCATCGAGGACGGACTTTGGTCATGCGGTTATCATCGGAGGGATGGTAAGGATGAGCGGCGTGGCGAGTGTTGTGGAAGGCGCAGCAACCGGCGGCGTAGACGGCGATGAGGAGCACGAGAACCAGAATGTTGACCACCGACAGTTTTCTCCAGTCAAGACGTATCTCCTCAAGAACACCAGCCTTGCACGCATCGCACTCGTAGCATAACATTTCCACTCCATTGTTCCATCTGTAGCAATCTCCTCCTCCGTCCACCACTCCGCCCTCGTACGTGCACGCCGTCGGTGGCTTACAACATCCCGACTGCATTATTTTTTTTTTATACACAAAATCGTAAACGTAAAGAATCTCTATATGTGAATAGAATGTTGTTTGCGTTTGCGTTTAGTGTTTATAAAAATTAAAATTATTATGCTAAAAATAAAACTTGAGATATATATTATGGATTCCTTTTAACAAAAAACGCAAACAAGGCATAGTTAGATTGAGTTAACAAAAACGAGATATATAAAGATATTAAAGTGAATGGAACCTGAACAGAAGTCATGTCTCTTTGGAAATAATCAAGTGTAGTCCAAGATGAAATCTTAGCACAAGACTTGGAACTCAAGATACAGCTTCTAATGGAGTTCCAATATGCAGGATCTCTAACTCTCTCTCTCAACCATGGATGATAGTCTCCAAGCCTATACTCTTTATAAACCCTCCCTGGAACTTCCACTCCACCTCCTTGGCTCGTCACCACCAAACCAAACAGCGTTAGACCCATTAGAGCCGCGATGAGGAAGATCATGACCACTAAGTACACCCAAAGAGCCCATGCCACGTTGAAGCAGGCTCCTATGAAACCCGCAAGCGATACTAACAGTATGATGAATCCTATAACAAGTAGCGGTGTCTGTAGGAAGTTTTCACATGTTGTGCTGCTTCTTGCTTTCCATAGAGCGGTTCCTATGATTGGTATGGAAGCTAGTAAGGTGAGGAGGTTTAAGACCCCAATCACTGTGTTGCTGAATCTGTACATAGTAATTATCAAGATGAAATCAGAGACTTAACACTGCCTTGGTGGCTATATCTCTCTCTTTTGTAAGCAGATTCTCTTCTTGCAATGTGAATTTTATCAGCTTTATCTTACAATCTTCTTTTTTTAGATATTATAATAATGGTTTAAACTCTACTTTTTGCTTTTGATTCTCTCTTATCAATTAGGAATTTTTTAAGGGAAAAGGTTTAGAGTTAATGGTTTGATGATTCATGCTCATATTCCTTGGTCCTCCCTTGATTTGAATCAATTAAACAATAGCATTAAAATCGTTTTATTTTTTCAAATAAAAGTGTCCTTTTGGACAATAGTTTCTTGTTTATTGTCCTATTTTATACGTTTATGTCGTTGGAGTTGGTATAGAACTATAGATAGAGCAGACCACAACCAAGAGATCAAGTAGTGCTTTATTTAAAAATGTATATATATTCGGCTAGTGCCTTAATTAAAAATGTACCTAAAATTACACCATGTTATATATAATTTTCTAGCTTTATAGTCCAAAAACTGCAATCATGAATTATATAATGGATCAAGTGGAATAAAATAAATTCACTATGATCCATGAAGCAGAGGAGTAAGCAAAGAATAATATAGACGTGGACGGGTGATGACTTCGTAGTCGATGAATTTTCTTTTGAAGATGCTTTAAGTGGCCCATTGCTTAGAATATTAGGTTTTTGTTGATAGAGCACAGTATGATCTTCGATTCCCCCACTTCCATTTTTTGTAAAATCTTGTTTTTGAAGATGCTCATAATTTTATGTATTTTTTGCGTTTTACTTTTACATTTGTAAAATGACATTTGTTTTTACAAAATTCGATTTCAGATACACATCATTTAATTTGCATACCATGAACGAGCCAAAATATCCACAAACTTGAACGATACAAAGGTTGTGCTCCTGTGGTTCAGATTTCATACGAAGATTGCAACAACAAAGTCACAACTTGAAACCAACAACTATTTTTCTATAAAACCATAATCTCCTAGTATACATTCAAAATCCTCATAAAATTCAAAAACAAGAAGAGGCAGATGCAGCTTAGGTGTATTCAGTTTGCAGGGTCAAGTCTTGTACACCCAAATCATGGTACACATCATACACATATTGCAGTAATGGCCTTTCATCTATTCCGCTCTTCACCTAACCCCGGTACCAAAATAACAAACCCATTCATTTCCATTCCTAGTGTGAGTTCATGTTCTAACCGATATGAAAACAAGATATAAGTGAGTACCTGGAGTCTGAGTGACCCAACAGTGTGACCAGGCACAACCTCCCAGAAACGTGCCTGTAAAACCTCCATGACATCTTCACGAGATGTAATCTGTACATAAAGAGAGTTGAAGAGAAGCCCGGCTTGATCAACTATGGGAAATACGTACACATAAGGGAAAAAGTTATGAGCGAACCTGTCGTAAGCATTTGCTTAATGCGGAAGAAGGAATGTTTGGGGGTGCCATCTGAAGCAAGACACCACCAGTGGCTTTGAAGAGTGGCATAACAAGCATAAACACTGTAATCGATACCAATCCTAAACATAGGACCTCTGCATTTTCAACCCTGAAAAAGTTTAAGACAAAAGGAAAATGTAAGAGATCAAGCAACAAGACACTTCTATTCACTTAGCTCTTTCAAAGGAAGAGAGCATTACCCGAGCGAGAGGAGCCAAGATGCCAATATCAAACCTGCACTGAAGATAAAATGTTGGCTGTATATAAGTGTTATGCAAAAAGAAGCAACTTTTCTATCTAGCTCTTTGCCCACGGCTCTGCTAGAGATAAAGAAAGGCAGAGAGATTTAACACCTGCGGATGGAATCTGCTATGACGTGTAAGCAAACGGAGTGGTAATTCATATCTTCTGCTTTTCTGTAGACTGCAGCATATTGTAAATGAAGAAAAAAATGTAGTTATTTAAATATGTATTACAAGGGACAGATACTTTCAAGAAGCAACAAATTGTCTTGGCCAGATTAGTTGCTATCATGCTGTCTCTATATTTCAACTAATCCTCGTACTGATTCTATCTTAACCAAACATCCTTACTTTGGCTTTAAAGCTAAAACTGACAGGGGTGGCGAATTTGTACAAATGAAATATACCAAATTCGCCAAAAAAGGCTATACCATATAAAGCAGCGTATGAACTCCAATCCATACAAGTCTAAACATAACTTAAGCATGTATATATCGTAGGCAATACATACCAATATTGACACGAGCATAATTCCGGAAGAACCAAACACCTAGAAGGTTGACCAGCAGATTTGTTACTGCTGATACAATCAAATAATGCCTACATAAAAGGAGATAACAATCAATCAAACTGATAAAAAAGGAGTAAGAGGGAACACAATTACAGTAAACATAGCAAGTGCCAGTAAAATAGCTAAAAACTATGCATGTCATTTTTGAAAAATCAACTTACTTGTGCTCTGATTCATCTTGTATAAATGCATGAAGGGCTTCCACAGCTAAGGAGAATGACATGAACATAAGGAACAGCTGTCTACATATATGTCAAATATTAAACATATCAAAGTGATAACCAAAAAGATAAACTACAGAGAATGAGAGAATGAAGGCAAAACGGAAAGAAAGGTCCTCATAATTTATGAAAGCCTAATTTTTTTTAACAACGAGCTGTAAAATTAAACTATTCTATCAGTAACAGAAAAAAAAAAAAAAAAAAAAAAAAAAGCGTACTAACACCGAGTAAAGCTCTCAAAACTTATTTTCTGTGCAATATAAAAACCTGTTTTATTACATGGCACAGAAGCCTTTACAGCCTCAAACTAAATCTAGGAAAGACATCCAAAAAACGTTAAGAACATACTTACAGCATTAGTGAAAGCCGATAAAACTTCTAGTCTTTTGTACCTGGGGTGAAAAAAAAGGAATGCCTAAATTAGAACCAATTCAGCATTATGCCATTGCAGGCTCAACAGAAAAAGAGATCACACAGACAAGTTTTCAATTTCAGCAATCAGTAAAAACTGTCTCCTACAACAACAACAAAGGTTGTACATTTTAAGGAACAAGACCTTAGTAACCCCCACATCTATAACTAGTCAAGATCCAGAGAAAGAAAAGATAACGAATTTGAAAAATTAAGTAGTCAAACGTGAACTACCACAGAACATGCATTCCGACCTACTTCTCCAAAAAAAAAATAGATTAACCAACAGAGCCGATCAATTTACTTTTATCTCACCCATATGAGTAAGCATGATCAGGCTTCTTCCTCGAAGTTGCCATTGCAAATAAAGAAAATGTCAAGAGACCACAACCAAATGTCAGATGGAACGCATCGGAGACCAAACCTGTAAGAGTCCATAAAACAACAACACAAAAGCAGCACAATTAGTAAAATCATGAACTTAAGCATACAAATTTTGACATGTACCAATTACTGCATTGAGCAAAAAGTCATTCTACAAACTGGGACAGCAGAAACAAAAGATTATTATCATCGCTAGTGAGACCCTTTCTCAGTTGCAACAAAAACCTGATCTTAAAGCTCCGTAATCAAGTCCTTAAACACGTAGGATCTACTACCCCTGAGGTTTAGTTCCATAGCTTAAATTATATCAGCTTAAGACTTAAGCTGTAATATTTCATCTGTATCTCTATCGCTGCCTATAGTAAGGATTTGAAATTTTAGTTCATTAAGACATCCAAGTCTCTCATCCCTCAACAAGAATATCAAGAACTCAAGTAACTACAACTTCTTACAGAGAGAGATTCAATATCATTAACAAAAAAAATATCGTACCAACACGGCCAGTGAGGAGACCAATAAAGAGCTCTGCAGAAGAATACACCACATTAAGCGAAATCAGCAGAAACAGCTTCTTCATCTGCCGATTTCCACTTCTCAGTACCCCACAAATCTCCCAAACCATTTGCAAAATAGACACCGCTTTTCTAATTTCTACTTCTATCCCATCCCCGAAAAGCATATCATTTCCGTCGACGGAGTAAATCTCCGGCGGCATATCGATGCTAGAAACCGTTCTATCGAGAAAAGGCTTAGCTGCCTCGGTGACCGCCGGCGTTCGTGGACCGTGAGATTGCTGAAAGGAACGGGAGTAAGCAAGCCTCCGATCATTAGCAGCATATCCAACGTCGCTGCTCCGATCATTAGGGAGTTCGTTATCGGATCGAGGATTGAAGGAAATGGATCTCTCCATTGTTTAGTTTGATCCTGACACTTCAATTCCCAGCTTAGGCAATAACTAAAAATCAACGCTCTTATAAAAAACCGTGTCCGTGTGTATACAGTAACATTAGTGGGCCATTCTACTAAGCCCATATAAAAATGTTTAGAAGCCCATATAGTTCAAAAAGTCGAGCAGCATTGACCCATAATGTTAATGTGCAGACTTGATTGGACTATTGAACCAATGTTAAACCTGAAAATAGTCACTTGTAAAACTTTTTAACAAAAACAGCGTTGGTTAATATATCATTTCAAGCTGCCAAAAAAAGAAATATATATTTCATTTGAAACGTACCAAACATTTTCCAGCCCATAAATTTTGTATCTTTTAGTTTTAGGTAGGTAAGGAGACTTTTCCAGCCCATTAGATACTACTTTACAGAGTAGAGAGAGATTGCAGTTACGTTACCAAATTTCGAAATATAAGTATATTTTTTAAATTGGGAATGTCAGTTACTAGTCTCTTTGAAAGCGAGACAGCTGTTTCCACCATCAACATGACTCGTCGTGGGGTCCTCCTTAGTTCAAGAGATTCAGAAATAGACGGCTGAGATCTTCTCCAGCATATTATGGCGTTTTGTTCCTTTTAAAAACTTCAATTCTCAGGCTCACATTATTCTTCTTCATTCCCCTCCTTGTTTCGCTCCTTTCTTCTTCTTTTTTTTTTTTCTTCTTCTCTCAAACCACACACACACATACGTCCTGCTTTTTTTTCATCTGAGATCCCTCAACAACTAAGGTAACATTCCCATAATTGTTCGTCGATTTTTCAGATTCGAATATTATTTCATTTCGTTTCGTTTCGTGTATGGAGCTTTTTCGAGATCGTTAGATTTTTTGTTGTTTGAGAATTTTTCGATTCGACTAATTGGCTAATATAATTCAAAATAAATTTACAGGAAATAGAAAATGGCAGATGGAGAAGACATTCAGCCTCTTGTTTGTGATAATGGAACCGGAATGGTTAAGGTAACGTAAATCTGGAAACTTTTTTTAACTCTTTTTATTTTTATTTTTTTGTAATATTAATCTTAATGTTCCGAATTTGTTAGGCTGGATTTGCTGGAGATGATGCACCAAGAGCTGTATTCCCAAGCATTGTTGGTCGTCCTCGTCACACTGGTGTGATGGTTGGTATGGGACAAAAAGATGCTTACGTTGGTGATGAGGCTCAATCAAAGAGAGGTATTCTGACATTGAAATATCCAATTGAGCATGGTATTGTCAGCAACTGGGATGACATGGAGAAGATTTGGCATCACACTTTCTACAATGAGCTCCGTGTTGCACCTGAAGAGCACCCTGTTCTTCTTACCGAGGCTCCTCTCAACCCTAAGGCCAATCGTGAGAAAATGACTCAGATTATGTTTGAAACCTTCAACACTCCTGCTATGTATGTCGCTATTCAAGCTGTTCTTTCTCTCTACGCCAGTGGTCGTACTACTGGTAAGAACATCTTGTAACACCATTCTTTTATTTCCAGAGATTTTTCAATCATTGTTCATTGTCGTGTGTTTTTTTTTTTCCCAGGTATTGTTTTGGACTCTGGAGATGGTGTGAGTCACACTGTTCCAATTTATGAAGGATATGCTCTTCCACACGCTATTCTGCGTCTTGACCTTGCAGGACGTGACCTCACTGATTACCTCATGAAGATCTTGACCGAGCGTGGTTACTCATTCACTACCTCAGCAGAGCGTGAAATCGTAAGGGATGTGAAAGAGAAGCTCGCTTACATAGCTCTCGACTACGAGCAAGAGATGGAGACAGCAAACACTAGCTCATCCGTTGAGAAGAGTTATGAGTTGCCTGATGGACAGGTCATCACCATTGGTGGAGAGAGATTCCGCTGCCCTGAAGTTCTGTTCCAACCATCTTTGGTTGGAATGGAAGCTGCTGGTATCCACGAGACGACTTACAATTCAATCATGAAGTGTGATGTTGATATCAGGAAGGATCTGTATGGAAACATAGTGCTCAGTGGTGGAACCACCATGTTCCCTGGAATTGCTGATAGAATGAGCAAAGAGATCACTGCTTTGGCTCCAAGCAGCATGAAGATTAAGGTGGTTGCTCCACCTGAGAGGAAGTACAGTGTCTGGATCGGAGGCTCCATTCTAGCATCACTCAGTACCTTCCAACAGGTAAATTTTTCGTTATCCTCTGTCGAATTGTGTGCTATTTTTCTTGGTGGGCTGACTATGATACACAATGTTGATCTGCAGATGTGGATAGCAAAGGCTGAGTATGATGAGTCAGGGCCATCAATAGTCCACAGGAAATGCTTCTAAGAGTATTGCTCAAATCAAAGGGATGAAAGATTGTTGCGTATTGGTAAAAGCCTTTTGTTCAATCGACTTGATTACAAAATATTCTTTTGTTTTTCAATTTCTCCTCACCACATTTCTTTCTTGTTGTCTTCTCTTTTGGTGTTTCTGCTATTTATGGAAAAAGGGATTGTTTTTTATTTGTCTTTATTTTTCTTCCTCTTCTTCTCTTCCCTCTCAAATCTGGAAAATCAAAAAGAAAAAAAAAAAAAAAGATGAAAGGGAATTGCCTTTTTTAATTGTACAATAGAAAATACTATATTTCTTTGGTAAAAGGGTTTTTCATGTTGTGGAAGTTCCTGGAGCGTGTGAAATAAGAGTAGTACCAAAGGCACAGATTATGAAAAGAGGAAACAAAAGCCGAACCACATGATTCGAAAATGAGAAATAAATGTGACCTGCCAGCCAAACAACACAATAACTCAACATCTTTAATACATCGACAATTCGACATGGTTGTTTTATGCCACGCTTCACTTCAGTACGGAATACAATGATAATAACAATAAATAAAAAAATCCTACATTGTGTTCATTCCCAAGACTGAGCACTTTGATACACACTCTGACCAAGAATCAAACAGACAAACAAAAGTCACAAAACCCTGGCCATGGAAACATTTGTAAACTTCTTTTACAGATGACAGGTGCCGTCAAAAAAAAAAAATGTATGGCAGGTCTTAAACGAGAAGTTGATAAAGGCATGATTTCATTACATGCATAACAGTAATTTCAGGGAGAATATATACTTATTACCAGAGTTTCACTGTCCGAAAGTCACATTTCTACGATACCAACAAAACAGCGATGAGAAGCACAAAACAGATACAACATCATTTTCAACACTAAATTCCAACATCATATAATTAATTAGCCAAAATGTCAGAACACAACAAAATGGACAATAAGATTATTGAAACAATAACATAGCTTCTTAAACAAAGACAACCCAAACAAGAGAAAGGTCGACAATTTCTTCTTTGCTCTTTCACCAACATCATCATAACTTATTGTTGTACCAGTACACACCTTTCTTGTCACCTTCCCTGTCCGGTTCTACATAGATACACTCCTTTGCCTCCCTCCACATCGCCTTAACCCACGGTGTTCCATCGAACTGGTAATAGTCTCCGAGGATCGGCTTAATCGCCTTTGTAGCTTCCATTGCGTTATAATGCGGCATCGTCGAGAACAGATGATGTGCCACGTGTGTGTCCGTGATGTTGTGGAACACCTTGTTCAAGATTCCATAGTCTCTGTCTACGGTAGCCAAAGCTCCCCTTAACCAATCCCACTCGGATGAATCGTAGTGAGGCAACGAGGGATGAGTGTGCTGCAAGTAAGTGATCAAGACTAGGAAGAAATTCACTATCAAAAGCGGTACACCGTAGAGGCAGAACATCGAGGCCATTCCTTGTGCAGCAGCGTAACGGTAAAGACCAAAACAGACAGCGAGAACACCCGCATCCGAGATGTATATCTGGAGGCGCTCACGGTCGTTGTAGATGGGAGCGTTTGGGAAGAAATGGCTAGCGAAACCGTCGTACGGTCTGCCAGATACGTTGCAGGCTAAGTACAAGGGCCATCCGAGGGTGAACTGGATGGTTAACATCACGGTGCGTCCAAGAGGGTTGTTGAGGTATTTGCCATACCACTTGATTGCGGATTTCTGCTTGGGGACAAACACTTCGTCTCTTTCGAGGGAGCCCGTGTTGGAATGGTGACGGCGATGGCTGTATTTCCAGGAGAAGTAAGGAACAAGGAGGAAGGAATGGAAGATAAGACCAACTGTGTCATCCAGCCACTGGTAGTCGCTGAAAGCGTGGTGACCGCATTCGTGAGCAATGACCCAGACACCGGTAAGGACACATCCTTGACAAGCCCAATAGAGGGGCCAAGCCAAGTAAGAGAGAGGTTGAGGGAGAAGAGAGAAGAAATTGGTGGCCAGGTAGTAGAAGCAGGAGGCTATAATGATGTCAGTGATAAGGTAGGAGAAAGAGCGAGGGATTGAGCGTTTGAAACAATGAGGTGGGATAGCTTTCTTGAGATCTCCAACCGTGAAAGGCGGTCTCTCGCTCGGCACACGCTTTAAGGCTTCGGTTTCCGACTTCTTAGAAGAAGCAGGAACCGGCATTCTTCCACCTGCACCCATGTTTCTGCAGAAGACAAAGAGCAAATAACCAAGAAAATGTATCAGAACCTGACAAGAAACGAGTTTGTAATTGTGTTTAAATCAACAAACTATTCTTCACACAGAATAAAAAATAATCCAAGGTTAAAAAGGATTGCCATAAATGGAAAAATTGCGTGGACGAAAAGGAATAAAGAGCAGAGAAATAGTGTTATGTGATAAACTAAAGAAAGAAACCCAGAAACGATTGCGTTTAGAATGAGACTCTACTAATGAGATTTTGATTTTGATAAGACAGCTCACATCTCTCTTTCTTGTAGGTTATCAATTTCTTCTTTGTTAATAAATTCTCAATCGAAATCACAATTCCACTTTGATAGCAACTTGACAAAAGAACAAAAAAAAAAAAAAAAAAAAAAAAGCCGAATGAAACAGTTTGAAACGCGATATAGAACCACCGGAATTTGTCGACATCATCATAAATTAGATTTAGACATTTTTAACAGAACCAAAAAAAAACAAAAGAACAGTTTTTGTTTTATGTCAAGAAGAATCTGAATATTCACATGCAACTCCTTTTCGTCTGAATCCTAAAATCTATGAAATAGCAGCTGATCAGAGTTACCATAAGTCCGATTTAATTGTACTAATATTTACGCGCATGATTTAAAGAGCAAGTCAATGAAACTTTAATCATATGATTATGACGTAATTATAATACCAAGACCCAATAGGAATAGGTCAAACCCAGCAACGATTCAACAGAGGAAATCAAGATCTATAAAAAAAAAAAAAGCTACCTCGAGTAAAACGATTGGGTATTTTTTTAAAAAAAAACCAAGGAGGTAGAGACTGATATTTCACCAACCCATCAAAAATTAAAATAAAATAAAGATGGTCAAAGCACTTCATTATTGAAAGAAAAAAAAACCCAAAAAATATGATGCAACATTTCAGTTTGGGGACGATATACACTAAGAATGGGATGAAAAAGAAACACAAACAAGATCAGATTCATCAAACCAAAAAAAAACAAAAGATAGAATCAAGACCAGATCTAATGTTAAATGTAAGAAATAAGTGCAGATCTATTGTTTATAATGAGAGAGGGAGCAAAAACACAGACCTCAGAAAATGGAAAAGAAAGTAAAGAGTTGAATCAAATTGGAAATGAGAAGAAATGGAGGAGGAGGAGGAGGAGGAGAAGGATGGACCTGGAGCTGACGTAGGGAGATTACGTTGATAACGATGAACCCTACGAAGAAGAAGCTCCTCCGCAGAATCTCTCTCTCTCTCTCTCTTCTCTTATCTCTCTCTCCTTTGTAATGTCTCTTCTGTGGCTCTCTCTGGTCAGAGGTGAATGGCAAAAGACAGGCCGTTTAAATGGACGGGCCGTGGGTCGAAAGAGGCGACATCTCTCCTTTTCAAAGTGGGCCCCTCTTTTCTTTTCTTTCTTCTCCTCTTATTTTTTTTTTATTTTCTTCTATTCAAAAATATCTGATATTTTACGGCTCATAACTGCAATTTTACGGAAAGGTGAAATATATAGACAGTAGTGCCACATTAAAATCTTATCACGTTTATATATTTAATTTTAAATTTAAATATTCCTTGGTTGGTAGTAGTTTCTTTTTGCCAGCTGATTTTTCATATTAATAGTTTATCTTTTATTTTTTTTGATCATTTGAATGGTTAGGTTCTTAAAAAATTGTAATTATTTTTAAAGTATGATTACCCCAGTTATAAGAAGAAGAAAAATATGAAGGTAGTGTATTTCAGTATTTGTTTTCTTTAATATGAGATCGTCCGTCGACCGTGGCGACTTAAGAAGGGTCGTAAAATAATGGTGGTGGCGGGAAAAATGCCAAGTGGAAATAATACTAAAAATATAATAATCTACAGACATTGGTGATGGTGGTCACGTGAAAAAACAAACGTCATGTACTTTTGTCGATTCGTGCGCATCTTCTCTTGCTAAATGTATTCATTATCTTTATTTTAATTACTAAAAATTAGGTGGCAGACGCAAAACAATTAGCCGGTGACTAGTAATGAATTAACTGTAATTTATTAGGTCTCTAGCATTTGAGTTTTTTTTTTCCTCTTTCAAGCATTACACGACACACCTTAATTTCAACATATTTTAATATCATCACCAACACCAACCATGGCTTCTTTTTTCTTCAATTGTTACACAGATCTCAAAAACATTCTTATTAAGAAAACACTTATAAGAAGTTGAGAATCTCAGAATACACATGTGTTATTTGCTAATTTGTTTCCTGTTTACCTCTAGAACAAAAAACTGTTTGCTTAGTTTTTTATAAATCCAAAATTCTGATTTATGTTGTTGATGTCTAACATGAGTTGAAAGTTGAAAATGTATAAAAACACCATTACATGAGTTGGAAAAAAAAAACACAGTTAAGCTATTAAAAGTCTACAGCTAAAAAAGGAACCAAAATAGTTAGTTACAAAAGAGAATAATATCTGAAATAGAAAAGATTGAAACGTTTGGGAGTGGTCATAGTCGACCTCAAGCCGTGAAAGCATCATTTCATGACTTCATCAGACACAATATTTTATGTGACGACGTGGTGGTTTGGATTTGGATTCCACATTTTGATAGTTCCATCAAAGTTCAATTCTTGTACTTGTATTAAGAAAATATAATCTTATCAAACAACACAATTTCAATTTATTCACATTTAATAGTAAAACAGATATAACCAAATCGAGGTACTTGATACAATTCGCTACCTAGATCTTAACAATTGCAATAGTTAGTAAAGACTGCCGACATATTAAGAAAATCACATGAAAAGATTTTATGTATGTGAGTCACATATGACATAATGGAAGACAACAAGACTATATGGATAAAAGGCAGCATACAATCCTAACCAGTAACCACTGTTTTCTAAGTTTGTCAATCACCCTTCAAGCCTCCCAACTCAATTCGAACTCCATTTAACCAAAACTAAATTCTAAAAACCACCAAATAGAACAAACTTACAAATGACAATGAAGCTAACATTGTATTCTCATAACCAAAAAAAAAAAAGAAACAGAAAAAAAGTAGTGAAGATGATATTAGATATCAACCACCACAAAAGAAGAGACTTGTTTTGAATTCTCAGACTCTGATCAACTAGGCGATTCCTGACCTGCGTAGCTCTGCTTCGCCGTGTGCAAAGTGACATCTATCACCAAATGTACAATTTCCTTTAGAGAATCTCTCACAGATCTTCGTCTTGTAGTTGCTCCCTGGATGTGGTTTCCCTTCAGAACCCATGCCACCACCACCAACACCAGGTGGTTTCTTAGCTACTGAATTAAGCCTCCCAATCAGCTCTCTTACCATTGCGCTCGCTTCGTTTATCTGCTCATATGTTCCTTCAAGCTCAATGTTTTTCAGGTTCGGGTCTCTTTCGTGATCTTGAATTGATAGCTTTGCCCCCGTCTGGCGACATATCTGTTTCGAACTGACTCCACCTTTTCCAATGATTGCACCGGCTAAAGAAGCATCTACACTGATTTTGGCAGTGGCTGAGGCACCAAAGCTAGAGACATGGCCAGGCCCAGACTCTCCCCTCCCTGAGAATCGGCCTCCACCACCAGAACCTTGCATGTTTCTGGAAACTTGAGGCATGGGTTGTCCAATATTTGTCATCTGCGCTACAGCATTGTATCCTCCAGGAACATAATGCAAGAAATGGCAATTCTCTCCAAAAGGACAGCCAGAAGTGCTGCAATACAAGAGCATAATACATCAGTGACTTAAACCCAATAGCATTACGATGGCACAAGAACAAACCAAAGAGACAAAGAAGAATAGCATATCGATCGAGGTATAACATAACAACAATGTTAATTGCTATACACAAGGAGGTAGCCTTTAGTTCATGGAGATACAATTCTGATGAGAGAAAAAAAGCCAGTTCTCCAGCTCTGTTTGACAATGATGGACATGTTCACTAGTAACACAAGAACCTTACCTGGCCATAAATGATTATGTTGCAACCCACAAATCACTAATACCTTACCACCAAACAGAAGAATAAAACAAGTTTTGGTTGATTTTGTATGTTAAAATCACCAGTTGAGCTAAATGTTTCTAAAATTATAATCCAGATATGCTTATCCTTTCATAGTAACCATTATTTTTTTCATATTGAAACATGTTTTTTAACTTGTTTAGCATGTACCTGTATAAAACAACTAACCACTTCATAAGCATACAGTATTGCTAGTTAATTCCGGGATTATACTTACAGATAAATAAAAGTCTGAATATTAATTCATCAAGTAAAAGGATTATAACCTGAAAAATTTTGTGCATGGCTTCGATTTGCTTCCTAAACCAGTTGAATATGATTCCATCTCTGTTCCAAACATTAAGTGTTTTTCTTTAGTTAAAAACTTAGATGAAGTTCAAAATATTGCTTTAGAATCCAATTCATACATTCATCTAGATGAAACTTACGGCCTAAAATCCAAAGATGCATCATAATTTGAATGTTTTCAAGATTACTAACCAACTGGACACAAAAACACTCGACAAAGGAAAAGGCTTACTCGATCAAGCAAAGCCAGTCTTTAGCATGGGTTATTATAAAGTGTTATTAAGCTTATATACATGAGAAGAGGGATTAAACTAAAGCAATACTAATACTCAGGAGACAGTGAAAAATATAAGCTTGAGACCAATTGGCCTTGGAATTAACTATAGTGACACTTTGAAAGATTTAAGCTTGAGATCAATCATCACTCAACTGAATATTCAATGAGATTTAGATTTACATCAGATTAAAGGCCACTACTTTCAGCAGTAATCTCGCTAATTAACTCATTTCAATAAGTGGGCAAGTAGAAGACGAAATCACTAGAATAAAGCACTGAGAAAGAAAAAACAAAATTTGCATCTAAGTAAATCTCATGACTAGCCAAAAAGATCCTAGGGAGTAAAGATCTCGAATTTTAAACCTTAATCAGAGCCAGTGAAGCATAAGAACTGAAAAGATCGGTATAGAACTAGATTGAATTCTAATAACTAAAGAGTAAAGGAAGAAAGAAAAAGAAGAGTGAAAGAACTAACCTTGCTTAGACTTCTTGAATCCGCCGCCATTGGAGTTGAATGAGCCAGTTTCAGGCCGTCCTCTCTTACGAGCATCCATGTCTAATTACAGATCCGATTCGAAAGCCGAAATTGAATCCCTAGATTCTAGAGAGCGAATGAAGAACAAATCGGAGAAGACAAATCGAAATCGGAATAGGGGAAGAAAAAAAAAAAGAGAGTTAGAGAGAGTAAGAGAAAGTAAACCTAACCCTAAGGTGGTTGCCGTCGAGGGAAAAATGAGATTTTCCTTCTTCTTTTTTTAACTAGGGTTATAACCCGCGCATACGCGCGGGCAGTGATTTTTATTTTTTTTTTAAATTTTTTGCAATTCAAAATTATTGAATTTTGTGTTGATTTAAACATCCATTCTATTATGGTTTATTAGTTTTTCAAATAAAATTGTATTATCTAATTGCTTTTTATAGGATCCATATCTACAGTTTTAGATTTCGATTTTGTGTTCATAAATACTTAATAGTAAATTTTTAATGATTAATTAATAAATTATACATTTCATATTTTTTGGTATTTAATAAATGTTGTGCAGCAATTGAAGCAGTCAATTAATTTTGAATTATTTTAAGCAAATGTAGTTCACACATCTTTTAATACATTATAAATAGTACATAAATTAATCTCAATAAAAGTTGATAAATTCATCTCTATTTTGATTGCCCTTCACATTATGCCTTCTTAAGATTTCTTCACATATCCTTCCAGATTTCCTACAACAATGAATGTTTCTTCTCTTTCGTTGTAGTCCACTGGTGTTAGTCGTAAGTGGAAAACAAAGTTCTTTCCAATAAGTGGTTGCAAACATGGAGGTAGAAAATGTTTTGATTTGGCATTAATAGGATTTGATTTCTGCATCATATGATGTTTCAAATTAGTAAGGTTTTCTTAATATACTATTGTTAATAGTAAATATTAATATTCTTAACATAATTGCACCTTAAAAGTAGATAAATCTTCAGCCAACAATATGCTTCGTTTTCTAGCAACTTGGCCGAAATTAACAACACTTCCTTGATCAGTCTCATTATTAACTTTGACGGCAAACTTGAATCTGAATAACATAGAATTCATATAATCAACTACATATATTACTTATATAACATTATAAATTACTTTGTTAATAATAACCTGACAATAAGTCTCGATGTGGTTTCGTCACAAGAATTGCATATGAAATTATTTTGCACCATGTTGACCTTTTTGTAACATTTTGAACAAAAGCAATAATAACATCCTTCTCGAGAAATAATCTCCATTATGATAGCCGTGCTTAAAAAATTATTTTGCTGTAGAAGTTGGATTGTGTTATTTGTAATATTGAACGATTAATAAAAATATCAATATTGAAAATGATTCTTAAACCATGTTAATAAAATAAATAAGGAAGAGATTATTAAACCTGAGGGTTCTCCATGTGTAAATAACAAAACATATGATTAATTGTCATTGATGAAGAACCTTCTTCCACTTTCCACTCTTCGTGAGGTGACTTCCAGATGGTGTCTTCTATTTTGCTGTATATGGTAAAATATTTCAGTAAGAAATTCATTAAAGGGTGAGTAATAATACAGAAAGAATATTTTTGAAGTAAGATCTTTACGTTTTGCTTTTCTCCATTATTCCTCTGTCTCGTAAGTGAATAAGGGAGGATAGTCCTTTTTTTTTTTTGCCAAGAGGATAGTCCTTTTATAACTTTGGAAAGTTACTATTGTGATTTGAAAAGACATAAGTGTCCTGATTGAACAGATGCGAGTTTTGGAAGTGCCTTTTAAAAAAGTCTAGGTTCAATTAATATAGTTATATATTTCTATGACAAAAAACAGACTTATAGTAACTGGCTTACTTTGATTAATTAATTGGATCATTTAGATATATTTTAGATGGTGACATGTTTTATCTAAAATGGCCATTAGTATTACGGCCAAGTAATTTTTTTAAAAATTATTTGCAATGTAACTTTTTGCCTTTTTGGATTAACTTATCTTTTTAAATTTATTTTAAGTAGTAGGAAAAATCCTAATTTTTTTATAAATTTATTTTATTTTATTTTATTTATAATTATTTATAATTAATAACAACAAAAATGGAATTTAGATTTGGAACATTTTAATGTACAAGAAAATTACAGTATTCATTTGGAAAACTATAATAAACTATGATAGAATGGATGTTTAATAACATACAAAATTCAATGGTTTTGAAAATCAGGGAATTTATAAACCAATTGCACACTAACGGCGTCAATCCAGTCACAGATCCGAATCTGGTATTTTCTGAAATCAAGCAAGCCCAGACCAGAGGGATCATGGTAGTCAAGAACCCACATTACCGTCTTCGGCCTTGATGCTGTCGGTGATGAAGCTAAGCAGTTGAAACGGCTGCAGTATTTGCAGAGACGTGGTGATTCTTGTTGCACTTTCTGGCATTCAAAATTGTGAACGCTGGCAGTATGTTGACTTATTGCTGATCTCTGTCTCATTCCTTTGTTCTGGTACGTCTTCTTCTCTAATTATTTTTTCCATCATTGTGTTCTAGATTAGTTTTGTTTCTCCTCCCCTGCGTTGTGAAATAGAAAGCTTGAAACAGTAAAACAATATTTTGTGTTATTGAAATTTAATCAAACTAAATATACCTTTTTGTCAATTGATGTTTCGTTGATTAGCAAGTAACAGAATTACTTGGCAGATTGTTGTATACTTCTTTGTAAACAATGTTTGATATTGTGTCTTTGTCTTCTGTTTCGTTAGCACCATTTAGTATTTTTAGACCTGATGTATCAGTGACTCTTGATAGTGCGACATACAGCTGTCCATGACTGAAAACTGGATCTGGAAGATAAAGTCCTACTCTTTTTAAACTTTGACCTTGACTTTTATTAATAGTCATAGCATAACAAAGTTTAACTGGAAATTGTCGTCTCCTTAGAGTGAATGGCAATTCTGTATCTGGTGGCGACAAAATTATTCGTGGTATCAAGACTTTATCTCCTATATTACATCCTGTTAATATCTCTGCTTCAATGACTCGATTTCCTAGTTTTGAGACTATTAATCTTGTACCATTGCAGAGTCCTTTTTTCTGGTTTAAATTTCTCAACAGCATTATTGGAGATCCTACCTTCAAAATTAGTTTGTGATTTGGTAGCCCAGAGATTCGAAGTGAATTTAAATATTCGATTGGATATATTGTATCAAGTTGTGAGCTTTCTTCAGCATCATGTGAAATTGTATCAGAGCTTAGATATTCCTTGTATTCTCCTGGTTGAGTAGAAAGCATGTAAGAATTTATGTCATCTACTGTTTCGTTTCGTGGTGTAAGTATAGCTCTTTCGATTAGGTATTCTCTGTCAGTATTGGACTTCTCATATTCTGCATAAGTGTGCATCGCAATGTCCTTTATTGCATAGTCTGTGTTGGGAAGCATCAACTCTTTGTTAATATTTACCATATCTAAATCAGAGTCATTAAACTGCTTTGGTATGAGCTCATTTGATCTTCCATCACCTACTCGTATTAACCATCTGGCAAAGTTTTTTTCTGTCTGGTTTAACCTCATGTTATGTTGTAGTAGGTAGACATGACATGAATCCCACAAGCGTGAACGATTAATTGCTGCTAATACTGTGTCTTGTCGAGTTCCCTTTTGAACCACTGGTAGAATTTGTCTGAAGTCCCCTCCTAGTAAAACTGTTTTACCACCAAAGATCTTTGTCATAGCAGATGGGTCTTCTAGTGACATAATGTCTTTTAAAGTTCTATCAAGCGCTTCAAATGCATGGCGATGTGTCATTGGTGCTTCGTCCCATATAATTAGGTCTGTCTCCACTATCAAATTAGCCAGCATTGTACCATGTTTTATGTCACAAACTGAGTTTTCCTGAATCTTCAAAGGTATTTTAAATCGTGAATGTGCTGTTCTTCCTCCTGGGAGTAGTGTGGCGGCAATTCCGGATGAAGCAACAGGAAGAACAATCTTTCTTTGTGATCTTAATTTACTGATAATTGTTTTGTAGACAAATGTTTTTCCTGTTCCTCCAGGGCCCGATAAAAAGAAAAATTTTCCTTCTTTATTTTCGATTGATTTGATTACATCGTTGTATACTTCCCTTTGTTCCTCATTTAGACATTGTAGTAAACGTTGGTGTTTGTCATCTTCTTCATTAACATTGTACTTTTTCTCTTCTGCTATAAGTGAGTTTCTCATTGCGTTTAGGATGTTTTGGTTTGGTGATGGCATTTCTTCGAAATCTTTCAAAGATTTATCACTTTGCAGTAATATCTTTTCTATCTCCATTAGAATGTAATTCTGGAGGTCTGTCTCTGTCAAAAGCATCTCCATAAAGTTAAATGTCTTACGTAGAATGTAGGGAATATCTTCTGCAAGATTTTTCCAACAATGATTCCATAATTTTAATGGATTTCCAATTTCACAATATAGTAGCAGTGTGACAAACAAATGTCTTAATTGTTTGGCCGTTGCCCAGTTTGATGCTTCTTCCATGGCCTCATGCCATTCTTTATCCCCATCCAATAATCCTCTGACGTAGCATGCTTCTTTGAATGTTGGTAGTACCACATTGTCTACGGTTCTAATATCTTCAAAAGTTTTGGGTCCTTTAACTATATTCAATAGCATGCGAAGATAATACAACTCTCTGGCTGTAGGATGAATATGCACAATCCTGCCAATGGTGTGGCATTGCTTTCGCCTTGTCCATTCTTTATCTGATGAGTTCCATACAAATCTTGTAGGAAATTGTGCGTATGTTAAATCACAAGCTTCCGGAAATATTTGATTTGCCTCCATCCATTTAATAAACATGGTTCCGGTTATATCGTATCTCCTTATCACGTTTTGTAGATTGTCTATTTCTTTGAATATGACATGTTGTTGATCTGGTAAATGAATCGTGAGCTTCTGAATTGCTGGTTTTCTGTAAATAATATCAAAACCAAATATTCGCCACATAGCTTCGCAGCTTGACAAATACCTGCATTCTAAGTAATTATTAATCTCATTTACTACAACTATGTTGCTTTTCAGATTTTCATCCTGGATACTTTGGTTTTTCTCCCTTTCAATAACGATAGTTGCCTTGTCAACTCCTTTATTAATGTATTTAAAAAGATATTTTATTGCCTTTGATCCGTTGCACCATTCTACATTTATATGTGCCTTGTACTTTTGTAGCAGATTGACATTATGAGGTATCACATATCTGTTGTCCAGTTGCACGTTCCCTTTTATCACATATTTTGTGTCATCTCTCCGACGTCGGTAGGTAACTTGTCTTGATTTATCAATTGTTGTTGTGTCGTTGTATTTCATAGGGTAATGTTTACTACATATTCCCTCATCCATGCAGGGTGATGTTGGTCGATCTTTGCCACATGGACCGTGCATCATAAATTGTTTAACTACTTCATATGCTTCTGGATCTTCGTCTTTGTCTGGTATTTCAGCTGAAATAAAATCATCAATCTGCGTTGGTGTAGGGTTCTTGAACTCATTTTCTAACCACAATAGTATATGCACATGTGGCAGTCCCCGTTTTTGAAACTCTATGGTGTAAATCACTATAAGGTAAACAAAACTAATGTTAAAAAGTGTAGAAAGTAACCTGGAAATCACTATATAAATTTCTAATATGTATTTATTCTATGAGTTAATAACTTTTAAAATGATTTAGACGCATAACTTTTTTTTTTAGTTTTGTATGCTTCTTTTATTAATTATTTATATAACTATAGTAAAATATATAAAAAACATAAGGGAAGAAATTAGTTATTATATTAAACAGCATCACATACCTGCAATCGGTTTGCCAAAGAATACACCTTCTTG
Source organism: Barbarea vulgaris (assembly GCA_963667165.1). NCBI lineage: Eukaryota > Viridiplantae > Streptophyta > Magnoliopsida > Brassicales > Brassicaceae > Barbarea > Barbarea vulgaris. Next base: position 4,265,843 of record OY763893.1, read on the forward strand.
AAGATCTGTTAGTAATTCTTCTAATTTTATTTTGAAAACTCGGCATTCTATGTCAGGCCTATCATTTGGCTCATCATTCCCTGCTAGCTCCAAGTAATCTAATATTTGTTGCCATTTCGGGTTGGCTGTCATTGTGATAAAAAGATCTGGGTTTCCATACCATTTACAAATGGCCATCGCATCCTGATATTTTTCTGTCATGTATCTTGGGCCACCAGTAAAAGAAGATGGTAGTACTATTCTTTTTCCTACCCTTTTAGCGTCTGTGTCTCCATGACAGATCGCATCACAAACATTATTGTAAACTTCTGCTCTTAGTTGGGATTGATGAGTTAAGTAGAAACGCATCCGTTCTTGTTCGATTGCAGTGTATGCATCAACAATATATTGGTGAAATAAACGTCCGGACTTTGTAATAGTCATGCCCTCTGATAACCGAGTGTGTAGTTGGTAAGAATAAAATTCACGCATTGTGAGATATTTTCTGTTTTTCAGTTTGTTGTTATTTTCATTGAAAGGAATGAATTTGTGGTATCCATCCTCACCATAAGGAAATAGTAGAGGATACTGTAATGGCATATATAAGGGGTTAAAGTCGCATATTCTTTGTAGTCCTGTTTGTTTACAGTCCACGATTATATCACGTTCGCCAGAAGTTAGTGATATATCTCCTACTATAAGCCCAGCAATTTCATCTGCACTTGGTAAGTCATATTGTCTTCCTTTTCTTCTTTGTCCAACTAATCTGATAGTTAAATCCGTGCTTTCGCCTTCTTCGTATTTGTCTCTCGCCATTCTAAAAACATGTGTTAGTTTATTGTTCGCATCTAGCATTTGGATGAGACCGTCGATAATGTTTTCATCCAACTTGTTTTTTTTCTTTTCGCCTGGTAAGGCTTTCAAACGATTTTGAACTTCGTTTTTTGTGTCAACTATGTATAATTGTAAAAACTTTGGTGATTCTCCTTCAGTGGGCAATAGAGAACCTATCTTGTGGCAATTTTGCCCATGAATTCTGTAGTAATACGGTCCTTTTGAAGATTTCAATGATCTGTCGACTTTTGCTCCCATTGATGTCATTGCGAAACTTGAATTGTATACTCTTATATTTTTTTTAAAAGCTTTTGATTCTGATAGTAACTTCTTCAAAAAATCTGGCGGTTCAGGTGCTTTTGGTAATACCACACGTCCTTGTTGACAGCAAATAGAGAATAATAGTTTCCCACTCTTGTTGTCTTTCCCACTGCTTTCAGATTGCCATACCAAAGCATCACAGAAGGAGCATCGTACAAGTTCATTATCTTTGGTTTTTTTTTTCCCTAATATGAAATTATACAACGTGGGTAAGTTTGTTTAACATATTAGAAATATATTGTTAATTACTAATTTTATTTACGAAAAAATCAAAATACCTTTTCTTGTTGATGTGGAAACCTTCGAAGATGAGGCAACATCCGAATTCTTACTCGTTTTTGTCCTTTTGGTTTTGGTTGGACGTTCTGCAATGTATGTCCAAAGGAAAAATGTCTTACTATGTTTAATACATGAAATTTTTTGATGAAATAAATTATTAAATGGAATTTTACCTTGACAATATCTTTTACGTTTCCCTGCTAAAAGTTCTCGTCGTCTTTCTCGGGCTCTATTACATTCATCTGTAGATAATAACTTAAATATCTTTTATTATTATTGTTACTTATTTTGATGTCGAATATAAAATATAACAATAGATGAATTACCTTTCTCTGGAGTAGTCGTATTCTTTTCATAGTGTGTATGTTGTTCTTCTGGTAATATTAATGGCTTATGTATGAATGTTTTATGTAAGTAATTTGTCATAATTTTGATAGCCTTTTCACTGACGATGGTTCTGTTGACTTTATAAAAAAATCTTCTATGACTTGGTAGTTTTTTTAGTCATGGTTATAAATGTTTGAAACAGTGTGTATCAAAAGTGATGAAATAGTGTTGTTTCGGTATAAGTCGTCTACGTAGCTGTCCATAAGTTAAACGAAGGAACGCAATTGTTTGGTTATAAACTGTGACTTAATAGACTTAGTTACCAAATAAATAGGTGTAAATAATTTATTCCAATTCTTTATGTTAATAAATAAGTTTACAAGTTTTTGTGATTATAGGTTATCTATTAACATATAAATATTTTAAATAATGTTAATTAATTTGTTTCGATTTATTAATTTGGTATAGAGGTCAAAATGAGTGCATATTTTATTTCTGCTACTATTTAAAGATTTCAATTTTGAAAAAGTTATTTGAATTTGAATATTTATTTATTAGATAAGAAAATATACTCACATATAAAATGCTCAACCTTTTACTTTATTCGTTGTTAAATATTGTTGATTACCATATTGAATTTTTTTTTTTGTAGTTCACATGAAAATTATCTCTAGATGGCGCTAGTCACTCACTTGTCTTGTATATATATATATTAAGTTGGGGTTTAGACAATATGAGTGCATATTTATTTTCTATTAATATTATAGGAATTTAATTATGAAAAAGTTATCTCAATTCATCATTTTACTTTATATATATGTTTTTGTAATTTAATTTAGCATATACTAATTCGTTGGAACTTTCTTTCCAGATGGCGATAGGAGACGTACGAACGATCGCAGTACTATGGAGGCGGTGGAAAATTGCGTTCGTATGATATAGTAGATAGACACATGGCTCAAATGTTTTGCTTAGTGGCCTTGTTATAACTTTTTTTCATTTGCGATTATCTGTTACTCTGTCTTGTTTAATATTTATAAATAGTTAAAGAATGATACTTGGTGTTCAGGGAAAAACAAATAAAAACTCTTCAAAATATACTCTTTAGATTAACAATCAAATAAATAAACAAATATGATGTTTTAACTAACTTGGTCATGTGAGAAAAGTAGTTTACTATAGAGAATGTAGTTACAGTGAAGATATATAATGGAAACTATATTAAATTAAAACTATCTTAAAACCTAAACTAATAAAAGAAACATAGTTTACTATGATCTAGAAACAATTTCAAAAGTATGTGTACACTTTCTATTAGCATAAATGTTTTTCTTCGTTACAGTTGTGATGATTCTTGTCTTTCAAGTTGTTTGATTCTTCGATAGTATCGCAAACAATTGTTTTAACTGATGATTGCTTGTTGCCCATTTTGACGCTTCATACATGGCCGCATGCCTTTCTTCAACTTCTTCGTCCAATAATCCTCTCTCAAAACATGCTTCTTTAAATGTTGGCAGAACCATATTGTTTACGGTTCTAATATCTTCAAAACTTTTTGGCCCTTTAACAAACTTCATTAGCAAGCGGAGATAATATATCTCTCCTGCTGCTGGATGTATATCCTCAATTCTTCCGATGGCTTGAGATTGTTTTCGCTTTGTCCATTCTTTCTTTGAAAAGTTCCATACAAATTTTGTAGGAAATTGTGTGTATGTTAGTTCACGACCTTCGGTGAAATTCTGATTTGCTTCCATCCATTTAGTAAACATTGTTTCAGTCTGATTACATCTCCTTCTCCCATTTTGTTGATCGTCAACGTCGTTGAAGATGACATGTTGTTGATAAGGTAAATGAATAATCAGCTTCTGCATTTTTGAATTTGGAGAAATTGGACACATATGTTTATTTATGTGAACGCTTTCTGAAGTCTCTAATACTTTAGGATTGTTATTTGATGTTTGGATAATAACTCACGTTATTAAGATCTCCCAGTGTTACAGACCTACATCAAAATAATTTAAAAATCGAAATCACCATCATCAATAGTGTAATAAATTAATAAATGATGAAACCTGTTAAATAATAAAGAATTTTATTACCTCCAGCGCTTTTGTATTTCAAACTTTGTATATCCTTCTGTGACGTAATTTCTTTTATAGCCTCCCGTAAGAGTCATTTTGAACAGACACGTATCTTTGGTGAGGTGATTAAGAAGTGAAAGGTGGCGATGATTAGTGAGGCGGTTAGAGTGATCGGTGACAACGTTTGAGGTTTTTTTTAATTATTTTGTGTAATTCAATATTATATGAACGTTTGTGTTAAGGCTGTTTAATATTGATAACAATTGTTTACTTTTTCTTTGTAATTTGTTTAACGTTAATTTTGGCAGGTCGTAATTATTTCTTGCATTTTCTAACAACAGTAATTTAATATATTGTTTTGTTTCGTTAGCTGTATTATAATTTACTTTTCCTTTATTTTATAAATATAAAATTTTATGTTGGTTATTATGTCGCAAAAGCTACTAAATTTCTTATATATACTTGTCATATTATTTCGAACCTAAATATTTATCTCCAATTATAAGAACTTACAAGTTGACATAATAATAAAATAAAGTACTAATTGATGAAAAAAAATGTAGTATTAAATTTAAAAGAGTTATAACTAAATAGATAATAGACAAAGATATAAAAGTTAGAGATGTGTTGATGTGTTCCTTCTATTTGTTCTTTCTTCTATTTGCTTTTATGGATTGTATTTCCCCCTTTTCCCCCGACTGGAAGTGGCTTTTTTCTCGTCAAGAGTGACAGTATCATCTTCTTTCTTTTTTCTCTTAAGAAGATATTGATTGGTATTTTTAACAACTGCTTTGTTCATATTTCTTTCCTCCTGCAAAACGTAGGAAATTTTTAATACACTTGGTAACTAAAAAAGTTAATATATTTTACAAATTTCATTAACAAACTTTACAAACCTGTCGTTCAACTGACTTTTGTACTTCGTCAAAGCATTCATTGACAATTCGAGATACTGTTAAAGTCTTGTACCTTGCTTTGAAATCAAAGGGTTTGATACTGACTTCGAATACATAAGTTCTGCCAATAAGTTCTTTAAGACATGCTGGCAATTGATTTTCTATATTCGCAGTAGGACTCTGCATTTTTTTGATAAAAAATAATTAAACAGAAATAATGAATTTGTTGACTTCTGTTTAAAATCTGGGGAACATGCTTACCTCGCATTCCATACTTGTCAACTCTGCAGCCAGTGTGTTTGTTAGTTTTCTTCCTTCTTTATCAAAGATTATAAATGTTCCTCTCTCTGTACCATCGTCTACCAAGATTTCTAATCGAAACCTATTTTGATATAAATTATTTTTTCCAATCAGCATTGATTTTGTTACTTTTGTGGTGTAATTAATAAACATAATGTATTAGAGTAAAGTAATAGTACCTTACTATCCCAATGACATTAGTATCCTCACACTGAGTACATCGTAAATGACCCTCCTCTTTTATCAACTTTTTAGAACACTTTGAGCAGGAGACATAGTTCCACCCGTTGCGTGTATCTATCTCAGCAATAGCAGCTTTGCAAAAGAATGTTTTCTCCTATAATGTATATTACGGTAGTCAATTTTTAAGTGGGGAACTTTAAATATGCGGAAGTATTACAATTTACCTGAGGTTCCTCATCATTCAGGAAAGAAAAAATTTGAGATATGGTAGTTACACCATAACTATCAGCTTCCAATTCACGCTCTTCCATAGGAGAATTATGACAATTCTGAACTCCTTGGCTGCATAAAATATTTTTGGAATAAAATATACCAGATAGTATAGATAAGAGATAGGTATATATAATATTTCACGTACGTGGTCATGTAGTCTTTCACTTCCGCAAAATCTTTGTTCATGTAGAACCTTGTGGCTGCAGACGTATTCAAATATAATTCCCCTGAAAATATTTTTGGATTTACTGCCGTTATGACGACAACTTCTTTTTTCCTGTTTCTTGCAGAAAGTAATGCTCTAAAATCAGAAGCAATGTTGTCCCAAATTGTTAGGCGTACTTTACGACCACTGCGCACAAGTAAAGTGGAAGATTTATATAAAACATTAGACTCTATGTGTTTTTGTTTCAAAATTGTAGAGAAAAGTTTTTTATATACGTACTCTTTTAGCAGGAGTCTTGCCATTATTTTTTTTGTTGATTCTATGTCTCGCAGGTTAGAACCCAAGATGAAAATGATTCTCCCGACTACATCTGTAGATTGTGTTAAACAAATATATTAAGTGATAATCTTTTAGCATATAATTGTATATGTTGTATTTAAAGCAAACCTGGTAGATCCTCGTTTGTATTTGCAATGCTGAGTAACTTATCATAATCGGATATCCTGAACTTTGTCTTACTGATTGCTGGTGCTTCTTCAATGACCTCACTAATAGTTGTTAAATGGCTGAAGTGAATAATATATTTGTGATCCGATAACTTGAATCTTTCATAGCTTTCTCCAAGGTCAAAGTCTTTGATACATAAAATAGATCCTTCCTCTAAATCGTTTTTGAACTTCCTAATGAGACGATGATTGATTGAAGCTTTGATGAGATTCTCCTTTCAACAGAAGTTTGAATTTAGTTAGATTAACAATTTAAGTGTAGGAGAAATGATTGATTCTTACCTTTTCATCCAAGAGTAGTAGATCTAGGCTCATCAAAATATTTCCCCTTCGAGGATTGCGTGCCTCCCATTTCCGGATTAGTCGAACTATAACTTGTCGATTCCCGGTTACGTTATCAAGCTTTTCCAATGTTAAATATGGTTGTCTGAGGTCTGCCATGACAAACCTACATCATGATAGTTAGAAAATTGGAAGTTTACATAAGATCCATTAAAACCACAAATTATATATCCATTCTTGCCGAAAGCAGACTATTGATAAGTGAAGTTATTACCTTACAGATTCTGTCTTTTAAACGTTGTGAATTTTTTTGGATGGCTTAAACTCCTTATATAGCGATGGAAGAGAACATTATTTATCGAACAGACACATATTTTGAGTGAGGCCGTTAAAATGAAAGGACGCGACACTTTAACCTCTAGGCACCGCCGTTTCGCTTTGTAAAACTGTGTAATCCAATTATAAAAGGATCCTTACGTTATGTTTAGCTTCAGACTTTTTAAAAATTTAAAATTTAAAATTTAAATACTTATAAGCAAACAATAACACATTTTCAATATAAAACCAGATTCTTCGAAATCGATTGTGGAGGTATTAGTTAAATAATTTTCAATCTAAACATTTTAAATTAATGATTTTAGTAATAAAAGTGTGTAAGTATATTCATTAATTGAAAACCCTATTTCGATTTATCAGATTATAGGGATTCGATTAGATCGTTCAGTAAATTTCAAAAAAGAAGGGTTTCACCAGATAAAATAAAAGAAGGAGAAATAAAATCAGAATTTTTATATAAAATTGTGAAGGGAAAAATCAAATACCAATCTGAAAAATGGTTGAGAATTGACGCGAATTAGGTAATCACCGGATCTGAGGATCCAATTTATACACTCCCTTCTCAAAAAATCTATGCGAACACTTCATATAAATTAAAAAAAAGAAAATTTAATCATTTTTTACACATCAGCAAAATAGCAGCCAGTATCAATATAAACTAATCTTCTAAATACCTCCAGAAATTAAAAATAGTTTTGGTTTTGCTAAATACAGAGACTTAGGAAATTTAAATAGTTTTCGGGTTGGAATAATTTCGTGAGACTTAAACATAAGAATTCAGTTTTTAAAATTACACAATAGTTTACAATATACTTTACAATATTTTTTGAAAAATATATGCCAGCTAGAGCAATACGTGTAGATTTTCCTTCTCTAATCGCTCTCTAAGTCAACGTCAATAACAACGGTATTTGCCCTATTGTCACTCTTTGTTTGTCTCACGCACAGTCTGTAGCTTAAAATTTTCCAACCAGAGCACAACCCAAAAGCAACTCTCTCACACACACTTCTCTCCTAAACCGAGAAAAACGATGTAGGCTGCAAGTTCTGGTGGTCATGTTCTTCGCGAGTTTTTTAATCATGGCGACAGCTAGAGATACTAACATGTTCGGTAACTATTCAGAAGACATCAAGGAAACCTTAGGCTATGACCATACCACTGTTAATCTCCTCCGTTTCTTCAAAGATCTCAGAGCCAACGTGGAAGTCAGCGTGGGTCTACTCGATACTGTGTCTCCTCCTTGAGTTGTTCTCTTATGTGTTTCTACATCTGTATCGGAGTCAACTCCTAGTCATCGCTATTACCGGGTCGGTCGTCACGTATGCAAGAACTTTCCGGAGTCTCGTGGTGTTGACTTGGGGATTCAAGGGCTATGTTGGTCTTACTGGAACCATTATTTCAATTAACTTTCATATATAAAATTTTTATTTTTTTTGAAATCGAGAGCTTTAGATTTGGTTTCCAAACATAACCATAATTACAGTAACGATTTGATTGTCGTGTATCTGAGTACGCAAGCAGATAATACTAAACTCTTTGAGGCAGTACACTTGTGTTAATTTGTTATGCTTGGACATTGATACGAGAGCATAATGACTCCAATTTATTACGTTTTTAATTTGATTAGCAACATATAATACTTGTGAACAGCACTTTTTCATATTGGCTTTATGATTTAAACTTTTCCGTAGATTACTTACAAAGGAAAGTGAATATATTAAAAGGATTCATGTAGATTACAGCGAAATGGAGATATGAGGTACGTATTTTTTTCTGTGACAAACTAAACAAAAGGGAAAATGTATTCTACAACTTGTAAACTACTTAGTGGGTGCAGATGGAATGTTATGGATGCTTCCTTCTATATGATTGGTCCATCGACTATGCCGACTACGGAAATCATCTTCTGCGGTGCTGTAAAGTCATACGTTGTAAGGCGTAACTGGAAAATATACTCTCTTCCTATAAGTTCTTGTAAGCATGTAGGAAGTTCATTCTGTTTGGTATGATAACAGTTTGTGCCCTACATCAATTTGTATAACAGTCAATGTAAAATAACATATACATGAATGTGAGGAATGTATTATCTATAACATACCTCAAAGGTTATCAAATCTGCAGCCGTCATATTTGTTAGTTGTCTAGCTTCTTTATCAAAGAGGGCAAATCTTGCTTGATCTGTCTCATCATCAACAATAACTTCTATGCAGAACCTGAGATGACAATCATAAGTTAAATATTTTTCTAAAGAATTTGTAACAGTTTGAAAGTATAAAGTAGTAGTAAATTAAAACCTGACAACACCAATAAAGTTAGTATCGTAACAAAAGGAGCATGTTACTCTGTGGTCCTCAATTTTAATTCGGTTGAAGCATTTGGAGCATGAGATGTAATACCATCCATTGCGAGTGATAATTTCTACTATTCTGGCCGAGCAAAGAAAGTATTTTTCCTGGGGATAAAGTTAAAATAAGTTTCAAAGTTAAATTAAGTTAGGGAATATATAGTGTAACTTATCAAAAGATTGATTAAACCTGCGATTCCTCCACATCGAGAAAAGATAACATTTGTGAAATCGTTATATTTGCATTGCCTTCTTCGTCCAGTTCATGTTTCTCCAAGGTAATATTCTCAACCTCTTCCACTTGTTGGCTGGTAAAATCATTTATACATGATTTGTATATTGGAAAAATGGTGTACTATTATAGACAATTTGGTTTTTGATAAGAAAGATGTTGGAAAGAGAAACAAATTGTACTTACCGGAATTTTTTGACGTCCTCTAAATCCTCACTAACATAAAATCTTGTAGCAGGTGAAGTGTTCAAGTAAAGATCTCCTTTATGAGAGAAAAAAATGGTAAGTGTCTAATACTTAGACCAATATTTTGTAACAAAAATCAGATCCTCACCTGCAAATAATTTAGGATTAACAGCTGTTATGATGACTATCCTTTTCTTCCATTGTATATCGTGGGGCATTGCTCGAAAATCAGAAGCAACATGATCCCTTATAGATAGACGAACTTTGGTTTTACTACAATTTAAATAAAAGTATATTTATTAAACATAATTCTACCAATAATTGATATGCAGTTGTTTACTATATTATACTTAACAAAAGCTATACTTGGTTACGTTTGACTCTAATAATTAATTAAACCTTATAATATATAAAATTCTGAAAATATACATACTCTTGTAGCACTAATCTTGCCATTATCTTATGTTTTGAGCCGATATTATGCAATTTCGATCCCCACACATAAGTGATTCTGCCCACCACATCTGAAACATAAATGATTTCACAAAATATAAAACCTCTAATTTAAAAATTAGTATAATTCTTATTCATATATATTAAAATTCTGCAACTAACCTGGTAATATTTTGTTTGTATTCGCATACATGAGCAAAGTGTCATAGTTATGGATTCTGAATGATGTTTCTCCAATTGAAGGCAAATCATCCAATACTTCAGAAGCAATTGTAAGATGAGTGAATTGAATAGAAAACATATGATCTGTCAATTTTAATCGCCCATTGTTCTCATCCAAGGAAAAGTTGCTAATATGGTAGATAGAACCTTCCTTAAATATGTTATTATAGTAGCGGATGAGGCGATGATTGACTGAAGCTTTTATTAAGCATCCCTTCCAAGGATAGAAGAAAAGGAACATGTGAAATTTTGAAAAGTGAGAAGAATTAAAAAGAAAAACTTACAACGTTCCCAAATTAGCAATGATTCTTACAGATTCATCTAGAAGCAAGAGATCTAGACTTAGCAATTGGCTTCCTTTCCTTCGATTGCATGCTTCCCACTTTCGAATCAGGCGAACAATGATTGCTTGATTTATGAGATCACTTTGAAGTTCTCCAAGCGTTGAGTAAGATTTGTTAGGGCGTACCATAGGAGATCTGGTAAAAAAAGCACGTGAGAAATTCAATGGTTTGATTGAGAGTTTTTGTATCGTTTATATATCCATGAAAAGCCATCAAAGGATTGAAACGTTTGGGTATTTTTTTTTGGGAAGCGACTATTGGAAGAAGATAACAGGTTCGTTGAAAAATTAAAAGCTGTAAGGGTGTAAAGGGTTATTTTTCTTAACAAATATTAGTCTGATTGGGCCAATAATAAAGCCCAAACGTTTTTTTAATTTTTTCTTTTTAAAAACAATTTGGACACATGTCACTCATAGAAGCAATGTAAACCCATCTTTTATAATATATAAAACTCTTTCCGTTTTTTTTTATTCGAAAGTTAAACCGGAGTGGCCCATTGTACAAATTAAAATGAAAACCGAAATGTCCCTATGGATTAAAAAAACCGGGAAATCGCGAGATTTAGCTTAATTCGCGTCGTTTTTGCCTTATATGATCCCATACGACATCAAGAAAAAAACCTTGGACCGGCCCAATAAATTCAGTTTATAATCCTTTTACATTCCAAAGAGGCCCACATCACACTTTTTTTTAGGGTAATTACACAAACCAACTCTTTCTCTTTCGCTTTCTTGCAACTGTTACAAGTTAAAATTTCCATTATAGCCTTCTCGCAATGTTAACGGGTAAATATTTATTTATCTATAAAAAATATTTAGATTATTATCGGTAATAACTGTAATGGTAATTATTTTGTTAACATGATAAAAAATATTATATCATCTAACATATATGGATTAACATCTAAGTTATTATTTACCTTGATATAAAATATATTTTGAACATATTGATATATTAATCCGATAAATGATTGATTCATGAATATCGATAATTTATTTGTTAACATGATAATTATGTTTATCAGTATATCATAATATATATCATGTTAACATATACATTATTGATAAAACTTTATTCGTCATTCGTCGGATAACTACATTACTATGTTCATAACATATTTTATATCACGATAAATAATAACTTAGATGTTAATCCATATATGTTAGATGATATAATATTTTTTTATCATGTTAATAAAATAATTACCGTTACAATTATTATTGATAACAATCTAAATATTTTTGATAGGTAAATAAATACTTGCCCGTTAACATTGCGAGAAGGGCATTTTCGTCCGAAAATTATTTGTTATGTGAGAGAACTAATAAAAAAAATCAATGCCAAAAAATAAATTATCTGATCTTCCGATGCTATGAATTAAATTGACCCCTTTTTTACCTCCTCTGTTTCGACATTTTTTTTTTCTTTTTCAAATGAATAAATTTAAGACGTTTGCTACAGGGGCGGATCCAAGGTAAAAATTTGCCTAGTGCAAAATAGTATTTAATAAAACATATATTAGTAAAGGAATGAGGAATCGAACTCGGGTTAAAAATGGTTCAAGAGTCCTAAATTACCACTTGTGCTAGTAAATCTTTTAGGATAATACATAGAAAAGAAATACTATATATTTAGATTTTGGGTAGGTCAATTCTCTACATAGATCCGCCCATGGTTTGCTATGGGTAAAGCTATGGAATCCGCAAGTCTTAAACCTTGTGAATGACATCAAACTAACTAGCTCTTGTGCTCGGTGCTCTCCTCTAAGCTTTATCACAAAACCATTTTTTCTCATCCCCAACATTCCTTAGTCCTTCTTCACAAGCCTAAACGAAATCTTTGGATCAACCAATAAGTCTCCAACATGGTGACCATTAACCTGAGTTCCATCATATTCATCTTCAAAACCACTGCTTCTTCTTTTGCATTTACTCCCACACCACTCTTCATCTCTTTAATCAGTTTCCAATCTTCTTGAGATAGTTCTTCGTCCACGCGCATCGAATCACCAGTCTTGAAGTTGCAACAAGAATGACCAATGGTGACTTCATGCTATGAAAAACGCAATGCTATGACCACAAGAACCCGAAATGTCCACAAAGAACAATGCATCAGCTGGAAGAAGGATGTCCTCATCCGAAATCCCCTGTGAATCAATGACCTCAATACCTCAAACCCTTGTAAACTCTATTCAAATACTTGGTTGGTACGTTTTCTCTTTTTGTTCAATTTGTGAAATAGAAACTACTAAAAAAGGATGAACCAAAACACCAAATTGGTAGAAACAAAAATAAACCTCAGTAAGCCAACTTAAAGCTAAGACTAGCGATGTTTCAAAAGCTTAAAGCTGAGAGACATTCTTGAATGACTCCATAAGTATTCCCTACAAGAATAAAGAAAACAAAGGCTATTAATATCCCTAAGGGTTGAATCTTGCGAATGGCAACAAGTTGACCCTTGTGCTCCTCTTTTAAACGTTCCTCGGCCATCGCAAAATCATCTTCTTCCTCCTCCTCAGCCTTCTTTACTCCTTCTTCACATTCCTCAACCCTAAACAAAACGTCTGAATCAACCAACAAGTGGGAAACATTATGATCATCATAATCAAGATCAGCTTGAGGAATAATGTCGTCTTTCCACTCTTGACGAGCCAAGTTGTATTTGTTTCTCAAATACTCAGCTTCGGCCTGAGCTATACAACTCAGGCTTTCTCTGCCATCTAATAGCTTATCGCACGCAGCACTCTTGGCAGACAACATACCCTCTTCCGTCCTGAGATTACTAATCTTCAAACCTACTTTTTCTTCTTCTTCTTCATTTCCTCCCATTCCACTACTCGTTATCTCTTTAATCAGTTTCCAATCTTGTTCAGATATTTGCATCAAATCAGTCTCGTCGCAAACAACTACCAATGGTTTATTCACAAACAGAGACTTTAAGCTATGGAAAAGAGCAGCCTGATGCGCAATGCTGTAACCACATAAACCTGAAACATCCACAAAGAACAATACAAGTGCAGCTGAAAGATGACGAGCCAACGCGGCAATAACATTGCAGTCTCCAAATATAGGCTTATCCAAAATCCCAAGTGCATCAATCACCTGATACCTCAAATCCTTGTAATCAGTATGACGTACATCAAAAGCAACTGACGTAGAGGTGAAATCATCACCAGCTCCGGTATTCATAAAACAAGTCTTGTCAACATTAGGGTACCCACAAATCAAAAGAGTTGGAGTGTTTGGATCAATCAAAGGAAGCTTTACAATGTGTTGCCTGATCTGCTCTAAATAAGCCAAACTAGGAGTGATTTGGTCTATAACACTAAACATTCTCCTAATTGCACTCACTTTTAGAGTTTTGCACTGCTTATAAGATTCACCAAACTTAAGTAGCTTTACATAATCTTTAGCTATTTTGGTAATCAAGTGTCTTGCAGTAGTCACTTGACCTAGAGCCAACATGTAGTGATCTCTATCGAAAACCAAGCGTAGTAGATCAATGTACAAAGGGTGGATCTCATCGTGGCGAGGAAATTCGTTAGTAATGGTGGAGAGCTTATCGTGAAAAGTGAGTTGTGTGTTCTTCACCTTGTGCGTGTAGAATTGACGAAGATGGTTTATGTTGAAACCTTTGCGGAGCGTATTTGGAGTGTGACGTTGATCGCAAGGAAGGATGGAATCTACAAACTCGTTTCCGATTGGGACAATACTTATGTTCTTGAAATCATATTGCACCATTGTTTATTTCAGAGAGGAAAGTTCTAATAAGCTTTGCTTAGGATTTGGTAGGAATTACAAACATGGCATGCTTTATATAAACCACCAATAATTGTTTTGTTTTGTTTTTCATTATGTAGGACTGAGAGGGAATTAACAAAAATAAAATAAAAAGATACAGAGGGATGAGGCCAAATCTATAACAAATAGGATTTCATCCGCTGATTTTTCCTTTTCCAAATCTATAACAAGTTTAGACCTTGAACCAAAAAAAAAAAAAATAAACAAAAATAATTATAAACACAATATTATACATTATTTACTCAAAAATATATTTAATTGCAAGAAAAAAAGGAGAAGAAGGTAAAGGGGTCAAGGAAACTCTACGTTGCTTCTTTGCATTCGATATTCTATAATTGACATCTTCCCTTTTTCTCGACACGACGATTACCAATCGCATAATCAATCTCCCATCTTCTTCTTCATCAATTAATCCGATTCCCATGAGCTCCCCCGATCTTGCGATTTCTCAGTTTTACATGATGAAAATCTACTGAAACCCCGATCCCGTCAATCTCTTAGGCGTTCTTCGTCTCCAGGTATATGATTAAATTCCAGCTATTCACCCTTCATGAGCTAGCTCTTATGTTTTGATTTTACATATATCCTGCTCCCTAGCTTTAGATTTCTCGATTTTGATTTCTTCTTGGTAATCCACTTGCTTTTATTTTGTATTCTGAGGGTCTTGCTTGCTATGTGTAGAATCATCTCAGATTCTCGGGAATTCGATTCACTAATCTAACAACAATAATGATGAATGATATCAACATTCCAGATCGGTTGCATGATGAAAGCGGGGTAAGTGTTTTCACATGATTTAACTCTTAAGCCTGTACATCTGAATGTTAGCTCCTTCGTATCTTAATACAATGGACGATCTGTAGCAGGAGAGTTTTTGTTATGGCATGTCAAGATTTATTTGATTGTGCATTGCATGTTTGGGTCTAGTCTGCTTCAGGCACCTCCATCTGAAACCAAGTTCATAGCTGCACAAAAATAATCTAATGGGACGCATTTTCATGGCAGGTCTAATTATCTCTTGGAGGTAAACTCAGGAGCATTTACATGGGTCAATCATAGTCACAGGTTACAACTCTCTCTCTAAACAAATTCTTGTGCTTACAAAGCAAAATCCTACCTTCCAATCTCTAACAATTTAATTTTTCATACATTCTAGTAACCACAATTTATAACAAGACTCACCATCTCCATCTTCTCACCAACCTCTTAGGGCATTTCTTTTTCCTGAGTAACTGACAGCTTTTCCATCATCCCTGTGGCATTGGATGATCATGCGAATACGGTGGATCTCCATCTGTTTGCAGTAAACCGGAAAAGGTCAAATCATGCTTGTGGCAAAGATGCACCATATCCGAGTTTCAAGAAGAACAGTTTACAACGACTATTGAAGTTGTAGTTACAAGCTGAGCAAATGTGTATCAACTAACTCTCTTTTTATTTCTAGGATTATTATGTTTGTTGTAATGATCCTTGATACTATCACCAAAGCACAAAAAAAACTATTCTGAGGTTCCTAATGAAACGTAGCCTGCTTTTGTTATTATTACCGATTTCGCCATCAGAAGTATCAGCAAGCCTTGCAATGGCAGCAATAAGCGCCTGTTCATGTTCCTGCATCACAAAAAAAAAACTCGTGTTACTAATTCTCTGACCACACCATTTATACCACCCACAGTAGATATTGATCTCAAACCTTGAGCATTTTCTTGGCCTTATCAAGCTCTAGCGGGTCAGGATGAGTAGAATCGAAAACTCTCTCCACCTAAAACAAAAACTTTGATGTTAGACAGCAATTGAGCTTAATGGGTACACAGCAGGTAACAACACTTGCCTCCTTCACAAGTGAGTCTGTGTTGAACAATTCAATATCATCAGAGGAAGTTCTTCCACCACCATTCTGTTGTGTAGGTGGTGGTAAAAGTTCTCTTCTCGGCTGATGAATTCTTGGTCCTCTCCCTCTACCACCATGGATTTGGCCTCTTCGGTTGCCACGGAATGATCCACTTCCATGTCCGATATTTAAAGCTACCCCACTCTCCTCTCCATCCCACCTTATATCTTCCGGTGGAATCTACAAAAACAATGCCAGCTCTGATCAAGATCATCATCACGTAAAAGACATCAAATCGCATACCGAAACATTTAACCACATGCAGACAATTAAGATAATCTTCGTGTAGCGCTTACCTCCTTGAGATCAACCCATTCCCAAGTTTCATTTGCTGCGTGTATATCATACACCAAAGCATGCCGACCCTGTGAGATATATAAAAAAGTGCGTAAATTGCAAAACACTTGAAGCAATGTAAAAATGTTAGATATGCAACAAAACAAATAAATAATCACAGACTTCTAGAAGAACTGGAAGTCGCAACAAAGAATCTCTCTACCTCATCTGCATTGTACTGGGTTATAATTGCTTCATAGAAGTGGTTATCTTCAGGCCATTTTGTCCACACTTTTCTCCCGATAAGAGTTTCAGGAGATTCATTGGCTGATATGCTACTGGATACTACACGATTATTGAACGACCTATTTCCAGTCACACCAATTGATGGATGATACTGCATGCATATCACATATACTTGATCAAGAAATGACACAAACAAACACAATGGGGGTAAACAGACGAAAGCACAAAAGAACCATACTTGATGCAAATACAACTAAAACATAAGACTTACAGATGGGAATGTTTTCTGTTTCTTTCGAGAAGCTGAGAAAGTGGGACTAGGAACAACATCAAATTGCTGAATAGTTGCTTGTCTAGCACCTTGGCTTCCGCCTCCCTGCCTCCAATCTCTGGTACAGTTCCATGATACAAGATATATTAAAATAAACGGAAATTCATGACATATTAGTGTTTTGTTTTTGTTAATGTAAGAACACAATCTGACCTTATCCTTTGGATAGTATCGTCCTTATTGACCCTGCTCAAAAGCTCTCGATGTTCATCATCAGATACTCTCAATTCTTTACGCAATTCTGTTATCAAGCTTTCTTTTTCCTAAATTGTGGAAATGGTACAACAACCAATAGAATCCAGAGATTTAGTCATGACACTGACAGAACAGAGAATAACCCAATCAAACCAGAAGAGGAGGAGAGTACCCAAGAAATTGCATCAGACTGCGCTTTAAAAGCCCTTAAAACAGCGGTATATGCTTCCTGCTCAAGTTGATGAATTTGTGGCTCCATGTCGCTAGGTAGTTTAATTAAAGAGACTTCCCATCCAAATGAAAGCTGTCCCTTTTAAAGCTTAACTGTCATGTGGGGAACAATTATCAACAGTAATTTAAATAGCTAGAAAATTCAGATATAGTCTAAATGTTTGTGTTGGTTTAAAAGAATAGCGCTACTACTAATCAATTCTTTCACGAGTATGATAATGGACTCATAATCCAACTAGAGATGTTTTAACATTCCCAAGATGCTGAGACAAATACATACATCTACCTATAGTGCTACATAGATATTAAGAAAAAATAATTTTTTTCCCAAGGGCTAAGATCCAAGCACTACCAGTTTAACACCTTATATAAGGGAAGCTTCTAACAAACCTATGTCCTAGCTAACGCAAACTTGAAACTTTTGGTAGGAAAAATCTAGACAATGTAAGCTACAACATCTCTAACCCTACAAGAACAGCGAGAAGGCACCTCAAAAGGTAGGATAACTTTAAATTAGCAAAGAAGCCCGTGTGTCTTCTCCAAGGAGATAGCATGCCGTAAGAAAAAAATTAAATTTTGAATCAGAAGGAAAGATAATAGGCAGAGATTATTAAACAGAGATGATGAAGTTATCAGCTAACTACAGAAGAACATTGGAATAGGATTATGTACCCAGAAAACTCCAGAAAAAAAACACTTATTTCTATAGAAATCCTACATCAATTCTTATTTGGTAGAACTACTTCGAGGCCACCACATAGCTAATTCAACAGGAAGGTAAGGCTACAGCATTATAACCAGGACAAAACAATTTCCCCTAATTCAATAAATCAAAAAAAGCTGAACACTTTCTTCGAAACCCTAAACCCTAACCTTGGTTAATCATTCCCTAAACCCTCTTTAAAACTTCCGTGCCTAAAACTAGCTGCAACAGTGTTGAATTAGGCAAGACCCTGAACGACCTGATATCTCAATGAGCAGATGAGCTAGCACACGATTCATCATTGAACGCCTAAGGCCCTAATTGCTCGAACAATTTCAAATAGGGACATAAACGTTGTACATACCTCTGTTTTCAGAACCTTGAGGAAAACCCCCACAAGAGGGTTTGTCTTCTCCACAGATTCAGATACGAAACCCTAAAAAGCTAATCGAAACTTGACCAGCGAAAAGCAATTAAGGGGTTAAAGGGTCCGACTTGAGTTGGGTGAAACGGTTAATTTAGGGAATTGAAACGAGAAATTGAAAGAATTCGATAAGAAGAAACGAAATTTTGTTTTCCTCTCGAGAAAAAACGATCTTTTTAGAGCAAAGGGCACAATGCTACGATCGATTTCTCCGGGACTCGGATGGGATGGCGTCGGAATCGCCGAGCAGTCGTTTTAAAGACGAAACGATTCGTTTTGGTACTTACAACTCAAAGGCCCACTAATAATTGTAATGCCGGCCCATATGGCCTACTACTATTACCAATCTTAGATTCTTGTTCATAAAAACCAAAAAAAAGAACATATATGCACATACACTATAACCATCCATCAAACAACAAAACTAACCAAAACTACTTCGTAATGTTTTTTACTAAGAGCCCAACTCTAACTTCTTGGTGGAATTACTACAATTATCATTGTGGTTTTTTTGGTGGTGCGCATGGAAGATTAGGCCATTCCATCGCCAAATATTTGAGTTTTAATTTAAGTTTTTAACATTTGATTTTTAATTAAAGTTTTTAACATTTGATATAATTTTTTCAACTGTTAACTCGACATGTTTTAGACTACATAGATGTTATACAGATGACACTTTGAATTTCTCAACCATGCTTACCATTTTCTTAACATTTATAGAAATAATTAACTTGGTAGGCGGTGATGATTAAGTTAACACATCATAGATTAAAGACAATTATTTTTCTTCCGCCATTAAACCAAATCAACATGGCTTAAGTGGGGTCCCACAAAGACAGAGGTTGTGGGAGAAGGCAGATGGTTCAAAGGTCTGAAGGAGACCGCCACGTGGGATTTTTCCGCAGAGACGATTGTAGCTCACGTTGAAATGCTCGAGACGTAGCTTACTCAGCTGACGTGGAAACTTCCCGAATATCCGGTTATGGCTCAGATCCAACGAAACTATGCTCCTTGCGAACTGAACCTTGGAGAGATCGAACTGAAACAGGTTTCTTGACAGATCCACTCGTACTGTTGTTTTGTTCCGTCCGAAAAACATCGAACCATCTCCGACGAAACTATTTCCCGACAGATCCACTGCGTTGAAGTCGTATTTTGACAACGATTCCGGTATTTTTCCTGCATTGCAAATTTTCAATTACCGGGATTTAAAATATTATCAACAAACTCTTTTAATCTGGTGGGAGGTCTTAATATAACATAAACTAATTGTTTTAAATCCCACTATAGAATCCTTATTGGTTACATAAAGACTTAAAAGGTACGAGGCTAGTTAACAGGATTCTGAAAACAAAACAAACAAACATTTGACCAAAAGCATATAATAAAAAGAAATTAAAATGATGGTTACCTGAGAGCTTATTGTTAAACAAGTAGAGATTAGGGACTTTGCCAACAAAAGAACCGAAAGAGTTTGGTATGGAACCGGTTAGCTTATTATCGTTGATCTGAATGGCGTCAAGCTTCGGCATCTGGGAAAGCGAACCGGGAATTGGACCGGTAAATTGGTTAAAAGAAAGGTTAACGTTCTTGAGCTCGCTGATGTAATCAGGAATAGGACCAGAGAGATTGGTTTGCTTCAACCGGAGAAGGTCGAGGTTCTTGAGCTTGGTGATGGTGCGTGGGATGTTTCCGGTGAGGTGGGTCAGGTAACTGAAATCGAGTGTACGGAGGTCAAGGAGGTCGCCAATCTGGAACGGGATCTGGCCGGAGATATCGCCGGAGGAAATAGTGAGGGCGGTGACGCGGCGGTCAGTGCATTCGACGCCGGTCCAGCCAGTACAACAGTCGGTTCGGGGATTCCAGGAGGAGAGGAGGGAAGGGTTGTTAAGTGAATTCTTGATTTGAAGGAGAGCGTTTTTGTCATTTGCGGTGCAGCTGTAAGAAGATGGGAGAGAGACAAACAGAATTGATAAGAAGATGGAGAGATGAAGAAGGAGCTTCATTGTGAATTTCTGTAGTTGCTTTGAGCAATGAGCAAGTTCTGTCTGATATATAACAGAGATTTCAATGGAACACAGCTGTGTGTGTACTGTTTACTCATTTTGCACAGTAAGGATTCTACACTACACCCAACGTACAATATTCTTTTCATCATATAAATTTAATTTATAGGCGCCATAACTATTTGTATTTTCAAAAAATTTTGTATATGTGAGAACTATTTTGATTCTCTGTTTAATAATTAGACCGTATGTTAGTTAGATGAATAATTTGAACATGTGTTTTGAACTGTGTATATATATAGTGCAATAATCAGAAGCACCATACCACAATCATTTCAACCTATATACACAATTCAAAACACATGCTAAAATAGAGCCAAAGACCGAAAAAGAGAGCCCAAAGACCAATGTATATTATTAATGGAATGTAATGAGTGAAACCTCTTAAATTGTTGCTGTGTGTTGAGACAGAAACAATACAAGACAAATGAACAGTAGGGCCCCACCAAATTTCAAAGGCGAATAAGAATCCTATTCTCTGAAAAACAAATGAGATACAACACGAGGAGATTAAGACATTTACACAATTACCTCTTTTTTGGGTTACAAAGGGGGTTGTGTCACCATGACTCCTTCCAGTCTACTCTATCGAGACCATCCACGATTGCTCTGCGAAACTCATCATTGTGCAGCAGAAAGGAAGACACGTGTCCACCTGTAACCCATCTCACTTCTGAACCTGGCCATGCCTTTTGAAGCTCCAACACTGAGTGTTTCGGTATGTATCCATCATCCTATACAAATCATATAATCAGCAGCAGCAATGTGTCACACAAAATTGTTATGGATTGATTTTCTACTTACAGTTGCAGCAACAAAGATAACAGCATTGGGGTTTTTGGGGATAGGGAATCGAGTGACATCTGTGAGAGATAGAACATGTCGCATCCGCTCTCTCACTTCATCAAGAGTCATTGTGATCTTCTGTGCTGCAAGTTCCTCCCTCAGTGCCTCCCAAGCGGTTCCATACTTTAATATTCCTTCGCAGAATGCAACAACTGCAGAGTGCGGAGATAGGAATGGAAGTGTTGCTACTGGTGTTGGATGAAGTGATCCAACCATCGAAGCATGTACTCCTCCTAATATATTCATTCATCAACCTCTATCAGTTTCTAGCGAATATACAAGGAGAAAAAATTCAACTTAATCAATACATGGAGCTACAACTCTATAGATCCTTTGATGGATGCAGCATTGCAGCTCCTAGATATGGCTCACAATGTCGCTCTTACAGAAATAAATACAGTCTAATCCTAACGCTTTTACTTAATTCTAAGGTTCACAAGCGTTTGAGAATCTAATTGAGGACTTGGAAACTATGCTAATGCTTATTACCAAAGAATAACTAGGAGCAGCTTCATAGCTGCTTATTTTTCTATAACTCTGTGGAGAAAGTCAAAAACGATCCCCTCAACTATTGCAGGAAACTTATCCCAGACCATCCATACTAGAAAGCCTCCATAACACAATTTAAGTTTTGGATAATCTTGGTGAAATCGTGGATCTAACAATAGTTCATTCAGTTTAACCCCATGCAATAGCTCACAAGTTGTTCATAAGAGAAGATAAATGTAACGTACCCATACTAAGCCCACAAACTCCCATCTTTCCAAAGCCTTCCTCAGTGTCTAGCCAGTGAATAAGACTGCGGGACTCTTCAATTGTTGCCCTCCCTAGTAAAAGTAGATCACTAACACAGAGGAGTCTCGCACCACGTTGTAGAAACGGACGCCTTTTTCCATAGAAAGGGCTGCAGTGGGATTATCTATGTTTGATCAAAAACATGGCAAAAAAGCTTCAAAAGCGGTCAAAGCAAAAAGTTTTGCTCTCAAGCTTTCATCATAGGAAGAAATAGTCTCTTTCATTACCTTTCCAACACCATAGTAGCAATGTTTTGTTTCACCAACGGTCCACCCAGACGCAACCTTCGGTCATATGTATGATCACCTGTGCCTACAACAATGCAATGCATAATCAGCAAGATATGACATTTACAAATTAAGCCAAAGCAAGCAAGAACGCCACAAATTAAAAGGGCCGTGCACAAATTAAGATCACAAAAACAATCAATTCCACAATAGAGCAGAGCAATATGCTTATGCCTATAGAATCTCTTTCTTAGGTACCAACTTGAGCATGCACTCAATAAGTATAAAATATAATATATGTTTAATGTTTTTTTCCAGAAACACAATGTGAATAAGATTCTGAATTGTTATCAAAACACACACAAGAAGAATCTGTGATGCTACCTGCAAGATGAACCACACAAGCCATCTTTTGAGGAGGAACGTTTTTGGGGACAAGCCAAGCAACTCTGGCGGTACGAGACTCCGGAGGCAAAGCAGCGGTTAGCTCATCGTCACAGGGAGTCTGAAAAACGCCTTCTCTGAGACAAGCGGTCTTAGTCTCCCAGACAGTCCTCCACACAGGACGAACCATTGGTGGTGGCCAATTCTGACCTTCAACATACATCGGGAAAAGCTGTTTAACCATCCGCTCGAGTAAAACCAGCTTGGGACCACCCCATCCTCTAGAGAAGAACGGTGGCGTCATCTTCGTGCGGTGCATAAACGCTCCATAAACATGGTCAATTACATAATGGAGCATTCCCAATTTGATCGTCACCATTGTCAATTAACCTATACGGTGAAGAATGAAAGGGGGTTTCGAATATGGATTTGTCAGAAAACTGGATTTGAGTGCTTCAGATCTGGCGAGAGAGAGACGAAATCAAAGATCAATTCATTTGTTTCTTTTCGAATCGCAGGAGAAAGAAAAATCGGAAAATTTTGACTTGGAAGTCAAGATTGAAGAATCCGAATGCGAGTGCTTTGTTGGAGATGGATGGAGAAATCTAAGAAGAAGAAGAAGAAGATAGGTAAGAGAGGTCATAAGAGAAGCGTGAAGAAACTGGAGAGAGAGATAGGGAAACGGAAACCGGAGAAGAGCCGATACAAACGGTGGACTGATGATTAGATGCCACGCTGGCATTACATGGCCCCCTTTATGGTGGGTTTGGTCTTTCTTTTTGAGAGAATCGTTATCCATCCAAAGGTTGACATTTGACACTCAGGCCAAAAAAAACAAAAATTTATTGGTTGTCCTAAATTTTAAAAAAATACAGCCAGAATTTTTTTTGCTGTATGTTCATAATTCATATTTATGTTAGTTAAATTCAAGAATTTCTGATACGAATAATTGTAAAATATCAAATGTATAAAATTTATGTGTAATATAATTCACATTTCTGTAGGATATACGTGTAAAATTTATTTGTAAAAATTCATATAACTTAAAACTATTAACAGTAGAATTTTAATATCAATAACACTTTTCCAAGTTTTTCTTATGTTATTTAAAATATCTTCTGTTACATTAACAACATTGCAATCATGTTGTCAACTGCAATCGACAACGTGTAAAGCACTAAAAATACTAATAGAAATAGAGGTTCTAGAGACACGAGAAGGAGATTCTCGCCAAACAATAATTTTTTCTTACTATTAACTAAAATGCTGCATAAGTTACCAAATGATTGGTAAAAATGGCAGTAAGGTGGGAAATCTAGCGGTACAAAAACCGCTTAAAAGGCCGTAAAATTAAGTTATTCACAATCTCATAAATAAATGATGATGGTATGCAAAAAAATGGGGGAATTTAGTTTCACCCTCATACTTTTTCTTCTAGTAAACCTTGGCGTATTGTTTCGTTTCGAGAACAAATGGCCTAACACGAAGACACAATTATAAAGCGGAAAAAAAAAAAAAAAGTTGACAAGAACAAACAAAAAAGTACAATAGAATCACGATTTGCCGCAACATCCACCTCTTTTCCCAGTCTCTTGCTCGCTGGGAATGATAATTCGAGTCCCTTTTAAGAGACTTGAATTACCATCGGCGTCATCATCATCAGCCGTTAGTGTTTTCTTGCTGATTATACGATAAATCTCTGTTAATATGGTCAAAAACGCGGTTTCAACATTGGTAGCTTCGAGAGCAGAGGTTTCCATGAAGAACAAGTTTTCTCTTTGTGCAAACTCTTGAGCGTCTTCTGTTGGCACTGCTCTTAGACTTCCAAGATCACACTTGTTGCCAATTAGCATAATCACTATATTCTTGTCCGCATGTCCTCTTAATTCTTCCAGCCATTTCGCCATGTGATCAAAAGATTGACGCTTGGTCATGTCATAGACTAACATTGCCCCAACAGCTCCACGGTAGTATGCGCTTGTCACTGCCCGGTATCTGAAAAAAGAATAAGAGTAAAAGGTCGATTCATTTACGTATGACTAAGAGCCTTAAATAGGGTCATGAGTATCAAACATTACATATTCATGTTGCACATATTTGCACATTCTTGGGCCATCAAAGTTCGACTAGATGTAAATGGGATACGTAAGTGTTCTAAAATGGGTTCTCATGAACAGATATATGATCTAGAAGCAAGTATAAAATTGATTATCACGTGCATAAAGTAATGAAAGCAATGTGGAGCTATCTAATTCAGTAAATTTCATACGGACCAATCTCAGGTAATCCAGAAGCTAAAAGTCATAATTATAGTGGATCATGTGTAGCCTAATTTGAGGACATATACTCCCAACATTAATCAATCAAATGTATGAATTTATGTCACTCCTGAAGAATGATTTGGAATAATAAGTAAAGGAAGTGGAAGATAACAAAACCTTTCTTGGCCAGCCGTATCCCAAATCTGAGCTTTGACGGTTTTATTATCGATGACGAGCGTTTTAGTTTGGAATTCGACACCGATGGTGGCTTTAGAATCGACGCTAAACTCGTTCCTAGCGAACCGAGCAAGCAGCTGAGTTTTTCCAACCGCCGAATCACCGATCAACACGACTTTGAAGACGTAATCGATCTTCTGGTTATAATCTCCATACAAATTTGACATCCTTTAATCTTCTCCAAAATAAATAAAAAACAACGAGCGGATATAAACCAGCACTCAGAAATTTCCAGATCACGAATTCGAAAGGCTCCTCTCAAACAGATCAACGCGAAGAGTCGTCTCGGATTCGTATTACACGCATAATCAGCTGAATCTACCATGAACGAACGAGAAACGAAATTAGCGATTAAGAATGGTGGTTACGCATTGATACGCATACAATGGGAAAAATATTCAGAGAACGGGGAGAGAGAGAAAAAGAGAGGATTAACGGCCGATGCGGGACCCATTACTCTAGGCACTATTCCACTGTGGCATGGATCACAAACTTCACCCCTATACCAAATTCATCTTGGCCGTTTATTTTACTCCTAGCCACACATCCTTCAATCACAGAACCGGACGGTCTTCATACAAAACTGATTCTATTCAATATCATAACCGGCAAAATCATACCAAACTAGTTCATAATTCAAGCAAACCTTTCATTTGATTAATTGTTTTTTTTTTTTTAAGTAATTAAAAACGAAAGCAAAGCTAATGGAAAGAAAACAAATAAAACTGAATTATTATTATGCAACCCTAAAATTCTGGACAAATAAATTTCGGTTTAAATTATAATTATCATATATCGTATCCCTTAAATTCTATGAAATTTGTATAAGTTACCAGATTAAGCTAGAGGGATACGAATGCCAAAATTTACCGAAATAAAATCTTCACAAATTAGGCGGCAACAAGAAAGAGGAAGGAAACTTATTGGCGCCATAAAACTTCGGAAAAGCATTTTTAACTCGATCGCTACTCTGGTGAATACGCAAAGAGTGAACCGAGATCGTCGAAAATGGAGAATGATGGGAGCTCTAGTGAGAAAGATCTTTACCAGGTATATCTCCATTCTTCTTATCCTCTGCGAATTGTCTGTATTTCCGATCTCTGTCCGCAATAATGGTTTAATTAGGGTTTTCGTTTCTGGAGTTGGGGTTGTTTCAATCAAGCTTCTCCTTGCCCCCAAAATGTTTTGATTGCATTGTTCTTATGTCTCGGGCTGCAATTGTATCATTTGGCTATCATTGTCAATTTTCATGTGCTAATTCCGCCTGATGATGATAGTCTGAAATTTCATCGTTGATTGTTGCAATGCGCTTGTCTGAGAATCCGCTTGTTTTGTTGGTGATTAATTGTATAATTAGAAATCAACGAAACGAACTTATCATTCTTTGTTGAAGGTTCTTGGTGTTGGAGCGACAGCAACTCCACAGGAGATAAGGAAAGCATACCATAAGTTAGCATTGAGGCTTCATCCTGATAAAAACAAGGATGATGAGGTTTAACTCCCACTCTTGAGAGCGTTTTGGTTTCTTTACTTTCTTAGTTTTTTTTTTACATGGAAACCTTAATTTCTTGTTTTTTTTTCTTTTTCTTTTTTCTTTCTCTCATACAGGAAGCTAAAGAGAAATTTCAGCAGCTGCAAAAGGTGATATCTGTTCTCGGTGATGAAGAGAAAAGGGCAGTTTATGATCAAACTGGCTCAGTTGATGATGCTGTAAGTCTGAGTCCTTCCATTTTCTTATGATTCTAGTTTCACAAGTTCTTTACTATGCTGGTAACTTGTTGATTGTGTTTTCCCTGAATTTCACATTCATTCACTGCTCATGTAACTCTCTTGTACTATTGCCAGATTCTGTTCAAATGAATTTGTGAAACAAAGCCTTTACCTTCAGTAAGAATACTGCAAGATATTCTTACTAACTGTTTTTTTCCATCTCATTAGGATCTTTCGGGAGACGTGGTTGACAACTTGAGGGACTTCTTCAAGGCCATGTACAAGAAGGTAACACACACCATTCACAATTGACCTTTTTAAACTCTGCACACAACTGTTTGTTCTGTTTCTTTCACATACTAATTCTTGTGACACTTGTGTTATATAGGTCACAGAGGAAGATATTGAAGAGTTTGAGGCCAACTACAGGGGTTCTGAATCAGAGAAGAAAGATTTGATTGAGCTGTATACAAAGTTTAAGGGCAAAATGAGCAGGTAATTTATCTTCCACTTGTTTTCATTATTGTTAAGTTTGTGAACTGAAGTTTATATAAAGATAATTGGTGCTATATCTCTTTCAGGCTTTTCTGCTCAATGCTTTGCTCGGACCCCAAGCTTGATTCACACCGTTTCAAAGATATTATTGATGAGGCCATTGCAGCGGGTAGGCTTCTCTCTCTTGCAATGACTCTGTATACAATACACATTCCAGTTCTGTTTTGTTTTTGCGTTATGAAACCATTGCTTCCCTTATGCAGGAGAAGTGAAATCAACAAAAGCTTACAAGAAATGGGCAAAGGAAATTTCAGAAATTGAACCTCCCACGAGTCCTCAGAAGATGAGACGGAAGTAAGCTTCTCTATGTCTACCATTTTTTCCCCAATAAATTCCCTCTGAAGTTAATTTTGTTGTGACCTGTTTCAAATTTCCATACTTATAGAGCAGCAAAGGGTGCAGATAAAGATCTTTACGCTATGATTTCCCAGCGAAGAGATGAAAGAAAAGGCAAGTTCGATTCAATGTTCTCGTCACTTGTCTCTAGGTATGGTAGCAATGCTGACTCGGAGCCAAACGAAGAAGAGTTCGAAGCTGCCCAGAGAAAAGTTGAAAACCGGAGATCATCTAAGAAGTCTAGAAGAAAGTAAGATGTACTAGTGTGTGTGATCTCTAGGTTGAGTGTTTGTGATGGAAACCAATATTAGTGGAAAATTGGATGACATGTTTGTCTCTTTAAGGTTAAATTTATGTTACAATGTATGTGAATCCGTATCGTAAGTTGTACTCTCTTCTCTTTGCAATATATGCGAGTATCACCTTAACACAAAGACGATGTTTTATTCCGAGAGAAGCATCTTAGGCAAAGATGAGAGTTTATATTAGTGCATATGCAATATACAAGTAGAGGTTGTTTAATGTGGTTGAATATATGGGAAATTAGCTAAGTAGCCTAATTTTTAAAAAAACTAACCCATTAAAAAGGAAAAAAAAAATTACCAAAAAAATAAAGAAAAGAAGAAGGAAATATTCCGCAACGAAGAAAAAAAAAAGGAACAAAGAATCTAAAGTACCAATAGAAGTAAAAGTCGCAGTCGCATAAAAGAAGTGTTCCGGAGAATCGTAGTTGGTCTGCAAACAATGGCTTGGGATTTGTTTTTATGGATTCTCTCCTTCTTCGTCAGCTTAGCTCTCGTCGCTTCTGTCTTCTATCAGGTCTCTCTACTCTTTTTTTTTTTTTTCAATTACTAAGTGAGATTCTTAAATCGAGATCTGTCCTAGGGTTTTTACTGTTCAAATCGTCACTGTCGGAATTGTAGTTGTGAAAGAAATTTTCAGAAAGTAAGAACGGAACAACTTTCCTTTGTGTTCCATCGAGTTTTGTAATAAAAACTTGCCACAATTGAGAAACAAAGAATTTTGGTTCCGAGAGGTTTCATTGTTCATTAATATTGATTTGGTTTGTCTTCAAGACTAGTGTGGTAGCTATATTGGTCTGTGTGATATAGGGAGAAGAAGTGATTGAATGAGATGAGATACTACCACTAGTGTTTGTTTACTCACACTAATGACTTAGATTTTAATCTGACTGCTATTGATATGGTGTTGATTTTTGTAGGTGATCTGTTTAACGGATTTAGAAGCTGATTACTTAAACCCTTTTGAAACAGCTACCCGTATCAACAGATTGGTAATACCTGAGTTTATCCTCCAAGGCTCACTCTGTATTCTCTTCCTTCTCACATGGCATTGGGTCTTTTTCCTTGTGGCTCTCCCTGTAACATGCTATCACGCAATGTTGTAAGTATATCTCTCTCTATCCATATTGTTATTGATCCTTGTGTGGAAACTAAACACCCCCATTGTTTCATTCAGATACAATGAGCGACGATATCTCATCGATGTTACTGAAGTGTTCCGTGGTATTAGCTTTGAAAAGAAGTTCCGGTTTACCAAGCTCGGCTTCTACATCTTTCTCTTCATCATGGTTGTTTTTAGGTATAAACTACAGCTTTAGCTCTCTTTTTTCTCTTTTTATCTTCTCTCTGTTTGGTTCTTCTACTATGAAGTTACTGATTCCACCTAACATTTTTTCCAGGCTCACTCTCTCTGCCGTCTATAGCTTCACAGAGGACGATGATCTACTTCATTTGTTTTGATTTATGCGCTCTGCGGTCCATTTATTTTCTTAGTGAGTCTTACAAAACTGTGACACAGATTTTACATCCCTGCTTAGAATTAGCCAATCAGGGATTCAATCATGATTCTAATTCTTGGAGGTAACTGAACTTGTCTTGTATTATATCCCTGCTTTATATAATGTATCATTACCGAAAATTCATCATAAATCATTTGGCCTTGAGAGTTTCCATGTTTGTTGCAATATTATGTGATGTTCAATCTCATATACTGAATTCATAAGTATCAAGAATAAAGACTTGTAGGGAATTGTGGTTCACAAAAGCCAACTATATTGTTCATATGTGGATGTAAAAGTGAGCAAAAAGATGAAAAAGTAGGAGAAGCTCACATTCACGGATCGAACTTGTTTTTAGTAAATATTACACAGGACACCAAGATAAATTGAGAGTTCACAAGCTAAATAACAAACTGATGAAAAAGAAGGAATTTTACATATTTGACAAACAAACAAAAAAAGGAATTTTTCTCAAACTCAAACTCAATCAGGTTCCTTGGTTGAGTTTGTCAGAAGACAAGAGTGTCTTTGCAAACCAGATGGCAGTGTCCCTAGCCGAGACGCCATCTTCTCCAAATGGTGTAAGCAAACCAGTAAGTTCTTCATATTTCTCTTGCTTTACCAGCTTTGCACATTTCTCCAACAAACACTCCAATGCATCTGCTCTTTCTTTACTCTGCGGCGGACCCAATTTTGTGAGCTTACTCAGTACTGAAGACATTTCACTCGCTGTTAGTTTCACCGTCTTTGCTTTATCGTCCTCGAGGCTTCCAGACAAACCGTCTCTTGCTGTTGCAACTTCATTAGATGAATCTGCAGTGCTAGAAATGGACAGCGTTATTTGATCCTTCGGTTCAGGTAATTCCTCCCGAGTTTCAGCTTCTTCGGTGGCTCTTGGAGGGGAACATATTACTTCTTGTGCACTCACAACCCCGACATCAACATCACGTAACTGAGATTCCTCAGAGAACATATCTTCAGTTTCCTTTGGCAGAGCAATTCCTGTAAAGAAACTTGCAATCTCATGATCGACTAAGCTCTCATCCAACTTAAGGCTAGTAGACTCAAAAATCTTCAATGTGTCGCAGCTTGGATCGATTCTTTTTGTTTCAAGTTTGTCTTCTGCACCATTTGTGGATGATGCCGGTTGCGATGAGCTGCTTGATCCAGTCTCTGCATTTGTCCAGAAAGGATATAGATTTTCCAAACTGCGGGACACCTCGCTCTTCTCTCTTGAATCTCTTTCCTTGCCAAACTTTCCTGGCAATGAGTTTCTTCTTGCTTTATCCTTTGGGCTGTTTACTGACTTTATTGGGAAAACAGGAAGATAAATAGGCGACAGGTTTTGGCACTGAAGAAGGTACGGTTGTAAACATGGGTTCCTTAACAGTTCACAGGCCTGCGAGATAATTATTACACAATATTAGTCAAATACAAGTCACTACTGTACACAGCCAACAAGGACATATGTTCATAAACTTACTGTTGGCCGATATTCTGGTTTCTTCCTAAGCATAAGCTTTATCATTTGTTTCCTGTAATTGAAAAAGTTGTGACTCTGTTTCATGCTGTTTGTATTGGATTGAAGTGATCATGTCCAAACGAAAGAAGAAGAAACTTACAAGGTAGAGGAGTAGACAATAGGAAGAGGAGACAAAAGGGATCTGTTTATTTTGTTGATGAGTCCAGCCATATCCTATATATATTCTTCACAACTGAGTTTCAAAAAGTCACATGGAAACATAAAAAAGAGAGATAAGAAAGCTTAAGGAAGGCCCACCGGAGCTTTAAATGCAGGCTGTTGTGCTGTGATTTCATACATACAGCAACCTGAAGAAAGTAGCATAAATGTGATTGTGACTGACTTAAAGAAGTCTACGTATTGGAACTTAACTTACCTAGTGACCATATGTCAGATTTATATCCATAGGGTTGATCTTCTAATACCTCAGGGCACATGCTGTTAGGAATACCCGAAACCTATGCAAAAGGTATTATGAATGAGATATTCTGAAAAGATGTAACTGACATTTGAAATACTAAAATGTACAAATGGGTGCAGAGAACAAAAAGGTGTAGAAAACACACCAAGGAAACTGGCTTTTCCGGATTTATAAGTTTCGCCAGACCATAATTACCTGTGCCATGAGTAAAGATTAAAAGCTAACAAGAGCACAGAAATACAGATATAAAGTTTTGACTGAAGAGTAAAACAATCTTTTCATTTATCATACCAAGCTGGATGTGATCATCTTTCGGAAGGAAAATATTTGAACACTGCCAAGATACTCGATAATCAGAAAGCCATTCTTCACGACTCGTAACACAAAAAAAAGAATTACACACTAGCAAAAGTAATGTAGTATGATTTAAATATATACCGTTAGATCCATGTGAACTACACGGTTTGAATGCAAATAGTTAACAGCCAGTAACAACTGTGCCAACCATTTAAAGATTCTCTGCAGAATCACATGCAAATTTATTATGATCAGCAAGACAGTAACCGCAAGTCTTTAATGTAGAGAAAACAAGTGTAAGAGAAACAAAAGAACAAGCTGAAATAGAGAGCTTACCTCCTCTGGAAATAACTTTCCTCTTGCTTTCTTTATAGCATTAGCCCTGATTTGGGTTTAAAAAATGTCGTTTTCTGATTTAGTAATTCACGAATCATATTCATATTGTTGATATCTATGTAGGCTGAGGCAGATAGAGAAAGATTATAACTCATAAGTATAGAGTCTAAGAAAATAACTCACATGTTCCCTCCCTCACTGTAAGCAGTAAAAATGCAGGCGTTATTTTCCTGTAAAAAGAAAAATAAAATGTGTTAGACTGATGAAAATGATTAGAACGCTGTCATAGCAGATGAGCATTGATGTCCAACTCCTATACCTTGTCAATCCAAGAATCTTCATACTGCACGATATAAGGATTCTTTAAATTTGATAGCAATGTCATCTGCAACACAAAATAAAGAAGAAGATGATTATTAAAAAAAACATGAAAGAATTGGAAAGCAAATGCCAAATAAATAAATTTGGTGGTTGAACAAACCCAAAACCATGAATGCAATTAAGTGAAGTGGGTCTCCATACCATTCCAAATTTTCAGATCATAATTTCGAACAGGTCGAGTAATAAGAGAGACAATATTAGGACCAAATTAATACCATATGTCTTTGTAGAAGCACATGAGTCAAGAATCTATACGGAAACTAGAGATTTAAAAATCAGCTCATGTTGCAATATTTGTGTGAATAGAAGAAGTGATACAAAGATTTGTCAAAGGTCTTCCCAATTAAAGATCATGATTAATAACAAACAAACATTGATGATTCAAAAATCATCAAGAGTCACCTCTTGGCAAGCGGTTTGCTTTAACTTCTCCGTGTGTTTAGCAAGGCAAATCTTCTTCATTGCATACCTAATCGATACAAGAAACTTCAAAGGCATGAAAGATAGCAAAAGACCAACATATCACAAACACAATTCCAAAAAAAAAAAAAAAACAGAAATTTCCTTCTTTTTTTTAATCTTTATGGATTTTCAGATAGAAGTTAATTTACACTACCAAACTGGGTTACAGACAAAAATCGTCTTGTTTTAGAGAAACACACACATAAATCGTCTTGTTTTTTTTTTCTCAGATTATTACTCGAATTAAAACATTGACCACTGCTTGCCCTAATTACCAACTTAAAATTTAATGTATCAAGATAATCGACACGATTAAAAAGCAAAAAAATAGAATCACTAATTGGGTCCCAAATTCAAATCACGAAAATTCCATGACTGTTAAGGAAACAAGTTAGGGAGAAATGAATTAAAAAAAAAAAGCAAAGAATCTTACATTTTGTCTTCAATTTCATGAAGAACCAAGAAATCAGAAGCAGACTTGCCTCTTCTAACTTGCTCAACGATATGATAATTGTGGAGAGTGAACTTATGTTCTTGTTCAATGTCATTAGCATCCATTTGCATGAAGTCTTTGAAAAACCCCTCCCGAGAAGAAACAAAGCTAAAGAAACCCAATTTGAGCTTGACGAGCAGCTAAGGAAAATTTGTAGAAGACCATCCGACAAAATCTTCGGCTATCAGGAAGAGAAGACAATTAATGAAGATGAATGTTGTGCCAAAATCTATGGAAGCCGACGACGGAGGGATGTTGAAGTCGCCTACCTATCACGACTCTAATGTCATTGAATTCCTTTTTCTCTCCTCATACGAGTGTTCAGAATTTACTTTTTTCTTTTTTCTTTTTCTATCATACTTTTATGTTTTAACGC
This sequence comes from Barbarea vulgaris, assembly GCA_963667165.1. Taxonomy (NCBI): domain Eukaryota; kingdom Viridiplantae; phylum Streptophyta; class Magnoliopsida; order Brassicales; family Brassicaceae; genus Barbarea; species Barbarea vulgaris. Next base: position 4,299,991 of record OY763893.1, read on the forward strand.
TTTTTTTTTTTTTTTTTGTAGTGTCGGCAATCGAATTAAAAATGTTAAAAGTTAAAACAGTCCTCACTTGCCAAAATAATAATAATATAAGATGCACAACTTTTTCTTTTGTTTTTGCTCAAGCTCGATCAAACAAAATGTTTTTAAAATAAGGTTTATAAGAGCATATGCAACTTTTCTTAATCTCTTAATTATATTATTTTAATAATTTTTATACAATTTTATTTTTTATTTAAAAACAATTATATTAAAATATGTGTCAAATGAGTTTTTTAACAAATTTTTATAAAAATTTAATTTTTTTTTCTTAATATTTAATTATTTTATAATTTTTAATGAGAAAAAAAATCAATGAGAGATTCCCATGCGAGAACCTGGTTTTTCATATAGATAGTTTGTGTGCAGAAATATTTGAGTAATTAACTTTTATTGTCATCGTAATATTTTAGTGATTTTAATCAAATTTTTTTTTTCTTTCAAATCTCTAATACCAATGTCAAACTTAAACAAACGAAAAAGTCGGTTGTTTTGTTTTCCACGTCTTTGTTGATAATTTATAAAACTAAGAGCTTGTGCACATCATATTTTAAATGTTATCAGGCAAAACCTATTTTTACAGAGAAGTTCTTTATAATATCTTCGCTTTCTATCCATTTAGGAAACAACATTAAAATAGAAAATTAAAACAAGTGCCAAGTTGTCCTATTATTTTGCCTCAACATACAAATATATATTATAGGGTTGTTTAGGTAGATAACCAAATTTATAATTAAAATTAATGATTTTTAAAATCACTCGCGAAACAGTTACTAATTTGAATTCAAATGATATAACTAACCAAAAGTTTAGTTTACTTTTTGTAAAAGGGACCAAGATCATTAACTTAATTGATGAGAAATACATGAATCTAGTGTATATTCCTTATATTATATCCAATTTCACCATATTAAAGATTTTGCAAAGGTTGTTAGTTATAGGGAAGAATTTAAGAGAAAAAAACAGGTTGTGCTCAATCTAAACTCTAAATCATATGAATTGATTTTGGTGTAGAATCACTCATAGGTTGTTGTTATAGATCAGGTTGACACTTGCTCACCTCTTGAACATGATTGAGCTCCCCACTGGTTATATACGCACTCGTGTGGTGTGCCCGCCTCCATATAAACCAAAAACCTAAATATAAAAACTAAGAAACATATGTACGTAGGCTTTTCATGAATGTAGTTTGATTGTTTGACTTGCTTTGATAGTGGCAAGTGTCTTATATATTTTTTGCATAATTGCTCGTGTATCTATGGAAAAGGTCTATTTTTAATAAGCTGATAAAATGATCCTGACTTGTACAATATTGGTTTGTTATATAGTATTGTTACTACAACGTTCAAAATTTTGTTTTCAACATCCTTTGTGGATATGGGACGAAATTAGCTGATATCCCACGCACATAGTTAACCAAAATCCAAACTAAGGATGCCGGAAGCGTCCGAGATTGCGATGATAAACTGAGCATCCAAATTCATATTTTGTAAAATAGTTTATTGTTTTTTTTTGAATTGTTGACAAAAAAAAAAAAAAATATGGTGTGTGATACCCAATAAATTGCAAGATTGTCAACCATCCATGACTTCCAATCGTCAATAGAGATCTTATGGGTGCTTGAGTTGTAAGGAAAGGCAATTAGCATGTCGTGTTCACCACTGTTTCACCAAAAATATGCAAAATGTTTAGCAGCAGTTGAAGCTACATGTAAGAAAGAAAAGATGAGTTATAGTACATACTTGAGAAAATAAGCAAAGGTTAAAAACTGTGGACCGACGTAAACATGAAAGATCGATACGATAGCCTTTGATGCTGTTATTAATATTGCATGGCTGACGAGTGATGACTCTTAATGTTCTTCTTGTAATTAATTAGGATCACCCCCAACACGCATGCAGTTCATGAAACGACATATAAAAATTTGATGCGTTTTAACTTTCGTAACCGATATAACATCTAATAAAATTTGAACTTTTTTTAAGTTGGTTAGGATGATTGTCCTGCTTTTTCTTGAAACGTCATTACAGAAAAATGATGAAGCCTAATATTAGTGTCCACCTCGACTTTTTAAAAAGTTTGCTCTGCATCTGCCACGTGGCTTTTGTCGTTTTAAAAATTTGAGTTTTTATGCCGCTGAGATACGGTGGTTAGGGTTGAACAGTTGAATGAACCCCAAATGCGCCTCTCCATCTGTTGCTTTTAATCTCAGTTCAGTTTTGGTAATCGTACAAGACTTTTAGAGAGAGTCGGAGTCGGATTGCAGAACTCGTGGCTATGGAACTAGACTTCAAGTGTTCCGATGTGGGAGCTTGGAAGGAGGCTCTGTCTTCCTACGAATCTCGAATCCAGTCACTGAACAAACCAGACCTCGTGTCTCTCGATCAATTTTACCGCCTCAATCTCCCTTCTCTTCTTCACGACCGAGACCCTAACCCTTACCTCACCACCTCTGAGCTTTCTCAACTCATGAAATGGAAGCTCTCTCGCGGAAAATGGCGGTACGCTCTCTCTCTTTCTCTCTAGCTGTTTTTTTTCCCCCTGATTTCTCCTCAATTTAATTTTCCTTTCTAACGGAAATCTTTATTCAAGACCGCGTCTGCTGGATTTCGTGTCGTCTCTGGACGGTTCAGTGGTGAAATCTGCGTCTGAGAAAGCTTTCAAATCGCTCCCTGACATCCCTGACATCTCCAAGGCGGTGAAAGAGCTCACGGTGCTTAAGGGCGTGGGTCCTGCCACCGCATCCGCCGTTCTCGCTGCTTATGCTCCCGACATTGCACCATTTATGTCCGACGAGGTACACTTCTCTTTCAATTAGAGAGCAGTAAAAAAAAAAAAAAAAAAAGGAAGAATCTTGCTTTTTCACTTTTGCTCTGTTATTTAAATGTGGTAAGGAAGGCAATGGAAGTGGCTCTTGGGAACTCAAAGGATTACACTTTGAAGCAATACTTGTTGTTTGCGACTAAGCTACAAGATAAATCAAAGGTTAGTTAGTCTCTCAATACAATTGTTCTTATTTATGTGTTCTCTCAGTTTTGTCCATATTAGGATTACACTTGGAACATGCTGATTTTGTCATTGTCTTTGAACATCCTTGAAACTGTTAGAGGCATATATTTAAATTTGGACTACATGTTGTCTTAAATCAGATTATGGATTGTTGTAGGAGTTAAAGTTGAAGGGAGAGTGGGATGGGCCTTCAGATATTGAAAGAGCTCTATGGAGTTGTACTGTGCGTGCAGCAAAGTCACAGCCAGAGAAGAGCTCTTCGGGGAAGAAAAGAAAACGCTAGGAGACCAAAGTTTGTAAATTTGTGTAGATTTATCAGTTTTTTTCATTATGTTTGCTTCATTTAGGAGGAGGAAAACATCTTCATGTTATAAAGATAGAAGCGTTGACCGAATTATGGCTCTGGTTTAATATTCTCTTTCTCGGATAAGATAATATTTTCATTTTACTTCTTTAAACTTCTATTGGAAAGGCTACATCTGATTCTGTACTGTGAGTTTATAAATGAGCATAGTATTTTAAGCAGGTAGAAGAAATAAAGGGTGCATTCTCTTGTACGTAGGCATAACTTTTTTTTTGGGGTCTATATGTTGTTTCCTCATAAATAGTGTTACGTGTAACATTTATTTCAGATATGAATCATGAAAACAAACACTTTCGACTTCAACATTAATAAGATCACTCCAAGATAAATTAAGGTTTAAAGAGGCTGGCCACTTATCCACCTCTTGAACATGATTGAACACTCATCTGGTTTATACTCTAATGTGTGCCCGCCTCCCTAAAATAAACCAAACACAAACCAATTATAAAAAAAAACTGATGTAAAAAAGCTTTGCATTTATGTCAATAAAAATGTGAGTAAAAGAACTTGCTTTCACAGTGGCAAATGTCATCTTATTGGCATAAGTCTTGGTGTATCTGCAAAAAAAAAAAAAAACGTTGATTGCGTTGGATGAGCAGCTTATACAAATGAGGAAAAGAAAGAGCAAAAGAAGGAAATAAATGGTTTATATATATACCCAGCGACTTGATCGAGTACCATCCATGGCCTCCATTTGTCAATAATGGAATAGTTGAGAGACCTTATCCAGTCTTGAGTTCCAACGAAAGGGACTGTCATATCGTGATCACCGCTATTCACGAGAAACACCATATGCCAGAAATGTTTACAAGCAACTAATGAAGCACAAGCTTTTTAATATATGTTGTTAAATTTGTGTACCTAATGACGAGAGATCGATAGCCTTTGATGCTGTTATTCATATGGTATGGTATGCTGCTTTTGATGTCTTTATTGCAGTACACATTCCAGTTACATCGCTCCCATTTACCTGTAGTGCCCTGCAATCAAAATCCTCATAGAGTTTGATCATCAGATCTTGACCACTGATGATCTTATGATGATGATAAACTTGTCATATATACCTTGACAACTTTAAGTGCTTTGCGTACGATCTCGTTATTAGCCCAGTATTCAGATAGCAAATATCGATACGTCTGCAAAAGCAACCTTGTCAATATAATTTCTCTAGTACTAGTAACTTAAATGGTTTGTTATTGATGCAAAGATACCAAGAAGCTTACATAGCAATCAGGAGATGTAGTCTCACATTGTGGTGCTATAATAAGTTCTTCATATATTCCAGAAACACACTGTAAATTACCACACATTCTAAGTTAGTTTTTTTATTTGTTCCTTTACCATTCGCGCCAACTAACTTCCAGATTGTGTACCTTGTTATATTCTTCAACGAGTTTCAAGCATTCTGAGTTAAAAGGATCTACGATAATATAGTTTCCTCGACAGCGTCTCTTCATAGACTACAAAGTAAGGGTTTGTTAAGTGCTTCTTCTTGGTGATAAGAGACTAAAGCATTCTATATTACGTAGTCGTACCTCATAGAGTTCATCAGAGATAAGTGCCATTCCATGAGAAAATTGAATGCGAGAGTTCATATCACGATCACTATCTGTTGCCGGGTTTCCGATCACATAACCCTGTTGTTGGAAGGGCAAATTTACAAGAAACTCTCTAAAACTTAGAGCTCCGTAAGGTATATAGAAATAATGTAAAAAGCAAGAAAATACTGACGAACCTGAAGGTTTATTTGAGGTTTGCAGCATATATAATTTTCTGTGATAAATTGGTCAAGAAAGTAGAGTCAAAGAAAAAGATTTGCATAGAGATTGAAGTGATAAAAAACCTTACCATTTGAGATTTCTTGGACGATGGCCGGAATCACCTTACCAGAATAAGAATTTCCGGTGACATAGAAAGGATTAGAGAAGTACTCAGGATGCTTAGCTAGCCACTGCACAAAAAATCATAAAACACAACAAAAAATTATCTCCAAAAGTCTATGCATAAAGACAAGTTGAGTGAGCTTTTCCTTTACCTTACGAAGAAACTCATTGACCCGCTTAGCTGAACCTGTATCACTTGGTATATCAGCAAGTGGATTTGTTGAGTAGGAGAAGCCAGTCCCAACAGGCTGATCTAAATAGATTATATTCGCCACCTGAAGAAGAAGCAACCATCCTTAAGGCTTAAACTTTAAGATGATTAAGAGTTTCATTAATTGGGTTTGTAATCAGGCCATCAGGGGAATAACCTTTGTCCATGAATATGTAGTAGAGACCAAAGATGGGATACTTCCATTGTAAGTCTCAACCTTGAAAGCAAGAGGCCCTGTTTTGTTTTTTTTTTTCAAGTCAAACAAGTCACCTAATATTCTGCAGAGACCAAATAAGAAAAAAGTTAAAGAAGATTTTACCATTCTCATAAACAAGACCAGAGAAAGAAGAGCAGCCAGGTCCTCCAGTTAACCAGACAAGAAGAGGGTCTTCTTTAGGATTGCTCTCAGATTTGATGAAGTAGTAGAACAGTTGATCTTCCTCTGCCTCACCAACACCAATGTACCTTAATAAGTCAACTCTGAGACTCAGAACACAGAGTCATACAGTATGAAGATAAAATATTATTAAGAGGAGGAACATACCCGGTTTCGAGCTCGAAAGGAAGAGGGCCATCAAAACCAGGAAGATATCTAATGATAGAACCTGAATCAACATGCTTAGTCAACACCAGCAGAAGTTGCAGCAGCAGCAGCTTGACCATACCTGAACCCATTCTTTGTTTTTGTTTCGGTTTTGGAGGTTTATGACTAGAACATTTTTATACTCAAAAACAGAGGCGTTGACCAAAAACTAAGATGGAATCTTTTCGGTTGAGTGTCGGTTTAACAATATAAACCGGTAGATTGCCATATCTAAACTTGATAAATGCGGGTTAGTCTCTAGCCGACTCAAATTAACCGGGTATTATTTTTCTTCTTTTGAATAAAGATCCTCCTCGTTTCTTATTATTTTCTATCCATATCCAAAATGGAAATACAGTATAGGTTTTACAATGAAAATTTGGGCACGTGAGATTGCACATGGAAGGGACAACGTCGCGTGTAAAGTGCTTTGCAGATTGAACGTGGGAGAAAGCCGGTCAAAGACAAATTAATTTCCAAATACTGTATTTAATACCGGACCAACCCACAATATAAGGGTGGTTTGTAATTTAAAGAATATAGAGTTCGTTGGGGGTACTAAGAATAGTATGGGGTTCAGTTTGCAATTTATCGTTAATTTTATTTATGGTTTCTTTGGGGATGGTGGGTTTGTTGTAGACAAAACGTGAAATTACGGATCGTGTCTCTGCTTCTTCCTTGAATCCGATTTCGGACAACCTTTTACTCAGACAGAAGATTTCATTTTTTTCAGGTGAGCTTCTTGCTTTCTCAACCCAAGCTCTATTATCTTTAGGGTTCTTTTCTTTCCTTTACTTATTTCTTTTGTTGTTTGGAGTTTCCTTTTTCTCTGTTTAGCTTTTAGTCATTGGAAAGCTTACTTTATTTCACTCTTTGTTTTGCCTTGGAAATTACGACCTAGTTGACTTTCATAAGCTTAAAAAGTTCCCAGCTTTTTCTTCATTTGATGACGTTTTCAGCTACCAAAATCCATCGAATTATCTGACTAATTCTTGGATTTCTAATGTTAACATGCTTAGAATTTCAGGTGTATATTTATTTCTGTTCAGATAGTAGATTTTGAATCCTCTGCGGTGAGTTATTTGGTTTGAGTGATGAGCTGCTATAAGCTTAGTTCTCGATTGCCTTAGATTTTGAATCCGCAGTTTCGTTTCAGTCTACTTGAAACGTTGTCTTCGTTTCGACTCCAATTCCTAACTAAGATTAAGCTACTGCAGTGTGACTTAAGCCGGCTTCCGTGAACCAATAACTTGATTTCTTGTGAGTGGGCCTAAATTCCACTAATGTTAACTTCGATCTGTTGCTGATAGAATTATGTTGGTTTTGCTTTCTTCTTGGTGCCTCAATGAGCTGCTTTGGTATTGGCTTTGAATGCAGGCTAGTGTTTTATTACGTAGTTAAGTCAGTACTGGAGCCGTCTTGCAGTATTTTAAGCTTGCTACAGAATTGTGTTTCTTCCTTTTAGTACATCATATACAGTAGTAGTATTCTTCTTTCGAGTGATCTTTCACATTCAATTATCTTTGGGTATGCATTCTTGATTTCTTCTTCCTCTGTGGTATCTGTAGGTAGTTGTGGGGTAGGATAAGAAACTTAGAACATGGCCTCTTCCGTTGCAAAAGAGTGTCTTGTAAATGCCAAGCTTTGATTCATTGTTATATGAATGCCTTTTAAAGCTCCTTCTCTTGTTATATGATCAATATCTTTGTTATCATCAAGGTTCCTGTCTTCTTATCCTGCTTTAAGATTCCTTTTTATGTCTCTCAATTATCTTTACTTGGATGAACTGTCTCTGTTAAACCGTAGATTCTCATTTAATGGCTTCTCTTTCATTTTCACTCAGGCACAAGTCAATGTGTCCCATGTTTTGAGTTTTTGACATTGGAGCAGTCAGCAGAATTTCCCTTGTAAGATACTTCTGTGTGTTCAATAATAAGGACCGTTTTGCATTCTTTTTGATTTGGATGAAACTGAACCAACCACCTTCCTGGAAAACCTCCGTCTAGATTATTTAAAAACTCTGGTAGCAAATGAGATGGTACTTTAACTGTTTATTTTTCATTTCAGAACAGTCGATGATTCACTGGTTGTTCCTTATCCATTCGTATTGGTTGTCTTGGTAAGTTGCTTTAGTCTCTCTCTTCTGTTATAATTTGTTTCCTCTCTGCTATCTGCTAATTATATTCTTCATCATCATCATGTTTTTTCTTTTCTATTGGCAGTCTTTTTTCCCTCTAGTGTAAAACTCTGCACCAGAGGTAAAAATCGTCATTGCAAAAGGAAGCACAAGTGGATAGTGTCTGATCAAGTATTAGTACAGAAATTAATATGGCTGATACTAGCTCAAGGACTGATGTCTCAACTGATGGCGACACAGATCATAGAGATCTGGGGGTTAGCTCGTAATCTGACTCTAATCATTTTATTATTTAATTTTATCTACAATGTCATTCGTGGTAGGCTTGAGACATTGGGATAAAACTTGGGACATTGTACCAGTAGAGCCATACCCACTGGAGTAGTCATTTGTTAATGTTCATCAAACGAGCAGAATTTAAATGGCATAGTAATTCCTGATTTTAATTTCATGCAGTCAGAGAGAGGGCAACTGATGCTTGCTGCTGCTTCTGATTCCAGTGATCGATCAAAGGATAAGTTGGATCAAAAGGTGATAAATTCATTTCTATGGATCAACAAGTATCTGTTAATATTGCTCATATGCATAAATCTTTTTTGTTTCCTTTTTATTTTTGATCCATAGACACTTCGTAGGCTTGCTCAAAATCGGGAGGCAGCAAGAAAAAGCAGATTGAGGAAGAAGGTATGTCTTGCTTTTGTTCTTGTTTTGACTTTTCTTATATTCCTCTTAATTCCTTGCAACATCCCTAGAAGAAAACTATTTGCTATTATCTTAAGCATGTTACTGTTTCCTCCATAGGCATATGTTCAGCAGCTGGAGAACAGCCGATTGAAGCTGACTCAACTTGAGCAGGAACTGCAAAGAGCAAGACAGCAGGTTTAACTTTGCTTTCTTATTTGGTCTGATTCTGATAAGTAAGATAAGTAAGACTTCAGCTAAGGCCTAATGCCACTTCAATTTATTACTAATAGTCGGTTAACAAGTTAGTTCAGTTTCGGATTAGCTGAAGTAGAGGAGGTAACAGAATTCTAGGTCATTGATAGTTTTGTTGTATAAAGGTAGAAGGAAATTCTCTAGAATTAATCCTGAGGTCTTTCAGTTTGTTCATTGGATGTTGAAGGCATAAGGAGAATTCTGTTCTGGTTCTTGTTAGGTTCTTTGTCAAGAGTGTGTATACGTAACTTTTGCATGCATATATAATTGTTTTTCTTCTTTCTCTCAATTTTAGGGAGTTTTCATCTCAAGTTCAGGTGACCAAGCCCATTCTACTGGTGGAAATGGTGGGTTTTTTCATCCCGTTAGCTTTCAGATTGATCCTTTTAGCTTGTATTTTTTGGTAAGATAAGTTCATATACTCCCCTCGCTATCAGCTTGATGTTGATTGAAGAATTGGTGCTAGCATAAGTCATCTCATGGCAATATGCTAAGGTTTATTAGACTAAGTGGTTTCAAAAGTCAATGAAGATCTGGATGGAAAATTAAAGTTATGGTGATATCAGTACTGATGTTTCATATAGTTAGCGTTGGTGGAGGCTTAGGTTTGTAAGGTGTAAGCATCATGGGTTTGTTCTTGATCTTTCTATACTTGTCTTTATACAGGGGCTTTGGCCTTTGATGCTGAACATTCACGATGGCTTGAAGAAAAGAACAGGCAAATGAACGAATTGAGATCTGCTCTGAATGCTCACGCAGGTGACACTGAGCTTCGGATAATTGTGGATGGAGTGATGGCTCACTATGAGGAGCTTTTCAGAATTAAGAGCAATGCAGCTAAGAATGATGTATTCCACTTACTATCTGGAATGTGGAAAACACCAGCTGAGAGATGTTTCTTGTGGCTTGGCGGGTTTCGCTCATCCGAACTTCTCAAGGTAAGCTCTTTACAAGTTCATAGAGAAATCTTGATGAACAGACCAATTCTAATGAGTCACAATGTTCACAACAGCTTCTTGCGAACCAGCTAGAGCCCATGACAGAACGACAGGTAATGGGCATAAATAGCTTGCAGCAGACATCCCAGCAGGCGGAAGATGCGCTATCTCAAGGGATGGAGAACTTACAGCAATCCCTAGCTGATACTTTATCTAGTGGAACTCTTGGTTCCAGTTCATCTGATAATGTCGCAAGCTACATGGGTCAGATGGCCATGGCAATGGGGCAGTTAGGCACCCTCGAAGGATTCATCCGCCAGGTATATTTGAAATGTGGATGCTATACCCTATACTTTGCATCGTCCTAAAGAGATAAATCTTATATATAAGAATCTGTCTGTTATGGAGTTCATAGGGCATTTCTTGGTGGCAGGCTGATAACTTGAGGCTGCAAACGCTGCAACAGATGCTCAGAGTACTAACAACTCGTCAGTCAGCTCGTGCTCTTCTTGCCATTCATGATTATTCATCTCGACTACGTGCTCTTAGTTCCTTGTGGCTTGCCCGGCCAAGAGAGTGAAACACAAGAATAGTGCTCTGCTCAGCTTTATACATAATCTTATGACTCAAATCGGCAGGGATACTCCTTCCAAGAGATTAAAAAAAGCAAGACCTTCTCAGATTCTACCAAAAGCAATATTTTGGGAAAGAAGACTGCAGATTTTGAAAATGATTTTCTGAGATCCCCCAAAGACTTGAGTGTGATGTGTGTTGTAATCTTTAGTCATCAGGTTGTGTAGTTTCTAGAGAGAATGTTTATAGGTGTTTGAATATTGAAAGCGGATAGGTCACCAGTGTAAGGTCGTAGTAACCAACATGACAGAAATCTTTTCAGGAACTTGGATTGTATCATCATAACTCAAAAAGACCAATTCAATTTATATCGAGAGTTACAAAAAGAGCAGATTGTGTATCTAGAAATCTTTTTTTGTGCAAAGTGTATTTTGAAATCATAGAAAGATTTGCACAGCAAACACTGTCACAGATAAATCTTACAAAGGTTTGGCTAGTACTATGTATAACCAGCCTGAGTCTGAGAAAATACTCGTACAATTGAAAAGCTCTAATTATTTTCTGGAAGAAGACTTCTTCCTAAAGTCGACAATACAATACTGGCAAGACTTGTGCTAAACTTGAGCATGAACTGAAGCAGCATAACCAGTAGAGTTTATGCGAAACTCGAAAAGAAAACATCACCAGTTCAAAAGTAGTTACTGGTGTAGAAATTCTTGAGAAAATCAGACTTTCCTTGATCCTTGCTTCCAGTATTCTGTATGAGCCCTTGACCCACCACATATTGACCGATAATGTGGTGACGCTGCTTTGCATGATCCACTATGTCAGTCAGCTCCTCCATTCCCTTGAATAAAAGAAGATCAATTACCTGCAGAAGCAAAACCCACCATCAGGAATGGATTGCATTATAAAAGCACCTAAGGGGATAGCCAATAGAGAACAAGGAAACAAAACCGGAGATCACTGCATCTAAACTCAAGGTGATACTTCCAATTAAAGGTTCAAAACAAATCGCCACAAAAGCAAACTTTAACGTAGACACCAAATATCAACAATGAACCATGTTGTCATATGTTATATTACGATAAAGAAATCCAATTTGATTCGAAGTATATATTGCTCTAGCGGGTTTTGTGTATAGACAACTTCTTCCATTTTCGTTTAGAAAACAACAGACTCGCCTATGAAAGAAAACAAATGCAAAGAATAAATTTTCCAATGTCACATACAAAAAGGGAACCACAAAGTAACACAACTTTAGCATTGATGTAACCAGTAAAGCCTCCACCTTTTCAATCCAAGAAAATCTCCACCCAGCACTCAATCCACAAGATACTTTATTGTTCAAAGATTAGACTACCCAGAAATTAAGTCTCTGATCACATAAACTACTTCCATAAATTCTAAACGGTTGAAGGTGTAAGCTTTCAACTTTCAAACATAGATGACAATAAATCAAAGTCAAAAGTATAACAGAAAGCAGAAACAATCTCCTAAGCACCAAAGAGATAATCAGATTAACAAAAAAGCTCATTGTTTTATCAAAGTGGTAATCAAAGAAATAACGAAAAACTCTTCCAATTTCGCCATCGCAGAGGACCTGGTCTGGGTTAATCATAGTACCTTAGGGTCAGTGATGTGAGCGTTATTACGAATCTGAGCAGAGATTGCAAAACGGAGCTGAGAAGGCGCAACTACATCTTGAAGATTGTAAATGTCCATGACGGTAGGGATAGATCTACAGGCAGCTCTAAAGAAATCGAAAACACGGCGGCGAGCTTCCGTCAGGTTCGCCGAGTTCGGTGGAACACCAATTTTCCTCAAGGTGAATGGTGCCGCCATTTTGATCTACGAATCGAAATTTTTTGTCTTCCTGAGGGAAATGAGAAAAACACAGTAGGGGCGATTTGAGAAAGAAACATCTGAAATGTATCTGATTGTTTCCAGAGGCGTTTAACGACATCGTTTCAGACTTGAGTGGGCTAATGGGCCTAATCTGATCGAGACGAGTCAATAATTGATTCCGGTTCGTTAAGGTTTACTCGCTGGTTTATTTAAGTAAGATTTGATTGAACCAAATAAGGATAAAAAGGTCATTTTCTATACCATCCCGCCGGGGTGTCTCCGCTTCTTAAACCTCTCTTGAGAACTTGGCGCCGTTCTGATTTATCATTCTCATCGCGGCGGCAATGGCGAAGGACGGGATTCTCAACTACAGCGATGATGAAGAAGAGAAATTCTCAGACGACGGAGATTGGGGAGACTGGAAAGCTGACGATAATGGCCTAGGAGGAGGAGAGGAGGAGGATGATGACTGCTCCGACTCTGGTTTTATATGTTTGTTTTGTGATTCTCACTACGTATCCTGTGATTTGCTCTTCGAACACTGTCGTATGAGCCACGAGTTTGATTTTCATGGAATAAGAAAGGAATTGAAGCTGGATTTCTACTCTTCGTTTAAGCTCATCAACTATATTCGGTCACAGGTTGGTGTTTTTTTCTTCTTTTTTTTCTTCACAAGTTTTATTATTTGTTTAATTTGGTTGCTTTGATTAATCAGGTGGCTGAAAACAAATGTTGGAGCTGGGGGATTGTAGCTGAATCGAGTCTGAAGCATCAACTCGAAGCTGAAGATGCTAAGTTTCCTTGGGATGAAGAGAAGTATCTGAAGCCCTTTTGGCAGGAGGATTCACTTTTGTACTCATTTTCAGATGATGAGGAAGATGAAGAAGACACGTTTGACAGAGAGGGAGTGATGGAGGAATTGCAGAAACTTGGGAATTTTAGCATTGTTGATGAGGCTATTGGTGAAGCTTCAATGTCAGAAAATGATAAATGCAATAGAAATGGAAGTAAGGATGTTACTCTGCTCTCAAACTGCAATGGTCTGGAGAAAAGTTCTGCGGATGATTTGGTAGTCAATGGGGAAGATGTAGAAACAGATGTTGGTGTGCCAAGAGTTTGTGATGGAAGGCTCGTTACTAGGAACATCAGAAAAGTTAATGAAAACTATTTTGGGTCTTATAGTTCGTTCGGCATTCACAAGGAGATGCTAAGTGATAAGGTAATGCACTGAATTTTCCTGGATTCATGTCAACATTAATTAACTTGTACAATATGAAAAGATTGTCTGTCAACTGTCTGATGTATTCAATTTTTCTGACTTCCTAAACAGGTTAGGACAGAAGCATACCGGGATGCAATTTTGAAGAATCCTACTCTCTTGAGTGGCTCTGTTGTAATGGATGTTGGTTGTGGAACTGGGATTTTGAGGTGAGTTAGCTGCTATCTTTCTCACTTTATAGTGGCCATCTCATTTAGGTCTCGTCTCATTCTCTTGATGAATCTTCTCCCTCATTTTCGGTTATTGCATTTCAAGACCAAACATGTGATTGAAGTTTAATCGTGCATTTTGTTATATATTCTTCTTATCTGGTTGCTCTATTTGCCTATTTTGTTTCATATTCTGAAGACTTCTTTGAGTTTCTTTTACTTATATGCAGATTGTTTGATTATTTATGTCAAACTGTGGTACTCCTTATTTGGAGTATGCATGCAATAACCTAATTGCAAAGGACTAATATACATCTCTTTTACCATTTTTTCCTTTGCCTGCAGTCTCTTTGCTGCCCGAGCTGGGGCTTCAAGGGTAGTTGCAGTTGAAGCTAGTGAGAAGATGGCCAAAGTTGCAACTAAGGTTACCTTTCTATACTTGCTAAAAGGTTTTTCAATAATTTTCTCGGGTTAAACAATGTTTTCCTTGCAGGTTGCCAAGGATAACAAAGTATTTAATGATAGCGAGCATAATGGGGTACTTGAAGTTGCACACTCGATGGTTGAAGAGCTAGATAAATCGATACAGATTCAACCTCATAGTGTTGATGTGTTAGTCAGCGAGTGGATGGGATACTGCCTTTTGTATGAGTCAATGCTCAGCTCTGTACTCTATGCAAGAGATCGGTGGTTGAAGCCTGGAGGTGCAATCCTCCCCGACACAGCCACTATGGTAAAGCTTAATCTTTTGCCCTCCAAATGTTGTTTCTTCTGAAATCATCTTGATGAATTTTATCCCTTTTTTTCTCTCCTTGGATCAGTTCGTTGCTGGATTTGGAAAAGGTGCCACAAGTCTTCCTTTCTGGGAAGATGTCTATGGCTTTGACATGTCTTCGATCGGCAAGGAAATTCATGAAGATACTACTCGACTTCCCATTGTTGACGTTATAGAGGAGCGTAATTTAGTGACGCAGCCTGCCCTTCTCCAGGTTTGAGAGCTCAAACTTTATTTGATTTCCGCCATATAAAAACTTTCGGAACTTAATTTCCTTATGTTTCTTTGGTTGTAGTCATTTGACCTGGCCACCATGAAACCGGATGAAGTGGATTTCACAGCAACCGCAACGCTGGAGCCAACTGAGTCGGAAGCAAAAACTAGGTTGTGCCACGGTGTTGTGTTGTGGTTCGACACAGGTTTCACCAATAGGTTCTGCAAGGAAAACCCAACCGTACTATCCACATCACCCTACACTCCCCCAACACATTGGGCTCAGACGGTTTTGACTTTTCAAGAACCAATCTCAGTGGCACCGGCCACACTTCTGTCTGGTAATGACAGAAGAGGATGCATTGGAACCGAAGAATGTCCCGCCTCAAGCATTCATCTGCGTGTGAGTGTTGCAAGAGCGTCTGAGCATCGCAGTATCGACGTCTCATTAGAGGCTACTGGAATTGGTCCAAAGGGTCAGAAGCGTCTTTGGCCGGTTCAGATATTTAATCTATGAATGTGATTGTAGCCAATGTAAGACTATTTTCTCCTCCATTTTGCTCAGGATCTCTTCATAAGTTTGTTATTCTCAGTTTAACCCACTATATAATTATCTTTTCTAAATTCGGAAAGTTTTATAATTTATAATTAATTCTAAAATCATCGATACAAATTGTTTTTGTTTTATATAATCGACGATTATTCAGATTTTATCCAAAATGGTCAATAAATGTAAAGAGGCAAAATTGACAGTCAGACTTTAACTTATTCAGATTCCATAACAAATGATGCCCTTAATATATCAACTAAACTCCGTATATTTATATTGTAATCCACCTTCGAGTAACTTCAATATACAGTAACAAGTTTTTTATACTGACTTGCCCTGTCTGACCACGATTTGGATTCGTTTGTGTAATCTGTTTGTTATTAATCGTATCACATAAATAATATTAATACCCTAAACTTAAAAAGAGTGAAAATAAAAAAAGGCACTAACGCTTATTAGGACTGACTTAAAACTTCGAAAAATAAGAAAGAGAAAAAAGACAAAGGGATCCATCCGCTCATAGCCTGAGGTGATCACTATAAAGCTAGAGTATAAAAGCAAACTCTGCAGGATAAGGATTTACAGATGCTATAGTTGAAGAGAAGATGTCGTAGCAAACAGAGAGAAGATAATCTATGAATCTGGTGGCTCGGTTTTAAGGGGTGCAGCACCTGCGGATGACGCATCGCTTCCGTTTTGATTTTGACTTTGGAGGTAAAGGCTGTTTGCTACCATAGAATCGCTGACCATCCCTGCTTCTACGTCAAAGTTTAATGTTCTCTTGCGGTTGCTACTGCTGCTGTGACACCAGATCAGAGATAGGGTTCGGTAAGTGGTTGGTTTTTACGGAAAAAAACTGATTCGAGATGTGTTTTTTTAACTTACTTGTTCAAGCGGTTGTTGATGGCAGATAGGTCTTTTGAAGGGCTCTGGTAAGCATGTGTGCTCTCTCCAACACAAGCATAGTAACTCTTCGAGCTGTGTGAAATAAGAGCATCCATCTGCAAACACACAACATATGAAAGGCCAAAACAATCTTGTCACCTACCTTCTCCTTAGGACACAGTCATAACATGATAAAGAGTTTGAGTACTAGGATCTCTTTACCTTTGATCCCCGAAGAGGAGAAACATAAACATTGTGCGCTGCAGATACTTTTTTAGGGGACATGTCTGGAACACTTGGAAACACAGACACCTTTGGCGATCCAGGACATTGACCTGTAAATCCAAATTATGACCATCAATTTCACTCAGGGACTGCACTGATGAATAAAGCTTAGTCTTACGTCTAACAAAAATTTGGTATTTCTTAACTACCTTCAGGCTTATTATTGGCCTCCACAGCCTGGTCGCTTCTCACAGGACCTAGCTCCACCAGCAACGGCTTTACAGCGGGAATAAATACTTCATTGTAGAATGTGATGATATCAACATGATCTGGCCCTATTCTCTGTTACACAAGTTATTGCCACAAGTTTCAGTCTTCTCCACAGAGTAAAGAGATTTGTTCAGCTTAACGTTAAGGGTGTATATATTTACCCCTTGACGGCGACATTGTTCCGAATCCACAAAAACGCTGCGGAAAACTAGTGGTTTACACTGTGGTTGCTTCCTATAGTTGTATATGATTTCCCTGAAAGTCAGGCTCATTTGGGATATCTACAGGGTGATTAATGGAAAAAGTGTGAGCGGAAGAGAAGCCACTATAAACCAGATGACATAAAGTTAAGACGTTGAATCAGTCTCCTTACCTTGGCCACTCCATAGAAGCAACAGAGAATGATCTGGTCAATGTGTCTATTAAATAAAAGAGAGGTCCGCTGAGCAAGTACATGTTGGAAGAGACGATATACACTCTCCCGTATTTGCTGTGAGAGCTGGAGCCTTTCCACCATTCCATTGATTCTGACAGCAGCCAACTTATTAATCTGGGAAGAAACATCATATCGTGAGTAGGACATTTAACACATTCACCAGACTAAAATAATGAATCAGTACCACATTTATAGCACATCTAAACCTAACAATTAGTTGTAAGTTGTAACTGATTTTTAGCTCCAAAGATCGAACTACCTTTGTGAAGAAAATATTGATACCAGTCTCTGCACAAGTTTCTCCTCCACCTCCTGGGTTGGGCCGTGTTGGACTGTAGACATATACCCGAAAAGGTAAACTTAACAAGTACATGGATATAGAATTCAAGACAAGCACACTATTTGGCGGACTTCAAATAAAAAGGCATACTAGCTCGCCATTTCTACCCATAATTACAGAAAATCTACCTGGCAAATGCAGACTGCAACGGAGGTGGCAGCATCTTGGATTTAGCGTTGCCTAAGGCCAACAGACGATCCTTTACTGGTGATGTAAAGGAATTGCGCTCAACAAGAATGCTGCGGTAATCACAAAGTCTTTTGGGCGATCTAATATCCCCATTTTGTCCTATATGGCAGTAAATTTGACGTTTTGGTTAGAAAATCACATCACCAACAGCAGGTTGCCAAATGGCGTTTCAACTTTTTCAATTAAAAAACATAGAAAATACCTGGACAAGATTCATTCTTTTGGATAGATGATGTATGAGGTAATCCTTCAGAGAAGTTAATAAGTGCTGCGATTGCATCCAGAGATGGCATCGGTTCAGCTAGTAATCCGAGCCGATTAATATCCAATGCAAGCGATGGCCTAGCAACGATCAGAGAGTTGTACATTGAAGAGCCTTTCTCCCATACCATACTCTCTAGAAGTCGTTCCTCCAGTGAATTCAGATGCCGTCTTAACTCTCTAGGCAGAGAATCCTCATGTCGGATGAAACTCTCAATTACCTTGCTGAGATCAAAGGCTGTGATCCCAGTTCTCTCCAGAACAGCCGGGAACAACATTGTTATGGTTTTGTGAGTAGCCAGAACCAATTCAGCTGAGCAAGCAAGCATGCATCTATGGAACCTCTCATTTGTCAACAAAGAGTTTAAATTATTTGCATGCAAAATCTGAGCTTCTGCTTTACACATTGCCTCAAGAACTCGGTAGTATAACTTGAGAGCTTCTAATCTTCGCTGTTCTGCCCATATGTTATCCATCAGGTCAACAGCTTGCAAACTTCCACCAGCACATCGGTCACCAAGGGAACTATTTGGAAAAATAGCTTCCAATATTATATGTGCTCTTCGTGTGACATCATTTGTTATATCCCTATCACATGATTTGAGGAAATGTTCCAACCCCGGAGAAGGTTTTGGCAGGAGCGGACATATAACAGCTCTGAGCCACTTGGCAGTTGTCATTGCTGTGGTCACTGGTGTTGCTGTCAACTTGTTAGCACCGCTAATACCATTTGTCTTAGCAGCAGGTGACTTATGAGGAGAGAGTGGGCTTATAAATGTCCTTGCAGGTGAGCTTATAGAATCAATTTTCCTCTTAACACCAGTGATATTTACAGCTCCTGCAGATAAGCTTCCAGATCCAAGTAAGCTATCCTCTTCATTGATGAACACCCTCTCATCTAGTTCGCCTTTATTACAAACTGCATCATTGTAGTCCCTTTCTAGTGTAGTCAAGCTAGTTGAAATGGACGTCTCGTCCAGTAAATCCTCAAAATAGGTCAAGCCATCTGAAAATGAAACACCATTTTCGAATAACTATCAGGCAACAGTTCAATGAACTCACATGACTCTATATTGTGAAAGGAATGATTTTAGACCTACCAGGGTCAATATTATCTAGCTTGTCGGTTTGACACTGGGATGCTGGAGATGGCTTCTTCTTCAGTCTTGTTTCTATAAGATTATTTGCCTTGTCCATTATTTTTCTCAACTCATCTTCTGAGGCGTCATATATCTTACAAAGTGACGCAACCAAGTCTACTTTGTCACCTTTCTTAACTGATATCCATCACAGAAATAGGAATAGAGAATAAACATTCCATGCTACAATGGCTATCGGGCTAGAAGAAAAAATCAACACTCACCAAAACGTGAAGAATCCTGGGTGCTGAAATTTCTGAACCGACAAGGAACATGTATGATCAAAATAGCCTGATAACATGAAAAGGTGTTAGCCTATACTAAACTACATTATTTAAAACGAAGCATCTTTCAAGTAATAAAGTACAGCAAGACTAAAATGACAGAATGACAGATTGGGGAGAGCTTCAGAGGTAAGTCACTCACCAATATAGAAACTAGGCCATTTGAGCATGTCACAAGGTCCTTAAATCGACTAAAAGCATGGTTTCGGAGTGCCAAAAAGAGTAGCCATCCAAATCGATAACTATCAGGTAAATAGCTAGCAGAGTTTGCTGAGTTCTTTTCTGCGTTTGCATCATATGTCAAGAAGAACTCCCGGTACCCACGTTTGTAGTATCTGTTAACAAGGATAGGTACCATAAAAACCATCATACATATTAAAAAGCTGGAATCTATGTCAACGACTTATCATGACACAAAACAAGAATAAATGATAAAAGAGTGCAACAGAGGGAGGGAACTAAACCCACTTGCTTAGGAGGCTAAGATGCACAAAGTTCGCCTGCAACTCCTTTGCCTAGTAAAATTAGCAAAAAATAACGCAAGTTAAGAAAAGCATATTTAACACTGATACACTAAAAATAAAAGTATATAAAGAGCTTAGGCAGTACCTGAAGTCTGTTTTCCCAGTCTGGGCCATAAAGTTCAAGTAGCACAGGACCAGCCTTGACCACAAACTGAGGCAACTCTCTAAAGAAATCCACAATACTGAAAACAGAAACAAGAAATATTGTTGCTACAAATGAATTAAAAAAACTAGAAGAAGGAAGGACGCATTGGGGATTACGTACTTTAGCTTGAGAGCTCTCAGAATCTGACATAAATTAAACCCATTATCAGAAGACACTGACTGAACATCCCCTTCTTTTCTCACACTAAGACTCTTCACTGAAAAGAGAATAAACGCAAACCAGAACCTCTCTACTTCCTCCCGCTAATAAGAAGAATAAAAAAAAAAGAATAACTCATAGTGAACTATACTGTTAACTGATAAAAAAGAAGGTCGAGAAAATTGTATTTCACCGTTCCACTTCCAATGTTGGACATGTTTGCTGACAAGATGCGTTTGGTTTCTGTAAACAACTTCAAAGCTTCATCACAAATACTCCCATCAAGAGATAGAACTTTCTGCAATAAGAAATCAAGTCCAGGGATTAGAGCTAGTCTTCAAATATTTGGGAGAAGTCAATAGTATCTTCTTATAAATCCATGCAATGAGATCAGGCAAAGAGAGAGTAAAACCTCGCAAATGTCCAAGAGAGACGCTTCGCTTCTTTTCCCATTGGGGTCAATAGGTGGGGTCACTGGAGGCTGAACTTCTTCCATAGTCTCCAACGCAGCTGAAAAACATGAAAACAAAAAATCAAAGTTAATTGTACTTCGAATTAAATTGTTTAACTAAAGAAAAAAAGAGAGAACTTTTCAAGCAAAAAAAAGAAGTGTTAATTTAATCACAAATAGGAATCACATCAAAACCCAGTCGGAAAAAGTCACCGAACAAATATTCGTAACGCAAATGAGAAAACAAACTCGCAAATTCTCCTCCTTGTGTATATATTTCGGATTCGGAAAACACGAATTCGGGGGAAAAAAAAGGAAATTGGGGAATAATCTCAAAACCACAGCTTCGAGCAAAAATTACCCAAATTTTGTCTTTAAAAATCCTTCAATTTTAGTGTTCGAAAATTCTCTCGAAGCTAAAATCGAATAGCAAAAAAACTCCATAGAAATTTCAGATAAACCACCGAGAGAATAAAATTCAAATCAAAGGATATGCAAAAGAGAAAGATCTTACATTTTTGTATCACAGATCCCAAAACGAAGCGTCACTGGTAAAAGCTGAACAAAAGATCCAATTTTTAAGAACTCTGACTTCGAACGCCTCCTCAATAAATCGACGAATTAGAGAAGAAACGCTGAGAAAGAGATCTCCGTAAATCCTACAAATTTCCCTCTCCTTTTTTGCCTTGTGGCTATCTCTCTCTCTATACCTTCACCAGACTTGTCTCTCTCTCTCTCTCTAACTGGGGTCTGATTATGCGGCAAACCCTAAAAAAGGATATATCTCGCGCGGGAAAAACACCACGCAGAATACATACACATGCGTATACAATTATATACGGGCATATTTAACCATTGAGATGTCGACACGTATCCCATCTGTGACCCAATTTACCGCCAAAACTTTCTTACTGTTGCGTGAAACGCTGAGAGGGAAAAGATTCGCCGTCACGGCGGGGTTAAAATAAACGGAGTGGGCCATAACGCCGTCTGGGTTTTCGTGACCGCGACAAAGCCTCGTGTGAGGTTACGATGGGCCCCACATCATACGACGCTGTTTTGTTATGGGGGATCTAGGGAAATTACATCTTTACCCTTATGGAACGTTTGGTTGCAAGAGTACAAGTGTTCTCTGATATCTATTCGCGATTGGATTTACTCCATTGGTCATTTTCGACTGTGGTGGATTCACTCACACTAACCAAAAGATCAGATATTTTCCGACACAGGCAAGTTCTCTAGTGGGCTCATGGCGTCACCATCTGATCAAACGGCGAAGATAATCGACGGCAAGGCGATTGCCCATACCATCCGATCAGAGATCGCCGAGGAAGTTCGCGGTTTATCTGAGAAACACGGCAAGGTAGACGCTTCTTGTGGCAATTATTGAAAATTTCATGTTTTAGTCCCAAACCAATGATTTTCTCTTCTCTAGACTCAGCTTCTTAAGCTTGATATGCATCTCTGTATAATTCTCCGTTCTCTTCTGAGCAAAACGTGATTGATCATAAAAATATGATCAAAAAAGCTTTACAAGCTCAAATGTTAGCTCCATTTCAGTTGAATCAGTGAAAACTGCATATGAAGTTTATTTATTTATTTGCCTTTTGATTCACAAAACATTACTTTTATGCAGGATAAAACTTGTTTTCATTATTCTCTTGTTTAGTTCTTTTCTTGTTTTGTTGGATCTTTGATCTGCCTACATTATTTCAAGAAGTTAACTATCTGTCTAAATATCAGACTGATGCTGTACTAAGTTTAATATGGCTTAATATCATTGTGCCTAACAAGAAGCAAAGAGAGAGTGTAGCGAATGGTTTCGATATAAATGTTAATAATTGGTTGAATCTGTTTGTTCCTATGCTTCAACTGAACCTCTTTATATAATGTTTCAAGAACGCACAAGGATCAATCGAGTCTGATTTTACCTTCTTGCAGGTCCCAGGACTAGCGGTTGTTATAGTTGGGGATCGCAAGGATTCACAGACCTATGTAAGTATGAAGAGGAAAGCATGTGCTGAGGTTGGGATTAAGTCATTTGATGTTGGCCTACCAGAGGATATTTCTGAGGCTGATCTTATAAGCAAAGTTCATGAACTAAATTCAAACCCTGATGTCCATGGTTAGTCGTGCTATAGATAATGCTTATCATTAAACTAAACTATGATTTAATCCACGTCTGTCGTTTTGGGAAAATGCGAACATTCCTTTCTCTCCTACGCTTATATAAGCTTTGCTACTTGATTTGTAGGTATATTAGTTCAACTTCCATTGCCCAAACATATTAATGAGGAGAATGTTTTGGGTGCTATCAGCATTGATAAAGATGTCGACGGCTTCCATCCTTTGAATATTGGTAAGCTAGCCATGAAAGGCAGAGAACCTCTCTTCCTTCCTTGCACCCCAAAGGTACTGCTCCTCCTTTGCATACAGACTTCAGTCTCTTTCAAAAAATATTCAGCTAGAAATTTCACTGTCATGTTTTTCTTCTGGAACAACAATGAGATGATTTGTTGTGTGTTCAGGGATGTTTGGAACTCTTAGCGAGAAGCGGCATAAAGATAAAGGGGCAACGAGCAGTTGTTGTAGGTCGGAGTAATATTGTTGGTTTACCTGTTTCACTTCTTTTGCTCAAGGCTGATGCTACTGTCTCAACTGTACATTCTCACACCAAGGATCCTGAGACTATCATACGGGAAGCTGACATCGTTATTGCTGCATGCGGTCAAGCCCACATGGTACTCAATTGTCTTTTAGAAGATATTCCTGTCTAAAACATTCTTGTAGATAAAATGTGAATATTTTGATCAATTCAAAAACTTTCTTGTCTTAACATTTCAGATTAAGGGTGACTGGATAAAACCAGGGGCTGCAGTAATCGATGTTGGAACTAACGCAGTCAGCGACCCCAGCAAGAAATCAGGATACCGATTGGTTGGAGATGTGGATTTCGCAGAAGCTTCTAAAGTCGCAGGTTTCATTACTCCGGTCCCTGGTGGTGTAGGCCCAATGACAGTGGCAATGCTTCTCAGGAACACCGTAGACGGGGCCAAACGGGTCTTTGGCCAGTAACATTCCACTTTATGTAATAAATAAACCAAAGTTTCTGCATTCTGTAATTTTGGTCTTGTCTTGATGACATTTTTACTCTCAAATAAATTGAAATTGGTGTTCCTTTTCGATTACTGTATTTCGTTTTGCAACTAGCTAGAAAGGTTATTTCCCGCAAATCAGTACAACATGAGGGTGCCATCATTTGACATAAAAGCTTGATGCTGTCATTCGTATGTTTCCTGCCTAAATCAACTCAAAACCATACATGGAAAATCTTAAGACTATAGACTATATGATCTCATTTCAGTAACATTTCAACACAGTGAAGTTTTCAGTCAAATATGCTCCAAGTACACCATGGGATGCTCAAACTCTCACCTACTGTAGACGATCTAGGTCTATCTGAAATAGTTTACAGTAGATTTCCTGCAGACCACAACAATGGCTGAAGCATTCGGAATGAACTTTTCATGCTTTCTGCAGTTGAAAATTAATCATGCTTTGTAAGTAAAAAGAATCATGCAAGAAAAAAAGGAGAAGATAGCTACTAAACTGTGAAATCCATACCTGCACTGGAAGATACAGCTTGAATTCTGGAGGAAGCTCCTCTTCTGAGTAGAGACGGTCAGCAAAATATATGCGCCTAAGACGGCAGTTAGCATGAATCTGAACTCGCAATGTCTCGGCATAATTGGTTCCATAAGCTCTCCTAGTAAGATCGGCTAAGTTCAGCTGGATTTGATTCCATCCCTCGTCCATCTTCAATGGCATTGTGCAAATATATGGCTTTACTCTAGTGACAGACTACAACAACAACAACAACAAAAAATTCAGTAGAGAACATCAATACTAGTAACAACAACTGTATTTAATAAGATAGACATTCCAGCAAGCTTATCCTACAATTAAGTAATCTTTATCTTTCTGAGTAGCACAGCAATTAAGCTACCATCTGTTGTTACTTAGCATACTCACTAAACATTATCTGGAAGATACCTATTACTATTATGTTCAACTAAGAATGTCTTGATTAGCAATTGCTTGAAGAAAATCACCAATAACCTTAATGTAGCATAGAAACTACAGAAGAGATTCTGCTATATAACACATTCAGAGAAACCAATGAAGACTGAATCAACATGGGAAAGACATACAGACTTGAAAGTTAGAAGCTCGGAAACGCCGGCGGACATTCTTGTCATCCAGAATCTGAATCTCAAACGAGAAATATTTCTTCATATTCTTCACAACCAAGACCAAAAAGGGTAGTTTGATACCAAGAGTTGCGGATAGATCAGCAGGACATGTAATGTATGTAGACTGTATGTTTGATCCAACTACTTCAAGCACATTGGATTGAATGTCATCATCATGGCAACGCTTCACATGGCCATCCACAACTATTAATCAACAGAAAACAAAATAAACATACTTTTAGCTAAACCATATATTTGATGAAAGATAGAACTATCCATCAATCAAAGTTCAGGGCTTTGAAATCATACAGCTGAGTGAGGATAAAAAATCACACTTCCTAAGATTCAATTACGTAAATTTTATATAATTAATCGCTCACCTTCTTTATCCCATATCTGAAGAGGTTTACTTCTGCGAAAAAAAAATAAAAAATCAAAACCCTTCATGATTGAGAAAATCTCGAACAATTCAAATAAATTAAAAGCAAAAAGTAACAAAAACATACCCTAGACTGTACAAAATAGATAGAAACCCAGACTGAAACGTGTTCTTGAACATCTTCCTGCTTCCCCGAATCCAAAAAGAAGCTCGTAGAAATAAATTTCAATGGCCGTTAAGCAAAAAAAAGGAAAAAGAAATTCTTATTAATGCGCGAAGAAAGATGCTACTACCAAATTTCTTGTCTTAGGGCTTGGGCCTGAGCCCGGGCCCATTAGTCCATGAGATACTCCTCGACATAGATGACATTTTCCAATATAATATTAATATATGCCCTTTTTCAGCCTGGATAAAATCCAAACCAACGTGGTATTCCACCGATTATCACATGCCACGTGTCTTCTTCTCCACAAAGAAATTGCCACGTGGGCACTAGATATCAGCCAAGCAAGACACGTCTCGGTGCGTAAAATGACTACTTTGTCCTCTAACTACCGCGTTTTCTTCGCAGTGGATAAGAAGGTCATATTCGGAATGACAAAACTGTAGGGTCTAAAATTCAGCAACTTGCAGAGTTTTTATTTTTTCAATATCGACTTTGGAGACAAGAAAAGATACGGGAGCACACGTGGACCAATGAGAAGAGTGCTTTAGATGGAGGAAAAATCAGAGCCACAAATCTCGTCTATGAATTCTGAGCCACGAAAACAAGATCTAGCTCACGCGCCCTTATGCTCACGCGCTTATTTTCTCTTACTTGTGCAGCATCTCTCACCTCCTCAGAAGTTGAAGAAACCCAATCTTCTTCTCTCTCTCTCTTTGGTCTTTTTTGCTTATAGTTGAAGAAAATCAAATCAAAGGCTTCTCTTGATTATTGAACCAAACATCTTTCTTCATCTGAGTTTCTCTGATCAATATTCTCTCATCCGTTTACTTCAAAGTAAGTTTCTTTCTCTTTTAGTTGTTGTTAGATTTAAGCGTTTGAATTCATAGTTTGTTCTGAAAGTAGTAAGCTGGGTTTTTTTTATTCATCAGGTTGATAGATCGGTCAATAATGGATTGTTATTCAGGAAGGAATTTTGAAGAGCTTGTTGTGCCTAATTATCAAGAATCATCATCAGAGACATACCCATCTAGTGGTATGTGGGGTGGATGGAGCATGAGCTCCCCTGAAGCTGCTGAGAAATGTTTCGATTACAATATGACTAACGATGGTTTCAGTGAAGGAGGATTGTTGTATAGTCAGATGGGTATGAGGACGTGTGAAGAAGAAGAAG